>OX377618.1:127127914-128349375 GCA_947397865.1 Polietes domitor
GTGAAACGGATTTGGTCCAAACATACTTGGGGTCTTAAGTCACTCCTTCAATGCGTTACACTTTTTTCTGTTCCAAATGAATTAACTTTTATGCTCTTAAAATAATTTAAATTTATTAATGATAATCCTATTTTTCTCAATTTCCGAATAACAAGACCGATTTGTATTAGTTTATTATTCCGATCTTAGAATAATATTCTGAATGGATTTAACTATCGCCTGTATGTCTATCTGCAAGTAATATAATTTTAATCAATTGTCCGATTCCACTCAAACATGATGGATATACCCAAATGCCTACAGATTTTATATATTCTTTCTTTTATATCTTAAATATTTCTAATAAATAAAGATATTAAGAAATTGTAAGTAAAACCGATATTTTTCAAGCTTTTGTTTAGCAGTCAAATTGTATTGTATTAACGAATTTGTCTTTTACATTGATTTAGGTTAAAATTCCACAAATATGCATTGTACACTATAGTTAGATACCTACAATCATCGAATGCCAATGTCAAACACAGCCAAGCGGCACAACAACGACTCTGACACCCCCTGCAATTGGCGAACGGAAGATTTCTTTCTCACACTCGACTAACAAGATTTCAATTAAATTTTGTTTTGTTTTGTTTGGCAAACATTGATCGATTGCAATTGCAATCAATACGAAAAAACCTTAACACTTGCTGACATGTGAATATGAATTTAGCGAATTTAGCAAAATTAGCACTTGACTAAAAGAGTGCCAACTGCCAAGTGCCCATAGCCAATAGTCAATTGCCGCTTTACTTAATTCAAGAATCGGAGATTATCTCCCAGCAAACCTTGATTGATTTAATTAAACATCCATAAGACAACTAGACGCAGTATGTCTAGTCGAAGGATGATTCGGCCGCGGTCATCCACAACTGGGTCAAGCTTTGCGGAAGGGTGACTCGCACTCGTACGAGTGAGTATATTAGCTGTCACTGTGGTTGGGATGGTTGGTGGGTATGTTTAGGTTAGTTATTGCGCCGCTTGTGGAAAATCCCTTCCAGCGAATTGTTCATGAATCGGTGACTTGTGTGCGCAATTAACTGTAAACTTATTAAGCAGAAATCCTCACCTTAGTATCGTCGTCTCATGAATGAATGCAACTTGGCGGCACAGTGTCTTTTTGGCGGCAGCAGATTGTGTGTATGGCGTGATGACATTCAGAAATTGAAGCAGATTTGAAATACATTAGAAAAAATAAATAAATTTATTAAATTGTTCAAAATTAAAAAATTATACAAAATTAATGTGTCGATTATGGATGGCAACCAGAGTTTAGTGGCGTTGCTAGTTGCCAAATTTGCATTACGGATGGCAACTACGACCGACAGTTGTCAATTTCAGTTGCTAAAAAGGGGATTTTTCGGCAACCATTTATTTCTGGTTGCCTTGTAATTTTTCTAATTGGTGTGTAATTTTTTTAAGAAATAAAAAGTGAAAATAAGAGGTAAATTACATTTATTTTTAATTATTCATATATTCAATATTACATATTTTTTCTGGTGTTTGTAGGCTTCATGATGGTTAAAATTACCACAAAGCAACAATTTGAAATCCTGGTAAACAAAATGGAACTTAACCCTAACCTAGCTCGCGGTGTACGGGTTTTTGGTGAAACCAAAGCCACTACGGATGAAGTGTGGAAGGGAATTGCCGATAATTTAAATAGCTATGGCCCACCAACACGTACTCCAGAAGAATGGCAGAGAGTGTGGATTCATTTTAAGGCAAAATTAAAAAAGAAACTGGCAGAAAATAAAAGAAACGTTAACACCACAGGTGGTGGGCCATCGCAAGAAGTGCCTTTATCACCATTGGAGCAGGCGGCAGCGGACCTGTTGCAAGTTGATTTGGCTGCAACTCCAGTGGGTAATCTGTTTGGCGTTCTAGAGATATTGGAAGCTTTTTCTTCCTCTGTTAATTTGGAAACAATCCAAATTTTACATAGCTTTTGCTCTATTATTTGGACAACTTCGCTCAAAACCACGGGCAATGTGGGTTGAGCCATGCTGAGGTTGAAGTCATTGCCATGGGACTTCTGAAAACTTCCCTCCGCAAAAAACCTCAAAGCAGCACACACTTTTAAGAGTGGAGGTATTGGTATCTTTTTTTAAAGCAATTTTTTAATTCTTCCACTAAATAGACAACGGCATCTTTTGGAAGTCGGAAATACGCCTTAAAGCTAAGACGAACAATTGTTTATTGAAAAATTTTCAAGATAGAAACATCTACTCACAGTACAGATGGCAATTCTAAAGTATTAGAGCTATCTCTTAAATTCCTCCTAATAGATGCCACGTCCTGGGCATCTTCTTCTTCATCAAAAAAAAAAAGATCCACTGAGCTAATCATTAAAAATTAAATTTTTATTGTTGAAATTTACTATTTTGAGTTGAATTGTTTGTTTTGTTTACAAAATTTTTAGTTGCCAAAGTGTCAAAACACTATTATCGACGGCAACTGACAAAAGTTGTCATACATAATACTTATTTTTATTTCAGTTGCGTTGCCAGTTGACAACTCAACTGGAGTTTGGTTGCCATCCATAATCGACCCATAAACATTTTTATACCTTCCACTATCCTGGAGGGTCATTTCGTTTGTAACACCTAGAAATATCGCTCTCAGACCCTATAAAGTATATATAATATATACTTATATACTTTTGCAGAGACATGTATTTTAGGCTAGTTCACCAAAATCAATCAAAACACGATTTTGGGATTTCTGATGTTTGGTCAGTTTGGATTTCAGGTGACGATATTCTTGCTCGTCATAAAATTCTAAGACGATCTAGCCATGTGTATCTGTTTAAAGCACGCGAAAGGAGCCAGGACGTTCAAATAATCTCAGAATAGTTGTAGATCGGTTGGGATTGAAAGTGGCCGAAATCGGTCCAGAGGGAAAATGTTTCTCTCATAAGGACTGAAAAACACCTAATATTTATAGTATTTCAGCATGTGTTTTTGAATATGTATGCTTATATTTACTTGGTATTTGGAATGCGCATTCCCCTTATAGCAAAAACGCGCACCATAAAGTGACTTTTATTTGTAGGGGGTGAAATGGAATACAAATGATACCTTTCAAACGACAGCAGCTAGAAACACGAAATTCACTCATTTAAGGGTAAAATGGAAAAGAGGATAAAAATTGTACCACCAAAATGACCTCATTTAGGAACGTGAAATTCTGACTCTGACTGCGTAGACACGAAATTCGTACTTTCATGGGGAGCTATATAAAAATCTGAACCGATCTGACCAATTTTCAACATAGGTGTTCCTAGTTTAAATATAAGATGTTTTGCCAAATCTGAAGTCAATCTGATACAATATGTGGTTTCTAGAGCGGAAATAGTCAAATTGGGAGCAAAATTTGTATGGAAGCTATATATAAATCTGAACCGATCTAAAACATTTTCACGACAGGTGTTTCTAGTTGAAATATAAGATGTTTTGCTAATTTTGAAGAAAATCTGTTGTAATATGTGGTATCTAGAGTGAAAAGAGTCAAATCGGGAGTGAAATTCGTATGGTGGCTATATATCTTCAAATTAAATAGCGTTCGCATTTGTCGCGAAAAACTTCGTTGTGCAAAGATTCATTTGGTTCTGGCAGCATTGCTAAATCGAAATGAAAAAAATGATTCTAAGACGATCGGTATAATTAACAATGGGTCTATCTCGCTTCCTTTTGAGTGTTCTCTCGTGGAGTGTATAAAAAGTAGCCTCTATCGGAGCTGGGGCCTTGCACTGAAACGGCGCATCAACGCCACCTGAATAAATTGGGCAAAAGACTAAGAGAACATTTTTATTTTGTTATTTTCTTTGAAGTTAGTACCAGCTTTTAACTTGATTCTAATCGAATCTTTCAAATAACCAAGAAAACATTTACTCATATGGAATTTTAGTACGCCTTTGCTCAAATCAAGTAAATATTTACTTAATTTGAAGAAAACTCTGGTAAATTCTCTATCAATCAAGTAAAATTTTTTTCAAACTAAGTATATTTTTAAATCAGTTGAACTAAAAGTGACAAAAGTGTTTCCCATTTCTTCAAATGAATGATTTTGCTTCAGAGTAAGCAAAAATCATATAAAAATGACAACATGAAATAATTCTCAAACGTCTTATAATTCTTAAACGTTTTAATATTGGAAGTATTTAAGAAAAAAATCACCAACAGACAATTTAAGTATTTTCAAAAGACCTTTTTCGAAGTTCGTTAATATGCGAATGTATGAAGAACTTTTCATAAATTTCAGAAAACATGAATGGATTTTTTCCATGCAAAATATTTCTTCATCATTTCATTCTTAACCCTTTTTTCTAAAAAATAAACTACAATTCGGGCTTATCACTTTCTTTTTTCAACACACTTTCATGCTCAAAAAATCATGATAATGACACACTGTGCCTACTTCTTGACGTCGGAGTTGGAGTTCTTCTAATTGCAACTAATTTAGAACATTAGTAACACTATTGATGAGTGTCTTGGCCAAGAGCCAATAGGCCGCGCCGACGTTCGCCAAAATAACGCTGGAATGAGTTGTAATTATTGTTAAACTCATAATAAATGCCGACACTGTTGCCAACGCCAAATGGAAGACAGTGTTGACCGCCAGCGAAAGGGAGATGCGCGAGACACGGCGACAGGGCTGATTTATGCAAGAACTTATGCAAAGTTAGAAATAGCAATAGCAACAACAACACCAGTAGAAACAGCAACAGGCAACATGTGATATAATAGCGAAAAGAAGTTGAAAAAAACCACAGCCATTGTCACAGCCAATTATGTATGCACAGAGCATCGCGGAGAAATTTATAAAGAATTAATTTTACATTTCGAACATTTTTTATTGTCAACTTAAGAAGCCATTAAAGCAACAATAAAGTCAATTGTGAATGAAATTCCGATAGAGTTGGGGAGTTGAGATGGAGATGGAACATCACACACACGCACACACATCCTAATGGAAGCATATCCATGCTTGGATGGGGGAGGATAATGAGGAGGAACGAGTGGACTCGGAAACAATTTTGACAGCGACTATATCCATAAAACTATCCATTGTATATAAATATATAGCTTTGTGGTGACATAACTATACAACGTACTCGGTGAAAAATTATGTTCCCACATTTAAATAAAATCGATACTCAGAATAGTGCAAAAAATTAACTCAAATTAATTTAAATTTTTTCTTGAAACTAAACCGGAACCGAAAACCATATTCAGAAGAGAAGAGAAATGCTGAAAATATTATAGGTTTTCGCTATATTCAAATTACGAATTCGCCTCCGTCGGATTCCCAAAGACACTATAAACAAACAAGTAAAAAGGAGATAAGTTCGGCCGGGCCGAATCTTAACATACTCTCCACCATGGTTTGCATTCCACAGTATTACCGGCAGATTAGAGGCGGTCGACTTCAAGTATAAATGCATTAAAATATTACGAAAATTATGATATTTTTGCTAATAGCGATATTTGTTAAATAAGTTGTGATGTTTTATTATTACAATTTTGAATTAAAATTTAATAAATAATTTTATTCTATTTTTATTATTCTAGCCGCAGCGGTTTGATTGGTACCAATTGTATCCCCTTTTTCCCGTTTCTCCATAAAAGTACTCAATTCGAAGATTTCCTTGATTTTGCACATCTATACAGTCATAGGAATGAATGTACATACCGAATTTCGTTATGCTAGCTGTAGCTAGCAGTGGTCTGCATCAATTTTATCCCTTTTTTCACATTTCCCCCCTTAAAAGTGCGAATTTTTAAAATAACTTTATTTTATGTCTACATGCGATTAGAGGGATGTACACACCGAATTTCAGATTATTTCTACTTGTTGTTTCACTGGTACCATTTTTATCCCTTTTGTTTCATTTAACTCCCGAAAAGTGTAAATATCAAGTAAATACACAGCAGAGATCATTACTCCAGCTGTAGACGTTTGGTTGGTACAATTTGTATTCATCTATTCCCTTTTTAACCCCTTAAAATTATGAATTTGAAAAAAAAAACTTTTTTATTTTTCGTACCTACTCAATTAGAGAAATGTACACACCGAGATATTATCGTTTGAAAGAATCGCTTTATATCAGGTAAATATACGCAGGCATACTTTCCATTTTCCACACATTTTCCCTCTGGACCAATTTCGCCCATTATCAATCAAAATCGATGTACAACTATTAGACGTATTCTTGGAAAATTTGGACGTGCGTGCATTCAACATACGGCTATTAGAATTTTATACCGATCAAGTTTGTGTTTGCATTCTTCTCATAAAAATATTGTATACGTACGTTAAGACCAATTTAACAGAAAACAAGTAAAAACGGCGTTAAGTTCGGCCGAGCCGAACTTTATATACCCTCCACCATGGATTGCATTCCACAGAGGCTGTCGATCTTCGTAGAAGTGCAGTATTATTACAGGAAAATATAAATTTTTTTAATATAGCTAAACCAAAACAAATACAAATATTGAAAAAATAATTTTATAAATAAATATAATATTTTTATTATTTCCCCACGTTTTTAAGGCAAGGCTACCAATACATTTACATATCGAAATACTAAAGAGTGATTTTTTTGAGGTTAGGATTTTCATGCATTAGTATTTGACAGATCACGTGGGATTTCAGACATGGTGTCAAAGAGAAAGATGCTCAGAATGCTTTGACATTTCATCATGAATAGACTTACTAACGAGCAACGCTTGCAAATCATTGAATTTTATTATCAAAATGCGTGCTCTGTTAAGAAAGTTCAGAAAGAAAGAAATTGTGTTCAGCGACGAAGCTCATTTTTGGCTCAATGGGTACGTAAATAGGCAGAATTGTCGATTTTGGAGTGAATATCAGCCAGAAGCATTGCAAGAGCTACCAATGCATCCAGAAAAAGTCACAGTTTGGTGCGGTTTATGGGCTGGTGGCATCATTGGACCGTACTTCTTCAAAGATGATGCGAATCGTAACGTAACTGTGAATGGTGAGCGCTACCGTGAGATGATATCCAACTTTTTTTTGCCCAAAATGGAAGAACTGAACTTGGTTGACATGTGGTTTCAACAAGATGGCGCTACATGCCACACAGCTCGCGATTCTATGGCCATTTTGAGGGAAAACTTCGGAGAACAATTCATCTCAAGAAATGGACCGGTAAGTTGGCCACCAAGATCATGCGATTTGACGCCTTTAGACTATTTTTTGTGGGGCTACGTCAAGTCTAAAGTCTACAGAAATAAGCCAGCAACTATTCCAGCTTTGGAAGACAACATTTCCGAAGAAATTCGGGCTATTCCGGCCGAAATGCTCGAAAAAGTTGCCCAAAATTGGACTTTCCGAATGGACCACCTAAGACGTAGCCGCGGTCAACATTTAAATGAAATTATCTTCAAAAAGTAAATGTCATGGACCAATCTAACGTTTCAAATAAAGAACCGATGAGATTTTGCAAATTTTATGCGTTTTTTTTTTTAAAAAGTTATCAAGCTCTTAAAAAATCACCCTTTACTTCAAGTCAATTCAAAAAATAAATATTGTTATATTTACAAAAAGCTTAAATACCATAAATATTGGTAGATAGTGGGTATTTCAGTTGGTTATATTTCCATTCTATTTTAATTCCAAAAGTACAACTTTTGAAAATCCATTATCTCACGTACATAGTGCAAAATAAACTAAATTCATGATTCAACCAATTTTTGCCGTAAAAGTAAAAAAGTACGAATTTGAAAAATCTTTTTATTTTGCGTGTCTACACAGTCAGAAAAATGTATACTACGAATTTCATGACTCTAGCTGCGGTCACTTGGTCGGTACTATTTTCTATCCCCTTTTTCCTATTTTACCCTCTTAAGAGTACGACTTTCTAAAATTTCTTTATTTTACGTGTCTACGCAATTAGAGGGATGTAGACACCGAATTTTATTATTCTAGCTGTATTCGTTTAGTTGCTACTATTTTTATCCCTCTGTACCCATTGTATCCCTCAAAAGCTCGAATTTGGAAAAACCTTTTATTTTCTGTGTCTACGTAGTCACGGGAATGTATACTCCGAATTTCATGACTCTAGCTGCGGTCATTTGGTTGGTACTATTTTTATCCCCTTAATCTATTTTAACCCCAAAAAGTACCATTTTTGAAAAATCCCTTTATTTTACGTGTCTACGCAAACAGAGGAATGTATACACCGAATTTCATTATTCTAAGTGCAGCCGTTTGTTTGGTACCATTTTTATCCCTCTTTTCCCATGTTACCCCTTAAAAGTACGAATTTGGAAAAAATACGTTTATATTATGTCTCTACTCAGTTAGAGGAATGTACACACCGAATTTCGTGTTTCTAGCTGTTGTCGTTTAATAGGTACCATTTTTATCCTTTTTTGCCCACTTCACCCCCTACGAATTTATGGTGCACGTTTTTGTTATAGGGCCTACCAATATCAAGTAAGTAAAAACTGACATATTGAAAAAATATGCTTAAATACTCTAAAATATTATGGGTTATTATGGTTATATTTAGTCCTTGTGAGGGAATTTTTTCCCCTTTGGGCTGATTACGGCCAGTTTCTATCCCAACCGATCTACGACTAATGAATGACAAAGTTAGTATACATACCCCCATCCTGGAGGTGGATGGAATAAAAAATAAGATTTTTTTCAAAAAGGTGTGTTCACTCAATCGCCTGTAACTCCCGAAACACTTTATAGATTTTAATGTGCTGTACCTTGTTTTGACGGCAATTTTAATTACTTATAAAATATTAGTATGATATGGTGTAGTCTTGTTATGATTTTAAAGTTTTAACAGTTTGTTTGTCATTTATTTTGGTTCAAGACCAAAGGTTGTGCTGAAGCCTTCAGCAGAACCCAAAATTAGCAAAAAGGCAAAGTGAGACCCTTATTGTTGCAGCTAAAAGTTGACTGCGCAGTTTCGATGGGTGCTACCCCATCTCATCAGAACTTTCGCAACGAATGTATGTCTTTGACTTAAATCAGGGTTCATATTAGTACCAGCGGTCACATACGACAAATGAGAAGCGCTGATAAACAAAATATTCCACCGAATTAAGTCGACACACTAAAAATCTCACTTTGCCAATTCAATGTTATGCATGTGCTCGCAACAATGCAAAAGTTGTTGTTGTACGGTGTGTCCCGTCTTCGCTGTACCTCGTGTGTATTGTTGTTGTTTGTATGTATTGTTGGTCTGTTATGTTGTATGTGTTTGTCATTTATTTTGGTTCAAGACCAAAGGTTGTGCTGAAGTCTTCAGCAGAACCCAAAAATAGCAAAGAAGGCAAAGTGAGACCTTTATTGTTGCAGCTGAAAGTTGACTGCGCAGTTTCGATGCGAGCACATGCACAACATTGAATTGGCAAAGTGAGATTTTTAGTGTGTCGACTTAGTTCGGTGGAATATTTGGTTTATCAGCGTTTCTCATTAGAAATATGTGACCGCTGGTACTAATATGAACCCTGATTTAAGTCAAAGACATACATACGTTGCGAAAGTTCTGATGAGATGGTGTAGCGCCCATCGAAACTGCGCAGTCAACTTGCAGCTGCAATAATAAAGGTCTCACTTTGCCTTCTTTGCTATTTTTGGGTTCTGCTGAAGACTTCGGCACAACCTATGGTCTTGAACCAAAATAAATGACAAGACATACAACATAACAGACAACTATACATACAAACAACAACTATATCAAAAATTTTGAAATTGAATTATCTCAAAATATTAATAACGTTATTGTAGCGTTCTATTCTGTTATATTCAGTTTATATTAATTATATTGAAATACGTTAGAAGATTTATATCGCCTAGCTGACACATATCTAATTAAAAGTGATATTTTTTAAATTATTTTGTACCTTTTACAATTTAATTGTGGAAAAGTGGTGAACAAATATGCGAGAAATAGGTAAAACTGGCTGCCGAATTCCCGTGAGAATCCCGTAAAAATTTTCCGGGATACGGGAAACTGAAAATATGCAAATTCCCGGGATTTTCCCGCGGAAATCCCGGGATGCAAACCCTATCTACGACTATAAGACGCATTCATGGTCTTATATACTTTCGTTTAGATGCTAGCGTGCTTTCAATAGACGGACGGACATGGCTAGATCGTCTTAGAATTTTATGACAATCAAGAATATATATACGTTATAGGGTCTCAGGTCGATATTTCAAGATGTTACAAACGGAATGACAAAGTTAGTATACATACCCCCATCCTGGAGGTGGAGGGTATAAAAATAAGATTTCTTTTCAAAAAAGTGTGTTCACTCAATTGCCTGTAACTCCTGAAACATGTTACCGATTTTAATGTGCTATACCTTGTTTTGACGGAAATTTTAATTACTTCTAAAATATGGTGCTATGGTGTAGTCTCGTTATGATTTTAAAGTTTTAACAGTTTTATTTCCCTTATTTTGATTTACGAAATGATTACATTAATCATTTTTTTGTTTAATTTTAAAGTAGTGTTCTTAGATGTCTTTTTTAGCGACTGAGCGCGTTTGGAAGTTGTGAAATGATGGCTTTTATTTTTTACGATTTTTTTCTATAGCAAAATCAATCAGAATTTCAGTGAAAGATCATAAGAATGCTAATTTTTTCATTAGTTTATCAAAACAAGTAAAAAGGCGTTAAGTTCCGTTAAGTGCCGGGCCGAATTTTATATACCCTCCACCACGGAGTGCACAGTATTATCGTTAGATTAGAGGCTGTCGACATTACATAGAAGAGTAGTACCATATTAGGAAAATTGCGATTCTTCATTATTATAATATTAATAGTCCTACACTATATATAAATTATAATATAATTATTAGTCAGAAATCTTCAAAAATGTGCCCTAAATATTATTAGGTAGAAACAATTTCCCTCAAGTCCGCGTTTGCAATTTCTTAAATCCATCTACATCCCAAATGTCTGACCATTTTGATGGAAAAAGTTGTAATATTGAAGATCCAATATGTTTCAGAGTGGAATGTACACACCTAATTTCATGATTTTAGCTACAGCCGTTTCACTCCTTTTTCCATTTTGACCCTAAAAGTACGAATTTAGAAAAATTCGTACCTCTTAATGTCCCCGTCTACGTAGACAGACGAGTGCAAATACTGAATACAGTGATTCTAGCTACAACCATTTGATTGTAGCCAAAATGAAGTTCATTTAAATCCTGATGCTACGAATATCGGAAGATCTCTTTATTATTCGCGTCACCGCAGTCAGAGAAGTGTACATACCAAATTTCATTATTACAGCTGCAGCCGTTTGGTTGGTACCATTTTTATCCCCATTGGCTAAAGTTATTGTTATTCGGGCTAAAATTATTGTTTATTTCGCATTTGTTTCCGAATTTTATAGTTTCAACTTCAGCGGTTTGGTAGGTACCATTTTTATCCCTCTTTTCCACTTGTATCTCCTACAAGAAGGAATTTTAAAAAATCCCTCTATTTTACATACGTACGCAATTACAGCGATGTACATTCCAAATTTCATGTTTCTAGCTGTTGTCATATCATTGGTACCATTTTTATCCCTTTTTGTCCCATTTTTTTTTTCGCTTTTACGATATAAGACGAATGTACGCATATAAAGCATAAAGCAGAAATTAAAAAAGATTAAATATTTTAAATATTAGGGAGTACTTTCAGTCTTTGTTAAGGAAATTGTTTTCCCTCTGGGCCGATTTCGCCCACTTTCAATCCCAACCGATCATTTGAAAAAATTATCATTTTGACAATTTTCCACTGACCATTTTATTAGAGTATTTTCTTAAAGAAGAGGGCTTATTTTAAACGTTTATTTCTCTTGAATGATATAAGATTTTCTGTTTTTTTTTGTATCTATGAAGGTAGAAATGGCTTTAAGAAGTCGGAATATTAAAACCAATAGTTTTTAGATCGACTTTTGTTAGAATTACCCTAATCTCATAGTTTGATTAAAGTGCCAACTAACTAACCTGGATGTAAAATCCTCGCTGAAGATTAAATATATGTATACTTAATAGGCTAATGAAGATCACAAGTGTGTTTTAGAAAATAAATTGCCTGAAACAGTAATTGGTTGAAATTCGGAAGATAATTCATCTGCGCTTTTTATATATTTCACAAATAGTTACAATAAAATACAACAGTATGAGTCATTCCATATCAAACCGAAAGATTTTCTAAGAAACAATCATCTTTTGAAGCTTCTCTATATATAGGCATTTAAATTTTTCCAAATAATTGAAACATGACGTTTAACCAGACGGATTTTTTAGAGTCCTATTTTATTTTGGTGGACGTTAAATTTTTCTAAACGTGTCATGAAATGTCTCATATTAATCACTTTTACAACTCTTATTTTATAAAAATACCATAAATTTGTAATGGTGAACTAGTTAAGCTTGATGCCTGTCTTTGTGAACAAATTATCACTGCCCACCCACAGTGCTCCGTTGTCGAAATTGACAAACAATTCAAAATTTCGCAATTCACACCAGTGTACAATTACACAGCACCATCATTTCCAATAATCATACAGCCACCAAAGAGTTGTTGTCACGGATTATACTAATGAATTCAAATCACAATATTCATATTCATTTCACACAATTCAATTAATGCGTATAAAGACTATGAAATATTGCAAATAGCCAATAGGCATAGCAGGCTTAACATCTATCTCACAGATCTTATTATCCCAACCAAATTTGCCATAACGAAACTAATCTCTTAACAAATAACAATCGTATTTTTTCGATAATTAAAAGTCTTTGAATAAATAAAGGGAGATCATTGGAAGAAACCCAAAAAATGTTTAATTTCTAATGATTCAAAATATTCATATAGACATTTTTTTAAATTAAATATAACCAAAATTTGCCCTAATTTGTATGAGAAGTAAGCCTGTAGGGTAAATTTAAATAAGATACTCAACTTGAAATATATTTATTACAATATAATACTTCAAACGTTTTAGTCAATCTACAATCAATTGAACTAAGGATTCTTTGAATTTGCTATGCTAAAAATATTTTCTTGATTTAAACTACGGGAAATTAGGGGGTGGCAATGCATTGAACCAGACGAATATCATAGATAACAATAAAAGTAACCAAGTTCACCAAGGGAAAGCATCCATAAACCTGCGAAAACGTGAAAACGTAACGAAAGCAAAAACAACCAACGAAAATCGGAGCGTCATCATCAGTCATCACCCTCAATTGTCTGGGATTACCAAGTAAACGTAGGGGAAAAAAGAAAATTTCACTATTAGAATAAAGGGGGAACATCACGATGGAAACACCAGAAACAGAATTAACAAGAACAAATAACGACGACTACGTGATGCTCTACCTGCAAAAGATTATGAGTCATTCCATCTCAAGCGGTACGGTTTTTGACCTCGATAGCTGTGATTGTTTTGAAAGTTTGTGCATGTATTCTTCTCATAAAAATGTTGTATTCGTATTTTTGGAAAAAAATTTTTTCACGAGTTATGACCAATTTAACAGTTCAAAAATACTACTTTTTCAAAAAGGTGTGTTCATTCAATCCTGCCTGTAACTCCTGAAATATTTTATCGATTTTAATGTGTTATACCTTGTTTTGAAGGTAATTTCAATAACTTTTAAAATATTGATTTTTAAATTTTTTATTCCAAAAATACATATACAATATTTTTATGAGAACTTTCAAAACAATAGCAGCTATCGAAGTCAAAAACATACCGCTTGACATGAAATGACTCTTATATGAACGCCTGCAGCTAGAATCTGGAAATTCTATTTATACCGGTTAAAAGAGAAAAATAATGTGGGGAATAAGGCAAAACCAAAAACCTTCACTACTTATTTTTCGGATCCGTTTCTAATTATTTTTATAAAAGGATTGTAAAAAAATAAGTACCTCCACGCAGGCTTACAAAAAGTTAATATATAAGTACTGGTTGGTAAGTATGTTGGTTGACGTTGTTGTGTGTTGTGGTTGGTGGTTTGAACGCACACATAAAAACATTTCTAGCAACATGAACATATTGCAATTCTATTATAAAGGATGATTTTTAAAAGCTATAGGAAAGTTAAAAAAACACATAAAAATCAGAAAAATGCATGCAATTTTTATTTGTATCGATAGTACGGTCCATATAATTTCATGTTTGAAGATTATTTCATGCAAATGTTGACCTTGACTGCGCCTCAAATGGTCCATCCGCTTAGTCCAATTTTTGGCATTTCCACGTTTTTGAGTAACAGAGGCCCAATTGCTGCGAACGGCGACGAATCAATAATTGATGGTCATCATTAACACTGGCCGATACAGCTGCGATATTTTCTTCAGTTCGCACTCTACGTAAGCGTGTTGGTGGTTTAATGTCCAACAATGTAAATTTGGTGCGAAATTTAGTCACAATAGCCCAAATAGCCGCTTCAGTGGGTCGATTAAACTGACCATAAAATGGAAGCGCGCGATGAACTTTCTTAACAGAGCACGCATGTTGATAATAAAATTAAATAATTTGCAAGCGTTGTTCGTTTGTAAGACGATTCATGGTTAAATTATAGACCAAACTGAAGATGTTTGACAGTGAAACAAAACACGAAACGTGCGTCAGCTGTTTAAACCAGTGTTGCCAAAAATTTGTATGATGAAAATTTTTTTGTAGATTTTAAATTTTGTATGATGAACAACGACACCACGGCAAGGAACGTATACACAAAAAGTACAGTTTTGTTATTGTAACAAAAGGAACAGAACAATAAGAAGAATGGTGAATGTATTTTCCTTTCTTTTTATTGTTGTTGTGTTGATAAAATAGTATTATAATACTATTTTAACAACAAAATAAAACATTGTTTTAATTCCTATATAGTTCAACCACGTTATGATTCTGCAAAGAAGTAACTCACATTCCGTGCAACAAGCAACTAAATTTGCTTCATCAATCGAAAATATCAAATCGTTTTAATCTTCGGGCGATGGTCGCGGCAACATCGAAGTGGATGGGAGACAAAGTTACACACAACTGAATGTGTAGCAAAACATGGACTTTCTGTTATCAATAACTATTTATGTAAGCCATTATAAGGAGGTCATTATTTCATACTTCAAAATAATGCAGGGCGTAATGGACAGTCTTTACTAGGTAATGCTAATAATAATGATGTGTCATTACCGAGTTTTTGCTGGGAAGCAAATTGCTGTAGCTAGAATCACAAACTAAGGCGTGGGACGAAATTCGATATGTATTCCACTTTGTCTGTGTGGAAGGTTGAAATTTAAAACGGGAAGATCCGGATTCCCTAGCAACGAATGAAAATACCTCTAATAATATCTAATATATACGGTATTGGCTGGACCCCTGACCGCATCGCTAGGCAGAAAAACAAACGGTAAAATTAATATAAGGTTTTATATTGTTTTTTCTTGTGATCGGTAATATATGTACCACTTATAATGATATACTAAAGAAGTGGATATATTCCATGGAGTATATTGAAAAAAGAACGTTAGTTTACGGAGAATAAGGGAAGAAATGTGAAAAATCAAATTGATTTTATTTGAGTGTTATTCTCCTCCTTTCCATTACCAAAACAAACAAAAACTTCCTACGTAAGAAAAATTTAGTTAATCGAATAGCTGGAATTGGAATGTACTACATTCAAAACACATAGAAAATCAATCAAATTATTCACTAATCAAACAACACAAAAACTAAAAAATTAATATAATTTCCGTATTCTTAACTTCAGTTGGCTTTTGACGAATGAATATTTCTTTTTTTGTAACCTCTCTTTACTATTGTGCTAAGAAAATCCAAAGAAAACGTGTAATTTTACAAAATTCAAATCAAAATGTTCCCATTGGTGTATTGTCTAAGCAGGATACAACTAAATTAACTCACACAACAACATAGGAATCTCGTTGTCGAATATACTCAAAAACAGGATTTAATTTCGTATGGGAAGGGTCACGGCCACTTTCTGCCCATTTTTGGCACAGCTGTGCAGACTAACAACTAGTGAACTTTCACAAAATTCAAGACTCTCGCTGCAACTCCGAATATGCTAATTTATAAAAAACTAATAAATCCCCAATTTGTGCGGGAGTTGCCACGCCCACTGAAAATATAAAAAATTTATAAAGCCTATTTTCACCACCGAACATACTGTGAAAATTTCGATCGGACCAGTAGTTTAGGCTGCTATAAAGAACAAACAAAATTGCATATATAGATTTTTAAACTTTGCTTTGAAGATTGCTGCCTTTCAAGCAATAAAAAACATATTTTAAGTGGGCGTGGTCTTTAAAATTGATTAATTACACTGTCCAACAAATTAAGACATTTTGAATGGAACAGAATAGCGACCATATAACTCTGAAAGAGCATGTTGAGTAGACAAATTTTGCGGAATAAACTTATAGTCCAGCTGGTCTGAGTTTATTTTTTATGCTCAAAAGGGTGCGAAAAAAGGTGATGTAAGTTAATGTCTGGGACAATTCTTATTGTCAGAACTATATTGTGGAATTTTACGAGGATCATTTTTGTGGAAGACCGTAACCCTCTAGCTCCTCTCTTTATGGGTCAATTTGAACCTTTTTTCGAGAAATTCAAAAAAGTCCTTTCAAAAAGGACATTTAAATTTTTCTAAATGCATTTTTCACAATTTTTGACAAATTTTCAGTTTTATTTACAAAATTGGTGTCTTCGGTGACCCCCACTGAAATTTTCGGTCAATTTTTTCCCGTAGAACATTTTAATACCATAAAGAGAGGAGCTAGATGGTTAAGATATTCCACAAAAATTATCTTCATAAAATTCCACAATATATTCTGACAGATGTCGAGAGTTTCACGTGATTCTACGCCGTGAGTCTTTAACCAGTCTTTAACCACACTGGGGTCAGCTACAATGCGACGACCAACGCCCTTCAGCTACTCTGATTGTACCAATTGAGAACATGTTGTGTGGACATGTTCTCCCCCTTGGTACGGGGATGAGGACTATCTTAAACATCCGCTACCATTTAAGTCGTAGCACCCAGAGCTGATACGCAACACCACGCAAGCCGAAACTCTACCCGCTTTGGGTCTTAAACCGAAGCCACCACGAAACTCCCCGAAGGTCCGTTCCCAGCAGGTCAGGCTGATACAACAGCACAAGTGCTGTTAGTACTTGACCACCCATGGTACCAGATTAAAGGCTCCGGTCAGACTTCATGAGCAAAGACGACTTCCAGTTTGCGAACCATACACCCTGTCAGCATACTGTTGGCATCCCCTTTAACCCCATGTCCAAGGGTCCGACACTTTTTGTCATATGGACCAAGACACGGAGTATCACGGAGAGTGCCTTTTCTATCTACCCGGGTGACTATAGCTTTCACCTGTGGGACATCAGGCGACCCCTGATACCCGGCCCATATAGTTCTGATAATAAGAATTCGGTCAAACATAAACATACTACATTTTTCACTTAGTATAATGCTCCCTTCGACCAAAACTCTTATACTCTGTTCCGAAAATTTTATTGGACAGTGTTATTTTTTATTCGAAATTATAATAATGAAGCACCACATGGTGAGGGTTTGAACATTGTATAGCTCAAAGGTGAGGAAGGCAAAAACAGAATCTCGAATAAATTAAACATTCACCGTGGAGAATATTAAAAATACATTTACGCCAATACTACTAATATTTATCAGAATGAATTTTTGTGTTCATATTAATAATAGCAAATAAAAACACACCTTTCAGTAATTCCCATTGTGCGAAGTGAAACATTTCCAAATCATAGTAGTAAGAACATGTGAGTTCTTTGTTAAAGAACAGGTCCTGCATTAATGAGCATAGGGTGCACAACATCATCAGCTACGCGCAACAACATGAAGTACTCGTCTAAAGGAAAACGCGTAGATCTTTCCTCAAATCGTCACAACAATAGCACAACTAAGGGTGGATTGGCAAGAACTTCAAAAGGGAAAACATACACACACATACGTAACTATCAACAAAGATACAAAGATAATTTATCAAAATAAAATCTATGAAGTTCAATCTTAAACAAACTGAAGACACCAGACAAAACGAAATCATATCAGAAATACAGATTAAAGCTGCAGTGGAATACCAAATACCAAACGGACAACAGTAATTTATGGCATTTATGAAAACGAGAAAAAAGAACCCCAACATCTACTAACTGAATTTGTTATGGTCAGTTTAAGATAAAACTCCCCAAATAAAACGAGAACTAAAAACTTTACAGACTTGATTACAACTCCTCCGCCGAACGTGAGCACGGAAGAAGATTAACTTCAATTATTCAATAACCATGTCGTTGTCGGCTTATCTGCCAGCGTAGCCAACAACTGGGGAGTTTCACAGCAACAAAAAAACTAGTGTCCAATTAATAAATCCGGATGAAAGTTTTATGAAATATTTACGATAAAATATTAGACGAATCAATTATGACGCTAAGATGGGGAGGAGGGTGGAATTGTTGAACAAATGATCAATGGTGATGTACACAGTCGCCTTTATACTTTGTTTCTTGACCCATCCTACCGCCTATGGCCGGCCATAAAGTGGCCATAAGGGACACGCATGTCAATCGTTCGGTTTAAATCAATCAAATAATTGAGAAATTATTTGTTGAAATTGATTGAATTCCCATTGAGGTAGAAAGAATAGAAAATTAAAAATCATTGAAAAGAAGATAAATAAAACTGAAAAATTCTAATTGATATTCAGGAAACTCTAGTTGGAATTGAAATTAGAAATATTAAATTGAAATTCAGAACATTCCAATTAAAATTGTAAAAAATCTATTCGAGATTCAGAAAACTATAATTTAAATTGAGAAAATTCCATTTGAAACTGATAAGATTCCAACTGAAATTGGGAAAAATAAAATTGAAAAATTGAGACAACTTTTTATTGTAGACGAGAAAATTTCAAATGAAATTAAACAAATTGAAAAGACTAAGGTAACTGGTAATGGAAATGAAATATCGCATATTGTAATTATAATTGAAGTACAGGAAAAATTCACAAAATTAAAAAAAGTAAAAAGACGTTAAATTCGGCTGGGCCGAATTTTATATGCCCTGCACCATGGATTGCATTCCTCAGTATTACCCGCAGACTATTACACTCACGTATAAGCAAAAGAAAATATTAGGAAAATTATGATTTTTGCCAATAGTGTCATTTAATAAATATATTGTGATGTTTCATTATTATAATTTTGAAATCAAATTAATTTATTAATTTACCCAGCAAAAACTTGGTAGTGACACCTCATTATTTTTAGCATTACCTAGTAATGACAGCTCGTTACATCCTGCATTATTTTGAAGTATGAAATAATTACTTCCTTACAATGGTATAAATAAGTAGTTATTGGTAAGTTAAATTTCGTAGAACTTCAGATTTTAAAAATTAATTATCTACATTTTTGTGGTGAGTCAGAGAATAGCAGTGCTGTCGTTATCACAGCTTAGTTATCCGGGCTTAATAGAAAACAGCCCTAAAATCTGTATTCAGATAGTCTAGTCGATACAAAATATATAATTTAATAAAAATGTTGTTTTCATCACTTATTAAGCCCATTATTGATAATACATTATTTGACTAGTTATCAATAATGACTTATTTTGTATCTTCCCCAGGCCACTTATTTTACAACTCGTTTAGAAGTACTTATTTATTAAATTTTCGTAAGCGTGCTTGGAAGAACTTATTTCTCATCTTTTTGTAAGCCTGCGTGGAGGTACTTATTTTTTTACAATCCCTTTATAAAAATAATTAGAAACGGATCCGAAAAATAAGTAGTGAAGGTTTTTGGTTTTGCCTTATTCCCCACATTACTTGGTAATGATAGCTCTTGACTAAATATCAAAGTAATTCTTCAGAAAGGCAAAGTACGAAATTCGAAATTTCTATTATGCTTCGGGTTCACAATAGAATGTATACACCTAATTTTTCAATTCTAGCTATACCCGTTTGCTGGCACTGGTACCAAAGTTTTATCTCTTTTATCCCATTTTATTCCTAAAAGTACGAATTTGGAGAAAAATCCTTTATGTCGCGCGTCTACACAATCAGAGGAATATACACGCCGAACTTTATGCCTTTGGCTCGGCACCAATTTTATAACTTTTCGACCTAAGAAGTACGAGTGTCGAAAGATCGCATTATATTTCGAATCTACGCAATCTGAGCGAAATATACACCGATTTTCATTATTCCAGCTGCAGCTACTTAATGAATACCAATTTATCAATTTTCTCACCATTTTAAAATTTCCTTGATTTTGCTCGTCTATACAGCCATATGTATATATATATATCGAATTTCGTTATTCTAGCTGCAGCCATTTGGTCGTTACCAATTTTTTCCCTTTTTATACCCTCCACCTCCAGGATGGGGGTATGTATACTAACTAGGGTTTGGGGTTTCCCGGACTTTTTTCATTTCCCGGGAAAACGGGAATGAAAAATTTCATTCCAGGGAATACCCGGGAAAAGTAATTTATTTATAGGTATGTCCAATATGGTTTAAAATATCAACATTTAATAACTGGTGTGTTTTTTTCAATACTGTCATATTACAAATTAAAAACGAATGTTATTGTCAAAATATTTTACAAATTATTTTTCATTTTACAAATATTTTACACTACACCTTTTCAAGGTTATATTCGGAACATACAAATTTATATTGAGAAATGTAAATTCATATTAGGAACATATAAATTCATATTGGGTAATGTAAATTTATAATAGGAACATGTTAATTCATAATGAGAAATATAAATTCATAATGAGAACTGTTGATATACAAGTTTGTAATCAGAAAATCCAAATTCATAATCAGAATGAGAAAATATAAAATCATATTGAGAAAATGTAAATTTATAATGAGAACATTGATAAAATATGTGTTTCTACGAATATATCCATAGAAAAACGTACATACATAGCTTCGATTATAAATTTTACAGTTCCTGATTATGAATTTATATTTTATGAATATATATGAATAAGAATTATATTTTCTCATTATCAATTTGGATTTTCTCATTTTGTATTTATATATCTCATTATCAATTTGTATGTTCTTATTATGAATTTATATTTCTCAATATGAATTTACATTTCACATTACGAATTTACAGTGCTGATTATGAATTATCATGCTCCTATTATGAATTTACATTTCTCATCGTGAACTTACATATTCCGATTATAAATCTGTGGTCACAACCCTTAACAGCCTAACTCGAGTTAGGACACAATTGAGTTATTAGCACCATCGTATTCAGAGTATCTAAATTTATTTGCTCTAAATTTTTCATGTTTGTATCTCTTCTAGGAAGGCAATTAATCCTAAAAAACCTAATAGCTTAAGTTATTTTTCTAAATTACTGTTTTGGCATAACTGCCTAAGTCAATTTAGGATTACAACAAATATAAACATTATTTTTTCATCATTGCCTAAATCAACTTAAGTCGTTAATCCAAAAAAAAAACAAAGAAACAATTTTATTTTCCTAACTTGAGTTAAGCTCTTATTCCGAATTACAATTTCGTTTTTTGATAAACATAAATTGAGTTAAGGTCTTTCTCCAAACAAAAAGTTTTTTATTTAATCTGGAATAATAGCCTAACTCAACTTGAACTTTTTGACTTTCTTTCGTTCAACAATTCATAAGAGCCTAAGTGTCTTTTTCGATAATATCTTTTGACTGCGAGAATAAACAACTATTTTTTGTTAACAACTAAGTAAAGAAATTCGTTTCCTTGGAATCTGTAGCAAAGTTTTCCAAAAAACACCTTCTCCTGATTTTCAGTGAAGATTCAAAACTTTAAACTCCTGTACTGAAAATATTGAAAAACAGACTTAGGCTGTTATGGGTTGTGACCACAGAAATTACATTTTCTCATTATAAACTTGAAAAGTTGTAGACTAATCGTCAGAATTGCATATTTATATCGCAGGTAGAAGTGACTGACACCTACACTAGATTCAAAATTGAAAACGATTAAGGAAACAAATAACTCATATGACGGAGAATGTTATGACACATTTAATTTAGAATATTCATTCGTCTGGAGACAAAAATATTTTATAGAAACAGGGGGGAATATTCTAAACTGTAAAAACATTGAAATATACCGTAGCATATATTTATATTCCTATTAGATTTCTCTTGAAAAATTCCAGGCGAAGAATTTTTATTGTATTCCTATTTTTAGACCATTTCTTTCTGGCTACATATGTAAAGTAAATTGTTCTTGAAGAATGTGTTCACCTCGATTCTTCTAGAAAAACAAGAAAATTTACATAGCCATAGTATTGTCGGAATAATATTTTATTTCCCAATAAAGATCCTGCAAATAGCCTCACAAAAAGTTTTTATTCCCCTAGCTGGGTTTTGCATAAAATGACTATTTAGCGAATTTAAAAAGTTTTGTTTGTAGTAATATAATATAAATACTCAACAATGTCAAATTGTAAGTAATGTAAATACGTATAAGAATTTTAAATACATATAAAAATTGCAATTTATATAGTAACATTAAATTATTGATCAACATAATAAATAAATTATTTCTTTAATATTTCCCGTATTCCCGGGAAATTGAAAATTTTTTCCCGATTCGGGAATTCCCGGACCCCAAACCCTAATACTAACTTTGTCATTCCGTTTGTAACACCTTGAAATATCGACCTGAGACCCTATAATGTATATATATTCTTGATCGTCATAAAATTCTAAGGCGATCTAGCCATGTCCGTCCGTCTGTTGAAAGCACGCTAGCTTCTAAGCGAAAGAAGCTTCGGAGTATACATTCCTCTGACTGCGTAGACAAGGAAAATAGACGAATTTTTCGAAATTCGTACTTTTTGGGGTTAAAATGGAAAAAGGGGATACAAATAGTACCAACCAAATGACCGCAGCTAGAGTCATGAAATTTGGAGTATGCATTCCTCTGACTGTGTACTTTCAAGGGATACAGAGGTACAGAGGGATACAAATAGTATCAACTAAACGACTACAGCTAGAATGATGAAATTCTAATTGCGTAGAAACGTCAAGGGGGTAAATATGGTACCAACCAAATGGTCGCAGCTGGAATTATGGAATTCGGTGTATACATTCCTCCGCCTGCATAGACACGCAAAATAAAAAGCTTTTACCCAAATTCGTACCTGTTCTATTACGGCAATCATGAATGTTGAATCATGAAGTTAGGTTATTTTGCACTTTGCGCATGTACGTCTGATAATGGATTTTCAAAATTTGTACTTTTGGAATTCAAAATAGAATGGAAATACAACCAACTGTAGCACCCACTATCTACCAATATTTATGGTATTTAAGCTTTTTGAAAATATAAATATACGAATATTTATTTTTTGATTTTAAATAAATAATGGTGTGAAATAATTGGAATATTATATTTATTTAAAAAATTATTTTTTCAATATTTGTTTTGGTTTGCCAATATTAAAAAAATTATATTTTCCTGTAATATTATTGCACTTCTACGAAAACCGACAACCTCTGTGTAATGCAATCCCGGCCGAACTTAACGCCATTTTTACTTGTTTAACATTCCAAACCCCCCATTAGAGTACACATTTTAAAAAACACTTTATTTTACGTGTACATGCATGGGATGTACACTCCTAATCTCATTATTCTAGCTGCAATCGTTTAGTTGGTACCATTTTTATCCATCTATTCCCATTTACCCCCTTAAAAGTACAATTAGAGGAATATACTCACCGAATCTCATGTTTCTAGCTGTTGTCGTTTAATAGGTACCATTTTTATCCCTCTTTTCCCCATTTCACCCCCTATTTCAATAATATTTCAAAAAATTTCAATCCAAACCGAACTAAAACTGATGTATTCTTGGAAAATTTGTACGGTTCTTGGTTTCTTTCGTATAGATGCTAGCGTGATTTCAATAGACGGACATGCCTAGATCATCTTAGAATTTTATGACTATCAAGAATACATATACTTGATCTCAGATCGATATTTCAAGGTGTTACAAACGGAATGACAATGTTAGTATCCCCCATCCTGTGGTGGAGGGTATAAAAACATAAAAAACATAATTTTTTATATTCTCCATATGTATATTTTTAACTAAGCAATGTTTTTTCTTTAGAACACTAGCAATTCAAAATAAAAAAAAATATTTCTTTATTTTTTTCTATTTTACGGGCTTTTTCGAGGCAACAAAAAAGTTTTTTTTAAATTATTTTTCTCTAATTTGTCATAAACCACAACCTCTACACGGGAAGGGGATATTTAGAAGATTTGTAGCGCTTACTTGTATTTAACTTATAGTTTACCAGCTGAACCCCGCCCGCTTCACCAGGCAAAAAACAAATGATAAAATTAAAATCAGGTTTCTTATTGATTTTTATCGTGGTCACTAATATATACGTTCCAATTTTTAGCCTTCTAGCTCAAAACAACACTTTTGCCACGTCCCCACCGCCCACGAAACGAATATCCAAATTTCGGCATCAAATTGATCTTTCTCGAAAATCCAAATTTCGGCATCAAATTGAACTTTCTCGTGGTCAGTAATATATACGTTCCAATTTCAACCTTCTAGCTCAAAAACACTATTGCCACGCCCACTCCGCCCACAAAACGAAAATCCAAATTTCGGCATCAATTTCATCTTTCTCGTGTTGAATAATATATATGTACCAATTTTCAGTCTTCTAGCTCTCAAAAAAACACTTTTGCCACGACCCCACTGAGCTCTCTAAAAAACTATTGCCAAGCCCCCTTCGCCCGCAGAGCAAATTTTTAAAAATTCTATAGTCTATAGTTCCTTCCAGACCTGCATCTACTGAAAATTTCAATTTGAACAAACAAACAGACAGACAGACTTACACTAAGGTTTTATAATATTAATAGGGATACTGCCAAAATAACGGTACAAATACTATAGAAACTTTCGACGAAAATTGGAATTTTATTACAAAATTTTGTAAACGAAAAATAAAATTTATCCCGAAAACTTTTTTATATCTTTTTGGAGTTTAGATGTTTATTGTTTTAGTTGCTTTTATTATTTTCACATACTACATTTGTATATGAAATATTGAGGGTAATAATATTATCTTTTGAAATTGGGAAACTTTTAATGAAATTGTGTACTTTTATGAAACTTGCCTTCACGATGAGAACTTCTCTAGGGTATAAATAGTCAAATAGGGAGATATACGAATTTGAACCAATTTGAAGTAAATATTCAATATTTCATTCGTGCCTGACTGAAAATATACTTCTGACAAATTTCACGGCGATCGACAACAATCGTTGTCTGCATCTTCATCATAAGCTTGAATATTTCACGCGAATAAAATGAGGTTGACCTAACCTAATTGATAACTCCTTTTAATGTTACTTATACTCCAGAGCATATGATTTACACTATAGGGTGGTTCATTTAACATTTTAAATTTGGACTACCGATTACTTTAACTTTCAAAGGTAGAATAACATTTATTTTTATTTGTATTTTCAGATTTATGTTTGACATTTGCAAAATTGGACGCATATGTTCGAACAAAATTTTGAAATATTAAAAACTTACTTCCAAAGCGCAAGCTGTAAGAAATTTACGTGGAAAATGTTCGAGAAGAGATAAAGTTCATTTTCATCTCTGTGGCTATGACAGTTAGCAAAATTGCCGCATATCGGGTTCAGAGAACCGTGAACATTGAACACGTGATTATTGAGAAGCAAATGCATCCACAAGGAGTCACTATTTGGTGTGGATTTTGGGCTGTACTGAAAAATTGCGTTGATCGGATAAGCTACTACCGGGCCAGTCGTGGTAGTCATATGAATGATATTGTCTTCCATTATTAAATGACAAAGTTCAACCTTTCCAATTAAACCAAAAATTAAAAGAAAATAGTCAATGAGCCACCCTATATCATCCTTCTTAACTATTTGGTGTAAATGAGCCAAATACATTTCTTCTGACTACCGACTATCACAACCACCTAAGATATCCCACCTAAACAAATCATTGGACATCACATCATTAAATGCTTCCGATAATAAATTGATTTCGATACAAAACAACAAATGTGTTACACCACCACTTAACTCCAATAACGCTCATAGTACTTGTAAGCCGAGATATTATAAATACCGATTGATTTGGTTTACCAGCAAAAGGAAATACCCAGTGTCCTGTCGGTGACATTTTTAAAATATGCCCAAAGTCCATATGAGCGATGTGCAATTTACTGGCTGGAGAGAGCTTCTTGTCGAATTGAACAAAATAAAAAAAGAGAAATAAACATCATTATCGTCATTGTCACTGTCGTCGTTGCTATGAATTTTGATATAAATTGAAAATGCCACACGTCCAATGGCGCCAATATCCATCCATACATCCATCCATCCCACCATTCATTCATTCATGCATTTGTGCTCACGCACAGAGCCATGGACGCACTCAGGGTCCAACATAAATATTTCAAATGCGGTAAACATCAATACGTGCTTTGAGCCTTGTTTGCCTACAAATCCTTCTCCTACCAATTGTTTGTCTGTCTCTCTGCCTATCCGTCAGCCAGCCAGTCAGTGACGACATTGTACTACTCCGACGAACCAATACCTCCAGTACCTCCTCCGGTACAACTGGAGCCTTTACTCTTGCCTCCCACTCTTGCCCATCCGATTCTTTATGTGCCATCTACCGTCTCCCGTTGCACGGCCATCCACGGCACTGCAGACTCTGACACCTGTCACTTTTGAAATTTTATGATTTTATTTGGTTTGTATTTCCAGCCTGAAGTTCTTTCAACTCCTGGTTTTTCCTTTGCCTCCTTTTTGCAGCATTTGCTTTGTGCGCTGCTGTTCAGCGTTCTGCGGCATACTCGGCGTTGATTGAATAGCAGGAAATTCCCTTTTAAACAAATTGCCGATTATTTGTCATTGTATGAATGCTTGTGGATTTCCGCTGGTGGCATTGGCAAGGCTTCTCAGCTGGAGGCCGCCCAAGAGAGATTTCATTGGAATCAAATTTGGATTGTCTTACTTAATTCAATTAATTTTTTAATTGAATTTGTGTTTAACAACTTTTTTAATAATATCAATTAATTTTTTAATTGAATTTTATTTTATGGAGCAAGGTGGCGCTGTGCGTTTATTTTAACACACAATATTTTGATTAAAGTATTAATTGTACCAATTAAAACATTTAATTGAAATATTTAAAATATTTTGATTACAATTTTAATTGGTCCAAGTAAAATATTTAATTGAATTTTTTAAATATTTTGATTCAAGTATTAATTGATCCAATTAAAACATTTAATTGAAAATTAAACGAACTATTAATAAATGCAATTAAATTATTTAATTAAATTTCTCGAAATATTTCAATTACATTTTTTAATTGGATTTGTGAATTTTGTTTATAGGTCATAGAAAGTTTATTGATTTCGGACTGCGAATTTTTTAATTGAAATTTAATTTTAGTTATTTCCGTGTATTATTAATTAAGATATTTGAATAGAAGTCCTTCGAAATCCTCAGATACATTAGCTGACCTTGTTTTTTTGGAATCCTTCTTTGTAATGTGTACTTTATATTAGTTAGAGATGAGGTAATTGCTACTATAGAAAGAATTTACCCCGTCTGCAGTTGAAGGCCACCTAGAAGGCCTTCGTACATCCGCCTTTTGCCCCTGGGAAGCTGTCTATATACGTGTGAAAGTATTGTCAATCATTTTTTGGTCGTTGGCCGGCAACAGTAAAACATGTAAATCAAAAAGTCGTTAAAGTTGTTTAAATTTTCATATTGTTTTCACCTCGAGTCAAGTCCATTGATGTCATTTACCTACTCTTCGGCGTCCATCCGTCCATCCATTCCGGAGCATCCATTCAGACACAGTTTGTGTCAGTGTCATTTTGATAAAGTACGTATGATGTATTTCGTGAAAAATCATGTCCTGCATCAATTTTCATTTTCTGGTGTGTTCGGATGTCTTTCATTTTTTCGCTTTTTTATTCTGCATGAATGGTGATTTATTGAGTTTGAAACAATATCAAATAAAAGTTGATGCCTAGCAGGATGGAGGATAACTAACGGGTTGGTAGTTATGGAATTTAAAAATATTGACTTAAAAATGTATTTTTTATAAATTTAAGAGCATATTCGAACATTAAATAACCGAAGATTAATTTTAATCTCCCAAATCTGATATAATTGGAGATTTTTAAGGGATTAATGGAAAAATTAAAAAGTTTTATTTCCAGTTCATGGGATGGTATTCTTTTGTATTTGAGCTCTTTGATATGGAAATGTTAAAATGACGACTGTAGATGAGTTATGAAATGGCAATGAAAATACACTTCATATCATAAGTGAAGTAATCCAAAAAAAAATCAGTGAACATGGAAATTTAGCCCTGAAATCCTGCGAGAGAAAAATTGGTCAAAGCTACATATGTATTTCAGAAAAAAAAAAGAAAAAAAAAATAATTTATTTATTATGTTGATCAATAATTTAATGTTACTATATAAATTTCAAATTCATATATGTATTTACATTACATAATGACAAGAATGAGTATTTATTGAGTATTTGTTTATATTATATTACTACAAACAAAACGTTTTAAATTTGCAGGATCTTTATTGTGAAATAAAAATATCATGCCGACAATACTATGGCTAACATAATGTAAATTTTCTTGTTTTCCTAGAAGAATCGAGGTGAATATCTTCTTCAAGAACAATTTACTTTACATATGTAGCCAGAATGAAATGGTCTAAAAATAGGAATACGATAAAAATTGTTCGCCTGGAAACTTTCAAGAGAAATCTAATAGGAATATAAATATATGCTACGGTGTGTTTAAATGACCCTTTGTAAGAATTAATGACTGGACTATTTCAATATTTTTATTTTTTATGAATTTATTAAATTAATATTAGTTTTTTATGTTTCTATGGTTTTTACAGTTTAGAATATGCCCCCCTGTTTCTATAAAATATTTTTTGTCTCCAGACGAATGAATATTCTAAATTAAATGCGTCATAACATTCTCCGTAAATTAGTTATTTGTTTCCTTAATCGTTTTCATTTTTGAATCTAGTGTAGGCGTCAGTCACTTCTACCTTCGATATAAATGTCCAATTCTGACGATTAGTCTACAACTTTTCAAGTTTATAATGAGAAAATGTAATTTATAATCAAAATATGTAAGTTCACGATGAGAAATGTAAATTCATAACAGGAAATGTAAATTCATAACAGGAAATGTAAATTCATAATAGGATCATGTTAATTCATAATCAGCACTGTAAATTCGTAATGTGAAATTTAAATTCATATTGAGAAATATAAATGCATAATAAGAACATACAAATTGATAATGAGATATTTAAATACAAAATGAGAAAATCCAAATTGATAATGAGAAAATATAAATTCTTATTCAGCAATATATATTCATAAAATATAAATTCATAATCAGGAACTCTAAAATTTATAATCGAAGCTATGTATGTACGTTTTTCTATGGATATTTTCGTAGAAACACATATTTTATCAATGTTCTCATTATAAATTTACATTTTCTCAATATGATTTTATATTTTCTCATTATGAAATCATATTTTCTGAATATGAAAACGTATTTTCTGATTATGAATTTGGATTCTCTGATTACAAACTTGTATATTTCATTTGAAATTCATTTGAATTGGTATGTTCCTATTATGAATTAATTGTTCTCAATGAATTATGATTTAAATATCTCATTATGAATTAACATGTTCCTATTATAAATTTACATTACCCATTATGAATTTATATGTACCGAATATAATCTCGACAAGGTGTAGAGTAAAATATTTGTAAAATGAAAAATAATTTGTAAAATATTTTGACAATAACATTCGTTTTTAATTTGTAATGTGACAGTTTAAAAAAAAACACACACCAGTTATTAAATGTTGATATTTTAAACCATATTGAACATACCTATAAATAAATTACTTTTTCCCGGGAATTCCCGGGAATGAAATTTATCATTCCCGTTTTCCCGGGAAATGAAAAAAGTCCGGGAAACCCCAAACCCTATTGCTAACATATATTACTTAGCAAGCAGTTAAAAAAAGTCCACTTTCCACAGGCAAAAAAAGGTACTGAAAAGCTAAAGTCGGTCGAGGCCGACTATATGATACCCTCAACTTTCTTCCCCATTACAATTATTTTTTTATTTTTGTATGGGTACTATTAAGTAGTCAATAAAGCGGAAAAAGTCAAATTGAGAGCGAAATAAGTATGGCAGCTATATCCGAACCGATCTTACCCACTTTCACCGCAGATGTTTCTAGTCGAAATATTAGGTGCTGTGACAAATTTGAAGAAAATCGGTTAAATTATTTTATTTCTAGAACGGAAAAAAACAAATCCGGAGCGAAATTTGTATGGAAGTATATAAATCTGATGCGATTGAAAAATTAGTTGTTGCACCAAATTTGAAGAAGATCGGTTAAAATATATGGCCTCTAGATAGGAAAAAGTCAAATCGAGAGCCAAATTTGTATGGGAGATATATATAAATCTGAACCGATCTTATTCTCTTTCGCTATAGGAGTTTCTAGTTGAAAAGCAAGGTGCTGCGCCAAATTAGACAAGTAAGAAAATGCTAAATTTAAAGAAAATCGAATACAATATGTGGTTTCTAGAGCGGAAAAAGTCAAATCGGGAGCGACATTTGTATGGGGGCTATTTCTAAATTTGAACCGAATTGCTTCAAATTAAATAACGTCCGTCCTTGATACACAAAACTTACTTGCGATAATTTTTGTTAAGATCGGTCTATTATTTCGACCTGCAATTTGATTACAACAATATATGTACAGACGGACAGGCAATCAAACGGACAGACGGACATTACTAAATCGACTCTGAATGTGATTCTAAACCGATCTCTATAATAAACGATGGGTCTAACTCGTTTCCTTTTGGGTGTTTCAAACAAATGCACAACGTCATAATACCCTAATGGAGGGTACAATTAAACTCCAGACGACGCTTATATTTATATGACGCTAAAGCATGGGTACTAGTGCAGACAGTTAAAGATATGCTTGTAGTGTCCAATACAAATTCTTTCGGAATATAATAATGGATGCTTCTGTGTTGGCAGCCAAAACTCAGGACTGGGCTTCTTTTGTGAAAAATGAAAGCGACGCAGAGCGAAAGGCAGTAGAACCCGGGTCTACTGCGGGGCTTTTTTTTTACAATAAAAATATAAAAAATTGACAAATGTATGGGGGCCACCTTAAAGGTTGCAGAAAGTGTACACGTATGTTCTGAGAAAATATTGGGGGTTGGTCATACATTTGACTCCACTAGAGGCCTTCTTGTGACAGATAGAGCGGTAGGAGCAAATTTTATAAAATTTTAGGGGAGCCCCAATAACGAGTGGTGATAGGGTGCAAGTAGGTTTGGGTAAAATGTTAGAGAGAGATAATTAACGGGGACCAGTCTCAGATGTCTCCCCTCTCGGGTTGACATGGGGCAGTTTTGTGCCTTTGCTTCATTAAAAAAATTATAAAAATAAAAAAAATATATATGAGAACCACCTTAAGGTTTGAAAATAGAGGGCAAGAAGAAAGAAGAGAAAATATTGGGGTTGAAAAAATATTGGTGGTTGATCATTCATTTGACTCCACCAGGGACCTCCTTGGGCTAGTTAGAGCGGTGGGAGCAAAGTTTATAAAAAGTAGCTTTTGCATGAGGCCCCATTAAGGAGTGGGGATAGGGGTAAGTATGTTCGGAAAAAATGTTGTCGGGAAATTAATGGAGATCGGTCTTATATTTAACCCTTGCAGTCATAACAAAAATCATAAAAAATTGAAAAATCGACTACCTTAATTGTTGATGATAGGAGTTCAATAAATGGATTTCAAAAAATGTCTTACTTAATTCAATTAATTTTTTAATTGAAATTGTGTTTAAAAAATTTTTTTAATAATATCAATCAATTTTTTAATTGAATTTAATGCAGATCGGTCTTATATTTAACCCTTGCAGTCATAACAAAAATCATAAAAAATTAAAATATCGTATGGGGACTACCTTAAGGGTTGATGATTGGAGGTCGGTACATTTGACTCCACTAGCGGCCTTCTTGGGCCAGTAAGAGAGGTGGAAAAAATGTTCTAAAAAAATATGTTTTATATGGGAGCCCCTTTAAGGAGAAGAGATAGGTGATATGTGCGATCTGAGAAAATGGCTGTTTTGGGGGCTTTTTGTATACTCATTTATACTCAACCCACTACCTCCATTTTTTGGCTCATGATTTTTTTCCGAACCTGACAAAATTTGAGGTTCTAGGAGGAAATCGAAAAGTCGTGCACCAACCACTCTAATGGTCAAATAAAGGTGGAGGATTTCTACATTCACTTTCACATAAGAACAGTAGTTAAGTAATAAACTACAAAAATCGGGAATAATTTATTTTTTTTAGTAGGCAATATTGAAACTAAGAAAATGTTGTCTATATGTAAAAGATCCGTGGATAAATATAGAAATTATGACCCACATTGTATACGTAAAATAATGTAAAAAACACGAGTTTTGCTTAAATAATGCGAAAAAACTTTTACAAATTAACGAAGAAAACAAGGCATATCTGAAGAAATATATTGTCCGTCGTGTATAATTAAATGTCGCCTTCGTTTAAGACTGTAGAAGTAGTCATATGCATTTAATCATAACATTTAACCTTAGATTTATATCATAATTATCTATAACACTACACACAGTTCTTAAGTCATGGACATATAATCATATACGGACACCACTACTTGATAAAAGACAAAAAGACCCGTGCTACCTAGTTTTGTCCGAAGTCATGCCCGTTTTTATGGGTACCCAAAGATTTGGTGCCTCGGTATCATTTCTGCAAAAAAGTGATCATTTTCATAGGCTCATGTCTTACAAATCGTTTGGAATTTGATTTTTCATTTTGTTCGTTATGATAAGAGCTACAACTTTGCCTCAGAGAGTAAATCAAAATTCCAAACGGTTTGCAAGATATGAACCTGAGAAAATTATCACTTTTAGCAAAGAAGAAACAAGGGCCCCAAATCTTTGGTGTCCATATATGGTTATATTTTTTCGTGTTGCACTGTGTAATTGAACATATAAATGGGACCTATATTTCCAAATGAAGTGGAAATATTGGAGGTACCTTCTACGAATATTACAATTTTAGTACATTAAAAAAAACAACGATTAAAGGCCGTTCTATCTACCTTTGTCTGTTCGTCCCTCCCATCGTACCCTATCGGTCGGTTCATTTTAAATTTTATTCCTTTAACTTCATTGAAAAGTTAAACCATTCCACATGGATTTTTCATACGTCCATCGTAAAACAACAAATCGATACTGTTTGCCAGAGCATCTTACCATCCTTCATTCTATTTGCTTGTCGTCTGTACTGCCATGCCATGGATCCTGGGAACATACACCATGTTCATTTATTGTGGGATTTCCTCCATATATGTATGTACTCTCGTACAGACATACATGTGTACATGCTTGGCGGAATTGTCCAGAATTTTCGCACCAATTATTGAAACAAACACGGCAATTGTACGCCAAACGACAATGGAAGGAACGCTAAACGCCAACCGAAACAAATCGTCCAAACCGACTCAGCCATTCAGCCGGGACTTTGTTTTTTCTGTTTTGCTTCTTTTGAGGGAGGACTATGGCAAATAAAAATAATATTCGGAAGACTTGGGGTAAAGGTGGAGATGGGCGATGCACATGGATATGGCTATTGAGGAGAGCTGCAGGGCCAGAAGCGTTAAGGGACACACGGCGAGTGCCATAAAACAGACAGAATGGATATGTACATACACATGCGAACTAGTACATCAGCGTGGCGTGGCGGCGGCAGCATCATCCTTCCTTCAACGGCTTCAGTGAAGTGCCGGTAAACCAAAATTACGAGTAAAACCCCAAATGTGTTCCCAGCACAAGGCAACGTATCGTAACACTATCAACTCATACCTAATTACATTCGCACATACATACATATGTATGTACGTACACATGGGGTAAGTTGTGCCTTGTCTGTGTGTAGAAATCGGCGGAATGCATATTCTACGAGATTCTCTATGAAAACCGGCAACACGTTGGTAACATTGACGATGTTGTTTTTTCGCTGTTGTTGGTTTGGCATTTGCCGAACAAAGTTAATGAAATTGACAAGAACAGCTGAGACGACAACGACGACTCCGACTCCGACATTCATGTCTGACATTATTGGATGCCAGTCGGATGCGGTAAATTCGGATTGAAATCCAACACGAAAACAGGATAAAATGTTTGACTGGCGCATGCCCAGTGCGTGACATACCAAACGTATCCTATACGAGGACGAGGGAGAAATGTGAAACAGGCCAGCATCCACAAGCGAGGTGGGTGTGCTAATGCAGGTGATTTGAGAAGTTCAGTCTTCCCCATAGGATTTAGCAAGTGAACACTTATTTTGTCCAAGGATAGACTCCAAATGACTCCCGAAAATTATAATAATTCTTGGAAAAAAATAATAAAAAGCATATTTTGTGGGACATATTTGTGGTTAAAGAAATTTGATTGTCATTGATTTATCCTAAAACTATATGTGTGGTTATAGTAAATTTTCGAAAATGTTTATGAGAAACGAAAAGCGTATTTGCAAATTACCTGTATGTTGTAGGCAGATTATTTAATCTTCAATATAAGTCATTCCACTCCTATTTCTCACATGAAATATTTTTTTTAAGCAGTTCGATAGCTAAAATTTAGAATTTTTTCAAGAGTTAAGACCAATTTAACAGTGACAAATTACTACTATTTCAAAAAATTGTGCTCATTCAATCGCCTGTAGCTCCTGATTTGAAGGCAATTTCAATTACTTTTAAAATTTATATATGCCAGGTTAGATTTTTTACAATTCTAATTCTTTTATTTTTATTTTCGAAATGATTACATTAATCCATTTTTTTGAAATTTTATTTTTTTTTTAATTTTAAAGTAGTGCTCTTAGGTCCCTTTTTAAGCGATTGTTTGAGTTTGGAAGTAGTGAAATGATGAGTTCTATTTTTTATGATTTTTTGACAAAATCAACCAGAATTTCAGTGAAATATCATTGGAATGATAATTTTTCCAATAGTTCATAAACGCAAGATATAAAACAATGAAAAATCTAAGAAAAAATTGGTTTAAAACAATCGCAGCTATCGAGGACAAAAATCGTACCGCTTGGCATGGAATGCCTCACAAATCAAACGTCTTTCCTATATTTTCTTGTTTACCATGAGGTTATCTTTCATGAAATAAGGCCAAATCTGGGTCTAAAATTAATTCCTGGCCGTTGGAAATCAGCTGCAAATTCTAAGACAATCTATCCATTTCCATCTGTCTGACTCAATTTTGAAGTCAATTTCCGATGGCTAGGAATTCATATTAAACCCATTGTTCTCGAAGTATTTGATTTAATATGTGGGTTTTAGAAGAAAAATAGGAAATCGGAGTTGCATTAGAGCAGGGCTATTTCAAAACAGGCCGCCACGAAATTTCCCCCATGAGTAAGCTCCAAACGAAAAAATGAAATAAGCACCAAAATTAAATGAAATAACACAAAAAAGGAAAATTAAAATTAAGTAAGAACCAAACTATATGAAAGTACCCCGAAATTAGAAATGAAGGAAACCTGCAAAGAAATAACCTTCATAGTAAAAAGAAATATCACACAATGAAAAGCCCCCAGGAAATTAAATAATCGCCAATCTTTACTCCACGTTGCCGGATAATTTTCTTACAGAGGCGAAAATTTTTAACCTCAGCCGATGACCGGCAACGCAGGAAACCTTTATTCAGTTATTTAACCACAATATTTTTGTGTGAAAACGAAATTAACCCCAATTAAGATAAATTGATGCCCAAGACCAAAAATAACATGAATATTTTGGCCGGTAATTTCATTTGGGCGTTATTTCATTCCCAGTAAGAAGAGCAACCGAAGAAGTGAAAAAGATGCTAATCTTGCGAATCGGAAGTTGTGAAAATTGGGATTTTCACCAAAGGAACAACTTTTTCACTAGTTTCCATTCACATCCGCCGCTACCGCGGGTAGAGCAGCGGAGCTATCCTCTGTTGTGTGCGGTGAATAACTAAAACAACCGATTTTGTTCGGTAGAACTGACAATAGAATACTTAACAAAATACTTATTTAATATGAACTAATATATAATGCAAATAAATAATAAATTAAATTAGCATAAATAATAAATGGTTAATACTACTTAATTTTACTGATATTATGTATGTTGTTAAAATAATTAGCAAAAAATTAAATATTTGAAGTTCATTGATAAAATAATAAAATTGTATTTTTTAAGCAAAGATTTCCTTCTTAAGAAGAAATTACTTGATCGAATTAGCTATTATATTATATTATTACATTCAAAACTCATACAAAAATGTTTAAATTCTTAAAACTGTACAAAATTAAACAGAGTTTATTTATAAAAGTATTAAAAACACGAAAAAAAAATTTCCCGAGCCACGATTAGAACCCGAGACCTTCTGGGTGCAAATCGGATACCTTACATCTGTGACCCCATACTAAAAATTCGTTCCCATTCACTTTGTAAAATGTTGCGGTCTATTAACATATTATCGATTTTTTGGAAGTTGTTTAAAAGAACTTCCTCAAAAGCGGGAAACATCACATTTGGATTTTGATCCACAAATTAAAAATTAAATAACTTCCGAAAAAATAAATTGTCACCAATTATATCCATTTTTTATTTATTTAATTTTCTAGTGTGTGTGAAAAATTACCTAAAAATAATACAAAAATGAACTTATTTCTGACATTTAAGATAAGTTTTGAACTTTGGTGTATTCAGAGACTTATAAAGGGTGATTTTTTAGCTATTATCATTTTGGCAACACTGGTTTCACTGTCAAACATATTCAGTTTGGTCTATAATTTAACCTTTAATCGTCTTACAAACGAACAACGCTTGCAAATTATTGAATTTTATTATCAAAATGCGTGCACTGTTAAGAAAGTTCATCGTGCGCTTCCATTTTATGGTCAGTTTAATTGACCCACTGAAGCGGCTATTCGGGCTATTGTGACTAAATTTCGCACCAAATTTACATTGTTGGACATTAAACCACCAACACGCTTACGTAGAGTGCGAACTGAAGAAAATATCGCAGCTGTATCGGCCAGTGTTAATGATGACCATCAATTATCGATTCGTCGCCGTTCGCAGAAATTGGGCCTCTGTTACTCAAAAACGTGGAAATGCCAAAATTGGACTAAGCGGATGGACCATTTGAGGCGCAGTCAAGGTCAACATTTGCATGACATAATCTTCAAACATTAAATTATATGGACCGTACTATCGATTCAAATCGATTCGTGCATTTTTCTGAATTTTATGTGTTTTTTTTTTAAAACTTTCCTATAGCTTTTAAAAAATCATCCTTTAGTAGAATTTTATGGCAAATATTCTTGTAGAACATTTTGACCCGTTAAACTTCTGTATTAGGGGTGGTTGTTAACGTTTTTCACAAAAAGGTCTAAAAAGACCCCTACATTGAGGAGCCAGGGGGTTAAAAAGTTCCACAAAAATGATCCTCGTTATAAGTTATATTGCTGAACACATACTATACTTTAAATGTAAGGGTCACAAGCTTTCCTATGCCGATTCAACATAAGAATTAGCAAAGGGGGAATATTCATCCTCCTCTAATCACCGTACATAAGCTATCAAAATGCCTCTCTATTTGAATCCATTGTGAGAGGACCTTGTTATTTTCGAAAAAGTTATATTTTGTTCCACATTGGGCAATATGTTATAAATTCAAATATGCCCTTTTGGGTGATTCTCATAAATGCAAGAGATATCCCAGAGGAGAAAATCATTAAGCGTAACAGGGTTGGGACATAACCAAGATGAGATATATTTTCGAGCGATCTTGCATATTAAAAGTTACTCAATTTTTTGGTGATTTTGAATTATTTTGGCATAATTATTATTATTTATTTTTTACTGCAACTTGGTTCATTTTAATTTTTTGCCCCATTTTCCGACTTGGCCTTTTTTAATTTTTTGTCCTATGAAAATTGTGTTCATCGAATTTTATTCATGTTTTTCTAACATAACAACAAACGTTGCTCCGCCTTGGGTCTATTCACACGATGAATTGCCAAACCAAACTAACACCATAAACCAAGAGCGTCCAAATCGGTTGTCAACGAAAACTTTGTTGGCAAATTAAAGTTCTCAACCGCCCTTAGAATTCACTTTCAACGCTTACTGCCAATTAGTTTATCTCTCTAGCTAATGGAGCAACCAGTTTTAACGGATTACAAAACCTCCTCGTCATATTTCATTTTTGACATATTAAATATTTACATCACATTAATTATTACTAAATATTTACATCAAATTAATTCGTCAGTTTTTATGCGGCTGTTTTTCCGTCTTTTCAGTGCCGACGGCAATACAAAAGACAACATTAGCATTAGACCAACATTGATTTTGTAGTTTCTGAATGTAAACATAGAAATAATATTAAAATCTGCCTAAATATAAAATATTTTCTAATTATTATTAGATTCTTTGGCAATCAAATGCATTGAGTGATAGATCGTGCCCAGTTAGCAAAGAGAGACCGAGACCGATTTATCATTCTCCCCCCTATTATTCGTTATCGAAAGAAAGCATTGGGCACACCGAAGCGCGCAGTGTATGTGTTGTGTTGATTTTGGGAAGGTACCTTTAATATTTGTAGTCTGATTTTGGAAGTATAAGTCCGCTGTTTAATTGTAGGTAATTATAGCACATGTAGCGAATTTCACTCCTGCATAGAATCAGTGCTTTAGGAACAGTCTCAAAAAAATTTTTTTTTTTGAAAATGAGTGTTTTTGGCTGACGCGTAAAACCCCCATAAAAGTAGAAAAAATACAATTTGTAAAGGTTAAGGATTTTTAAATAATTTGGCGTCGACAAATAAGGCAATAGGGTCAGATTTAAAAAAAATATATGTATATATTTTGCTGAAACTAAAAACACCTTAAAACTAGGGATCTATAAATCGGCTTTCGACTAATCGACTTTTGGAGGAAAAGCCAAAAGTCGACTTTTGTTGGCGACTTTGTGCATCAATGAATTTAAGATATTGAATACCGATTTTACTTTTTTCGTTTGGGTCAACCATCGGTAAAAATAAGAGTTTTTGAAGCTTGGAAGCAATATTTCCTGTAGCGAAAAAATCTCTCTTACAAAGGACGGATGTAGCCATTATTGATAAGTATTTCATTTCAGTCTTCATTAGTGCAGAATTTCTTGGAACGTATCCCAGTTGCCAGGTCTCTAAAGGGGTTTCGCTTAATATGACCAATTAAATTGGAAGTATTGCCACTTGTTTTATTACATGAGTGGCATATCGGCGAATTGCTTGTTTTCTGGTAAAATGTTTCCAAATATCACTTTTTGGCGGCATTTTTGTTAATAACAGATGTTGAACGAAATAGATCGATGTCAATAAAACATCGTTACTACAACATCGATGTAAAAAGAAATCGATGTTTTTACAAAAAAGAGTGAAGAACTTTATGTACAACTTCGGTGAAATTTCGCAAAATTGTTCGAAGAATATTTTAAACATTAAGGCTCAATTTGACCCTTAAAGAGAGGAGGGGATAAGATCTTCCACAAATATAATCCTAATACAATTCTGATAATAAGAATTCTCTCAGACATTAACTTACAATACTTATCTCACTTAGTATATTGCTCCCTTTGACCAAAAAATTAAAACTTCGACCCACTGTAAAAAGAAACTCAGACCAGCTGTACTATAAGTTCATTCTACAAAAATGATCTACTCAACATGTCCTTTAAGAATTATACGGTCGTTATTCTGTTCAAATCAAAAAGTCTAAAATTGTTGGACATTGTAATTTAGAAAAAATTACAATGTCTCCAAACAGTAGTATTGTAAGTCGACATAGAATGTTTTCAAGATCTTTACGTTTATATATTCAACGGTCTTTAACTTAAATTCTCTCAAATTTTGGTAATGATCGGCCACTCCAATCAAAAGTTATAACCAAAAATGTTCCAACTTTTAAAAACTTTAAAACACCTCCAGCAAAACTCTCTTTTCAGATTTAGCATACTATTGTTCGGTGGCAACGATGTTATATATTATCGTATTCACTCCATAAAGACTCTATAAATGAATTACACCCTGATTCATCAATTGAAAACAACAACAAAAATAAAAAAATTGCCTAAAACTAATGTCGAACCAGAGTTTTTATGTTTGCCTACGCACTTTGGTACCATCTGATCCATACTCGATCCATAGAGAGATTGAAGTTGTGTTGTGTTTTTGACAAATGTTTTATGTAAATATTTTAATTACATCTACAGTTTAGTGATATTTTTGGAATTTTTAATTTCGATTATTGTTTTCAACAACTCGAATAAATTCGAATATACAGCTGATGACAACACAAACACTCTATACAGAAGGTCCACTGAAGTGTTATCTCCACACACGATACGAAATGCGTATATGGCCAACGTGTGCCGTATAGTTGAGCGTGTTTTTCCTCCTTTCCAATAGCAAACACGTGAGAAGAAACACTTGATTGAAATTACAGTCAAAAATGCCTAAAATATTCATTATACCCTAGACCTTCAGGATGGGGGTATACTAACTTTGTCATTCCTTTTGTAACACCTTGAAGTATAGACCTGAGACCCTATAAAGTATATAAATTCTTGATCGTCATTAAATTCTAAGACAATCTAGCCATATCCGTCCGTCTGTTGAAAGCACGCTAGCTAGGACGTTCAAATTGTCCTTAAGTGCGTCTTATAGCCGTAGATCGGTTGGGATTGAAACTGGGCGAATTCGGCCCAAAGGGAAAATTTTTTCCCTCACAAGGACTAAAAATACCCATAATAGCCTCTAATATTTTAGAGTATTTAAGCATATTTTTCCAATATCTCTGCTAGTACTTACTTGATATTGGTTATGCGCATTTCCCCAATAACGAAAACGTGCACCTTTAAGTGATTTTTATTCGTAGGGGGTGAAATGTGGCAAAAAGGGATAAAAATGGTACATATCAAACGACAACAGCTACAAACACGAATTTCGGTGTGTACATTCCTCTAGTTAAGTAGATACATAATATAAAAGTACTTTTTTCCAAATTCGTACTTTTATTGGTAAAATGGGAATAAAGGGATAAAAATGGTACCAACCAAATGGCTGCACCCAAAATAATGAAATTTGGTGTATACATTGCGTAGATACGTAAAATAAACAGATTTTTCGAAATTCGTACTTTTTGGGGTTAAAATGGAAAAAGGGGATAAAAATAGTACCAACCAAATGACCGCAGCTAGAGTCATGAAATTCGGAGTATACATTCCTCTGACTGCGTAGACACGAAAAATAAAAGTTTTTTTCCAAATTCGTACATTCAAGGGATACAATGGGCACAGAGGGAAAAGAATAGTACCAACTATACGACTACAGCTAGAATGATGAAATTCAGTGGGTGATTTTAGAAAGTCGTACTCTTAACACATTGAGTGCCAAGCGGTTTTGATGCAAACCTTCCCAGGAGGCCAAACATTTTTTGGGCTATAAGTAAAAGCAATCACTGTCGTACGGAAACGTACGACGCGGCACTCAATGTGTTAAGGGGAAAAATAGGAAACAGGGATAAAAATGGTGCAAACCAAATGGCCGCAGCTAGAATCCTGGAATTCCCTTGACTGCATGGACTAGTAAAATAAAAAGATTTTTCCAAATTCGTACTTTTTACTTTTACGGCAAAAATTGGTTGAATCATGAAGTTGTTTTACACTATGTACGTGAGATAATGGATTTTCAAAATTTATACTTTTGGAATTAAAATGGAATGGAAATACAACCAACTGTAGCAACCACTATCTACCAATATTTATGGTACTTACGCTCTTTTGAAAATATAAATGTATTATTTTTTGAATTGAATATTTATTTTTTGAATTGACCTGAAGTATTATGTCGATATATATAGTGTAAACGTATGTGTAGCATTGCCTTATAAGCGTGGTTTGAAATAATAAAAATATTACATTTATTTATAAAATTATTTTTACAATATTTGTATTTGTTTTGGTTTGGCTATATTAACAAATTTTATAGTTTCCTGTAATATTACTGCACTTCTACGAAAATCGACAGCCTCTGTGGAATTCAAGTCATGGTGGAGGGTATATAAAGTTCGGCCCGGCCGAACTTAACGCCTTTTTTACTGGTTTCTGTGTGCAGCCTACCATTCCAAAACACTAATATTCCACCACTTTACAACCACCCTCGTTGCAGATGGCTTCTTGTGCTGCAATTGTGACTATTCACGTACCCGGCAAGGATGTGAAGAATGAATTCCTTCCTCATTCAGATGATGAGGATGGTGTACACACACACACACATGTACACAGACTCACGTTACGCTACATAGTAGATGTTGTGGATTCCATGCCATCTCAGGTGGCAGTGGCTGTGGCAAGGATGCCGGCTGTCCGTCGTGTTCTGCTCATTAGGCAAACGTAAGCCTTAAGCTACGGACGTGCGGTATTTAGACAACCACGAAAAAAAAAAGTACAACAAATACTAAAAAACGTAAACTAAACGTAACGTTCGTTCGTTCAAAAGCTCGTTCTGGCTGCTCATTCCGCTGAATTTGTTGCTCTTTTACAATCAACGGTCAATTGAAAACCAAAGCCAAGCCGAGTCAAGTCAAGTTAAGCCAAAAGAAGGTAGTGCTGGTGCTCCTGCTAGTTATTGCCATTTACCATTTGGTAATGCTTGGAATAGGCCAAATTGTTTGTTAAGTGTTTTGTTTTCTGCGAGTGATGGGGTAGCTGCGGCCAGGCGTGAGGCATGAGGCTGGTGCCAAAATGCCGTTGATGGCAGTTAGTGACCAAACAAACATACAAACAAACAAGCCAAGAAGGAAGTTCTGACGACAGACGCAATTAAATAATTAATTAAATTAAATAAACGAACGACGTCAACGACGGCAGCAGCATCGACATCGACAACAAACGACAAACGAGTAGTCGGTATTCCTACAATAACAACAAGAACACCATCATCATCATCATTTCTCGAATGGAATGCGCGAATGTTTTGGCCCCAGCACCGGGCAAAAGTGTGAACAACGTCAAGCCAAGCTAGCCAGCCACCAGCTTCCTTCCCCATTCTCCATCCCAATCCAAATCCAAAAAGATGATAGTGATGATGATGGTGGTAGTGGTCGCTGGTCTTTGGCTGGTTGGCTTGTTGGTTGTAGGCTGCTTGCTGCTGGTTGTCGATTGTCGGTCGGTCGGTCGGTTGGTTGTCGTTGGCTGTTGCTGGTTGTACAAAATTTAATTGCATGTTAGAGGTCAAAACCCACTGTTGAACTCCAAAAAAACCGGTTACATTTTTAATGTTTCGTACTTTGCGTCTATTTTGACTCTTTTTTCTGGGTAGTTTTGTTATTGTTTCTCGACATCATACATCACCATCGTCATGATCATCATCGCCATCACCGTCATCATCATCTCCATCATCTTCAACGTTGTTATTCGCATAAATATGATTCCTAACGCTGCCGTTGTGTTGTTGTATTTCGGGCATTATAATCGGTTATTTTTGGAACTTTTGTGTTTGTGCGTGTGTGTGTGTGTGTCTGCCGTATATTGTGTGCGTTCAGTTGTTTAGTTCGACTGTCCGGTGTGTGGTGTTCTAATGAAGCACAGTGTCACTACTCTCGTGGGGAGTGAAATGTAAAAAATATGCGATTTTTTTAAATTTCTCCAAAGATCGGATTTTTGAGCAAAAAATCGATTTTTAATTGCAAAATTATAGAAATAGTTTTTATACCGCCACTTATGGGGACAGGATAACTCTATGCAAGAAAAAAATTAAAATTTTGAGTCCGTGACCTTAACATTTAGTTTTTGTGTAAATATTTTATGTATATTGTTATACCCTCCACCTTCAGGATGGGGGTATATTCACTTTGTCATTCCGTTTGTAACACCTTGAAATATTCAACGGAGACCCCATAAAGTATATATATTCTGTATCCTAGTAAAATTCTAAGACGATTTAGCCATGTCCGTCTGGTCGTCTGTTGAAAGCACGCCAGCTTCCGAACGAAATGAGTTAGGAGGTTGAAATTTTCCGTAAATGTGTCTTATGGTTGCATATCGGTTTGGATTGAAAGTGGTCGAAATCGACCCAGAGTGAAAAATTTTTCCCTAACAAGGACTAAAAATACCACTAATATTTAGACTATTTAAGCATCTTTTCGATTTGTATACACTTGAAATTTGTTTCGTACCTTCCTCTAGTAACGTCTAACCACCAAAAAGTGCAAAAAAGATTTATCGGGTGCAATGGGGCAAAAGGTATAAAAATGGTACCTAAGATAGGACAACAGCTAGAAACATGAAATTCGGTGTGTTCATACATTCCTTTAATTGCGTAGGCACGTTAGAAAGAGAGAAATTTTTCAAAATTCGTACTTTTGGGACCAAAAGGGATCAAAATAGTACCTTTCATATGACAAAAGCTAGAAACACAAAATTCGATGTGTACGTCCCTATAATTACGTTGAGAGATTTTTCGAAATTTGTACTTTTAAGGGTTACAATTGGAAAATAGGGATAAAAATGGTACCAACCAAACCGCTGAAGATAAAATCATGAAATTCGGTGTATGTTTCTATCTGACTGTGTAGACGTGAAACATAAAGGATTTTTTTTCGAAATTTGTACTTTTACTCGGAAAATGGGGCGAAAGGGATGAAAGTGGTAAAAATCAAACGGCTGCAGTTAGAATAGTGTGTACATTGCTGTGACTGCGTAGACCCGAAAAATGAAGACATATTTGATATTCGTACCTTTAGGATCAAAACCAAAATTTCTACTTGAATCTCCAAAGCTACCATTTAAAGTCAAAATTGTCTCTTTTGAAATAGAAAACTCGCTTAGATTTTCATTTGTTTTTTATTTATTTTGGGCCCTCGGAGTACTGGTCGAGTTAGAGATATGAATGATCCCGAATTTGTGTTTTGACCAATCGGACCACTTTTTTTTTCTTTCTTTGCATTTAAGTCCGCTCCACCACAAAATAAAATGCGGTTACCAGCCACTGTGATGATGGTTTCAGATTCTATTGCCAAAGTGCGTGAGGTCGTTTCTAATGAGGCGCTTTTTCAAGTGCGTATGCGAATTTTGTTGTTTTCATATAAAACGAACTGTGATGTTGCTGGCTTTATTGTGGTTGAAATTGCTGTAGAGTTAGTGGTGGTATGTTGGCGGGTTGCCGGTTGACTGACTGACTGACTGGGTCTTTGTTGGGAGATACTGTTTTGCTGGTCTGTTAATAATAAATAGTCTGGTTGGAATTTACACACACGCACACACAGCAGAATAAAGAAATTTTCGTTTTTAATGAATGATTAGGAGTTTTTCCCCTCTTTTTCGCCTTCTTCTTATTCTTGCTGTCTGTCTTGATAATAAAATAAATCAATTAGAGATGTTAAGATTCTATCTAAACATTGATATTTATCACCTTTTGTAATTATACTCATACCTTTTCTCTCTAATTGTGTTGTATACCTTTTCGTTATAAAACAAAAGCAAAATTAAAAAAAACAACAAATTCTCCGGAACCCTAGTGTATGGTAATAATTTTCATCACAACCAACGTCTTTCTTTAACCGATAATAACAATAATATCGCCATAATAATAATGACTCCCTCCCTGGTTAGAATTATTTAAAAGATAACGGGGTGCTGATCCCCTTTTCAAAAGGAATTGTCTCGGAAGCTATCTAGACAATATCAAAATGCCATCATCTATTGCTTAAGTTGCTAATTCATGAGGTGAATGTAGACCAGCATTTCCCACATAATCCAAAAATGTTTTGCATTTTCAAGCAAAAGGCATAAAATGGACAACGAGTGATGTTTAAAATCGTCAAATATAAATTACTAGCTGAACCCCCGCCCGCTTCGCCAGGCAAAAAAGCAAACGGTAAAATTAAAATCTGCTTTCATATTGATTTTTCTCCTGATATATGTACTATGGTAATTAATGTACCAATTATAATCAAATCTGAGATACTAAAGAAATTGATATGTATATTCCATGGTGAACGTTAGTTTACGGCGAATAATGGAAAAATGTCAAAAATCAAATTGTTTTTTTGTTAAGTGTGATTCTCCTCCTTTCCTCCTTAAACAAAAACTTCATTGGTAAGAAGAAATTAAATAACATTACATTCAAAATACATAGAAAATCAATCAAATTGTTCACTAATCAAACAACACAAAAACTAAAAAAAATAATATAATTTCCGCTTTCTTGACTTAAGTCGGCTGTTGACGAATGAATATTTCTATTTTTGTAACCTTTCTTTACTATTGTGCTAAGAAAATCCACAAAAATGTCCCATCTTTCAAATCCCGCCCATTTGTATATTGCCTAAGCAGGTTACAACTAACTTATCTCACACGACAATATAGGAATCTCGGTGTCGAATATACTCAAAAACAGGATTGAATTTCGTATGGGAAGGGTCACGGCCACTTTCCGCCCACCTCGGTGACAAATATACTCTAAAACCGGTTTTAATGTCATATGGGAAGGGTTACGCCCACTTTCCGCCCATCTTTGCACAACTGTTTACACTGGATCAACTCACACAAAATTTCAGCACCCTAGGTGTCATAGAAATGAAAATATTCAATAATAGGTTTTAACTTCGTATGGGAGGTACCACGTCCACTTTTCAATTACCGCCCATTTTTGGCACAGCGACAGACATTGATGCTGGATGCACTCCGACAAAATTTCAGTATTGTATCTGTCATAGAACGGAATATATTCGAAAATGGGTTTTAAATTCGTGTGGGAGGTGCCACGCCCACTTTTCAATTACCGCCCATTTTTGGCACAGCGACAGACATTGATGCTGGATGCACTCCGACAAAATTTCAGTATTGTATCTGCCATAGAACGGAATATATTCGATAATATGTTTAACCTTCATATGGGAGGTGTCACGCCCACTTTTCCAATACCGCCCCTTTTTGGCACAACTGTGCAGACTAATAATTATTGAACTTGCACAAAAATGCAAGCTGCGGAATGCTGCAACAGTATTCCGAATATGCTAATTAATTTTTATATAGATATAAAATTTGCAAAAAGGAACATAATCAAGTAGAAATGTCCGCTAATTCGCACATGTGTCTATTTTCTATACCCTCGGATCCGTAACAGCGTATAAAATTCGAAAAAATCTGATCTTAGAATGTTACGATGACATTGTCATTTTCTTCAGTTTTAGTTCATTAAATAAATTTATATATGGCAAAAGGCAAGCATAATGCATTTTGCCATATAAAAATTAACTGAAAATTTTTTGTTAGTTTGTGAATGTTCTAAATAAAAATTGACCTCGAATTGAGTAAATATTTACTAGCTTGGAGAAAACTAGAATCAAGTACAATATTTGTTCAAAGTTCAAATAAAAGTGTGAGCTTGAATTGAGAAAAAATATCATTAGCTCTATATCTATTTAAGTAAAATTTTCCTAAAATGTAGTTAATTTTAATTCATTGTGGGGTTATTTTTTTCTAAATAAATAACAAATTTGTTATTGAAGCTATATTAAAGAATGAGACCAAAAATTGTGATTTTCATTCTAAATTTGAATTAAAAAATTAAAAAAAAAAAAAACTTTATTGGATCATTCCACAAAAGGGAACTCTGGGTCATACATAGTGAGATTGCTTCTATTCTAAAATAGTTTATACAAAAAATAAGTAAGGAAAGGCTAAAGTCGGGCGGCGCCGACTATATAATACCCTACACCACTCTCTGTGTATATACCTTGCTTTGATTACTAAACCCACACTCAGAAAAATATCATTTTACTAAATTTGAATAAAATCCAAACTCCAATTTAGTTCAACGATTTGACTCCAATTTAGTAAAAAATTCCTTAACAGTAGGAAAATTAACTAAGTATGAGTAACGTTTCCTTATTCCAAAGTCATAACAAATAGTTCATTTACTAGTAAGTTTACTTAAAAACATTTCATTGAATTTAATAAAAAATTCTTACAATTGAGTAAATTTATAGTTGTGTGGAATACAATTTCCAAGGTTTTAAGTTAGAAAAATATTAAGAAATATTTTGTTTGGAAAAAATGCATTCGTAAAAAGAAATTACTCGATCGAATAGCTGAAATTCGAATGTATTACATTCAAAGCCCATAGGAAAAATTTACTTGTTTTGAGCAAATTTGTCCTCAGTTTAAGTAAATATTTACCTGAATTGAGTAAAAATTTCAGCAAAATTGTATTTAAAATATACATAGTTTAAGGAAAATTTTACTTAAATTTAGTAGAAATTTACTTGGTTTGAGGAAAAATTTACTTCGATTTAGGAAAATTTCACTTGATTTGGGAAAAACTTACTTAATTTTCCTCAGTTTGAGTAAATATTTACTTAATTTGAGGAAAATTGAACTAGAATCAAGTTCAAAGCATGTACTCTTTTCAAGAAAAGTTTGAACTTGATGAGGAAATATTGCTTTCGCGCTAAACGACGCTCAAATTTACTAGATATTAGGTCATTTTAACTCACTATAGGGTTCACTTCTTTCTGAGTCCAAGTATTTCATGGACTCAAATTTAACGAATATGGTAAATAATATGGTAACTGATCCAATTTTCCGGCAGATAATCCGAGCAAAGTAAATATAACATGATCTGGAAAATTGGTAAAGATCCAATTACAAATACATATTATACAGCGGTAATAGGATGATTTGGACGGACATTTGATGGGGCCTATAATACACTTGGGGCCTGTGCAAAAACATAGGTCTATATTGTTATACCTAGTTGAAATATATCATAATCTGACCTGATGTATGATGTAGTTTCTAGAGCTGTAATAGAGTAGAATGGGGCCCTTTTTAAGGGCACTACAAAAGTGGGCCCATATAGATAACTTTCAAAGTAGGTATTGTTAGTTGAAATATATCATGATCTGCAAAAATGTATCGAGATCCAATGCACGATGTGAGTTCTAGAGCTGTAATAGACTAGAATAGGGGCCCAATTTGTATGGGGGTTATACCAAAATATGGACCAGATATTTGACTTTCATAGAATGTTGAAATATAATATAATCTGCAACATTTGATAAACTTCCGATGTAAAATCTGGGTCCTAGAGGGGTAATAAGAAAAATGGAAAATGTAAGGGAGCTGTATTAAAAAGTGGGCCCTTATAGATCACTTTCAAAGTATGCATTCTTCATTGAAATATAACATGATCAGCAAAATTTTATTAAGATCCAATGTAAGATGTGGGTTCTAGAGCTCTAATAGAGTAGAATGGGGGCCCATTTGTATGGGGGCTATACAAAAAAAATTGACCTATATAGCTGGCTTTCAAAATAGGTGTTTCTAATCAAAATGTAACATTGTGTGGGAAATTTGAGCAAGATCCGAATCCCATGTGGTCCACTTTCCCATCAGCTGTTTGTAGTTCAAATATAAGACGATCCTGAAAATTTTGTCATGATATATATTGGGATATTTGTATGGAGGCTATATCTAAATCTGAACCGAATTTCTTAAAGTTAAATCGATTCAGCTGTTGATTCTAAGCCGATCCGTATGCTTAAAGGTGGGTCTAGCTCAATTATTTCTTGGTGTTACAAACATTTGGCGCGAAACTAACTTATAATACCCTAGACCACGAAGTGGTGTAGGGTATAATAAATATAAGATCTCGTTTTCATCTAATACTATGATTTTTAAAATAGCAAAGAGATTATTTTTTGGTGAAGTGCTTTGTTAACAATTAATTAAGCAAGTTTCGGTGTCCCGAAGCTAAACAAACTCATTTTTGGTATAACTTTTAGTGGCCTAAAGAATAATGATATATAATATAGTATGTAAATGTTCTGCTTATACTTGGTAATACTGACGTATCTGTACGTGACGCAAAGAAACAAAAAACAAAGTTATAATATAGATTACAGCTATATTAAACAGCTCTTAAACTTGAACTAATTAATACAATTTGTATATCTATCCACTTTGTATAGAAGAACAGTGAGGCCAAACTTTTTACAGTATGCCTTGATAAGGTCTTTTTTGTTCACTATCTAAAACCAAAAACAACAAGTAATGAAAGGCTAAAGTCGGGCGGGGCCGACTCTATGATACACTCCACTTCCACAATTTAATTCGGTGAAATAGTGAAAACGGGAAGGATTTTTTTATCCTGTAAATGTATGTGTTTGACAAAAAATGTTAAATCGGAAAGGACATTTGTATGGGGGTATATTGAAATCTGGAACGAAATAGGTGAAATATAATATGTATAGTTTGGCCAAAATCGGTTCAACATTTGGGAGCAACAATTGTATTTGCGCTATATCTAAATCTGAACCGATCTTACCCACTTTCTGCATAGGTGTTTCTACTTGGATTATAAGATGTTGTGCCAAATTTAAAGAAAATCGGGTAGAATATGTGGTATCTAGAGCGGAAAATGTCAAATCGGAGGCTATATCTAAATCTGAACCGATCTTACCCACTTTCTGCATAAGTGTTTCTAGTTGGATTATAAGATGTTGTGCCAAATTTAAAGAAAATCGGGTACAATATGTCGTTTCTAGAGCGGACAATGTCAAATCGGGAGCGACATTTGTATGGGGGCTATATCTAAATCTGAACCGATCTTATTAAATTTTTGCATAGTTGTTTGTGCTTGGATTGTAAGATGTTGTGCCAAATTTAAAGAAAATATGGTACAATATGTGGTTTCTAGAGGTTAAAATGTCAAATCGGGAGCGACAGTTGTATGGGGGCTATATCTAAATCTGAACCGATTTGCCTCAAATTAAATAGCGTTCGTCCTTGATCCACAAAACTTACTTGTGCCAATTTTTGTTAAGATCAGACTATAATTGCGACCTGTAATTTGATTACAACAATAGATGGACAGACAGACGGACATTGCTAAATCGACTCAGAAAGTGATTCTAAGTCGATCGGTATACTTAACAATGGGTCTATCTCGCTTCCTTTTGGGTGTTACAAACAAATGTACAAAACCAAAATACTCTCGTGGAGTGTATAAAAATTACAAGCTATATTGTTTTGTTTTTTTTTTTATTATTTGATATTTTCTTTTCATAGTTTTTGTTGTAACTCTTACTCAGGTTCGAGATCACTTGTTTTTGTTTTCTTAAACAACAAACACTAGGAAAAGCTATACCTTCACTTCCTAGGCCATTGGAATTCAATTCGGTTAGAATTTTGGAAAGTGTCCTATATTATGGACCAATGGATGATACCCTCTTTCACAATGTATGTTTCCAAGTGAAATATAACTTGTTCTGATCAAAATCTGTTAAAATATGTGTTGTCTAGAACAGAACAAGTAAAATCGGTGACATTTGTATGGAAGCTATATAAATCTCAACCGATTTGACCCATTTTCACAATAGATTTTTCTAGTTAAAATAGAAGGTGTTGAGCAAAATTTGAACAAAATCGGTTAAACTATGTGAACGGAAAACTAGAACGGAAAAAATCAAATCGAAATAGAAATTTTTACGAATCTGAATGGATCGTACTCACTTTCACAATAGATGTTTCTAGTTGCAATATAAGGCATTGTGCCAAATTTGAGCAAAATCGGTTAATTTATGTAGTTTTTAGAGCAGAACAAGTCAAACGGGGAGCTATATATAAATCTGAACCGATTTGAATTATTTTGACCAGAGCTGTTTCTAGTTGATCGGTCAAAATATATGATTTAGAGAGTGGAAAACATCAAATCGGGAGCGAAATATGTGATTCTAAGATTCTAAGCCGATCTGTATAATTAACGATGGGTCTATCTTAGTAGGCCAAAATACAAAAAATAATAATAATCATATTCTTCAAAAATGTGAAGTCTTTTTAAACGCGAATTCAACCAGAAAATGAAAAACTGAATACACAGTTTGTTATCCACAGACAAATCTGTGCCTATTATTAGTTTTATAGATTTAATTTCAAGTGACAAAATAAACAAGTAAGTAAGTTTATTTATTTATTATAAATTGTATATGCTATACAACAAGATCTATTTTATTAACCGATATGCCCTAAATGTGGAAAAATGCAGAAAATGTTTTAAACAAAATCGTTGTAACGAACTACAACCTTCGGTTATATGCAGCTCCATTTTTTGAACTATTTTAGTTATATTATTTGTATTTTGCAGTCACAATATAACGTGTGAGTGGATAGTCAAATCAGAAAAAAAATTAAAAAATGGCTTTAGAAAAAAATTCTTCTCCAAATTTGTATGACATCGAAATCTGAGAATAATTTGGCATCAAAAACTCATTTTCGAGAAAATGGTTCATAACCACTTATGAAGAATATAAGCCCTCGATATACTATATAAGAATTTTAATGTAAAATATTTTATGGCTGATTTTTAGATGAATAATCGGTTTGTGATGGCCTAGAATAGATTGATTAACTCGTGCTCATTCTTCACCGATGGAAAAGTTTTCTTCAGGTGGTGATAATTTCTGAAAAGTCAGATTTACACCATATTAATTAAACCTTTAACACCATAAACAACTTTGGGTGGATATGGCACAAATGCCGCCAACCGCCAAAATTTGGTATTCCGCAAATCACCTTGCATTTGCATTGTCTGTCTCGACCCAAAATTTAGTCAAGTGATTTATTGATTTTTGCAAAGTAAAGTAAAACCAAAAATTTACATCGCAGCACTATAAATCAGTTAACACATTGAGTGCCAAGCGGTTTTGACGCAAACCTTCCCAGGAGGCCAAACATTTTTTGGGCTATAAGTAAAAGCAATCACTGTCGTACGGAAACGTATGACGTGGCACTCAATGTGTTAAGAGTGTTGTATGTTTTTTATATATACGAGTATAAAACACAAATTTACAAAAAAAATGTGCGGTAAAATAAGGCACAGTGCTTTCCAGAAAAAGTGGATAAAAGGTGTCAGGCGTGTGACATTTTAATTGGAGAGTTTCATTAATATGTTTGAAGAATTCAATTCATATTTCATAAAATAAAAAGTGTTTTTGAGAGCGAGATGGCTGAAAATTGGTACATATATTACTGACCACAATAAATATCAATTTGATGCCGAAATTTGGATTTTCGTTTTGTGGGCGGAGTGGGCGTGGCAATAGTGTTATTTGAGCTAGAAGGCTTAAAAATGGAATGTATATATTACTGACCACGAGAAAGATTAATTTGATGCCGAAATTTGGATTTTAGTTTTGTGGGCGGAGTGGGCGTGGCAAAAGTGTTTTTGAGAGGTAGTAGGCTGAAAATTGGTACATATATATTACTGACCACGATAAAGACCAATTTGATGCCGAAATTTTGATTTTTTTTTGTGGGCGGATTGGGCGTGGCAATAGTGTTCTTTAAGCTAGAAGGCTGAAAATTGGAATGTATATATTACGGACCTTTTTCGTGGATAAACATGATGCCGGATTTTGAATTTTCGTTTCGTGGGTGGTGGGGGTGTAGAAAAAGTGTTTTTGAGAGGTAGTAGGCTGAAATTTGGTACATATATATTACTGACCACAATAAATATCAATTTGATGTCGAAATTTGGATTTTCGTTTCGTGAGCGGTGGGAGCATGGCAAAAGTGTCTTTGACAGCTAAAAGGCTGAAAATTGGTACATATATATTACTGACCACGAGAAAGATAAATATGATACTGGATTTTGAATTTTTTTCGTGGGCGGAGGGGCGTGGCAATAGTGTTTTTGAGAGGTAATAGGCTGAAAATTGGTACATATATATTACTGACAACGAGAAAGATTAATTTGATGCCGAAATTTGGATTTTCGTTTAGTGGGGTGGCTATAGTGTTTTTAAGCTAGAAGGCTGAAAATTGGAACGTATATATTACTGACCACGAAAAAGATAAACATTATGCCGGATTTTGAATTTTCGTTTCGTGGGTGGTGGGGGCGTAGAAAAAGTGTTTTTAGCTAGAAGGCTGAAAATTGGAACGTATGTATTACAAACCACGATAATATCAATATGATAAGATCTATATGAAACCTGATTTTAATTTTACCATTTCTTTTTTTTTGCCTGGCGAAGCGGGCGGGGTTCAGCTAGTAACTAATAGATTTCTGGCGTGCCGACTTTTTTCGGTAGAATTCTAACCATTCTCATTTCTCCTATGTTAACTCTGACATACAGCCATGGGCAGTAAATTAGCACAAAACTTTGTTATAAAACCAATCATATTTTGTCTTGAAAGAAGTGGCTTCTTTCGGCTTGCGCGTCCAAACAGCTGTGCGTCATTCAGACGTCTTCCGATGAGCAAGCCGAAAGAAGACACTTGTTTCAAAACAAAATAGGATTGGTTTCATAACAAAGTTTTGTGATAATTTACTGTCCATGGCTGTAAGTATGTATTAACAGCAAAGACATATTCATTGCAAAGATACTAGCAATGATGGCGTGGTTAGTCAAACAGTTTCCCGCAACTAAAACAAGTCAGACTTTTTTTTGGCTTTTTTGTTTATATTGGAAACTTCAGTTTTAATTATTAATATAACGAAGTTTCTTTACAAAAATCTATGAAAATTTTCATAAATTATATTGTGAAAATGAAAAAACTGGAATGACAAAAATTCTTTGAATGAAGAACTGCATTTATAGTTTCAAAGAAATGTTTCAGAAATTCGTTGACACTTTTCATTGATGAAGTTATGACAAAATTAATTTGTATATCCTACACCATACGGTATTATGTCTTTGTACATTCGTTTGTAACATCCAAAAGGAGGTGAGATAGACCCATCGTTTATTATACCGATCGACATAGAATCACTTTTTGAATCGATTTAACCATGTCTGCTTCTCCTCCCGTCTGTCTGTCTGTCCATCTATTCTTGTAAGCACGATACAGGTCGCAATTATTGTCCGATTCTAATGAAACTTGAAACAAACGATTTTTGCACGTCGAGGACAAAATCTATTTAATTTGAAGCAAATCGATTCAGATTTTGATATATACCCCGTACAAATGTTGCTCCTGATCTGGCTTTTTCTGCTCTAAAAGCCACATAATTTAAGGGATTTTGATAAAATTTTGCACAACACCTTATATCTAGGTTAGAAACATCTGTGGTGAAAAAGTGTCAAATTTCGATCCCTATTTGACATTTTCCGGTCTAGAAACCGTAAATTTTAATAGATTTTCTTCAAATTTGGCGCAACACCTCATATTTCAACTAGAAACACTTCTGGAGAAAATGGGTCAAATCTGCTCAGATTTATATATAGCTCCCATCAGAGCCGTGTGCAGGATTTTCCCTGGGAGGGGTTTTCATCTAGTTTTACAAAAAATAAAGTCAGTCTATGGCGCAATGATAAATGACGTTCATTTGATTATGTGTGATTACGTGAGCGTTTGCCAACTTTTTTTAATATAAGTTATTATAAAGCAATTTATTGCAACGAAAAGATATTGCGATTGTCTCTTTAACGCATATTGTCCCAAGCTAATATAAAAGGAACGCTTATCTATTTTTATATTTTAATTAACAGCAGTCATTTTAGCAGACTGCAAACTCTTTAGCAGTGTGAATGGTGATGTAAGATTGAATAACTGCTATTATGCCTAAAAACTGCTCCAATAGCAGAAAAGTGCTTTTAGTAACCGACTTCTTCTCTAAGTGAAGAACTTCTTTTTTTTTCAAATAGTTGCTTGAAAGTATATATATTTTGAAGAAATATTACACAAAAAACGATCGAATTCCTCAACGCTTAATCCCCCTTCAGGGCCCGCTTTTTTCTACAATAAATGCAGAAATATGATGTCTAATGAGTTTTGGGGGTTTTAAATTTATACAGGACATGAGTAATAGGATGTTTACTCAAAATCTTTATACGCATATTCCGATTAAATACAAAAATATTTGGAAATGTTTCTTCATTTTTACAATCTTAAATATGTATGTATAAATTAGAATAACAAATACAGTTTCTCGTACTCGATGAAATGCAAGACGAAAAACACCTACAAATTTTAATTTCAAAAAACCAAATAATTGGTATTTTAGAGTTTCGTCTCCCTACGTGGATCCAAGTTACTAAATTTGTTGTTTCTCTTTCGAATAATACTTGTTACATATGTACACAAAAATAAAACTCTGAAAAATATTTGACAGTGAAGTGATAAATATGGCAAAAAAAAATTCAGTAAGTTAAAACTCATTTCTTATGATTTCGCAACATTAAAGTAGATTTTAAAATAGAGACCTACACGCAGAGAAAAAATGCATTACGTAGAAACAAAATTTTAGACACATGAACATCGTTTTTTAATTTCTTTTGTGGGAAAAATAGTTTGTTTGCGATAAACATGTCATCAGTTGTTGTAAATGAACAAAGAGAAATATGTTTATGTATATCAAATATTTCTCTTCGTTTGTCGATAAGGATTTGTATTATCATTACAAACTCCCAAAACATTTAGAGGTAACAGAAACCGTTGTTGTTTCATCTGTAATGAAAATGGGTCACATCGGTTCAGATATTTAGATACAGCTCCATAAAAATGTCGCATCGCAAATGTTGCAAACCACGCATTGCAAACGGAATATACGAATAGCCACACCATATTATGTTTGGCCTGTTAACATCTGTTGTGGAAGTGGAATATGTGGGTCAATGTTTCTATATATATATATATATATATATATATATACATATATATATAAATGTCCCACCCCAAAATTACTAAACGATTTTTTAAATTAAATTAAATTTCCAAACTTTCATTGTAGTACACAATTAAAGGCTCATAGATATATAATGGCGAAATTAGCGTTACGCAATTCATTTAATTTGTTTGTAGCTTTCATAACTTTTGTCCGAAATTCAAGAAAGTGTCCAAGATTTGTTATGGAGTTTTCGTGCTTTCATGATTTTACTGCAAAATTTCCATTTCATACGAGTTATTTTAAAAAGAACTTAAAAATTCTATATTTTATTGCTTCAGATTTAGAAAAGTATTAGTTCGTAACCTCTCAGGGGGTTTGAACCCCCCAAAACCCCCGCACGGCCCTGGCTGCCATACAAATATCGTTGCCGATTTGAGGACATCTTATACTTACACTAGAAAGATCTATGGTAAAAGTGGATGAGATCGGTTCAGATTTTAGCTCCCATGCAAATGTCGTTCACGATTTTCACCGAATTTAATTGTACTTGTTTATAGTAAAGTTTTTCAATTCAAATTAAATATATTAAATATAGATGAAAAATGGTCTTGAGCCAGGGCAACATCCCAGTTCAAATCAAATATTGATTACAGACCAAAAAAATACAAACGAAAAAACTAAAATAAATGAGCGTTGGCACGGCCGAAGTATTGCTAGGTAACTATACCTGCATATACACATACTTACATATGCAACTCAATGAGATGCTTGTAACATCTTACATCTTACATGTGTACTTTACTACTTGGTGCTATTTTTTAAACGCAATTTCGGCAAGTGAGTTGTGCTTCTCGTTTGTGAGAATCATCTCCTCATAGAGGCCGGGTTTGATGTTGAAAAGTCGCTGCGAAGCCACTTGAAAAGACTTTTGACATAGTCGAAATCATGATCGTGGTAGTCTGCAGCCAAGTAATAAATGTCACCATGCCATTTGTAAATAAATTTGCATTCTATTAAATATTGATGCAAAATGGTCTTGAGCCAGGACAATATCTCAGTTCAAATCAAATTGTAACTTTAGTATTTGGACTATAATTTTTGTAGTTATGACCCTACTCGTAGAAATAAGTTAATGTCAAAAAATCATGTTTCTAATTTTTCCGATTTCAAATGAAATTTTTGCTTAATGATTGATTTCGACAAAGTGAATACCACACGTACTTCTACATTTATTCATAGATTTCCAAATAGATTTTAATATTATAAATGTGCCAGTTGGTATGATAGTGATCTAAGTCATACTTTATCCGTTTTGAGATATATTTGAGTCAAATGAAAAATATTTTTTCACCAAAGCACACATTTTTTTCTTCGAATATCCTGCTAATATCGAACTTTTATAAAAAAAAGACAACGTTGGTACCTCTAAGGGAACCATTACTTTCAGAACATGCACTAACTTGGACCACTTTGATTCTTCTCAAAATTGGAAAAAATTAAACATTTTTTTATTTTAATTGGAAAAAGTAATATTTCCTTACCAAAAAATGAAAGAAAACACAAAATAGTTTATTCCAAAAATATATAAATATTTACAGGCTGTTCGTCTGGAAACTTTATATTGAAATTATTATTTACTTTTCAAATAATTTCATTTTATATTATTCAAATTATCTGAATCACTTAAAAGTGGACATTATAATTAAAAAAATATTTGTTTACACATCAATGTCAGTGGATATAATGATACTTAGACCACTTTCAAACTAACACAAGGACAATTTTGGTGTACATAAAATGAGAAATGTCATTGTAACGGTTCATTTTTTATAAATGTCAAAAAGAAATGTTCATAAATTAGAGATCCGATCAAAGTAAAGAGGAAAGTTGGAATATCTAATTTTTTTGGATTTTTGACTTAGGACCACTATCATACTAACAGGCACAAATAGCCATACAAATTTTATGATACTAATTTTTAAGGAATTGTGTTGAAATACGCTTATTATCACAAATAATTATTTTATTTCCACAAAGATGTTTCAACAGAATTTTTGGTTTCGGCTGGATTTTACTCCCCTGCACTATGGCTTGGTGCCATGCTGATACGCTTTCAAACATTTCTATTTAATTTACAAAATAAAGTTAAATGTGGAAGGCTTCTTTTTGAAAAAAAAATGTTTTTGTTTTTTTTCTTCAGCGAATGCACTGATTTTATTACGGATAAGGAACCATATCTCGTCGTCATCGTCATTCTCATTACAAACATCATCGTCATAATGATGGATGTTCACCTTCATGATGATCATCGTTTAATTCATAGCTAGCCAACCGCCACAAGTTAGGTACGTAGTAGTCGTAGTTGTAGTCGTCGGATTCAACAGCATTAAATTGACTATGGCCAAGAACTTGAACATGACCAAAGTTCTCACGACTGGCACGAACGGAGTAGTCCAACTGAAGGCAGTCTCCACTTTTTTGCTGTTGTTCAACTGTTGCTGCTTCGGCTTCGGCTACAAAGCAAATACTTACATACGTATGTACATACTCGTCGTATGTATGTTTGTTTGTATCGGCAAGAACGACGAAGCCGATGATGATGACGACGACGACGGCAACGATGGCTAGGCCAAGTTAAGACAAAAGAACCCCCCCAACAAGAGCCGAGCTTAAGAACACTCCAAAAGAATAGAACAGAACCTAAGCAAGCAAGCAACCAAGCGCCCGACCATGGCCACGCAACGTCGAAGAGTAACAAGCGAGGTTCGTCCGCCATCGTCTGTAGCTTTCAAACACACGGACAGTGTTGCGAGGTGGCCAGGTTCGTTATAAGCTTCCCCTAAATGAGAAGAAATTACAAAAAATACGTCTAAAATGAAATTCTTCTAGATTGAGCCCACTTTCGATATAAACAGAACTTTCAAAAAAATACACTTCTTTGTATATTTGAGAACCTCAGTCTAGTTGGGAATCGCCTAACCTGGCAACACTGTCTCACATCAAACAAAGTGTTGTTGTGAGGTGGTTGTGGCCAAAGTGGTCAAGTACAATATAAAGCCGGCTACAAGAAGCAGAATAGGTACTTTGTTGGTTGGCTTTCGGCTTGAAGAGAGCGAGCCAGCGAGCGCCTGGCCAAGAGAGCATTGTTTTTGTTACACGTTCCAAAGAAATTGGCCAAGAAAAAATGCCGGTTAATAGCAGAGACGTATAGTTGTAACAAACAACACAAATAACAACCAACCCAAGCAAACAATTTTACGCGGGCTTTAGGGGGCTCTCTGCAATACTGCTGCTGCTGCCAGCCAGCCAGCCAGCCACTCGCTCTCTGTCAACGTCATGTGCTGTGGCTGAGTGCGAATATTGATAGCGCGGTGTCTATGTTTGACTCTATTTCCAGCAAAGGTTTGATGGCAAAGTTTGCAACTTCCAGGCAGGCAGACGACTGCGTCGTCGTCGATGTCAGCATCATTACCACCACGCTATGCTGTCCACCGACCGATGTTGATCTTCAACTTGACCATCAGCACACATAGCATGGCCATTACCATCCTGATTGCAACCACCACCACTACTACCACCACCATTCATATTCATTGTCCCACGAAAGAATTTCAAGAGCTGACCATCATGCCCGCCATACTGCAACCAAGCCACCAGCAAGTGTTTCATCATTTGCACGTTTGTTGCATTCAACATCATCGCTTGCAACATCAAGGTCTAACAACCTGTATGAGCAGAGTGAACTTCACACGATCAAATGCAATGAAATCAAAGGCACAAAGGCAAACGCACACACTCAAACAAACAATGTCCAACCATAAGACCGCCCGTCCAAACATGCAATCGTTCGATCCAACTGATTAATTTTGCACAACATAAAACGTTAGAGCATCGGACAGTGGTTTCAAATGCCAAATCGGAGATTGCAAATATGATAGGTACTCTTTCCGCTCAGACTTAATTGAATGTATAGTCAGTTTCGCGAAAAACACCCAAAATATTTGCGCAAAAGCGCCACTTTACACTAAATTTTGTATTTGTTGTATGCAATATGTATGAACACGCTTTTTGAGTAAACGTTTTTGTGCAAATATTTCGAATGCCTAAAAAAGACTTTAGCATTATTTTTTTCTCAAAAGCCTAGACCACACATTTCTTGTACCCCTCAACGCGACAAATTTTACTTGATACAAAGAAAAAAGTAACTTAAAATAAGTTCACTTTAACTAAAATAATTCAAACAAATGATTTTGTTTCAGAGTATGCAAAACTAATAAAAAAAACACAAGTAAAAACGGCGCCATGGATTGCATTCCACAGATGCTGTCGATTTTCGTAGAAGTGCAGTAATATTACAGGAAAATATATTTTTTGTAATATAGCCAAACCAAAGCAAATACAAATATTGAAAGAATAATTTTATAAATAAATATAATAATTTAGTTTTTTCGTTTGCATTTTTTTGGTCTGTAATCAATATTTGATTTGAACTGGGATATTGTCCTGGCTCAAGACCATTTTGCTTCTATATTTAATAGAATGCAAATTTATTTACAAATGGCATGGTGACATTTATTACTTGGCTGCAGACTACCACGATCATGATTTCGACCATGTCAAAAGTCTTTATTACTTGGTGCGATTTTTTAAACGCAAATTCGGCAAGTGAGTTGTGATTCTCGTTCGTTTGTGAGAAGCATCTCCTTATAGAGGCCGGGTTTGATGTTGAAAAGTCGCTGCGAAGCCACTTGAAAAGACTTTTGACATGGTCGAAATCATGATCGTGGTAGTCTGCAGCCAAGTAATAAATGTCACCATGTCATTTGTAAATAAATTTGCATTTTATTAAATATAGATGCAAAATGGTCTTGAGCCAGGACAATATCCCAGTTCAAAACTAAATATAATAATTTTATTTTTTCAAACCACGCATATAAGGCTAGGCTGCAAATATGTTTACATATCGAATGTACCATTTTTTATCCCTCTGTACCCATTGTATCCCTTGAAAGTACGAATTTGGAAGAAAAACTTTTATTTTTCATGTCTACGAAGTCAGAGGAATGTATATTCCGAACTTCATGACTCTAGCTGCTGTCATTTGGTTGCTACTATTTTTATCCCCTTTTTCCATTTTAATCCCAAAGAGTACGAATTACGAAAAATCCATTTATTTTACGTGTCTCTGCAATCAGAGGAATGTATACACCGAATTCATTATTCTAGGTGCAGCCGTTTGGTTGGTACCATTTGTATCCCTTTATTCCCATGTTACCCCTTAAAAGTACGAATTTGGAAAAATACTTTTATATTATGTATCTACTCAATTAGAGGAATGTACACACCGAATTTCGTTGTTGTTGTCGATTGATATATACCATTTTATCCCTTTTTGTCCTATTTCACCCCCTACGAATAGAAATCAGTTTATGCTGCACGTTTTTGTTATAGGGAGAATGCGCATAGCCAATATCAAGTAAATGCAAACAGACATATTGGAAAAGCATGCTTAAATACTCTAAAATATTAGGGTTATTATTATTTTTAGGTCTTGTGAGGGAAAAATGTTTCCCTTTGGGCCGATTTCGCCCAGTTTCAATCCCAACCGATCTACGACTATAAGATGCATTTATGGAAAATTTGGACGTCCTAGCTCCTTTCGTTTAGATGCTAGCGTGCTTTCGACAGACGGACGGACGGACGATCAAGAATATATATACTTTATAGGGTCTCAGGTTGATATTTCAAGGTGTTACAAACGGAATGACAAAGTTAGTATACCCCCATCCTGGAAGTGGAGTGTATAATGACAACATGAAATATTTCTCAAAAGTTGCAAGGAACCTGTGCCATAAAGAAATGAGCTATTACTCCATGATTTTTGTGAAGGCAAGATTAGCGCCTTTGCAGTGGTTGTTTAGAAAAATACTTGAATTATTGAAGAAATTAGTCTCTGCAAACGAACGAGAATTGCTTATTAGATTAATATTCAAGATTATATCAAATTATATATAACAATTTGAAGTGATTTTTTATAAGTTCATTTATACTTAAATATATGAAGAACTCGGCATAAATTTCAATAAACTCATTATCTTAATTTTAAGGAAAAGAATTAATTTAAAATTTCGTTAAAATTAAAAAATTTAAGTTAAAATTTCGTAAATGGATTTTTTCCATACAAACAAATTCTTAATATTTTTCTTATTTAGAACCTTGAATTTTCTTCCACACAAGTATGAATTTACTCAATTGTAAGAATTTTCTATTAGATCCAGTGAAATGATTTCTAGTAAATTTACTGCCTTATTTCTAGTAAATGAACTATTTGCTTTGACTTTGAAATAAGGAAACTTTACGCATTCTTAGTTAATTTTCCTACTTTGAAGGAAATTTTTACTAAACTGAAGTAAAATTGTTGAACTAAATTGGAGTATGGATTTAACTCAAATTTTCTGAGTGCATATAACAAACTCCGATAACAAAAACTTTAATAAAGTGTTTACTCAAAAAAAAATCCATTGTCACAACTAAAACATATATAATAATAATTATTTTATACTGATATTTTTTATTAAATGTTACATTTTTATAAATGTTATATGCTGACATTTAATACAGAATTATTTTTTAGCACACACCTTTATGTTGATGGCAACAATGTGACCAATTATTTTTTTTCCATTGAGTGAGAAATTAACATTTTATTAAGGATTTTGTTATCGCAGCTTCATCTTCCGCACTTAACCGAATTAAACACCATTTTTAATTATGTTCTTTCAATTCAGGAACACCTCCATAAATGGTGGAAAGCCACATTAAAAATGGGATGGAGTCCAAAACAGCTAATAGAGACAGTCTACTTTGAGCAGACGAATTTCAAAAGATTAGACAAGTCAAACATTTCTTTGTGAAAAATTTTAAAACTACCATTTAAAGCAAACTGAAAAATGGATAAAATAAAAAATATAATTTCAATCAAAAACACAATGTTTAGGAGAGCAAAAAAACTATTTTATTTGCAAATTAGCAACAATTTTGAAGATAGACAGTATTGCATCAAAAATAAAATCTGTTTGTAAGAAAATAATATGTATGTATGGCTGTTTTTCTTTAAGCCGGGATAACAAGCTGCAATAACAAAAACGTTAATAAAAATTTAATTTTTTGCTCAAAATAAAGAATTATTTGTTCACATTGTCGCCAACTAAAATATAAATAAAGAGTGATTTTTTTGAGGTTAGGATTTTCATGCATTAGTATTTGACAGATCACGTGGGATTTCAGACATGGTGTCAAAGAGAAAGATGCTCAGTATGCTTTGACATTTCATCATGAATCGTCTTACAAACGAACAACGCTTGCAAATTATTGAATTTTATTATCAAAATGCGTGCTCTGTTAAGAAAGTTCATTGCGCGCTTCCATTTTATGGTCAGTTTAATCGACCCACTGAAGCGGCTATTCGGGCTATTGTGACTAAATTTCGCACCAAATTTACATTGTTGGACATTAAACCACCAACACGCTTACGTAGAGTGCGAACTGAAGAAAATATCGCAGCTGTATCGGCCAGTGTTAATGATGACCACCAATTTTCGATTCGTCGCCGTTCGCACCAATTGGGTCTCTGTTACTCAAAAACGTGGAAATGCCAAAATTGGACTAAGCGGATGGACCACCTAAGACGCAGCCGCGGTCAACATTTAAATGAAATTATCTTCAAAAAGTAAATGTCATGGACCAATCTAACGTTTCAAATAAAGAACCGATGAGATTTTGCAAATTTTATGCGTTTTTTTTTTTAAAAAGTTATCAAGCTCTTAAAAAATCACCCTTTATATGTATCAAAATAAATTTTCAAAAAATATTTTGTGTCGACTTTATTGGACTTAGCCTCGATATCCATCATTTTGACTTACACTGGATAATTATCCAGGCTAAGTAAACAATTTTAAATTTTTTCAGAATTTGTTTTCATACACACATTGATATTGCTTTTGGCGACAATTTTAAAAAAGAATTTTTTATTTTGAGTGAAATTTTAACATTTTATTTAGATTTTTGTTATCGCAGCTTAGTTATCCAGTCTTAAAGAAAAACAGCCATATTAATTTGTATGGGAGCTATATCTAAATGTAAGCCAATTTGCTACAAATTAAATAGCGTCTCACTTATATTCATAAATAAGTATGATAAAATCCACGATATATAGGACTAAAAATGTTATTTCAACTAAAATTTTTAGAAATAGATGCATATTGGGTCAGTGATGAATTTGGCATAAGAAACAAAAATTTCTTCAAAATGTTGATAGACAATATTCAAAATAAAGCCCTTGATATGTGACTTTTTCATTTGATATTTTGTATAGCTCTTTTTATGGAGTTAGAAAATTTAGTAGAGATTTATAATTGGTCATTACTAATAATATTTCCAGCCAGACGGACGGGTCAATTTTTCTAATAAATTCTACGTTATTCGAGAGTATTCGAGAGTTAGGTCTATAAAGTTATATAATTTCAACACAATTTTAATCAAATGTAGCAAGTATTTCGTCTAGAAAAATATTCACATTTTTTTTTTGATTTGTTAAAATTTAGATTTCATGTTTGCAACAACGATTTTCTATTGTAGTTTCATATATTATGGGGGTTTTCTTTATGACTGCCATAATAAAAACATACAAAAATAAAATTCCACTTAAAACTGTAGCCAACGTCAAATCAATGTGTGTATGAAAACAAAGTTTGAAAAGACTATTTTATGTTAACATGTTGGTGTTAGCCTGGATAAACATCCAGTTTAAGTCAAATTTATGGTTATTGCGGCTAAATACAAAAAAGTCAACACAAAATATTTTTTTTTTTTTTTGAAAATTTGGTTTGATACAAAGTCGGCAAGAATCTGAAAAAATATTTTTTTATTTGCAGTAAAAAATTAACTGTTTTTTAACGTTCTTATCCCGGCTGAAAGAAATGCAATCCTATTATTTCTTGGCGTTACAAAATAACTTAATTGGCTCTGTTCTGACTTTAGCAATTTTTCAATGAAAATATTTTTTGCTGCTTGGGAAGAAATGAGTTTTTCTATCCGAACATTTTCCTCATTTGCTTGCAGAAAAGCAAGGTAAAAATAGTTTTAAAGACAAATGTGAAACTTAGCAACTCCAAACAGCAAACAAGTAAGAAAACGTCAGTCGGCTAAACCGACTTATATATACCCTCACTCTCAGAGAACATATCTATGAAAATTTCTTAGGAAATAATTTTAAAAAAGATGATCAAATATCAAGTCATGATGGATTTCAGGCACCGGATATAGACAATTGTGTAAGAGGTACAAGAAGGGGCGTGGCTAAAGCGTAAATATTTTTTTGGTTTAAAGTGATTATAAAAACATTTTCAAATATCAAATTTCAAATGAATTTGAATACCCGTGTGAATGTTACACAGGTTTCATTTTAAGCATTTTGTGTGGGAGGTAGCAGAAGGGGTGTGGCAATATCGCCCATATTCCACATAAATGCAACATTGCCAAATATTAAATTTCAAAGAATTCCGATCATCCGTATAGCAGCTTTAATTTTACGTAGTTTATGGTGATTTGTGTGGGAGGTACTAGAAGGGGCGTGACAAAACCCGCCATATTTATCACACTTAAAGTGCTTATAAAAACTTTATCAAATACCAAAATATAGGTGATTCCCAGTATCGGTGTGGAAGTTACAAAGATTTTAATTTAACATAGGAATATGGTCCATTTGTGTGGGAGGTACCAGAAGGGGCGTGGCAATTTCGCCCATCTTCGAACTTAAACTAAGTTTGGGGAAAATATTATCATGTGCAAAGTTTTAATAGATTCCTTAACTCCCTTCGAGAGTTATCGTGTAGACCAGCCAGCCAGACGGACATGGCCCAAACATCCTAAAATGTTGTGAAACGGATTTGGTCCAAACATTTAAGTCACTCCTTCAATGCGTTACACTTTTTTCTGTCCCAAATGATATATACCCTCCTATTCTGTAGAGTGAGGGTATACAAATGTGCTAAATGAAAAATAGGCAGAATAGGGCAGATGTTACCCTATTCCATGGAGGTGATGTAGGGCCCTGTGGAACATTTTTGTCCACAATCAAACACCAATTTTACTTTTTTTCCTACATTTGAAAAACAGTTTTATGTTCTGAACCTATTGCCACCAACTCTGCAATTTTGATATTTTGTAGAGAATTTAATTAGCTAAAATACATAAAAAAATATGAAAATTAAAGATATTTTAAATTAAAACAAACAAAACAAACTTTGAGCTCCGATAAACTCTATATTACCTGCAACCTCTAGTAGAAATTCATCAAAATTGGAGATGATCGTCGTTTCTCGTCGTTTTCTGAAACTTTTTTTTGGACAAAATTATTTTTTATTTTAACTGACGAGACTTGTTCAGATATATTTGTCTCTTTTATTATATTAACTTAATTTTATTTGCCTTTTTCGCGTTTCGCACCACTGTTGGTCGTTTCTGTTTGATGATAATGATGATTGTGATGTCGCTGGTGTTTATGCCGCCGGGTATGAATCAAACGTGTTTGAAACAATGTTTGAAGAGTGTTTGTGCGGCGATTGAATGGATGTTGGGATGTTGTTTGATATGTTCTACGAACGAACGAACACAACAACCAAATCAACCACCATTCATTCATCCATCCACAGCAATGCAACATTTCATGATGATGATTATGAGGTTGTGTATAACGAACATGATGATTATGATGGATGTTGTGTATAACGAAGATGATAATAATGATGACGATGTTGTTGTGGTTGGTTGGTTACCACCACTAACATTTTGTGTGAACTCTCGCCACTCTCGGCCTGTCTGTCGTACAGCAGCTGAGGTTCGGTGTTGTGTGTTTGAGCTCCAAGCGTGTTTGTTTGTTGTTTTGTTTGGTTTGGTTTGGTTACCTCCTCCTTCCTTCCTTCTATGTTTAGTTCTTGTGATGTTTGGGCCAAAGCAGCAGCAGCTGCCGCCGCTGTTGGTGACGCTGCAGCAGCCGCAGCAAGCGCAGCGCTTTGGTGCTGTTGTGTTACTGACGTCGTTTGTTTGGGAATTTCTTCTTTTTCTTGCCGAGTGTGCCGGCCGAGTGGCTTAACTATCCATCCACTCTGCCAGCCAGCCAGCCAGTCAGCGAGTCAGTTAACCATCTACATGTATCTTGTCTCTGGCCTGGCCTGGTGCTATTATTACTTTGACTCGGCTGCTGTTGCTGCTGCTGCTGTGTCGCAGCCGCTGCGGCTACTGCCTTTTCTCTAAACGAGACAAAAAATCGCCGCTTAACGGAGGCTATATAAATAAGCGTTGAGAAGTTATGACTTCGAGTCTCTTTGAATTTAATGAAGCGGTTGTATCTCTGGTGCCCACAACACACCGAATTGAGATCCACAATTATACAATTTTTACCAATATTTTTTTACAACAAGTAAAAAAATATTTTCAAAACTTGTAAGAACGTCCGTTAAACTGACAAGAAAAAATAAAAACTAAAAAAAAAAACCCAAAAGAACAAAAACACAAAGTCCATTAAGAAAATTTTGGATTATTTAAAAAAATTAAAAAAAAAGTAATAATAATAAATAACTGGATTATGTACTAAAAAAAACGCAAAAATACGAAAATAAAAGAATTTTTCTAAAATAATTACTAATCAAACGAAAACGAATTAAAACGGAAACAAGTGCGAAATTTCCACAACAAAAAAAAAAAGAAAAGTGCTGGAAAAAAGGATACAAGGATTACTGTGCCACATATTATTTGTTGTAGACATACAACAACAAAATAATTAAAACAAATTTGTGCCGATAACAAATAATAAATTTGTGAAAAGAAATTGTGCAAATTTGAACTGAACGAACGAAATTCTGTCAAACTTAGTTGGATTTTAAACAAATTCGAGTCGAGTGTATAAGGTGAGTGTGTGAATGGAAGAAAATAGAATTTCGAAAACCGAAAAGTGTCACTTTAAGTGAGGAGAGTGAAAAGGATATAAAACAGCTCGAAGAGACAATGAAAAAAAGGACATCAAAAGGCCAGTGTCTGGTGCTTTATCCCCAAATACAATAATAGCCCAACCTGTGGCATTTGAATGTGCAAATAAGGGAAATTCGAAATGATCAAGAACCACAAAATATTTGAAAAGGATTTGAATTGTTTCAAATATTAGAAGTTTGAAACAAAATTTTAAATTTTAAACGAATACAATGAATGATTTTTTGTTGTTGTGAATTTAGAAGGATTTTCCAAAGTTTTTTTTTGCAAACCCTGGATTTGAAATCAGAAGGCACTGACTTATTTACGAAAAGAAAAAAGAACAAAAAGGATATCTCAAGATTTCCGTGTAAAATAAAGTACCAAAATTCAGCTGTTTCAAGTTTTTATCTTAAAAACAGGGAGTGAGTGAGTGCTTCAAATATTTAACAAATTAAAGAGTTTTTATGAAAAGAAAATCACAGGTTACTCAAAAAGCAAAATTTGCTTTCTTACATACCAAACTTTGGAAATTTTATTAGTTAAGTCTTCAACATTTTTTACATTTCCACATTTTTTTATTATTATTTTTTTGAAAAGCAAAAAATAATCAAATAATTATTTGTGCATAGATTTCCCCAAAATTTTACTAAAGAAAGAGCCAAAATTGAGGAATTGATTTTTCTTTAAATTTAGATTTTTCTTAAAAAAAATAATTTTTCTGACTTTTGTGAAAAGCTTATATAATTTTCAGAAATAAAATTCCATTTAATGCTTTTCCCAAAATAAAGCTTTATTTTTCTCTGAAAACTTAGATTTTTCTTCAAATCATTTTTTCCGCAAAAAATCTATTTTAAATTATTTTTTTTTTCGTGTGTTTTCAAAATATTCTGCATTTCCACATTTTTTGTCTTTTTTTTGAAAAGCAAAAAATAATAAAAATAATTACACTCAGAAATAAAATTCCACTTACACTGAGTACTTATGTTTTCTCCAAAACAAAATTCGGTTGATGTTTTCTGTGTAAACTTGCTCCCACAAACGAGCCAAAGTTGAGGAATTGATTTTTCTTTAAATCAATTTTTTTATAAAAAATCTATTTGTAAATTCACAAAAAAAAGATTTTTTCGACTTTTATAAAATAAATAAAATATTCAATAATTATTTTTTATACTCAGAAATAAAATTCCATTTAAACTGAGTACTATTCTCCAAAAAAAAACTTGATATTTTCTCCCACCCACAAATGGAGGCATTGATTTTTCATTAAATCAATTTTTTCTAAATTTTTTCTCACAGAAAAATTTTACTTAAATAAATTGTTTTCAAGCAAAGAATTTGAATTTTCTTATCAACAATTTTACAACTTTCTTTTTTTATAATTATTTCCTAGATTCAATAAAAAATTACAAAATTTCAAGAAAAAAAATATTAACCTTAAAATAGGTTAAATATTTGGACAAAAACATGTTGCACATACATACATACTCCACAAAAGCAAAACAATTTTTTGCGCAAATATGTTGAACGTCTAAATATGCCTTAAAACATGGATTAAATTTTATGGAATGATATGTTCCTCCTTGCAACATTTTTTAAGAAAAAAAAATGGCATAACACTTTAGCTTTAAAATTTTACAAAAACTGAAGAAAAAGTTTAACTTCATTATCATGGGTTAAATTAAATTAAATGCGTAAGCTTTTCTGCAATAAATTTCATCTTCTACGTATTTATTTGCTCAAATGAGCAACAATTTTACCAAAATTTTACAAAATAAAAAAATTAAATTTAAAATAATTTTTATGATGTTTTAGTTCGGCTAAAAAATTAAAAAACTGCTGTTATTTTTTTAATTTAATTATTTATTTTTCAATATTTCCAAAAAATTGTGTCTTCGCTTCATTGGATTTAGGAATTCAATGTTATAAAAAATTTACTGATTATTTTTTCAAATTTCTGGTTTTATTGGAAAGGTTGAACTTTGTCATTTAATAAGGGAAAACAATATCATTCGTATGACCACGACGACTGACTCTGCAGTACCTCATCCAATCAACCCAATTTTTTAAAATCCACACCAAACAGTGACTCGTCGTGGATGCATTGGCTTCTCAATAGTTACTTGTAGGTTTTCTGAACACCATATGCGGCAATTTTGTTTATTGGCATATCCAACGAGATGAAAATGAGCTTCATGAAGACCGATCTCTTCTCGAAAATTCCCCACGTAAATTTCTTACATTTTACGTTAAAGATTCATTACTTTGGCAGTAAGTTTTTAATATTTCCTAATTTTGTTCGAGCGTATAGCGTCCCATTTTGCAAATGCCAAGCTTAAACCTGAAAATAAAAATGAATGTTATTCTACCTTTCGCAGTCAAAGTAATGGGAAGTTCACCCTATATTCATGTATAGGGTGAACTACCGATTACTTTGCCTTTAAAATAAGTTACACTCTACTAGAACTGAGAAAACATTCTTTTCATTTCCTTGATTTTAAGGAAATTTTTACTATATTAAATTGTAAATAATCTGTGAACTATTTTCATGGAGAAATTAGATTTTTCTATATATACTCGTTATATATGATCTTCTTATATTTTATATAATAAGAATTTTATTCTCAAATGAGCAATAATTGTATCAAAACTTTTGGGACAAAATGGGCCAACTGCCTAAACTTTAAAATAAGTTAAATCACACTAAATTCACTAATAAGATGTTAGAATAACTTGGCTCATCTAGACCAAGAATTTTAGGAAATTTAAAAAATTCAAGTATAAATTGACTAAAAGTGAGGCAATTGGCATTTGTTTGGTCTTCAGTGTTCGAATTGTTCATTAAATCAAATAAGCGACAACTTTTCCATATTTAAGAGATCTTTAACTTTAAAATAAGTTAACTTTTACTAAAACTAAAGATGGAAATGTGTCTTCATTTCTCCTTTGATTTTCTTCTAAATAAATATCCCATCAGCTAGCTGTAGAAGGTCTTCATTCTAAACCAATTCAAGGCATATGTTCTAAGAACCAACCTCATCTTACAACCTTCTCGTCTCTTCCTCCAAAATCAGTTTTCCGATCATAAATGTTGGCAAAGATAGACATACTCTAAACCACATTTGAAATCTGGCTTACTTACAATAAGTATGTGTAAACTATACATTTACATTAACGTGAATACTTACAAATATTCGTAAGTTATTCTCTTCCCACAAAATCATTTTTGAATTATTCTAAAGAACATTTTATATTTGGCTTACTTACACCTCTAAACCACATTTGAAATCAGGCTTACTTACAATGAACATGTGTAAACTATACATTTACATTAACGTGAATACTTACAAATATTCGTAAGTTAGTCTCTTCGCACAAAATCATCGTTGAATTATTCTAAATTACATTTTAAATTTGGCTTACTTACACTAAACATGTGTAAACTATACATTTTTTAAAGTGAATACTCAATTGTACTATAACCGAAGAGAATGTTTGGTTTTATTTTCATGAATTTCATGAAAAAAAATCCACATTAAATTATTTATGAACTACGAATTATTTCAAATTATAACTATTCAAATTACGAATTATAATTATTTCTGAAATTACATTTTGATTGTCCTGTATACTCGAGATGAAGTTAATCTTTTTTAAGAAAGTTCGATCATTCCTTCCATTCAAATAAAAATTGAATAAAATTTAGAAGATTGAAATTTCTTTGGCATACAATTTCATGCAAGTAAAGTAATTAAATTGAGTAATTTTTTTTTGTACTCAATCTTAGTATACCTTCCAACCTTTTCAAATTATTTAAGTCATACTTGCATTCTATGAAAAGCTGGGCAACACAAAACATTAGCTACCAATCTCTTGGTTGATCTACTTGCAGTCAACATTAATATCGACTCGCAAACCTTTTGGTTATATTTCCCAAGTTTCTATTTAAAATGGAATTGCACTTCTTTTGTTCTTGATTAGAATTAATCAACACAATTTTTTGTTACAAGAATTCGAACCCTGGATTTAATGTAGCTCACTTAATCTATATTTATTATATAGATGTACTATACGTCTAGTTAATTCTAAAGGAGCACCTGAAAAGGTCAAAAATATTTGCCAGTCAGGACAGTTGCTTTAAACATTTGACATATTTAATATTTTTCTCAGCAATAATATTTTGGACATTGTCCTGGCACAAGAAAGATTAATAATAATAATATTTTGATATATTTTTGTTATTTTAATTAAATTTTCTTTTCTTTTGGTCTGCAATCATTTTTTGGCTGAAGACCATTATGATTTTATTCCACTATAGAACTTATTATTAGGCTGCTCACAGCCTATATCAGGTCGGAAACCATTTTTTGATTTGAATTCATATATTCTGCTACAGAATTTATTATTTGGCTGCTCACAGCCTATATCATGTCTGTAATATTTTTTTATACTTATATGAATTCATATATTCTACTACCTCAAAATCTTTATGATTTTATTCTTCCGTAGAATTTATTTCTCGGCTGCTCACAGCCTACATCATAATTCAAATGACATGTTTTTGTCTTTCATTTTTTATTATTATATTTTGTGAACCTGAATAGGTGCGGATTTGCAGACCTTTTCAAAATTTTCGAATACCATTGTTTTGGCACGACACTTCCTTTTCTGGTGCTGCTGCTGCAAAACCGAAAGTTAATTTCAGAACGACCCTGATCATTAAAAATCTATATAAATATTTAACGAAAATAACACATGCAGACATAAATATGTATACATATTGAATATGTTGATGTCGTATAACGACAAGAATTGACCATCTTTAGGTTCATTAATTTCGGCTAAATTTTATATTTTATAGACACACTCACCCAGACAGACAGCAAGGCATTTACTGTCAATTGAATGCCAATGTTATCAGTTTAAATCAGATCAACGCTGACTTTATGAGAGCAAATTCGATTGCAGGCATTAGATGCGACTTAGTCATTTCTTTCGGTATACTGATGAACAATGATTTCATTCGGTGATTGATTTTTATTTAAATGCATCGAATTAATTTTGAGTAATAATATTTAAAATTCAATTTACTGCTACGACTAATTAATTATTGATTATATTCAGTTAATTTTATTGTATTTTTGAGAGATAGAGAGGGCGAGAAAGACAAAAAACACGAGAAACGTTAGACGACGATTTAAAAATGCAAAAACATATGAATTCACTTATGCACGAGCACACGAACGAACATATATATATATATATAAATTAAAAGATGCTTTCCGTATACGAATATAGCCATGATGCGACAAAAATACAACACAAAGTGTTGGAAAAAAATCTTATGTTCCTATAATCGTAGAAAAAACGATAGGCTGCCGGAAAACAACAATAACATTTTGCAACAATCCTCATAAATGATCACACAATCAAAATTGTTCTTCTCTTTCGAGCCATTTGGGCCTCAGGGTTTTAATGTTCTGGACACTGGCTGCTGATGCTCTAATTAATATCCCCAGTTTTCGTGAAGGTTCTTTTCAAAATTGAATTATTTGTTTTTTTTTGGCTTACTAACAATTTCGAAGTTAGTTTTTACTTTTAAATTCTATATCGGGTTGGAACCATAAAACTTAGCCTCAGTAAATTCTTTTAAGACAAATTTACACATTTACCAAAAAAATAAAATATTTTTTTTTAAACAAAATTGAATTTTGGGAAATTTTTGAAATTATTTTTTTCTATTCTCCAGTTTTTATGTAGTCCGAACCTTTAGCAACTCGAAAACAAGTAAACTTTGAAGATATTCTTTGGCTAGACATCAAAGTTATGGGAAATCTTAGAGACCCGTTTTCTTCACATATTTACAAATATAAAAATTTTGTTTCAAAATTGAATTTTGGGAATTATTTTTTTCCAATGCATATTTTTTGTGTAGTTCGTACCTTTAGCAAGAAAACGAGCCATTTTTGAAGATATTCCTCGGGTGAACACCAAAGTTATGGTCAATTTTACATTTATATAAATTTTGATTCAAAATTGATTTTTGGGAATTTTGAAAAATTATTATTTTTCTTTTTTTCTAATTTTTTGTGTGGTCCGAACCTTTAACAAAAAAATAAACCAGTTTTGAACATAATATTTGGCTAAACTCCAAAGTTATGGCCAATCTTACAGATCTCCTTTCTTTACAAATTTACTAAGAAGAAAAATAAAATAAAAATTTTAAACAAATTTTAATTTTGGTAATATTGAAAAAATATTATTTTTTCTATGCTTCATTTTTTGTGTTGTCCGAACCTTTAGCAAGAAAACAAGGCATTTTTGATTATAACATTTGGCTGAACATCAAAGTTAAGGCCAATCTTACAGACTTCATTTCTTTACACATATACCAAAAAATTAAAAAAATGTATTTTAGGAAATTTTTATAATTATTATTTTTTCAATCCTTCACTTTTTATGTAGTCCGAGCCTATAGCAAGAAAACAAGCCGTTTTTGAAGATATTCTATGGCGGAACCCCACAGTTATGGCTAATCTTACAGATATGTTTTCTTCACACGTTTACAAAAATAAAAAATTTTAAACAAAATCGATTTTTCATAATATTGAAACAATTATTATTTTTTCCATTCTTAATTTTTTGTGTAGTCCGAACCTTTGGCAAGAAAACAAGCCATTTTTGAAGATACTCGTTGGCTGAACACCAAAGTTATTAACAATCTTTCGACCTCTTTTCTTTGCTCATTTACCAAAAAATAAATAAAATAAAAAATGTCAAACAAAATTCAATTTGGGGAATTTTGAAAATTATTATTTTTTTCATTCTTCATTTTTTATGCAGTCCGAACCTTTAGCAAGAAAACCAGCCATTTTGGAAGATATTCTGTGGCTGAATACCAAAGTTATGATCAATCTTACTGACCTATTTTCTTTGCACATTTACCAAAGAAATAAATAAAATAAAAAAATTTAAACTAAATTAAATTTTGGGAATTTTGAAAATTATTATTTTTTCTATCCTTTATTTCTCATCTAATCTAAACCTTTAGCCAGAAAACAATTCATTTTTGAAGACATTTCTTGGCTTAACATCAAAGTTATGCCCAATTTCGTGAAGTCGATTTTTGTATTCTTTTCTATGCGTATGATTAATATTAATAATGGAAATTAATAGCACATCACTTTGCTACAGATAAATTTAGAATACTGTTCAGTTGTTGTCACATAAACTAGTTGCTTTCTAAACAAGTAATTCCATTTTTTCTAGGGCTTAAAGTTCAGCAATTTGCCCGTCCTACTCCTCAAAAATAATATTTGTTGGTAGTTTTCAGAAAAAAAAAATATCTGAAAATTTGTTCACAACTGTCTCAAATTTATTAATGTCGAATAGTAAGACAAATACAAAGCAAAGTGCATTTTTTCCACAAAAATTTAAAAAAATTAGAGTACCCTTAAAGGATTCATTATCGTTGCCTTTAGTCCGATTTTTTTGAGCTGAAAAAATATATGCAAATTTTGTTTTACGACTTTTATATTCTTAATCATGGTATTACATTATTCTGTTATTACAAGTTGTGCTTAATTTGATTATGCTCTTGTAAAATGTCAACTGAAGTCTACTTAATTTTACACAATTTCCACTTAAATTTACAATTAAACATTTACCGGCGAGCAGAGAGTTTTTAACGATAGAAAAAATGCAAACAGCAAAAAGTTGCCAACAAACAGTTTAAGACAACCACCCTCTCACACCGCCAAGAATTGCCATCCAGCAGCAATTCATTCATAAATAAAAAGCACTTCAGTGGAAGAGAGCGAGCCGGGAAAAACTCTGGCCGCCGCCGCCGCCAGCATCACCTCCCGCACCATGGCAGCAAAAACCACAGACTCTGTCTGAAAGTTTTACAAAGTCTGTAACTGTGACGTTGGCAGTGGCGGCGATTCTGTTGAATGAGTGTAACCGGAGGTAGGCAAAAGTACAAAACGACCACATCCAAACGAGTGCGGGCTGGGCTGCTGGCAAAATATTCATTCATGAAAATTTTAAACGTAAACTTTATTGCAATAGCCTTTCAGGAGTATCGGGAAAAAACTGTGAAAATTTAAACGCAAATTAAGGAAATTAAACTTGTTTCCACAATGAAAACTTTCCGAGACACCGATCACTCGCAAGTGGATGCATGAATGGCTGGGAGCACAGTGGTTGAAAATAAGTTGGTACTTTCTCAAAATGTTGTTTTCAAATAAATATTTTTTTTGTCCCAAACACATTATATTTGCATCTATAACATAGTGTTGTTTCCAAATCAGTTTCGTTTATCCCAAACATAGTTTATTTGAATCCAAACATTCGACAAGCAAAGATTTGTCTGATTTTTCCAACTTAAAAAAATGTCATTCAATTTTCTTTTGTTCTTTTGATTTGTTATTATATATTTGCCTGCAAATAAATATATATTTTGTACCAAACCCAAAATTATATAGTAACAATTTAAGCGAAATAAAAATTTTGTTTAAAAAAGAGTATGTTTGTCCCAAACACATTACAATTGGATCCATATTATAATGTTGTTCCCATTTCGTCTCAGTTTCGTTTATCCCAAACGTAATTCATTTGGATCCAAACATTAGATAAACTAAAATTTATATGACTTTTCGAAGTTAAAAAACTTTTGTGTTGCGAACTTTTGTGTCCGGGGGAAATGTATTGCATTTTTCTTGTTTTTTTTTTTTTTTTGATTTATTAATATATGTTTGGCTGCAATTAAATATATATTTTGTGACGATTTAACCGAAATATAAAACAAATGGAACCTTTTCCAAGGCCAATAAACGTCGTAATGTTTATTAGTTCCCTTTTTGAGAGACATCACCAAAAAATTATTAAATTTCATTAAAATGGGGAGACAATGAATTCGGAATTCTTCTCCAACAGAAAAACCTCTTCAAGCCACTGTGGTGGGGCATGGGAGTAGGAGACTTGGTATAACATGTGAGTGCGGTTGTCTGTCGATTTTTTCTGTTTGTTTTTGTTTTTCTGATATAAAAATCCTTTTGCCAAAATGTCTTTCCGCTTGAAAAACTTTTTAACCATGATTTCCTTTTATTAAATATTAATCAGACAATAAATGAATTTTAATGTGAATGCATTTGTCTTTTCTGTTTTTTTTTTGTTTATCTCCTTGCTGGCTGGCTTTTCCTTTCGCCAGACACATCAAAAGCTCCCCGCGATCTGGTCTAGCCGCTTCGCAACTTATGGAGACTTCCATTTCCATTTAAGCACTTGTTCCGAAATAGAAATTCAATTTAGAAAAGGTTTTTACCGCTTCTAGCTGACGCGCTGCACCGACTTTCATGCGTTGTCCAAGGCTAGTAAAAATTTTCTAAACCACTTTTTCTTCTTCATGCAGCAGAACATGTGGTGGAGCACCAGTTTGCCAGCATCTCACCGGGAAGTTTCTCTTTTATTTTCAACCATCCTCAAAATCAAAAAGAAGAAGAAGAATTTGAAAAAAGCACAGACGCACATTACATCGAATGTAATTGAGAACATGAGAGTGTGGTTGGCACATTGCAATGCGTTTGCTTCTGCTTCTGCTTCGGCTGATTGCTGGCTGGTGATTATGGCCAAAAGATGAAAAATGGCCATTAGAGATTTCGTGGTGGCGATGGTGATGATGTTAATTCTAATTTATGTGTTTTGTTGTTATTGTGTTGCCAAGTGAGATTTGTAGAGGATGTAATGCGATCTATAAACTGATTGCAAGAAAAGCACTCCACATGAGGATGAGATGTAGTTGGTCCACCCCCTCCTTCTCACCCACAAAATAACAAATCGACATTTGCTAGGAACATAAAAATCTTTATTAGAAAATTTGCTTCCTCATAGAAATGCTGGCACTCAATCCAGAGTTTTTTCTTTCTTCTCAAATAACAAGTGCTCAAATTTCATCGAAATTTATTGATTAAACCCCAAACACCACCACCCTCGAATATCAATGTTGTCTTGGTTAAGAAAATAAAAGAAAAAACTCGTTCGCTCACCACGGTTGGCTCGATTTCAAAACCTTGACCACATTTTCATGGTAACCGTTACAATTTTCGTCGACAATGCATTCGCTTGAAATCGATTAATTGTGGCGTGGCTACTGTAAATATTGGCTTAATAAGCAGCCAAAATTGGAAGCAAAAAACCCCCAAAGCTTGAAGGCATGAAAATGTGTAACAAGTAACACTTAATTAAGTGATAATTCAATTAATGAGATGATAATTCAAGAAACTTGGTGTGATTTTGAGAGAGGTTTATACACAACAAAAGTAATGCCTCTAAAGAAGACAATTTATGCTCAAAATAAAATAAATAACATGTTTTCAATCACAAGTTGGCTTAGACTCTAGCGAAGTATTCTCTGTAAATTTGGCCACGATTCAGTCGAAGTTTTCTATAAAAAGTGTTTAGGTTACAAGTTTGTTTTCTTGTACAAAAAATAATAAGATTCCAATAAACAAATCTGGGAAATAAGATTGATTTTTTTTTCTATAAAGAAATAAAGAAAGAGAGAGAGTATTCTTCTTTAAAATATTTCGACTTAGCAGTTCTCTAGAAGCAATGTTTCGATTCAAAATTTACTACCACTACAAGAATTATTTTCCATAAAAATCAAATCGAATTCTTAAAATTTTGTTTATTGGCGATTTAGTAATTTGGCCACGATTCAGTCGAAGTTTTCTATAAAAAGTGTTTAGGTTACAAGTTTGTTTTCTTGTACAAAAAATAATAAGATTCCAATAAACAAATCTGGGAAATAATTTTGATTTTTTTTTCTATAAAGAAACAAAGAAAATCTTCTGAGTATTCTTCTTTAAACTATTACGACTTAGCAGTTCTCTAGAAGCAATGTTTCGATTCAAAATGTACTACCACTACAAGAATTATTTTCTATAAAAATCAAATCGAATTCTTAAAATTTGGTTTATCAACATTTTAACAAATCTATGATAATGCTTCCGTGTATAAAAGTACTATTGAAATTATCGTGAAAATTCGGCTAAGAATAAATTATAAGAACAATTCCAATGGACAGCTGACTCATAAAGATTTTTCCATAAAATATATTTTTATGAAAAAGTTAAAACTATTATTAGATTCCGATGAATTGTTCCATAAGTTATATTATCAGTATATTTTTTAGAAATATATGCCACTTATTCTTAAAAAATATCACGAATTGGAATAGCTGCACTGTAAAGTATAATTTACAAACATGAAAACATATTTGATTTATTTTTATATAAGACAAATATATCAAAATATTTTTTCTCCGTTGAAAAAATATATTCAACTATTGCAGATCCCAAACAACTTGTCAATAATAAATTGGCTAAAATCATGTTCCCTATATTAGAAGTATTGTCAGCTTGGTTTTGGTTTCTGGATTTTGAAAAGATCTCCTTCTAGAAATAGTCAATGTGCTGAAAAAATTAATAAAATTGAGTAATTCTTCTACGCTCTATATTCCAATCAATATAAAAATTAAAAAATCAAAATTTTAAAAGTACTGACAATTTTTTCAAATTTCTGGTTTTATTGGAAAGGTTGAACTTTGTCATTTAATAAGGGAACACAATATCATTCATATGACTAGCTCGACTGGCTCGGCAGTACCTCATCCGATCAATCCAAATTTTCAGTACAGCCCAAAATCCACACCAAACTGTGACTCGTTGTGTATGTATTGGCTTCTCAATAGTCACGTGTGGCTTCTCTGAACCCCATATGCAGCAATTTTGGTTATTGACATAGCCACCGAGATGAAAATGAGCTTCAACTGAAAACACGAAAATTGTCCACGTAAATTTCTTACAGTTTGCTTTAAAGACTCACTACTTTGGAAGTAAGTTTTTAATATTTCTCAATTTTGTTCGAGCGTATAGCGTCTCATTTTGCAAATGTCAAACATAAACCTGAAAATAAAAATAAAAATGAATGTTATTCTACCTTTCAAAGTCAAAGTAGTTAAAATTTAAAGTATACTTTAAAAATTGAGTAATTCTTCTACAGAAAATCGCTCTATATTCTAATCAATATACAAAAAATATATAATTTATTTTTTATTTGATTTTTTAAAAAGTTATCTTTTCTGGGATTATTCTGGGAAATTGTCCTTTTAATTTGAATAGATTCCATATAAAAAATCGAATTGAAAAATCTTTGATTGTGAGAAACATTTCTAAGTAATCAAATATCTAGTAATCTAGATTAGCATCAGTTTGGAGTAATTCTTTGGTGTCATATCCTGAGCAAGTTTTTTATGAAATCCATAAAATAAACATCAAACTTTGGAGAATATTTCTCACCAAAATTTGTTGCTAATTCATGGATTCTTAAAGAGCAATCTATCAATAATAGGCATCAGATTTCGCACAATATTTCTCCAAAATCCGTGTAATTTGAAAAATTCTTGGGTTTTCGATCCTGAGTAAATTTTCTATGAAAGATGTTTAGGGAATTGTTCTACAAACCATAAAACTGCCATCAAATTTTTGGAGAATATTTCGTGTTAAATCGGTTATTAGATATAAATCTATACGAAAGATTAGAATAAGATTTTGAATAATATTTCTCCAAAAATCCTTTCAAATGTTTGAGTTCTAGAGAAGTTTTCTGAAAGTTTTCTATGAAAATTCTTTTAAGATTTTTTTTCTATAAAGTAACCCATATTCGGATCAATCTATCCGTAAGATTAGTATCCGATTTTGGAGAATAATTCACCAAAAATCATGCCAAATTCTTGAGTTTTTAGAGAATTTCTTTTGTTTTAGATCCTCAAGAAGTTTTCTATGTAAAGTTATTTAAGGTCCAAATAAGAATTCGGCTAAGAATATGAATAATTTGTAACAAAAAGCCCTGGACACTAAGAAATAAATAGACACAATTTCAGGATTTGATAAAACTAATTATACTTAATATACGAAATTCATATTGAATAACAAAATGACTCAAATGTAGATTGTTCTTTAACAAAATGATTTATAGGCCAAACAATTGCGATAATTTTACATTTATTTTATTGGACCTAAGCAAGAAAACATACATTTATAACTAAAGATCGTGTGTGTAATTAATTTTCCATTTGGTGAACCTTTCCCCTTTTTTGCAGGACTTTTAATTTCCAAACGATATAGATGTATATAATTTATTTTCATACTTTAACGAGTCGTACAAAGGCGATATGGGCATCAAATGAAAGAGAAGAATATCTATTAAAAACGTTTTAAATATCATGCTTCTATCTGTATCAGTTTAGTATTTAAAACAATTTCCAGTTTTCCCACAAATTTATTTAGTCTATTCATCTTTTAATATTTAAGGGGGAAACTTGAAATGATTGTTAATGCTAAACTAATACAGATAGAAGCAGGGAATTTTTAGTATTTTTAACATACATTCTCCTCTTTTATTTGATACCCATATCGCCTGTGTATGGCTCTCGAAAGTATGAAAATAAATTATTTGGAGATTAGAAGTCCAGAAAAAGGAGAATCTGAGTACATAGTTTTTCTACATATTATCTCTAGTTTCATATGTATATGGTTTTGTTCAGGTACAAAAAGTACTGACGCACAATGCATTCAGACCGTTGTTTTCTATATAAAATAGATATAAGCATTTTTTAAATTGGGTAATAATTTCCTATTGAAAATGGCTTATGATCCGATGAAATTTATAATGTAATTTTTTACAAAGTGTTATTACCCGTCTACTAAAAACACTTTGATTGTGTACAAGCTTTAAATTTTGAATTCGGCGTATTTTTCCAAACTGTTATTTAAAGTCTAATCAAGTTTTCTGTAAGAAATGATGAACATCTACTTCAAAATCTCACCCATTTCCCTACATAGTTTTCTTTTTAATTTTTTTCTTTATAAAAAGATCTGAATAATTTCCCAAAATATTTAAAAGTTATTCTCAATCTTTGTGTCTGTCCAGCACCCTGATTGATTGCCTAACAAGTTCAACTTTAAAAGCTGGCAAAAATTAAAAGCTTGACTAAAAGGGTCCACGTCTGCTGTGACATCATTTCAAACTGATCATCACAAACGAATGAATTAGCTTTCTTTTGTTTCCAACATCAACCAATTAAATAGTAAAAATGTCAATAAAATAAAATAAATTATTGAAATGTGATTGGAGGGAAAATAAATTACAAAAATTTACATAATTAAGTTGAACGTCGTAGTCTTTTTGAAAAAAAAAAAACAACTCAACTCAAAGCCTACGGCTGATCTGGGAGAGAAATTATATTAAATTATAATAATTTCATAAATTTTATTCAACCACCTTTCTTGTTCGTTGTTTCTGCTGGTGCTGTGACTCTTTTAATTTAACCATCATTTTAGCGAAATTTCCCTACAGAACTTTTGGAATTCTTTTGTGATGAAATGATATTTATGCTAATGCAAAACTAGAATTTCAAATGAAATTCTACTTTTATGATTTGACTAATTATTATCAAAATGGGCCATAATTTTCATTCTGCGCCGTTAACAAGAGAGGCCAGGGTCAATGATCTGGCCAAAACTGTTAGCGGAGACAGTCAGGTGAGGGCATAAGTAAAAGCCCGCAGAATTTCAAGCCACAATAATTTCATTTATAACAACTTTATTATATGTTAACGAAGTTGTCGTAACATTTTCATTGTGTTTGTATTTTTGTGTTTTTTTTATATCCATTTTGGGCGAATTCGTAAAATGTCCTGAATGACAATTCAAGCAATCAAGAAAAGCCTTCCTTGCTCCTTGCCACCAACAGAACAAACCACTTTTAGTTTTCACTGAGTGCCTTTGGTCCTTTCTTCGCCTTCATTTTGTTAACTTTCCTTTACTTTCCTTCCTTTCCTTTGGGGGATTTGGACGCACCTACCCATCATCGTTTACATTCTTCAGCCAGACATTGACTAGACAATTCAACAACACAAAAGAAGAAGGCATTGTTAACAACAGCGCCAGCATCAGCATCAGGACTCCAACGATTTCAACATCCTTTAGATACTGTCTGACCTTCTGTAGTTTATGAGCTTTATTGTTGTTTGTGCTGTGTTCTGAGTTCTGTGTTCGAGTAGTCGTCGTACATATTTTTAAGGATATTCGTCGCATTTTACGCACTCCAACATGTAATTTATTATTTCAGTTGTTGTTGGTAGTTGTGTGTGAGTATTACACACCCTATACAGGGCACATTAAATCAGAGACAAGGTGTGAGTTGTTGTATTGAAGGACAGCCAGACTAGCTGGTGGAGAAGTAAAGGAAAGTCGAATAAAAGGAAGGAACGAACGAAAGACAAGAGGAAGAACATATACATGGAAGGTAGGACGAGTGGTGGGATTACGACGAAACGTTCGACGAAACAAAAGAAGTTATTTATTGGAGAAGACCAAGCTGGAGAATGATGAAATATAGGCTAGAGGCACATTGGAAAGAATTGAAAGAGATGAAAGTGGCGCTAGAAAGATTCCAGAAATTAATGAAAGGACATTATACCCTCTGTGATTTACTATTACAATATTTAATATTTCACCTCCCAATAAAGCTCTCACAAAGTCGCCATCGCCAGCCGTTAATCTCTGCGTTTTTTATTGGTTGCCCAAAAAAAAATTCAGCGAAAGCGAAAATCGTTGAACATTTGCCAAAAAGCCAGGCAGCCAGGGAGTCAGGACAGACAAGAAAGAAATGGGATGAAAGTTTTAAAAATTTAAAACTGTCTGCATTCTTGTTTTTTTTTTCTCGTATCCTCCACGCCCCTAGAAAACCTTAAATCCTTTATGATGCTGTTGTTATAATTTTTTTATTTTTTTTTTCATTTGGCAAAGCTTTAATAACCACCAACAGAAGTTATTTTTGAAACCTTTTTGGTTGTTTTTTCATATTTGCGTCCTCCCAAAACAATAATGGTCAGTCACATCTGTTTGAATGCGACAGCAGTTTTTTCCATTTTATTCCGGAATAGATGGCAACATATTTTGTTTACATAAAATATGTTACATAAAACAAACCGCTTTATATGCGATATTTTTTAGTATGGTCAGAAACAAAACCAAAAAAAAAAGAAATGAAATAAATTTTTATGTGGTCAAAAATATAACAACTGAAAGAGCTAACAAACTAATGGCCACTTAAGAGCGTACAGGGTGGGGTTGGGTAGGAGAGAAATGACAATAGGAGGGAACAATTCATTCAAAAGCTCAACACAAATTTAGTCACCCAAAATTTTTTTAACTAATTTTTTTATTCAAAAATATGCTCAGATGCTGCCGAAAGACTTTTAACATTACCTTTAATATAAAAACATTATTCAAACTAAAAATCCAAAAAATCTAAACCAAAAAAAGTGATTCTGGAGATTTTTTCTACAAGTTAATTTTTTCAGATTTTTGCAATTTTTTCACAAATTCCAGATTCTAAACAAACTTTTCATAAAATTAGCAGCAGAATCTGAAAACTAGATTTCTAGGAGATTAGTTTTTTTTTTATTTTTTATAATCATTCCTTGGAATGAGTTTAATTTTTGATAAATTGTTAATATATTGTCTACTTACTTCTGTTCCACCTTATTTTATTTTTTTCTAAGCTTATGTTAGTAATATGCCTGGGAATTACTAACATAAGCTTAGAAATTCCACTTGAATAAATTCCCCTTATATATTTATTTATTTAAGGGGAAATTATTATTCCTTTTAAATTTTATTAAAATTCCTCTTTAAATCACAATAGAGGTGAACGTGAATTCAAACAAGAAAAAAAAAAACAATTAACTCAGAATCAGAAAAATAGTCCATGGTTCGGAAATAAAGAAATATTATATAATTTAGTCAAAAATTGAAATCTAATCCCAGTCAACTTTTTTATGACTTTCATATAAGCAATTATGAAAGTCACATAAGAAATTTATATTTAACTCCAGAAAAATATCTACATTAAGTTAACTAAAAATAGCTTAAAAATAAAACCAGTAAGGAAAGGCTAAAGTCGGGCGGGGCCGACTCTATGATACACTCCACTTTCAATCCGAATACAATTCAATTCGGTGAAAAAGTGAAAACGGGAAGGTTTTTTGAATCCTGTAAATGTATGTGTTTGACAAAAAATTTTATATCGGAAAGGACATTTGTATGAGGATATATTGAAACCTGGAACGAAATAGGTGAAATATAAAATGTATAGTTTGGCCAAAATCGGTTAAACTTATGGGAGCAACATTTGAATTTGGGCTATATTTAAATCTGAACCGATCTTACCCACTTTCACCATAGTTTTGTTTAGTTAGATTATAAGATGTTGTGCGAAATTTAAAGAAAATCGAGCACAATATGTGGCTTTTAAAGCGGCAAAAGTCAAATCGGGAGCGACATTTGTATGGGGGCTATATCTAAATCTGAACCGATCTTACCAAATTTCTGCATAGTGTTTCTAGTTGGATTATAAGATGTTGTCCCAAATTTAAAGAAAATCGGGTACAATATATGGTTTTTAGAGCGCAAAATTCAAATCGGGAGCGACATTTGTATGGGGCCTATATCTAAATCTGAACCGATCTAGCCCGCTTTAGCAACAGGTGTTTCTAGTTAGATTATAAGATGTTGTGCGAAATTTAAAGAAAATCGATTAGAATATGTGGCATTTAAAGCGGAAAAAGTCAAATCGGGAGCGACATTTGTATGGGGGCCATATCTAAATCTGAACCGATCTTACCCAATTTCTGCATAGGTGTTTCTAGTAAATCGAGTACAATATGTTGTTTCTACAGAGGAAAATGTCAAATCGGGAACGACATTTGTATGAACCGATTTGACCTATTTTCACCATAGATGTTCTTAGTTTAAATATAGGGTGATTTTTTAAGAGCTTGATAACTTTTTTTTAAAAAAAAACGCATAAAATTTGCAAAATCTCATCGGTTCTTTATTTGAAACGTTAGATTGGTCCAAGACATTTACTTTTTGAAGATAATTTCATTTAAATGTTGACCGCGGCTGCGTCTTAGGTGGTCCATTCGGAAAGTCCAATTTTGGGCAACTTTTTCGAGCATTTCGGCCGGAATAGCCCGAATTTCTTCGGAAATGTTGTCTTCCAAAGCTGGAATAGTTGCTGGCTTATTTCTGTAGACTTTAGACTTGACGTAGCCCCACAAAAAATAGTCTAAAGGCGTCAAATCGCATGATCTTGGTGGCCAACTTACCGGTCCATTTCTTGAGATGAATTGTTCTCCGAAGTTTTCCCTCAAAATGACCATAGAATCGCGAGCTGTGTGGCATGTAGCGCCATCTTGTTGAAACCACATGTCAACCAAGTTCAGTTCTTCCATTTTTGGCAACAAAAAGTTTGTTAGCATCGAACGATAGCGATCGCCATTCACCGTAACGTTGCGTCCAACAGCATCTTTGAAAAAATACGGTCCAATGATTCCACCAGCGTACAAACCACACCAAACAGTGCATTTTTCGGGATGCATGGGCAGTTCTTGAACGGCTTCTGGTTGCTCTTCACTCCAAATGCGGCAATTTTGTTTATTTACGTAGCCATTCAACCAGAAATGAGCCTCATCGCTGAACAAAATTTGTCGATAAAAAATTTCGAACCGAACACTGATTTTGGTAATAAAATTCAATGATTTGCAAGCGTTGCTCGTTAGATGATGAAATGTCAAAGCATACTGAGCATCTTTCTCTTTGACACCATGTCTGAAATCCCACGTGATCTGTCAAATACTAATGCATGAAAATCCTAACCTCAAAAAAATCACTCTTTATAAGATGTTTTGCCAAATCTGAAGACAATCTGATACAATATGCGATTTCTAGAGCGGAAAAAGTCAAATCGGGAGCGAAATTTGTATGGGAGCTATATATAAATCTGAACCGATCTGACCAATATTCACCATGGGTGTTTCTAGTGGAAATATAAGATGTTTTACCAAATCTGAAGACAATCTGATACATTATGTGGTCTCTAGAGCGGAAAAAGTCAAATCGGGAGAGAAATTTGTATGGGAGCTATATATAAATCTGAACCGATCTAACACATTTTTACCACAGGTGTTTCTAGTTACAATATAAGATGTTTTGTCATTTTTAAAGAAAATCTGTTGTAATATGTGGTATCTAGAGTGAAAAGAGTCAAATCGGGAGTGAACTTCGTATGGGGGCTATATCTAAATCTGAACCGATTTTCTTCAAATTAAATAGCGTTCGTCCTTATCCCGAAAAACATCGTTGTGCAAAGTTTCATTTGGTTCTGTCTACAATTGCGACCTGTATCGTGATTACAAGAATAGATGGACGGACGGACAGACAGACAGACAGACAGACAGACGGACATTGCTAAATCGACTCAGAAAGTGATTCTAAGACGATCGGTATAATTAACAATGGGTCTATCTCGTTTCCTTTTGGGTGTTACAAACAAATGCACAAAGACATAATACTCTCGTGGAGTGTATAAAAACTGTCCCTGAAACATCTGATACATATGGCAACACTGTGAGCCCAAAACGTGATAATAACACTCGTTAAATTTCCCCACTTAAATAAATATCACTACTTACAGAGCTATCGCGTGTTATTTTTCTTTTCGCGCTCCTGGTCCTTCGAGTTGTTTGGCCCCGTCACAATTTTATCTAATTCTGAACATTTTTTGTTATAAAAACCTGTTGCTCAAATTCGAAAATAATTTTCTATTGGCTGAACTTCCTCTTACGATATTTTGTTCTGAGGGATTTTTATTGACTCTTTGCAAAATAAATTTGATTCGGAACAATTATTGCTATAAGAAATCAGTTGTGAAAACTTCAGAAGTTATTCTTATGATATTGTTGTACCTTTGAAATGACTTTGATGTTTGTATATAAATTATATCTGATTCGGAATCTATGAGAAATCTGGGATGGCAAATTATTAATTTTTCTACTGTCTACAGTTCTCCTTAGGTTAGCTTGTTGTCTTGTAAATTAACTGGTCCTTCGAGCTAATAGTTGCTTAACAACTGAATCTGATTCTAAAATCCCAGTATTTCTTCTGAATAAAGTAATTCTTACAACATACGATGTTTCTAAGTATATTTGCTGAACCTACGAGATATTTTTTGTAAAAAAATAGAAATGAATTTGAAACGACAAAGTTACGATTGATATGTTCTCGTATTTATTGCAAGAAGAGAATAAATTTCGACCGAAATTATTCAAAATGTATCGAATCCCATGATTATTCTTCTGGATCTGAACATTTGTTTCGATTTAAAAATGACAACGCTATGTTCAGATTGGAAAAAAAACTATTGCCTTCTTGCGGCAGTTATTTTACTATAAAAAAACGAGGAGGAAATCACGGTATTCGCTATCGACAAATTACGATCGCAATCAATTTTTAATTTCTGTGATAGAAAACAAAACAAAAAGGATGTCCAGATTATGTGTATTGGAATTAATCTCTTTAGAATTTGAATATTTTTGTTTTGAAATCGAAGTCCTATTTACAATAAATAAAAGTGCGATCGTAACTTCTCGATATCGAGTTCCGTGATTAGTCCCCCCCCTGATCGACTGTTACATTCAAATTCGAAAATTACATTCTGTTCTCTGGGATATTTAATTTATTTTTATTTTTGTAAAAAATCTTTAAAACCAACTACTCTTGATGAACGAGGTAATTTTTGTATACAAATTTAATCTGATTCTAAAAAATATGTTGGCTCAGATTTGCAAATGGGTTGTTCTTCGCATTGTCGCTTGATATATTTACTTGTTCTTTGAGCTATTTTTTTATACAGAAAAGACTCTGAAAATATATTTGCACAAAATTTTCTATTGGCAGCAATTCTTCTTATGACACTATGTTCCATTTATTGTTCCTTCGATCTAATCTTGGTTTAATAGTTTTTATAAAAAATTTAAATTCGAAATAGTTTTTCTAGAGAATATAGTTATGACATTTATAATTACAGGACCCGCGAGCTAAAAATATAAAATAATAATGAACATATCAAAATTAGAATGTTCTAAGCCAGCTTTTTATTTGTCTTCTTATGTTACTTTGTTCCCAAGGATATTTATTGGTCCTTCGAGCTGGTTTTCTACATTTTCTATATTTTCGGAATTCTCGAATAATATGCTTCGTCATATGTTTTTGCCACATATCTTACTTACTCTTTTATTTATATTAATTTCTTCCACAATTTATTGGTCCTTCGAGTTAATTTCTGTAAAAAACTAGAATTGTTTCCGAACAACTTTTTCCAAAAAAAATACTTCTAATCCCGTTTTTTTAGATTTTATTTGTCAGCAGTTCTTCTAACGATCGATTATTTATTTATTGCTCCTTCGCATTGATCAAATAATATATTCGTCTCAATTTTGTATGTTGCACCATATTTGCATTGGCTTTAAAACAACATTGCAACATTTTGGGTATTGTCTGGTACTTATTTTTTTACTTATTCATTTATTTATATTTATTTCTTGGTCCTTCGAGTTAATTTCTATAAAAGCTAAAACTATTTCTGAACAATTTTTTTTAAAGTATTATTTTTTTACCTGTCTGCAGTTCTTACAACGATAGTTTATTTATTTATTGGTCCTTCGAGCCAATTTTCCATATGAAATTATTACATTTTCGCATTTATCAAAAAATAAATTCGTGTTAATTTTTTATGTTACACTCTGTTTGCGTTGGCTTCACAAAAAAAAATATTGCAATATTTTGGTTTTTGTCTGGTATTTTTTATTTATGCCCCGGAATGTGGCATGTTTTGTGTATATCGTTGTAAGCATAACATTTACAGCTTGTTCATCAATAAATCTCGATTTGTCAGTTGCTCTAAAGTCAATATTATGACAAAAACAAAATAAATGTGAACTTAAAAAAGAATAAAAATCAACAACAACGCCCGAAAACTGCGGCGGCAGGATTATAAAATGGGAGAAAAGTACTTTTTTTAGAAAGAGCTGAGCTGCATATAAATCAGATTTTCGACAAAAAATAAAACAAGACAGCTTAAAAAAGTAAGTCCTGCCTCCATTCCCCTGCCCTGGAACGAGGACAGCAGGAAGGTAGAGCAGTAAAGGACTATTAAGGGGGGGGGGGGTTGGTAAAAGGGCAAATATGTAGTGACAAAACAGTTTTTGGCTCCAAAAAGACAAGTGCAGAACAAACATGGTAATAAAAACGACCACAAGACAAAAAAAAAAAACAAGGACACACATGCTCTCCCATACAGAGCTCATGGGAGGACCGGACATTTTGCATACCCTTTGAAAGGGTATGAACTCAAGTGTGAGTGTGTGTGTGAGTTGGCAATAGAAAATTGTTTAGACAGAAAGCTTTATGTCACTCTTGTTGGCTTCGTGCTGCTGCCGTTGCTGGCTTGAGTTTGTAAAGGTCTTCGCCTAACAAGGAATAACAAGCACCTGCTTCCCGGGAGTATAGTGCTGATATGTAGCATCAATGTCCTGCTGCACTGGACTGCAACTGTAACATCATGTGTATGTGTGTGTGTGTGTTTGTTTGAGCCCTGTGTGATGTATAGCAGTTAATGTTGTGTTGTGCCTGGACCAGACCAGGCCCTCTGCAACTTGTTATGCGGAATGTTATTGATGATGTCGTTCGGAGCGACTGGTGGGGGGGACTTCTGTTTGTAGGTTTCCACTTTCAAGAGTAATGGCTGTATGGGATTTCAGTGTGTTTTTTTCTTTGCTGCCTTTTTCTCCTCCACATAGTATTTATGGGGATTTTTTATTTCCAGTGGCAGTTGCTGGGTTGTTTTCGATTTAGTTTTTCTTTTTTGCCGTTTTGTTCTTGAAATGGCGGTTTTTAAATGCAATTGAGTGCAAATAACGACCAGGGGGGAATTTCAAACAGAATTCGCCGGAGGACTACACTGTGCGCAAGAGAGAGCCCTTGATAACCCCACAATGTCTGGGTTTGAATGAGAATTTCAATGTGTGGTCTTAGTGGAAAACCATTAAAATTCCCACAAAAACAAAAGGTCAAATTCAGCTTCACTTCATAATTATTTAAGCTAAGAATGGGGTTGCCCGATAAACAATTTGGTTTCTCCGTTCGTTTGTTTCGGGGCGCTATTTAGAAAAACCATATTTTCGTCAATCTCTCTCTCTCTTCGCAAATATTCTTCGGGCTTGGTTAATTAACCGCTATAGAAATTTCTGTTTCTGTTGTTAACTGAAACCTCTTGCCAACTATTTCTAGCTAACGGTGTTATGATTTGTCTTTACAGAATGCGTCCGTATCGAATATCTTTTGCGAAAAAAATATGTTTTTATTGACATGTAAATTAAGCGATCATCTTTATTGAGGTTAACAAAGTTTGATTGATTATCGCGAGAACAATGAACAAGAAGAAGAAGAGAGAAAAAAAAAAACAAAAATAAAAGAGAACAAACTTTATGAAAAGATATCGAAGAAAGTGCTTTTTTGTTTTGTATTCTAATCAAAAGTGATGTTTTTATCAAACCAAAGGTCTTAGGTTAACTTTCTATGGCAACATAATTGGAATTGAAATGTATCCAACGACACAATAGATTCTATTGCTAATTCCTCAGCAATCAGATGACTCAGTGACTCGAAGGGAAATTTCCTAGAGAAAGTTCACAAATAATTAGAAAATGTATTTTTGAACGAAATTGTTGGCCAAAACAATCAAATGATTCATCATATTTAGAAATAAAAAATTTCAGCCAACATGAAAACAATTCTAAAGAAAATTTGAGAAGAAAAATAAAATCTTTTCAGAATGGCCGAAGCTTGCAAATATAGAAAAAAAAATATATTAAGGGGCAGTAAATGACTCTCAAAATCTAAAAAAATCTATGCTCATATGAAGTTTCTTTGAGATCTTCTCAACGAACACTTTCTAAAAATTTTAATCTAATCTTATCTGAATTACAAAAAATATAAAAACAATATTTGTCTAGAAGAACATTTTCTCAGTAAGTTTATCCAATATGGACATAATATATATTAAGAAAACTCATCTCAAAATTTGAAAAACCTTGTCTCAAATGTAGTTTCTTTATCTTACAACGAAGACTTCCAAAAAATCGTATCTAATCTAAAAAATATCAACAAAAAATAATCAATTTAATCTGAATTACAAAAAATATGAAAATATTTTTTTTGTAAGACAATTTAACCAATATCGACTTAATACATAAAGAAATCGTAAGTCGATATCTTTAACTACTAGTGTTTTTTCCAGTTTATTATAATTTTAAATTGTAATAAATAATTAAATAAATAAATATAAAGGAGTTCATATATTTATTTATTTCAATATATTTCTGAATTATAAACATAGACATATTTGTTGAGATGATGAGGCCATTTATATATTGAAATTAATTTGTACATGAATTATTCAATACTAAAAATCAAAAGCTGTTCTAATTCAGAGAATATTCTAGCGCAAATTTTCTCTGTATCTTGGAAAGTTTTAAAAAGAAAATCCAGTCATATTTCTTTCAAAACTCTTATTCAAAATTAGAGCAAATTTCTCTAACAAAATCGAATATAAATAAATATCGATTTTAAAGAAAATTCAATCTCATTTGAAAGAAATGTTCAAAAGTAAAATCAATTTCAATTAAAGAACATTTTACTCAAAAATGTTTAAATATACTCCAAATCAGAGGCAATTTTCTTATAACTATCTGTACTGAATCAAATGATGATTTATGAGAAGAAGAGAAGGATATTTTCCAAAATCAAAATTTTCATAGAAAAAAATCAGAAGATTTTTTATGAAATAATATTTAAAATATAAAAATAATAAATATAGTATTTAAATTTTAATTTTCTCAAAATCATAAGAAAATTATAAAATAAATTATAATTTGAGTGTGAACAATTTTTTGATATAAAATCTATGCACAATATCTACTTCTAAGAAGAGAAACTTTTCTGAAAAGAAATATTTTTTAGAGAAAGAAGTAAAAAAATGTAGCGAACATTTATTCCGAATCAAAAAAAATATTCAAAAAAGTAGAGCAAATTTTCTCTCAGAACATCTATTCTGAATAAACTTTGATTTTAAAGAAAATTTAATAATTTATTTATTTCTCATAATTTTAATAAAAAATTGTTATCTGAAGAGAAACAAATTTCCAACACAATTTAGTCATGCGCAGTTTTCTTATAATTATCTGCACCGGATCAAAAGAAATTTCATAAATTTGTGAAGAAAATAAACAGTGAAGTTTTTCTCCATGAGAAAATTATAAAGTAAAATTTAATTTGAGCCTGAGCAGTTTTAGGATAAAACAGCTACTCGTAATAAGATAAACTTTTCTGAAATTAAGTGTAAAAATACAATTTTTTAAAGAAAGCCCCAATTAGACTGAAGGCCTATTTTCCAAGTAATTTTAGTGAACTTCACTCCAAAATCTAGTCTAGATTAAAGATAAATTGGCTTGGCTCATAAGATTTTTTGAACGATTTTTTTAATTATATTTAATTTAAACAGAAGAATTTTGACCAAATGGAAATTTTGTAAGAGAATAATTCTAGGACAGAGAAAATTTGTAAGAGCTAATTTAATACAAAAGTTTCCTCTTTCTATTCCAAGTCAGATCAAATTTTCGCCAGAATAAACGAAAAGTTACACTGAATCACAGGAAATTTAGAAATGAACATTTATTCAAAATCAATAAGATTAGTCTGAACCAGAGAATTTACTAAATGTGTCTATTTCTATGTGGAAATTTCGGATAAAGTTTATTATAAATTTCTACTCGTAAACAAATGTTCTAAAGAAAAACTAATTTGAATCAAATCAATATATCCCAAAAAATACTTCCCGAATTCTTTACGCTTTCATTGGATAATTAGTACTCTATAATAAAAAATGTTTCATAAATCAGTGTTCAGTTCAGTGTACATCTAACAACAGCAATTTGTAGTGAAACTGAATCATCAATTGAAGTTTTATTGAAATTGGTCAGCATCAGCCAGAGAGCGCAATTTTATTTTTAGAAGAGTTCATCACCATCATCATCATCATCATCATTCTGAATGAGCAAGAGGCGTATAGACACAATCGAAAGCTCACGCAGCAGCTTTTGTTGTTCAAAACTCGTGTTGTGAAAATTCAAATTTTGGCCATCACTGGTTAAGATATATAGGGTGGGCCACTTTAAACCTTAAAATAGAATCGGTGCTGATTATTTTTTCACATTTCTGGTTTTATTGGAAAGTTTGAACTTTGTCATTTATTAATGGAACACAATATCATTCCTATGACTACCACGACTGACTAGGCAGTACCTCGTCCGATCAACCTAAGTTTTCAGTCCAGCCCAAAATCCACAGCAAACTGTGACTCGTTGTGGATGCATTGGCACGTGTGGGTTCTATGAACCCCATATGCGGCAATTTTGCTTATTGACATAGCCAACGAGATGAAAATGAGATTCATGAAGGCCGATCTCTTCTCGAAAATTTTCCTCGTAAATTTCTTACAGTTTGCGTAAAGGACTCACTACTTTGGAAGTAAGTTTTCAATATTTCCCAATTTTGTCCGTCCCATTTTGCAAATGCTAAACATTAACCTGAAAATAAAAATTAATGTTATTCTACCTTTCAAAGTATAAAAATGGTAATTCAAATTTAAAATATATATGATTTTTTAATTTAAAATTCAGTTAAGATTTTCTAAATGTAATTTCGAAATTTGAAAAGGGTATTTCCAAGAAGATTTCCTTTGATAATTTCTATATTTGAACTGGGATATAGTCCTGGCTCAAGACCATTTTGCATCAGTATTTTATGGAATGTAAATTTACTTATGATTTCTGACCCATGAAAGCCTTCATCAGATGGCTTAGAATATTCTCTTTGTATTTCAAGTCTATTTTCTTTCAAAATTTCTTGCCGAAACTTTGCTTAGCATATTTCTTTATTTCCTGACCCATGAAAGCCTTCATCAGTTGGCCTCGCATTCTTTGAATAACCTCTTTGTATTTCAAGACAATTTTCTTTCGAAATTTCTTGCCGAAACTTTGTTTTGAATATTTCTTTATCCATTTATATTGTTATTTCCAAATTTTGCCTAATAAATTGTTCTCTGCCAATTTTCAACAATTTCGAGATTTTCAAAACCTAATGATTCATTTCATTGATCACTCTGTGGGTCATCTTGTTTCTTTTTTTCTTCTTGTTCTTTTGAATAACAATTGTTTATAAGTAATTTCACTAAAATCAACTTTCTTTGGCGATTCTTTAAAAAGCCATTATTCAATAGCCTTATTAAGAAAAGAATCGCCCAACACAAAAGCCTGAGTTGAAAAGAGTGTGTGGCAGGCGAAGAAAAAGTGAATATGACGAAAAGAACGCCACAACAACATGACAATCAATCAGGCGAGACAGTACCACAACCACCACCACCACCATCATCATAATGTACGACGATTTAACGCCGAGAACAACTCAAAGACAAGCAAATTTAAATGAAATCAGTTCAATTAACTTTGGAACGTGAGTCAATTGTTGGAGGCGTTCTTTTGTTGTTGTTGTTGTCAAGTTTGGATGGTGTTCGTTCGTTTTGGGTTGTTTAGTTTTGGCCACAAAGTGACTGACGAAAAATAAAAAATAAAAAAAAAACATAAAAACCAAAAATCAGGTATTGAGTTTTTCGAAAATGAACTGAGCTGTGCACATGTAAACACGTTTCATTCATTTCGTTCGTTACCAATTCAGCCTTTTCTATTTATTTAAGTGACCTAAATTTTGGGTTTTTGTAACGCTTTTATTTCTCTTGAAATTTATTTCGTTCATGAGTGTGCGTGTGTGTGTGTGCTATTGTTAACAATTGTATTAACACTTTATGCTACCATTTAATCCGAACAATATCTTTATGGGCTTTTAATAAACCGAAACAATTATATGCCTTTGGCCGTTGTTGGTGACACTTTTTGTTAGGCCGGCCATAACATTGAAAAAGAACAACAAAAGCTGGCTGTTGTTCTGTTGTTGTTAGCAATTTTCATTATTAATTAAGCCACTGATAAGGTTAATTATTCCTAAGTGTTTATTTTGTGAAAATCCAGTTTATTAATAATTTGTTTTTGTTTTCTTGTCTTCTTGTCTTCTTGCAGGTACTTTAAAACTTTTGTCTATCGGTGTATGGTGGTGTCGTGAGCTTTAAACGATCTTGATTCGTGGTATTTATAACGATAATTGAATTGAATTTACACGGCTATTTAATTTAAGTTAAGCCCTGGCCACTGTGGGGCTATAATATTGTCTTGTAGTTGCTGACGGTGACTTGGAGAATTTAGAGGAAAGAAACGAAGGACGACGACTGGCATAGAAACCAAAAGGTTGATCAAACAAATGGAATTAATAACGGAAATATTTACAAGAAATTTTTTAAATACTCAATTGAAAGTTAGGGATTTTCTGGGGAACTATTAACCTTCGCCTTACTAATAATACCCACCTGGGTGGCCATTTCACTTTTATTTCCTTAAGGATAAACGATGCATATTAAAATTTGTAAAAGATTTTTGGAACTTTGTTTTCTATTTAAGAAAACAAAACAACAACAAAAATAATCTCGAACCTGAGTAAATAGAAACAGCATATCTACGAAAAGAAAACGAACGACTGAAATAAAAAGAGATAATAGATTTGCTTTAGAAAATTGTCAGAATGCTTTCATTAGAATTTTCTTTATAGAATTTTTTAGGATTTAGCATTCTGTTAGCAAAACACTTTGCTAGGTCACTTATTATTCGGAAAAGATTTTATTTAGGTTGATTTTCTTTAAAAACCTACCGCTTGTCAGCGTAGCAACCAGCAACAACAGTCTTTTAGATAGATTTTTTGGGATAAATCTCATTCAGATTAATTTTTAATTCAGAATAGATTTAGATTTGATTTGAACTGGGATATTGTCCCGGCTCAAGACCATTTTGCATCTATATTTAATAAAATGCAAATTTATTTACAAATGACATGGTGACATTTATTATTTGGCTGCAGACTACCACGATCATGATTTCGACCATGTCAAAAGTCTTTTCAAGTGGCTTCGCAGCGACTTTTCAACATCAAACCCGGCCTTTATAAGGAGATGATTCTAACAAACGAACGAGAAGCACAACTCACTTGCCGAATTTGCGTTTAAAAAATCGCACCAAGTAATAAAGTACACATGTCATCTTACAAGCATCTCATTGAGTTGCATATGTAAGTATGTGTATATGCAGGTATAGTTACCCAGCAATACTTCTGCCGTGCCAACGCTCATTTGTTTTAGTTTTTTCGTTTGTATTATTTTATATTTTTTTTAAGAAAATTTATACTGGTTTAGAGTATCAGGACAAGTCTTATTTGAGAATTTTTTGTGGTGATATAGAACTCATTTTCTTTAGAAATGTTCCATCCATCTGGATACGTTTATTTGATAAATCACTGTGATTTAGAGTACTTAATACATGTAATAACTAAGAAATTATCCCTAATTTGCATTCGGTGTGCTGCAAAAATATCGTGAAATGGTGCAATAGTGTCCCAAAAGTTATAGTCATGCCCTGTTAAAAAATCCCATGTCTATTTAAAGTAGTTTCGTAGTTCTTGTATCAAAACAATTCATGCCAAATAAACTTTAAATCAGAAATACAATTATGTGACTGGAGATCTTTTTGCAGCACAGCAACGCTTTTCTTTGATAGATGCCTCTCATTGGGAATAAATATAATTCAAAGTATTCTATTTTCTATAAAAGTATTATTTTCCTTGAATTTTTTTCTAGAGAAACTTCCCCAATTTCGACTTGATTTTCTATAGGTTAATTTTCTCTCCTAATAGATTGATTTGCGTTAGCAGATTTGCTTCAACTTGGAATATATTTATTGAATAAATCCAATTAGTTTCGTTAAAATATTCTTTAGAAATCTCCTTCGATTTTGTGATCATTTTCTGTATTTAGCATTAGATTTATTTGTCTTATCAGATTTGCTTTCATTGGGAATAGATTTCTTAATAATATTTGTTCTTCTTCAGCCCAAGAGTTATTGGGAATACTCCCATCACATCCACTGAAATATTCTATAGAAAAACTTCATCAGTTTTAAGATAATTTTCTTTACTTAAATGGTGACTGCAATACGAGGAAAAATAATTTCTTAATATTCATTCTTCAGAGAATTTCCTCTTCATTAATTTCCGCTTAGTTAATTTTCTTTACTTAAATGATGACTGCAATACGAGGTAAAATAATTTCTTAAAATTCATTCTTCAGAGAATTTCCTCTGATTTGTGAGTTGAATTTCTAGAGAGAATCTACTCCGTGTGAGCAAAATTTAAAAATAAAATTTTCTATATCAGAGTAAACTATCTCGAATCTAAGCAAATTTTGTAAAGACATTTGCTCTAGATCATTTCAGAATAAAAATCTGTGCACAATGGAGGAAATTTCTCTATGGAAAATTAATTTGGCAAAAAAATAGTATAAATAATAGCAAATTGTCTGCAAATAATCCTTTCAGAATAACTCGATTTTATCTATAGAATATTTAATATAAATTGAAGGATAATTTATTTAAAAGTATAACATTTTCCTTCCTTAACTTACAATCGATAGATATTTTTAAAGCATTGTAACTAGAAAATTCACAACAAATCGGAAAAGAAGTTTCTTTAGAACGTCGAACAATCTTCTTAAGAATATCCTATAATAAAAATCTGCACTACTATTCTGGCACATATTCGGCCTCAGAAAAATTTGAAGAAGAGATATTCTCAGAATAAATTTATTAAAGAAAATTTGAAGAACACACTTTTTAATTAAAAGCTACCCTGTATCAAAGCAAATTTTCGAAGAAATCTAATCTGAAAATCTAAAGATTCCGACTCTAAAGGAAAAACGTGTCGCAGTGAAGCTAAATATCCTTAAATTTCTGAGTAAAAACTGCACTGACGTTCGGAAATACATCCTGAATCGATTTTCTTCAGATTTATTCATGTTCCATACGGAAATCAAACGAAATCCGTTCATATTGGATTTTGGTTGCATATCCGAACACGGCATAACGAAAATTTAACGTAAATATTAGAAAAATCTTATCTGGAAATTTGTAAAAAAATATGTGATTTCGGACATTCAGCGAAATCTACTCTGCATCAGTGATATTCTCGACTACATACGAAATCTAGTTTAAATGACATAAGGTCGATTTTCAAATGTCAAATTTGTATGACATCTGACATTTGTATTTACGTAATTTAAACTAGATTTCGTATGCAGTGTGACAAGTAGAGAACATCACTGAAAGGAAACTGATATTTTCTAAAGAAGGCCTATTCACAAACTCAGAAGTCCAACCTCAATTAAATATTATAAATTAGATCAGAATATCTAAGGATTTTTTCTTGAATAAAAGATATTTATTATCGGACAGATCTACTAAACCTATTTTATATTTCACTAATACAAAATGCTGATGTTCCTATGAATCTGAGGATATATCATAAATAACTCCTCGTCCGGGAATTTTTTAAAGAATTCTTTCTCAGATTTACTGAACTTCTTTCAAGTAAAATAGAAATCCGAATTGTAATTAAAATGAAATTGCCTCAATATATATTATTAATATATAATTCAAAGGAAAGGAAGGGAATTTATTTTAAAAAAATTACATTTGTTTTTTCTAAAGAAGACCTGCTATTAATAGAAGAAGAAGTGCAACTTCAATCAGATATTTTGAATAAAACCAACAAATATAGGGAAATTATTATTATTATTCTGTGAAAATGTCCACAAAAAGATTAAATATGAATGAATCTGAAGATTTTATTTGGTTTTTTTTCAAAGAACTTCTTTCACAGAAAACCCCAAAACCGGGTTGTAAATTAGACAAGCTAATGGCCTCAATTAAAAACTAACTTTGCTTAAAATCTAATTAATTCAATTGGTATTTTCAATCACACATTTAATCTAATTAAACAAACAATTTAATACCTAATTAGATATTTCGATATTAGAATGGGTTCACAAATATGCCTACATTTTGAGAGATGAATTTCTTTTGCAAATTTCTTATTAATCGGGTTGATTTTTCACAAATTTGCCTAAATTTTCCGTGATGAATTTCTTTTGAAAATGTCTTATTTTTTGTGGAAGATTCACAAATGTGCGGAATTTCTCATGAAAATGTCTCATATTTCGGAAGAGGTTTTTCAAGAAATTTCCTATGCAGTCTCTGATATGAACTTTCACATATTTTTAATCATAGTTTGCTGCGGATTAAAAAAACAATTCGCTTCTCCGGAATGCTTTTAGTTTTAACCATAATTTACCTTATGTGGCAATAAAGCGCAAAAATTAATCAGCTTCCAGGCGAAAGCCCTTTGAAGGCAATGATGAAAGACGAAAGCAACCGTGAAACGTTTCTTTCGCGCTTTGTTCGTTTCTTCGTTTTTTCGCAATGCATTGCCAACAACTGCAAAACTATGACAATTTCAAGTGTGAAAATTACCTCAAAGAGACCCTGATGGTGATGATGATGGTAAATAAAGGAAGACAAGCAACTTCAAAGAGTGGAGAACAAAATAAAAACAAGTGCAATAAACATGAATTGCCTGCGCGTTAAGCATTCCAACAATCATTGTTAGCCAAGGGATGCAGCTTGCCTTGTTGTTTTTCTCTGCTTCTTTTCTCTAGGTACTAGAAAATTTAACCATTTCATGGATTACTGTGATGATGTTTGCCCATCCGACACCCTCTGAAGGGCTGTAGCCATTAGGATCCATGTCGTGCAGTAGCAGCATCGCCTCATTTCACTTGGCTGTCTTCGCAAGGAGTTACTTTTGTTTATTCATTTCCTTGTGGTAATATAAACAGCTTCTTGCTGCTGTTGTAGTAGTTGCCGTTGTTGTTGTGGTTAAGGACTCGGAAATTTCTTTATTTGCCAGCCACAAGAATCCTTCTGACTTCACTTAAGGTTTCTGGCCACATAAAGTGTGTTTCTGTTTGTGTTGTGTCTTCCTGTCATTGCCATTGTCGTCGTTTGTCATTGTTTGCTGCACTTACTGCAGCGCCGGTTACTGCATATCCTTAGTCCTTAGCCTTAGTCCTCTGCCAGACAAGTGCCTTGTTCACAGAGAGAACAAGTTACCCCTTTAGGCTGTGCCACACATACCCTCTTTCCATAACCAAAAAAAAAGTAGGAAAAAAACATAAATGCAAAATTGTTTTTATTGCTAAACTTTAAAATTACTTTAGATTGAAACCAACAATTTAAATAAATAAATTCTAACAATAGCTCAGAAGAGAAAAAAAACACACAACTTGTGCAATTTCTCAATTGATATTTGTGTGTCGACTCAAGAGGTCTTGCCAACATTCTCCAACAATTGTCAATGCCAGCTTGCATTGTTACCATTGCTGCGGTGGGTGGCCAAGTAACACTTGAATGGGATTTGAACACGGCAATCGAATAACGAGTTGTTGTTACTTTTATTATGCGCTTTGTTGGCCAAAATTGTCATAAAATCAACAACTAATTCAATGCCCCTGCAATTAAAGACTTTGATTGAATTTATTAATCAACCGCCGCGCCGCGTTGACTTTGAACATCAATTTAATGCACGCCAAAGCATTTCAAATTTGCACACACAACAACAAAAGCGACACTGTGACAACAACTACACTACTGCAATGTTTGGTCCTTGAGGTGTACAAGTCGAAAGATTTATATAATTTATATAATTGAAAAATTCAAAATAAATTATAGAAAGAAATAGTGTGACTATTCGGATTTCAGTTAACATCTTTAACCTGGATAACATCTCCAACAACTCTCTTGCTACTTCCCCCTAGAGCATGTCCTTGCTAAAATTCTTTTTCTGTTATGGCCTGGTCATTCAGGCGTATAAAGGATACCACGCTAATGATAATTGACATTTAACAGGACACAAAACGTTGAGAAACACTTAAACCGATTCCGATGTCAGCTGGATGACTGGTTTGGTGCAGAGGCAAAAAAAACAAGGTTTTGTGATTTCGTTTTGCCCTGATGATTAAATATTTAAAATGTTTAATATACGTTAACAATTGACTTTTCGCTCGGCAAACAAACAAAAAAAACGAGGAAACCTCACAATTGACATTCGCAATATAACGAATGGGATAAAGAGAAGGACGAAGAAGGCCTATAGACAGGCCTTAATTGGTAGATTTGCCCCTTACACATGATATCTGGGGGGCAAAAATATTCCTTGCATTCCCTTCTCTGTGTAGAACTTTAATTAGGGCAAGGTCTTGCCAAAAGAAGGGAAGCGAAGAAGAACTCCCAGGAGTCCTTATTGGCAAAAATATCCCTCTACTTTGTGAAGAACTTCAAGGGGGGCCTTATTTACGGCCTTTCCAAAAGAAGGGAAGTGCAGAAGAGCTCGCAGGAGTCCTTCTTGACAAAAATATCCCTCTTCTCTGCAAAGAACTTTAAGGGGGGCCTTATATAAGGCCTTTCCAAAAGAAGGGAAGTGCCGAGGAACTCTCAGGCGTTCTTCTCGGCAAAAAATTCTTTGCATTCACTTCTCTGTGAAGAATTTTAAGGAGGGCCTTATATAAGGCCTTTCCAAGAGAGGGGAAATGAAGAAGAACTCAAAAAAATTCTCTCAGCAGTCCTCCTCGAAGAAGGGAAGGTTCTCTTCATCTATAAGTAGAGGAGGAAGGGAAACTAAGAAAAACTTAACTAAAGTCTCCAAGGAGAGCCTTCTCGAAGATGGGATAGCCCTATGTAAGGTGAGCCCTACGTATACCTTTCTCTAGCCAAGGCAATGAAAAATCTTAACTAAAGTATCTAAGAAAGTGTTGGGCCTTCTGCGAGAAGACTAGTATGAATACTAAGAAAGTCTCTAAGGAGAAGCTTACATAAGTCTTTCTCAGAGAAGGGAAGAGAAGAATAACTTTAATAAAGTGTGAATACTGAGAACCTTCACGAAGAAGGGTAGTGAAGAAGAGCTTAAATAAAGTCAATTAGGAGAGCTTTATATAAATCTTTCTCAGCACAGGGAAATGAAGAAGAAACTAAATGAAGTCCCAGGCCCTTCTCTCAGAAGAGAAGTGAAGAAGAACTCAAATAAAGTCTCTAAGGATATCCTCACAAAAGTCCTCCTCGAAGAAGAGAAATGTAGTATGAATACTAAGAAAGTCTCTAAGGAGAAGCTTACATAAGTCTTTCTCAGAGAAGGGAAGAGAAGAATAACTTTAATAATGTCGCTAAGCTGTACGAAGGGTCTACTCGAAGAAAGAAAGTGTGAATACTGAGAAGTTCTCTAAGGTGAGCTCTACGTAGAGCCTTCACGAGGAAGGGCAGTACAACTTAAATAAGAGCCTTGCGTAGGGCTTTCATAAAACAAGGAAGTGAATAAGAGCACAAATAAAGAGCCTTACGAAGGGCCTATTGTCGAAGGGCAGAGATTAACGAATTAAATAAAGTATCTAAGCGAACCTTCTCGAAGAAGGGTAGTGAAGAAGAGCTTAAATAAAGTCAATAAGGAGAGCTTTATATAAATCTTTCTCAGCACAGGGAAATGAAGAAGAAACTAAATGAAGTCCCAGGCCCTTCTCTCAGAAGAGAAGTGAAGAAGAACTCAAATAAAGTCTCTAAGGAGATCCTCACAAAAGTCCTCCTCGAAGAAGAGAAATGAAGAAGAATTTAAACTGAGTTTTCTGCGAAGTCAATCACGAAGAATGGAATTAAAGAATAACTTACAAATAGAGTCTCGCATAGAGCCTTCTTTAAAAAGATAAGTAAGAATTATTCAAACAAAATCCCTCAGGAGACCCTTACAAAAGTCCTTCTCAAAAAAGGAAGAATTTTAATTGAGTTTCTTGCGTGTGTCAATCTCGAAGAAGAGAAATACAAACTAACTTAAATAATATCACTAAGAAGAGCCTTGAGTAGAGCCTTCTCGAGAAAGGAAACTACGAAAGCTAACAATGTCTGGCGGAAACAGGCAACCGGGAGTGCTATGAAGAAGCGGTGATGATATTATTCTTCTAAAAAAGTAATGACTTATTTAGATGCCAAGAGGCATGCATTTGTGGAAACAGGGAAAGTAAATCGCAGAATATACACTCAAAATCAATGTTTCAATTACAGAGCCATCTCTATGTCAACATTTCAGAACCATGACATGAAAGTGTAGTATATTCCATTGCCATTTGGCAATTTTTGCCCCTCTTTGGATTGGCAAGGAGATGCATCATGGTAAAGCACATACAAATACTCACATCTAGATGAAGCTGAGAGGCTGGCCTCAAAATAAATTTCCACATGTACAGATCACGATACATAATATATACTGGCATTTCAAACAGAGTATATAGTCTGTCATATGAAGGAGAGTGTAGAAATGCAAATCGAAAGCAATTACAGCGTCATCTACATGTCAGCATGTAGGAGACATGACTTGAGGCTGTCGTATATTCTGTATAGAATAACTTAAATAATATCTCTAAGTAGAGAGTCTTGAGTAGAGCCTTCTCGAAAAAAAGGGAAATGCGGATTGCAACAAGATCTGGCAGAAGCATGGAACCGGGAGTGCTAAGAAGAAGCGGTATTAATATTATTATTTTTGAAAAAGTAATGACTTATTTCAGAAAATATGGAAAGGAAATCACAATATTTTGTATATTTTCTGTTGCTAGTTCTAATCCAAGAAACTACACTTAATTTAATTAAAAAATAATTAAATTATCAATTAAAGCAATCAATATATTAATTGCACTAGCTCAAAATCTATTAATTGAGTTAATTATTTTTTAACTCGATTTGATTAATTCTTTTTTCTTTGGGATTTTACAAGAAACCCCTTTATTGGCCGGCTCAGCAGGCGGTTTTATTCCGCCACTGGCCATCATATTGATGCCATAGACAAACACACAGATACAAGAACATGAAATGTGTGGTGTGCGTGTGCCCGCCATTTGCCTGTTGTGTTGGTGTGCAAGTGGTGGCCTTAACGATGAATATCCTGTTTGGCAACGGAAATTCTCTTTCTGTGCCTGAAACTGAAACGGAAACAACAAATGGATGGATGCTGATGCAGAATCAAAGGTAAACACACACACACACTGAATTCAGAGTTCATGGCCTATGACGATGATGTGTTGCCTTGTGCTTTTTAGCCGTTTTGTGCATTTTTAATGGCAATTCTTGCCACAAAAGGAAAGTTGTGGTTTTGCCTTGTTTTCGAAATCGTCACAAAGCAAATGATTTGCAAAGATCACAAAGTGCCACATATCGATGGAGGTCTACGTTAATGACATTTAAATAATTAAAGCGGACACATTTTCTAAATTTCACACCAACACGGAGAGCTTTCATTTCCAACTTCAAGTCATTTAGCAAAACTTAAATTATGTATAATTAAAACGAATTGTGAGAAAACGAAACGAAATGAAATTCAAAGTCCAACACATTAACACATTGTCTGCCTAGACTGGTTTTGACGTTTTTTTTTTGTTAAATTAAATTAATTATTACACAAAACGAAATGAAGCGCGTCCACGAGTCTGTCTATATATCCATCATTAACCACAAAAAGAAAAAGTAACGAAAGTATTCTAGAAAAAAGTTTCAAAATAAAATTGAAAGTGGTTGAAGAAATTTCACTTTTTCCCGTCTTTAACAACTTTAATTTAACAATTTTGTAAAACCTGTAATTGAAGTACCGACCTACCTACCAACCAAAAAAGCCATTTAAGTTGACTATGAGAACAAATGAAATTGAATCTTACACCAGCTTAGCTTTTACTTGGAGCCGCTGCCGTCGCCGCCAACAAAAAACATTACGCCACAGGGTTCTGAAAGGTGAACACAAAAAAACTGCCGATGAAAAATTGATATTATGAACTTTGCCAGTAGACAAGAGCAGCCTGTAAACAGACGCCAGACGGCAAGGGGAAGAGCAGCCCAGACTGTAGTTTAAAACAAGTAAATGATTTATGAGCCTCTGCAGTGAGAAAGTACAATTTTTAAATGTCTACTATTTTTTGGTTTTATTCTTCTCTCTCTCTAAAACTTTAATGGATATCTTCTGTTTGTGATGAAATCGAACATAATTAGTCAGCATGTTTGCTTTGAAAACATTTCCGGATTGTTGTAAGCGTTTTATTCTTTTTTCGCTTCGAAAGAAGAGAAAGAACGCAATGGTTTTGATGGTTCTGATGTTCGCATTTTTAACGGCTTAGAATTTTTTAAACACGCTATGTGGCTTAAATAAACATTTGGTTCTCAAATGAGGAGGATCTAATGAAGAGCTTCCAAAACCAAACAAATTAGAAATGTGAAATGTAGAAACAGTAAAACGAAAAATATTGATCCAATTTCAAAAGACTACTGGACAGACGGGTTAGATGATGTAACCTCCATTTAGTATTCAGCCTATTAAACGCTTATTTTTGACGGGTTAGATGATGTAACCTCCATTTAGTATTCAGCCTATTAAACGCTTATTTTTGTGGAGGTTATCACGATTAAGAGTAATTTTAAATTTAAATATTTAAATTTTAATTTTAAATTTGCTTCATGAGGCCATGAATTAAAAAGCAAGTCAATGTCATACTTACAGCGCCATCTATATGTCAATATGCGGCGAGCATAAAGTCCAAATCTTTTATATTCGGTTTGTTCCTACCAATATTCGTCCATCTACGGAACGGCAAGAAGATGATCATAAGAATCTTGATAAATGGATCAAATAATAAACTTCATCTTTAAAAACTCACATCTAGATGGTGCTGACATTTTGGTCTTTAAAGCTAATATCAGGTACACACATTAGAATCCATAATATATACGGCAAGTGTAGTACTTATTCACTTATTAAAATCGTCGCGTTGTCCCTCGGGCATACGAATCATAATAAATCGATCAAGTTAAAAATTTCAAGCACAGAAACTCACACCTGGATGGCGTTGACCTCAAAACTTCAGATGATTACATTACAATCCATAATAAATACTTTATACTTAGGCATTTTGAATCGAAAGAAACACAGAATATACACTCTGCCATAGGGTGGGCATAACAAGGAAAATACTAAATCAATTTGACAATTACAATTACATCATGTAGGAGACATGACATGAAATTATATTCGCTTCTAAAAATCCACTGCCACTTGACAATTTTTGCCGCTCTGTGGAATGGCAAGGCGATTGATAATGACAAATCAAATCAAAGACTTCCTGCACAAATACTCACATCTAGATGAAGCTGAGATGTTGGCTTAAAAAGAAAATTTCACATGTACAGATCAGGATCCATATATATTATGGATTGGCATTTCAAACAGTATGATATACCGAATATAAACTCCGCCCTGTGAAGGAGAGTATAGGAACTAATATGGAATCAATGTTACAATTACAGTGCCATCTATAGGTCGTCCTGTAAGAGACATGCCGTACACTTATCGATCGCCAGTTAGCAATATTCGCCAATCTCTGGAATGACAAAAGGATTAGTCACAGAAAATGAGTCAAATGGATCATACGATGGACTTTTAGTACAGAAGCTAACATCTAGATGGCGCCAACACTAGATGCAAGATATTTGTTCCTTAATTGCTGCAGCAATTGTTTATTCTTTGGTCAAAATATGTTCAGAGAAATTGAGTTAAATGTACCATGCACTGAACTTCAAGTGCTGAATCTCACATCTAGATGGCGCCAACACTATGCGGAACTGCTTTACTCTGCTATTAGTCAGTCCTTAATGGTTGCAGAAGTTTATTGTTCTTTGGCCAAAAGATTAGTCAGGAAAACTGCATCAAATGGATAATGCGATCAACTTCAAGTACAGAAGCTCACATATAGATTGCGCTGACACTATTTGCAACAGCTTTACTTTGCTATGAGTTTCAATGGTTCCTGCTACCATTAATTGGTGAAAGACATTAAACTTCATGCACAGAAGCTCACATATAGATGGCTCTGGCAGATCTTTGCTATTATATTAGTTCCTTAATGGTTACAAAAGTTGTTTCTGTTCTTTCTTTTTCAAGACACAAACAGATACTTAAAATTATTTAACTTTTTTGCTTATTTTCTTTAGAGAATTAAATTCCAACATTTCTCCTAATGTAAAGGGTGATTTTTTAAGAGCTTGATAACTTTTTTTTAAAAAAAAACGCATAAAATTTGCAAAATCTCATCGGTTCTTTATTTGAAACGTTAGATTGGTCCATGACATTTACTTTTTGAAGATAATTTCATTTAAATGTTGACCGCGGCTGCGTCTTAGGTGGTCCATCCGCTTAGTCCAATTTTGGCATTTCCACGTTTTTGAGTAACAGAGACCCAATTGGTGCGAACGGCGACGAATCGAAAATTGGTGGTCATCATTAACACTGGCCGATACAGCTGCGATATTTTCTTCAGTTCGCACTCTACGTAAGCGTGTTGGTGGTTTAATGTCCAACAATGTAAATTTGGTGCGAAATTTAGTCACAATAGCCCGAATAGCCGCTTCAGTGGGTCGATTAAACTGACCATAAAATGGAAGCGCGCAATGAACTTTCTTAACAGAGCACGCATTTTGATAATAAAATTCAATAATTTGAAAGCGTTGTTCGTTTGTAAGACGATTCATGATGAAATGTCAAAGCATACTGAGCATCTTTCTCTTTGACACCATGTCTGAAATCCCACGTGATCTGTCAAATATTAATGCATGAAAATCCTAACCTCAAAAAAATCACTCTTTACTTGTATTCCTGCACATCTTGTGTGCCAAAAAAATCAAAATAATATTTCGGCTTGCAAATAATTTCATGAATTTCCCCACCTCCCTGCTGCACATAGCTCCATCGAAAATTAGCCATAGGAAAATTGAATTTAAATTTGATTAGCCATACCTAGGCAACTAAGTGTGTCACAAGAGCCCCTTCCAACAACAACGAAATCAATTAATTTATGTAACAAAATCATTTCGTAAATTAATAACTGTTCATATCCTCATATCATGAGGGGAACGGACAGGCGGACGGACGGATATACTTTCACTTGGTTGGTTACATAGACAACAACCCTTATTCAAAACGAATTTGTCATCACCGGAGTTCATCAAACTGTTGACGTTAATTTGGACATGGTTGGGGACTGGGGGAGAAACGGCCGCAGGAAGTTTGCAAGACATCAAGGATGTGTTCGTCAAGCACTACCACTGTTATAATAACAAAATAGCTGAGAGATTCATAATATTTGTGTACTAATACGAGTACATATATGAGATTGATGATGAGAATGAGGCTGACAAAACATGGCAACAAATGTTACCTGGATTTCTTCTTAACAAGACGAAGACGAAGGGTGACTTGTATCCATTTCTTGACGCTTGATTGTTTCAGCTTTTTTTTTCTTTATGGACAGATGAGTAATGAAAATATTACAAGTATGGCTGACAGGCTTTTGACATACAATCTTGGCTGGTTTCGTAGACGCTTTTATTTATTTACTCGAAAATTGTGGCCAAAATGAAAATGTAATTTGTTGTAACAACAACAACCGGCAGGGAGGGTATTCTTCAACAACTTTCCGGGAGAGGTATGAAGTGTTGTGGGTAGGGTAGCGTAGACGGGGGTGGAGGAGCAGCCAGAGAATTGTGTTGTCGGCTAATGTAATTAACTGTAGGAACGTGCCTAAAACCGAATCTTAACCTTTTGCTGTTACTTACTTGTTAGTCAAAAGGTTTTCTCATCTGCCACCTGGTGTAAGTAAGCAAGGGGATTTCCGTGGGGTATTTCAAAAATATTTTAATATGGTTGCGAGGCAATAAAAAAATCATAATTAAGAAAAAAGTTCATTGAAAACCACAAAAATAACCAAATTTTGTGTAATTCTGTGTAATAATAAAACACACACACACACAAGTGACTAAGAAAATTTAACGAGTAAATCAAATATTAGTGTTGGGTTCTAAAGAATTTGTCAATGTTTGTGTTTATGTTCAATTCCATTTTTATAGCCCTCTTCTTCTTAATTGTAATGGGAATAGAACCTACCGCTGGGACATATTTTTGCTCAACGTAATCATATTTTCCACTGAGACTTGGTTATTGCAGATAATGTAAGAATGACCAGGGTTTGGGAGTAACACTGCCCTGGCAGACAGAGAGGTGGAGAGCTGGAGAGCTGGATGCGCGGATACATAAATGGGGATTTATTAAAAGCAGTATATGAGTATGATGAATCATAAATCTTCAATTGGAGGGTAGTTCTCATCTGTGTGTTTTTACACCCAGTCGCTTGTCAGTTAATAAAAATTTTATTTAATCAGTTTACTTCTCTCGCGGAAAAAGTTAGTGTATTTCAGCAGAAAATCGGTATTTTGTAATATCAATTAATATTTTTAATCACATCTGTAGCTACTACTGCATTTTTAGGATCTTTATTTTTTAGATTTTAGGTGATATGTTTAAATGAAAAATTATAATCAAACCTATTAAATTGTTGTTTGCATTTCAAAAAAAAAAATCAATTAAAAATAAATCATTATTTGTTATATCAATTAATTTGATAATCGGAGCTACCACCTAGTATAGTTTGAATTTCTGGGCTATTGAAACATTAGCTTCGAGTTAAATTATTAATAGAAATATAAAAATAAGCCCATTAAAATTTTTGTTGTATTAACAAAATATTTAATTGAATCAATTAAAATTGCAAAAGTGTCTGTAGGAACTGCCTACGTATAACAACAAATCAATTAATTTTTTAATCAAAGCTGAACTTTCAGTTAAAATATTTCAAAGAAAAATATTTTAGCCAATTAAATTGTTTGTTGTATTTAAATGTTTAAAAATGTAACTGAATCAATTAAAATTAAATCGCTATTTGTCATACCAATTAATTTGATAATCGAAACTATTACCTTCATTAATTTGAATTTCTATGCTTTTCGCTTAAGCTTTGAGTTCAAATATTTAAAAGAAATATGAATAACATATTTAATTGAATCAATTAAAATTGCAAAAGTGTTCATTTATAAATAACAACAAAAGTGTGTTAGCCGAAAATCAGCATTTGTTATATCAATTAATTTTGTAATCAAAGTGGTAGCTTCACTAACTAGTTTTATTTGAACTTATATGATCTTCATATTTGTACTTTGTGTCGAAATTTTTAAAAGTAATATAAAAATAAGCGAATTAAATGTGTTGTTGTATTAACAAAATATTTAATTGAATCAATTAATATTGCAAATGTGTCTCTTGCCAGTTCTTTTACATATAACAATAAAAATTAGAGTATATTAGCATAAAATCTGTATATTTATAACAATTAAATAGTTTGCTGTATTTACAAAATATTTAATTGAATCAATTAAAATTGTAAAAAAAAGTCTCTATTCAGCTCATTTGCATATAGCAACGACAATTAGAGTATATTAGCAGAAAATCAGCGCTTGTTATATCCATAAATTTGTTCATCAAAACTGAAGTTACTGCCTAGTTTTATTTGAACCCATAGGATCATCACATTTGAATTTTTAGTTGAAATATTTAAAAGAAGTATAAAAATTAGCCAATTAAATTCTTCGTTGTATTTACAAAAAATATTTAATTAAAAGAATTAATATTGCCCAACTCTGTACCAAATGATGATATATTTTATTTATTTGTAAATCTGAAATTAAGTTTCAATATTCAGATATAAAAGTTTCCCGAGGGAAGAAGGTCCATTCCTGGATATCTGGATTCAGAGTAAACCTTTAGACTGTTGGATGATATCGAGTGCCTTAAATGTCCCCCCAGAAAAGCTCCTGACTAGTGGCTTTTAAAAAAAATTTAAATTATAATATTAATTTTCCCATATATATTTTTTTTCTTCTTCTGCTTCATGTTAATTAATCATTTCGCTTTTTTCTCTCTTTCCCTTTCCAGGTAATTTTTATCCCTCATCTCGAAATTTGTGAGCACAACTTGAACACATCGTAAGTTTAATTAACATCCTGTTTGACTAGTCCTTTATGTCAATAAGTGAAAATGAAAAAAAAACGAAACAAAAAACAAATTTACCCACTTTGATGCTCTCGATGTTCGTCAGAGCCAGACAGACGTCATGTCGTAAAACAAATATTACAAGAAAAATTCAATTTGCTTTCACTACGCCCCCTCCCCCTCCCCAGTCAACAAGGAACTCTATTAAGTTTTTTCTTTTCGTTCCGCCACAGAACACAGTGTGAAAATGTGAATTCAAATTTAGCCGCCAAATCACACAGGAAAAAAGAGAACTGATGCTGAGCTTTTGATTTGCTAGCAAATATTTAATGTTGCCAATAACGAGTCTGTGAGAATAACGAAAACAAGAAGTAATTGCAAAAATATAAGTACATATATTTGTTGGAACATATCAAATAAGAAAGGTTTCACGAGGTGTTGAATTGCCCCCCATGGCGTCCATAGATATTCAATAAATATTGGAAACTATAGTAGTCGAATGGAAATCGATTTACCAACATTCTCTTGTTGCTCGGCAGCACAGCAACGTTTTCGATTTAGTGGAATGCATCCTCAACTCGAACATAAAAATGCCTTTGTATTCCTTGTAGTCATGTAGTTTATTATCCTTTTTGTTGTATTGCGCTCTGCCAGAGCATGACCTATTCCTTAAAGAGCAAACAATTTGGAGTGATAGTACTAGAATTACCCAACTCAATATTAACAATTGCCAGCAAGTGATGTTTGCTTTCCTCATGCCCTTCGGCAACACCCTGTTCGACCCCAATCTCCACTCAACTCACAAATATGCCCAGAGCCTCAGTTCTTTATTTTCTATTGCACCTTCCTTGAATGACTGTAGCAACAACATCACTTACTAACTCTGTCCATATGAACTACAGTGTCACTACTCCCAGAGCCTGTCGTTTATCTCTGGAATATGTTGTTGTTCATGAACTTTTTCACATTATTGCTCCACCATGTCTACTCCACAAATGTTTGGATGGAGCGGGCTGGCACATGTAGTTGGAGGCAAGATAAAAGTTACCAGCTCAGGAGATAAATAATATGGATTCATGCCACTTCTTGGCACAGTAGTGTCGCCACAGACAGCTAGTCTCGTTAGTTGTCCTTCTTTAAGTACTTGAGTGTACGAAGTAGAACTTTTTTGCAGGGAACTGATGCCGTCGCCAAACACCGGCACAGTAAGAAACAAGAGAAGAAATAGCAAATTGCCCTGGGCCATTTAGCACTGAGATGAGATGATGGCAAATTGTCTAAGAAACCATTGAATTTAAACTATTTCAAGGAATGGGAAATTTGCTCTCCTTTGCCAGAGTCAAAAGAGAAAGAATGTTTGTCATAATGGGAGAGTATTTTGCTCATTGTCAAAAAGTTCTCTACAGAAAATTTCTGTATAAAATTTTCTAAAAAAAAATCTCTCTCAAGAGTAGTGTCGTTCTGAGCAAGCTCTCTATCAAAAAAAGTTTTATATTCAAAATTCTACTATTTTCAGAGAATGCTTCAAATGAATGCTCTTAATTGTTGAAAACTTTTAAAAATTCTCTAGCGCAAGATTTCGACAATACGAGAACGAATTCTTCATAAAATGCTGTCATTGTGAGAGAAATTTACTATGAAAATCATCTCATGACAAGATATTTCTTGTAAAAAAATACATAGAAAAGATATACATTTTCTACAGAAAGCCCATAGAATATTTGTTACAATGCGAGAGCAATTTTCTCATTCTCTAAAAGTTCTCTGTAGAAAATTTCTGTATAAAATCTGCCTACTTCGGCGGGAAAAATTCTACAAAAATCTCCTTCAAATACTATACTACCCGATATTCCATATTACTCGTGCACCAGACGATATACGTTTCAAACTATAAATGAAATGAATATAATTGGCGTTGAACTGGGATATTGTCCTGGCTCAAGACCATTTTGCGTCTATATTTAATAGAATGCAAATTTATTTACAAATGGCATGGTGACATTTATTACTTGGCTGCAGACTACCACGATCATGATTTCGACCATGTCAAAAGTCTTTTCAAGTGGCTTCGCAGCGACTTTTCAACATCAAACCCGGCCTCTATAAGGAGATGATTCTCACAAACGAACGAGAATCACAACTCACTTGCCGAATTTGCGTTTAAAAAATCGCACCAAGTAATAAAGCACACATGCCATCTTACAAGCATCTCATTGAGTTGCATATAAAGGGTGATTTTTTAAGAGCTTGATAACTTTTTTTTAAAAAAAAACGCATAAAATTTGCAAAATCTCATCGGTTCTTTATTTGAAACGTTAGATTGGTCCATGACATTTACTTTTTGAAGATAATTTCATTTAAATGTTGACCGCGGCTGCGTCTTAGGTGGTCCATCCGCTTAGTCCAATTTTGGCATTTCCACGTTTTTGAGTAACAGAGACCCAATTGGTGCGAACGGCGACGAATCGAAAATTGGTGGTCATCATTAACACTGGCCGATACAGCTGCGATATTTTCTTCAGTTCGCACTCTACGTAAGCGTGTTGGTGGTTTAATGTCCAACAATGTAAATTTGGTGCGAAATTTAGTCACAATAGCCCGAATAGCCGCTTCAGTGGGTCGATTAAACTGACCATAAAATGGAAGCGCGCAATGAACTTTCTTAACAGAGCACGCATTTTGATAATAAAATTCAATAATTTGCAAGCGTTGTTCGTTTTTAAGACGATTCATGATGAAATGTCAAAGCATACTGAGCATCTTTCTCTTTGACACCATGTCTGAAATCCCACGTGATCTGTCAAATACTAATGCATGAAAATCCTAACCTCAAAAAAATCACTCTTTATAAGTATGTGTATATGCAGGTATAGTTACCCAGCAATACTTCTGCCGTGCCAACGGCAGAAGTATTATTAATGGATTATTAAAGCGACTACAAACTGCCAAAGGACACAATTATTATAAATACTTATTCGTACCCTACAATACCGGTATTAATGTCAAATTAAAGAAGAGAATGTAAGCTAAAAATACTTCAAACTCCATGCTTCTATCTGTATTAATTAAACTTAACAACCATTTCAAGTTTTCCCTCTTAAAAAGTAAGATAGGAATAAACTAAGGAGGGAATTTGAAATGGATGTTAATGCTGGACTAATACAGATAGAAGCATGCAATTTGAGGTATTTTTTACAGATGTTTTCCTCTTTAATTTGACACTACTGCAGTTATCATAGGGTGTAAATTAGTATTAAAAAGTATTTTTAAAAAATTGTATCCACTTTTTAAATTTTAAAATAAATGTTCTTTGTCTTTCAATAGCGAAATGAAAAGGTTATCAATACTGAACTATTACATATAGACGCAATGATATTTAAAGTATTTTTAACAGATGTTCTCCTCTTTAATTTGACACTAATATCGTCGTCATATCGTGCGAATAAGTGTTAATTTTTTTTCAATGTTATCTTTTTTAAATTTCAAATGAAATGTTCTTTGTCTTTCAATAGCGAAACTTGATATAGAAAAGCCCTTCTCTTTAAAATTTAAATACTCTTATTCAGTAAGAAATTTGCTCAGTTCTTAAGGAATTTGTGCTCCAACTTAGTTTCATCTTTGCTCAGTTCTCAGGAAAAACCCTCACAGAGCAATACAATTTTTGTTCCAAAAGTTCTTTGAACTTTTCAACTTCAAAATGAGCGAATAGAAGAATTAGGAAATTGAATTTGAAATACTCTCATTCAGTGATAGTACTCTCATTCATAACAAGAGAATTTGTGCTTTAAACTTTGCTCAGTTCTCAGGGAAATTCCCTACAGAGCCATTAACAATTTGTTGCTGGCATGCCTCCATCCTCAAAAGTTCTTTGAACTTCTCCACATTCAGGGAGATCTATTCTCAATTCTTAAGGAATTACTCAAAAGTCTTAACAAGAGAATTTGTGCTCTAAATTAGTTTCGACTTTGCTCAGTTCTCAGTTCAAAATTCCTCACAGAGCAATACAATTATTTGGTGGCTGGCATTCAACTCCAAAAGTACTTTGAACTTTTCAGCTTCAAAAAGAGCGAAAAGAGTTCTGCGAATTGTTTGGCTTTCTGACACTTTTCAGATTGAAAGATATTTTCGCTGCTGAGCAACTTGGCAACGGTTATGCACAATACCATCACCAACAACCACAACAAATTATATATCCTTTGGTTTAGGAATTCCTCCAGTGACTTTGACAAAGTACAACATACATAATTCACATATTTTAAGGATGATTCAACAGAAATATATAGTAGGTGTATTTAGTGATTCAGTGCAACAGCGCCAATGGTCAAAGCAAAAGTGCAGAGAATAGACGGAGGAGAAGTATAAGAAACAAACCTGGCAACCAGGAAATGCCAATCAATAAAAGCATGGAAAACTATTAAAAGCCGGGGCTACAAAGTGATGATCATTGACCACTAGCTCCAATGTCCGTCCCTCAGTGCGTCAGTCCGTCCGTCCGTCTGTCCATTTCATGAACACATGTCCGCCGCCAAAGAATGTGTTGGGGTCTCTTTTTGAGTAGGGATCATAGGGGGGGGGTGCTTTTATAACTCCCAGGCACCGCTGAGAATCAACAATAAAAATAGAATAAAGGATTGTTTAAGAAGACAACAAGCGAACATAACTGCTAACAAGAAAAATCAATACAAACAATGTTGGCCATAAAAAAAGAGCAAAAAAAGAAAGAAAAACAACGACCACGACGACTGCGGCCAAGATGATGATGATGATGGAACCAGTGATGATGATTTCAAATACTGGTAATATTTGAAATGTTTGTTAATGGAAGCGCAGAGTCATATGAGTAGGATATACACTCACCGTGATGGCTGCAAGTCTCTAGTCTCTACTAGCACACACATGTCCATGTCCATATGCATTGTCTTGTCTATGTATCATCGTCATCATTCCTTTGTCATTATACTCGTACTCGACTGGTACACATATATGGTCATGTAAGGTGGCTGTCACCTCACAATTTGCACGTTTTCTTTGCGTTAACTGCGTTGCCACCCCCGCCGCCCGCCAATTTTCCCGTTTGACGGCACTCGCTGGATCCCCTCCGGCACAGCACGGAGCACGGACGACAGCGTGGAGTGGAGTGTTAGCGTTGCGCTACAATGTAGGAGTAGGTTTGAAGTACTTCTTCTTGTTGGCTGGCACCTTTACAAATATGGTTAAAGGAAGTCGTCAGCAACGTGTCTTTTGGGCCAGAGAAGAAGAAACGTAAACAAACTCCAAAGAAAACCAAAGCAATGCAATGCAAACGAACGAACGTCATGTCGGCATGTGTTGTTGTTGTTGGTCGTGTCGATTACCAGCACCGCACCGCGGCGAGGCTTCATCATTGTTGTCAATGTTTCGAAATGACCATGAAATCATGGAATGGAAGGAAGAAAGGAACGTCTTGGATTTTTTCTTTTGGCAGTACAACCTTAACAATAGTTTTCGAAATTTAAATCAAAATTAAAAAATTAAAATGCAAAGTATTTGACAAATTCCTGGCAATCTCGTCGATGGATTTAAAATATTGTAGTCTTATAGCTAGAACCTCAATAGCTGATATTTAGACATTTTCCCATGAAATACTTACTAGTCCAGCTGTGATATCCTTCACTTTATCCTCAATTACTTCATTCCTCCACGTTGGGCGCCATAACAGTTTATATGAGGCTTCCATAACATTCAAATAAACTACTTATCCACGTTGGGCGCCATAATGATTTATATGAGGTCATGGAAGCTAAAAATAAACTATTTATCCACGTTGGGTGCCATAATAGTTTATTTACGGCTTCCATAAAATTCATATAAACTATTTATCCATGTTGGGCGCCATAATAATTAATATGAGGCTTCCATAAAATTTAAATAAACTATTTATCCACGTTGGGCGCCATAAAGGTTCAAGTGAGGCTTCCATAAAATTCAAATAAACTATTTATCCACGTTGGGCGCCATTATAGTTTATAAAATGCTTCCATAAAATTCAAATAAACCATTTATCCACGTTGGGCGCCATAATGGTTTATATGAGGCCTCCACAAAATTTACATGAATTATTTATCCCCGTTGGGCGCCATAATAAGTTATCCCTAAAAGAGGGGAGTGAAAACCTCTTTATCAAAGACTGCGAAGTTGTGTGAAGGCGAGTGAGAAAAACGCGACATTGACATGATGCCACTAACACACGACTCTTGGCGCGACTGGCGAAGACATGGCGGCCGGCCAGTGCAAAACAACGACAAAAGTTACAAGAAACACAAACTGCGCTAAAATATGTGCAAACATTGCTAAGCCAACTTTTCGGAATGAAAGACAAAAACAAAACAGCATCTTCGATATTTGAAGACCAAGCTGGTCTCTTGGCAAATCCGAAAAGGAACAACCACGAACAAAATCTACCTCGGCATATATATGTATGCGGATGGGTACATGTTGCTCGAGCAAATGATGATGAGGATGGATAATGATGGTCGGTGGATTGTTCGTTCGTTGTTCGGTTGTTTTAACGCATTTGGACAAGTGGGTATTAAATCATAATACGCTCGTTGTACTTGTTACAGCTGATGATGACGATGATGCTGATGATGGCCCAGAGAATAGGTACCCTCCACCACTGCCGCTTTTTTTAGCCAATGCCCATGAAAGATGTGTGTGATCTGTGGCGGAGGCTGTAGGATGTGTGAGTGCGGCTGGCTCTGGTGGTGTGGTGTTGCAGCATATGTCTCTATGTCTTTGGATGGATGTGGATGATACCAAAATGATGCCAAAGTCATGATTCATATACCGTTAGTTTAGCTTACATTCCCCTCCACTTCCAAATACAACAACATCAAATAAAAACCAAAACCAACTGAAAATAACCACGAACAACAAACCTTTCAGACGTTGTTTGCTGCGCAAGAAATACATGCAACAAACGGCGACAACATCAATGCCTGGGTCTTCGCCTTCATCTTGGCATCAACATGATTTAAATAAGCTCTCCATATACAGCATCACCACCACTGACAACACTTTGCTCACGCATCGGTAGCCGAACCGAAAAAGAGACTTCATTGTTGTCGCTGAGCTTGTATGTTGTTGGCTGAATGTTGAATTCATCATCATCGGCATCGACATCATATGCAGATGTGTCACTTATTTAACGTGGTTAATTTTTGAGTTCCATGCCTCCAGAATTTCTGGAATGAACCTTAACTCAATTCTCAGGCATTTGTGGAACTTTGTTGTTACTAATGTTGAGTTGTGCAGTTGTTGTTGTTGAAGTTGTAGTTGGTAGTTTAGGACATGTTAACCAATTTGTAAATATTGCAGGTGTTTGTCTAAGAAATCGTCATCATCGCCGTCTTCGGCATCATTATCATCATCATCACTCTGAGGCAGGCGATAGACAGCATTCTCATCATAAACTCCATAATATTGTATATTTGGCTACAACAAATACTATGTTGCGCTTTTCCTACTGTAAAAACGTGATCATCATTTTTTTTTTAAATTCCAACATCAGCTTGAATAGGCACAGAAACATTGTAGCACTTCCTAGTTCAAAGTGAACAAAACATGCTTTAAATGGAGATTCGCTGATATTTGAGCTTTTTCCCTCAATCGGTTTGGTCAAGGTGAATTGAATTGGTTCAGTTCAGTAGCTTAACTGTAACATCCAAAAATATAATGCTTGGGATTTCTGCTCCATTGAAGTCAAATAAAATATTTATCCACGTTGGGCGCCATAATGGTTTATATGAGACTTCCATAAAATCAAATAAACTATTTATCCACGTTGGGCGCCATAATGGTTTATATGAGACTTCCATAAAACCAAATAAACTATTTATCCACGTTGGGCGCCATAACAGTTTATAAGAGGTTTTCATAAAATTAAAAAAATATATGGCTTCCATACAATTCAAATAAACTATTTATCCACGTTGGGCGCCATAAAGGTTTAAATGAGGTTTCCATAAATATTTATCCACATTAGGCGCCACAACATTTTAAATGAAGCTTCCATAAAATTCAAATAAAATACGCATCCACGTTGGGCGCCATAACAGTTTATATGAGGCTTCCATAAAATTCACAAAAAATATTTATACACATTGGGCGCCACAATAGTTTGCATAAGGCTTCCATAAAATAAAATACTAATCCACGTTGGGCGCCATAAAAGTTTATATGAGGCTTCCATAAAATTCACAAAAAATATTTATCCACATTGGGCGCCACAATAGTTTACATAAGGCTTCCATAAAATAAAATACTTATCCACGTTGGGCGCCATAACAATTTATATGAGGCTTCCATAAAATTCACAAAAAATATTTATCCACATTGGGCGCCACAATAGTTTACATAAGGCTTCCACAAAATAAAATACTTATCCACGTTGGGCGCCATAACAGTTTATATGAGGCTTCTATAAAATTCAAATAAACTATTTATCAACGTTGGGCGCCATCATTAGCGAAAATTGAATTATCAGCGATTATTTGAATTATCTCTCTTCTTCGAAATTTATGGATTTAAGACTCCATCATTCCATTTGATTCCAGTAAAATGTAAATATCTTATTTTCCCTCATTGGGCGCCACAAAAAATACATTAAAACCGTCTCGTATCCCGCTACTCTTCAATCCCATTGTCAACTCTTATTCCAGTTTTATCAGTTCTAAAATATGATTATTCCTATTTTTTGCAGAATCGGAGATTGAACACTTTTTTTAACCGAAAATCCCATGAATAATCAATGCCACTTTGGTCTGATCCAATGGAATTGCATACAATTTATCAACAACCCATGTGACTCATTTCCTACTAAACAAAAAAAATTTCAGCAACTTTTTGTACGTATTCAATTTCAAAACATGCATATTTATTTTTTTGAAAATCACTTCAAGAAATAATTAATAAAATACACAATACTTCATAGGATGTTCATACAAAATCGGATATGTTGTGATATTTATGTATGATATCATCATCTAATCGAAGTAATCATCTTCGTCGTCGTCGTCATCATTAATGATCATGTTCACTGATTACTTAGGTACATCACATTATTTCCATCCGTGATCGTTTGATCAGCAGACCACATATTTTTTATTCAGTTACGCCGGGAATTTCCGTGTAATTGTATACGTAATCTGCCTGTGCTCTGCCTGCCTCTATTGGATATGAAGTAATTTTGGCTTTTATCAAGTGCTCTGGAATTTATTTATTTTTCTGTTTTTTTTATTTATTTGGATGTAGGTATTTCTAAACTACACGATTACTTGTAGTTTTAAATCGAAATCAATGCAAATTACTGGAACATGAGTAATCATATTAATGAACTGTGCTGTGCATGGCAAGCGGAGACGTTGGTGGTGTTGGTGGCCAGTACAGCCAGCCAGCTAGCTAACCGCAAACTAAGTGTTGATGTGTTTGATGGGTCGTCTACATATTCCAGAGATTCACAAGTGTTGTTTCATTCTTCTTCTTGTCGGTTTGATTTTGATTTTTGGACGCAACACGCATGTATATGTGGGTTTTTCGTACTGTGACGGACTGTGTTCTTTGTTCAGTTCTTGTTTTTGGCCATTGTTAAAATGTAAGTGAAAAGTTGTTGAACTAATTTCAATAGACTTGAGACTTTAGATTCACATCACGTCAAAAACATCTTCTTACGTTGTCAACTAGAGTTAACTGTTTCTCTTTTCGGCGTGAAATTATTTTAAATATTTAAACTTTTAACGTTTTATGTAAGAATGCCGGCTTACATATTGTTAACAAGAGACGTGATGTTCGCACAAAAGATGGTCAGACAGACGAGGGCAGAAAGTGGAACAGGAAGACAGGCTAAGAATGACTAAAAAGATCGGGAGGGCGAACATGAGCATTGATGATGAATTTGTCATGTATTTATTCGCATTCTATTGCTGGTCGTGGTTACACCTGGTTCACACAATCCTCGTTGGGCGCCACTTATCATAGTTGATCATAGTTGATCAGGCAAGGGCAGAAAGTGGAAGGGGATTACTGAAGATTGTCGGAAGGCTAAAGTGATCGGCAGGGAGAATACAAATGTTTATTCGCATTCTATCGCTGTTCTTGGTTACACTTGTTCATTTGATACTCTTTGGGCGCCACTTATCTTCACTCGGTTTTTGTGTCTAGGCTTCATGGTACGAGACTTCCTTTCTTTCTAGAAGATTAATATAGACTAATATCAAATTCTAACCCGTGGCTGGGAAGTTTAGTTTAAGGAATGTGTGAATAAAGTCGATTTACACGTTTGTAGAATTTATAAATTGAAAGATATATAAACGTCCAATAATTCTTCCAATAAGTTACTCTAATACAATAATCAAAATTTTTATTTAAAGTGCTTCCAAGGATATATCAATTCAGAAAAAATTGTACAAAAATGCAACATAAAAAAAATAAACGGGAAATATGATTTTGACGGCTTGATCTAGGAATTAATAATTTTGCAAATCATCATTAAACAATTCAAACTTTAGTTTCAAACTTTAATTTCACAGGAAATTATTTTTTCATTAGTATGGACCGCGACCCAGCTTAATGTATAAGGTGAATTTCAGGAAATCAATGTGTAAACATTTTTTGGAGCCTTTAATTTGCATAGCAATGCTGCCAAGTTTAACAGAGAAACTGTTCAAATGTCTTGTTCCCACTTTGTAGATTGGTTGAGGTTTTCCTCCTTCGATAAATCGTCAGGTTTTTTGGAATAGAAGTAAAAAAATACTAATTTTTCAATGCTGCCAAGTTAGTTGACAGAAGACTGAAACTATAGGCAAAATGGAATTTATTGGCGTTTTCATTTCTTTTGCTTTTCCTAATAAACTATCAAAAATAACATTTTTCCATTAATTATTTTGAATACTTATTCTCATCCCACCTTACCGATATAAATTTCATATTAAAGAGGACAATATATGTTAATAATACTTCAAATTCCATTACAAATACGATAACGACGCTTTTTAAAAAAGTCAAAGTTTCAAAGGATAACATTTTTAAAATAATTATTTTGAATACTTATACTCATCCTACCGTACCAATATAAATTACATATTAAAGAGGATAATATCTGCTAAAAAAATAATTTAAATGTCATGTTTCTGACTGTATTAATTAAGCCTTAACAACCATTTTTAGTTTCCCCTCTTAAATAGTAAAATATGAAAAAAAGTTTCAAAGGATAACATTTTTCAAATAATTATTTTGAATGCTTATTCTCATTCCACCGTACCGATATAAATTTCATATTAAAGAAGAAAGTATCTGTTAAATATACTTCAAATTGCAAGCTTATATCTATATTCGTTAAGCATTAACAACAGCGTTAAAAGTACGATAACACCGTACGACAATTTTTATAAAAGTCAAAGTGTCAAAGGATAACATTTTTCAAATAATTATTTTGAATACTTATTCTCATCCCACCACACCGACATAAATTTCATATTAAAGAGGAGGATATCTGTTAAAAATACTTTAAAATCCATGCTTGTAGCGGAATTAATTAAGCATTAGCAACCATTTTAAGTTGCACCTTTTAAAAAGTAAAATATGAAAAAAAAACTAAGGGGGGAAACTTAAAATGTTTGTTAATGCTAAACCAATACAGATATAAACCTTGGATTTGAAGTATTTTTAACAGATATTCTCCTCTTTAATTTGTCATGTACGTGGTTATCGTACCGGTGTAATAAATATTCAAAATAATTATTTGAAAAATGTTATCCTTTGAAACTTTGACTGTTTTGAAGAGTTCACCAAATTTCTTCTGACTTTCGTGGGAATTGCACAGTTAAATTTAACAATTTGCTTTTACAAGCAACGACCATTATGGTCAACTATTCAAATTATTTAAACTTTAAACACCTCTTTTCGGGTTTTTGCGAATTTATTTCCCCCTTCTTTGGGTTCTTTAACGCATGTTTATCATTTTAACTGCGCTATGTACTCTTCCTCCATTAAGAACACAAGCCGCTAACCAAACACTGTTCATGAACGTGTTAAACATCAGAAAATAGCCATAAAACTAAACCCCTCTACACAAAAAGTCATGCCCATTTAGCTGATGGGTATTACCACAATCGCCCATAAAACGTTAAGTCGTCTCTGCTGTCTTCATCATCATCATCCTCAACGTATTGTATCTATGGTTCCGATGTGCGTATTGAAAAAACGCACAAAAATGGACTTGATGTTGTATTTACTGGTCCGTCTCATTTGATTGTCCCATTTCAAATTCAATGCACGTTTTATTTGTTTTTTTTTTCTGTTTTTGCCAAAAAACCTTCCTATTTTCGGCTGATTTTGTAACACATGTGCGAACTTTTATTTAATATTTGTCCACCGCAAAAATACTCGGCTCGAATTTTGAGGCGGGGTGGCGGGGATTAGAAACAAACAGAAGCAGCAGCAGAAAAAAATAAAACAAATAAAAAAATGAGACCACGACACTTAATGAGTTTATGTGCATGGCATATAGAGTAGAGAATCATAGATTGTGTCATTTTGAATCACGTTTGATTACCGGGCGGATAGGTAGGAAAATGGGAAAGAGCGCCATCTATTGGTAGATTACAGTTAGAGATCTATGAAATATAGTTGTGGAACCCAAGAGGGGAATGTGGGGGTTGTTTACACTATTTTATTAAAATTTTGAAGATAATGTAGTCAAGCAAATTATATATACATACTTTTATTACAAGTTACTTGGGAGCGTTGGTCAACGACCTCTAGTTTCAAAAAATGTTCTACGTCCAAGTTAAACTGCACTGAAATTGAGTAAAATTCATCTTCGAATGGTACTCATTTTTCCTTAATTCAATTTATGTTAATTTTTACTTAAGGTGCGTTGGCAGTTAATTAAAAAAAATAAAATCAGATCGAGGATTAACCCACATTTAGACATTTTCAACCATTTTTTTGTCAATAGGAGCGAAATCCCGAAATTTGTTGGATTCTTCATGTGGGTTTCCTCTTAAATTAAGACAAATCTGTGCACATAATCTTCTTGAATCGTAACTTGTCGGCAACTCTACTTGCTGAAAGCTCTCACGGCTGGCAGCAGACTCCAACGATTTTCTAATTTATTAAAAAATTAGCTCGAGAGTCATTTTCATTTGGCCAACAAATCAAATGGGACTTTCTGACATCTGTGATATAATGATATTTGAAAACACTTTGGCTTCGACGCGTGTGTGTGTGTCTAATTGGTATCCCCATACCCAATGTTTGCCAACCACTTTGGCCAAGAATTCCGAGAAGACCTAATTCCACAGACGTTTAGCTGCATCGATCGATATGTGTTCTGCGGAAAAGAAATCTCATCATCCATCTCAGAGTTTGGTTCTCCTCCGACAAATCTCGATAATCACGGGTTAAACAAATCGTACATGTACCAGCACTTACTTACTTGCAGCGCGCACCACACCACAATCAACATCGGCATCATCATCATCATCGTCATGATCATGTGGCAATTGCAGTTTGTGTGCATGAAGCATGGTCAACAATGGTGTATGTGCAACATTGTTGCAGCTTACGTTGTGTTGTTTATCCTTTCAATCTAATCAAAGAACGTCGTCTTAGAAGACGGACAACGTTGACGCAGCTCAAGTGGCAGAAGAAATTCGAAATTCTTTCAAATCGATTTGTTTGCGGCCAAGATCGTTGTTCTTTCTGCGAGGCGAGTCGAGTCGAGTCGAGTCGACTCCAATCATGTCTTTGTATACTGATTTACCGTTATTTAAATACCAGAAGTTGGCCTAAAAGGCATAGTGTAGCTGTAGTAGTTGCTCGTGCAGTGCCATCGCCCAGATGGGAACCGAAAGAGTAAAAATAAATTAAATGAACTCATTAAACAAATTAAACACCCCAAGAAATGTGTGAAGATGATGATTATGGCTGCTCTACTGGCCACAGGTGTTTTGTGTGGCAGCCTAATGGCCAGAGTCTGTCGGCCACTCGGTCATTGTGCACTGCGCACACGTAACATTGTGCACCGCGCACATGAAGCACTTGATGGCATTGGTCGCCCCACCACACTTTAACTACAAAGAGGGTACGTACGGTGGTTGCTCCGCTTTGATTAAAACGCAGCTCGGAGGCAATTATGTAAGAATTTTGAAACTTCTTTTCATTACCCACGTTCATTCACTCTGAGCAACTTCTTCGATTCTAATTACCACAGACATGCCTAGAACGGGCGAGAACGTTTATAGTTTGAATTCTTCAAATGTCTAGATTTATATCTTATTTATAAGATAAGAACTGTGTTTGTTGTTTTTTGTTCTTTTCATTTAGTTCACTTTTTAAAGCCAGTCAGGTTAATTGAGAGTAATGCTAAGCCAACCAGCCAGTCAGCCTAAGAAAATGTCGACTAATGGGAATGAAAATCATGGGAACTAATTTTTCTGGTTTCTAAAAAAATCTGTAATCATTTTTTAGCTGAAAGGGTATAGGGGGTGGAGTGACTTTTATTCTAATTTTTTAATTAAACTTTGGGATCATTTAAATAAGGCAGACCATTTTCTAAAAAAATTCATATTTTCTGACGGCATAAACCATTGACAAAGAAATTCTCCCTTTCATGTGAATCTCGAACCCAAAGAGGCCCACAAAGTGTATTCCCCCCTCGCCACTTATTTTACTATAGGATCATAGTCAGTCTAATATAGTAGCATGAATTGAGGAATCTTCAACTCTTGGCAGCACCTGCTCTCTGCTCAGTTCTTGGATTTGTCGCTTAGGTCTCTGCAGTTCTTCACATTGAATAATTAACAATTAACAATTTCATGTACCCAAGGTACAGGTTTGACCACGAAAACAGATAAATTGTGTTTTTTTTTTTTTTTGTGGGGGGTTTTACTAATGATTCCGTTCATATATCGACATGTCGAGGTTTCTTCTCGTTATTTGACAAATATTTGTTTATGGCAATAAGTCGAAAGAAATATTCGTTTAAACTTGAGCGAAATGACTAATGTCATATGAATAGCGTCGTCTTTGAACTAATCTTGTGAAAGAATTTTATGTGTAAATAAACTAGTTCAAAATGATACCTGCTTCTCTCAATCGTTGAGCCGTGGACGCATTAGGGCGAGAGTACTTTCCTTTGGGTTTATGATTCTAGCAACCAAATATGGGCAACATGTAAATTCCAATTATACTTTCGATTTTGTATTTATCCACTGAGCTGCGTCTTTATCCTAAGAACGCCATCTAATGGTAAGTGAGAGTCAGAGTTAAAACAAAGATGGTCTAAATCCTATGCTAACTCCTCCCAAAAGATGGAGATGGAGTCTCAGACAGACTTTATATCGTTAGTTTGCGAGAGCGTCGTCCACTATCTACGAAGAGAATAAATTATTTCCCAGTTATTGGCAACCAAGATTGATGGGGTTGAATCTAGTATTTAAAACCTACAGAGCCTTGGTATCTCAATTCCAATTTGTTGTTCGGACTCAAAATCCGACTTTTTTGAAAAGGAAAAAGGTTTAGAGTTCATTTTCCACTATACTATAACTTCAGATTTAAAACATAGATGCTCTAAGTCCTATGATAACTCCTCCCAAAAGATGGAGATGGAGTCTAGCGCAGACTTTCTGTCGTTAGTATGCGAGAGCGTCGTGCTCAGAGTGCTCTCAGATCATTGGCTTGGTTTTGGTTAGATCTGCGCAACGAATAAATTATTTCCAGTGAAAAGTTTTCAAGGAACCAGAATTGATGGGTTACCATCTAGAAAAACTACAGAGCTTTGGTATCTCAATTCCAATTTGTGGCTTGGACTAAAAAACATATTTTTTGGAAAAGAGAGTTCATTTTCCACCGCACATTTCTTTTGCGTTTACATCATCTATCTAATATTTCTTCTGCGGTTATAACCATGTAACAAATATTTCTGATATGATCGATGGTGGATATCAGTCCCCTAATATTCTAATTTTCATAGACATATTTTAAACAAATTTCCAAACAAACGTACACTTCCATCGAACTATTGAAGGTTATATTTCGGATTATTCCAGTGAAACTCTTTCACGTCTTTGCGTTGTGCTTTGATCTCTTGAATTTCATTCATTCACCTGTCATTCATGCACCTATCATTCATTGAAAACCAAGACATGAATGAAACGACGAATGATTTGTGATGACATTAATTACGACCTGCTTTAAGTTTTAAACATTTCAAATATTTAACCAAATTTGGTCTTGTTCTAAACCAACAATGGCAACAATGTAGGCCTCTCCAAAGTCTATTACTTATTTAAAGCACTCGAAACAATCCAGCCACCACGATTACTTGAGGAGCAACAAAAAAAAATAGCATTGCAGGAAGATGGAATAATTACCACATTTCAGCTGGCAATAATGGAAATCGGACAACAGCATTTGCAGTCATCAACCTCAGTATGAGGGAGCCTCCATGCTACATGCTTCATGACGTTGACAATGGATGTGTTTGTGGCTGGCTGTTGTGTTGTGGGACAAACCAATTATGCGAATGCATGCACGCACACCCAATATGTTCAGGGAAAAGTTGCCATAACTTGGGGAATACATAGATGAAGAGTCAACGCCATCGCCACGAACAGCAACCGCTCACAAATACTCATGTGATTAGCTTAGATTAGAACAAGTGCCATTTAAGTAAGATTTCTTCTTTCTTTTGCTTTTTAAGCCAAACATGGCAATGGCAGCTGCACGAGCAGCAGCATAAATAGCCGCCGCCCCGTCACGAAAGTTATGATGAAATTGCCTCAAAACCGGCTTTAGACACACAACATATTTGCACAAAGAGCGGTTGACCAAAGAAGCTAAAGGCTCGCGCACACAGAAGCATCATTTCTGATGGATAGCCAAGAAGACTGCAGCGTAGGTGTGCACAGGCCTTTATACTTCGCGGGGAGTCTTTAGGGTATACCCAAAATATTTGGCACACATTTGGTGCAAACATGTGTGTTGCGCAAGAGCTTTTTGTGTCTAAAAGGTTGTCATCACAACCAACGCAAGCAATGCTGCAACCTACTGACTACGACACTTCACACGCAGAGAAATTCAGTCATAAGGTTTACCAATTTGCTTATAGCCTTTTCACACTACATGCGGAATTTGTATGTGATCTGACATGTGTAAATCGACCTTTTATCATTTCAGCTAGATTTCGCATGCAGTGTGAATTTAGAATTATGAAACAAGTTTTGGCAAAGTACACGATTAAAAAGGTTGGAATATATAAGATTTGAGCGTAAATAATTCTTTGTTTATATTTTTAATTTTGTAGAAAATTAATTAATGAAGTAGGGACATTAGGTTGGATTGATTTATTTTTTTTGTCCGTGTATCGCATATTAGTTGCAGATTTTATGCCCAAGACTTTGTTGCTTATTTAAATTATGGCCAGGGCAATCATTCTTGTCGGCCAAATCTTTTCGCCGGCTTGTTTGACACGGTTTAAAGATCCTACAAATGAAACACAAACAACTGCCACCACCACTTCCATCACTCCTTCCAGCGGAGCTAGTGCCAACCATCTGCAACAACTACTTGCTAGCTGGCTATTATTATTATTGTTATTGTCGTCTTCATGACATCACGTCATCAGCATTAAACTTGGCCATATACTCCCGGTGCAGAACACAGCCATCATTCCTAAGAGCTGCCAAGGCGGTAGGTAGTGGTGGTGGTAATTGTGTTTAGTTTTCGCTGCCACTTTATTCCATCATCTTCTTTTGGTATTTTTTCCGGCCTTCTCCATACTCCAGCCTCCTGCTCCTGCCTCCATTGGAGTTGAGAGAATTTTCATAAGTCTTGTCCTTATCCGGCAGATGTGTTACCGGTCGCAGTTGTTGGTTGTCGTCGTCTTCATTCATCCACTGATGGATACACGACGCCCGTTTTATTAGCAATTTTCCAGCACATACTAATCATCATAATCATGGTAATCAGTTTAAATGTAGAAAAAATATAGGCGAATGCACGCACACCTACGGAGAAATGTGAAAATGGGCAGGGAAATGTGAGACCTACTTAGGAAGCTAATGGCTGTGTTAGTGGAAAACAAAATCCACAAAGAGGATGGCTGGCAGAGTACAAAAATATTAATATGGACATGGAAGGCTGACGAAACTTTTAATTATGACAATTACAAAGTTTATAAGCCATCAGCGCGAATTTTTTTAGGCAAAACCAATTCAATATACCAAATATATATAATATATATTTATAAATTATCACTCTTTATCTCTGAGGAAAAAAATCATTTAACAATTAGCCAGCCAGATATCCAGGAGGAAAGTTAATTGGAAACCCAATTCAATTACTTAATATTATGATTTCCAGGTCTATTATAAAATTTCTCTCTCTCTCTCTGAGGAAGAAAAAGATCAGTTAACAATTAACAAACCAGATATCCAGGAGAAAAGTTAATTGGCTTGAATCATAAAACTGCATATATCATTTAGCGTAATAAGAACGTAATGAACGCCTCTAAAAAATCAAGAATCTGACAATCATAGAAATTAGTTGATAGAACATTAACCTAATGAGAATTACATTGTCATAAAAAAGCGATATTTCTGTGGAATCTTGTTTGACAACAGCACTCGGAGAGTTTATGTTTATGTTCAGATTAATTTTGATTTGGATTTGGATTTTTGTGGCACAACGTTTCATTAACTTTTCACAACTTTAATCTTCTTCTTCTCATTAACCAAATGAGAATTATTCTATGCAGTAACCTCAAAAGCATTGAAAATTAAGAAACAAACTTCATAAGCAAGTGGGACATACTATTTTGCTTAAAAACTGGAATTTTCAAAACGTCTGAGATGAGATTTGTTAGGACTCATAATTCCAAAGTATTCAAGAGCTAATCTTGTAAAGAAAGGCCTCGTTTACACTATTATAACAAATAAGTAAGATGTTGAAGAGAGACATGTTCTCTCTCAACATTTTGAGAGCTTAATTAATTAATTTAGATTTTTGTGGCGCAACTTTTCATTAATTTTTCACAACTTTCAATTATAATTAACCAAATGAGAATTATTCTATGCTATATCCACAAAAGCATTGAAATTAAGAAACTAAATATTGTAATATTCTACACAAAAACTAGAATTTTCACAAAGTCGTAGATGAAATTTGTTACGACCTACAATTCAAATATTATAATCTTGTGAAAAAAGCCCCGTTTACACTATTATAACAAACAGTTAGATATTGAAGAGAGAGAGTTCTTCTCACTCATAGAAATCATACCAATACTGCTGTTTCCACAAGCAGTCCCGAAGGGACAAGGAGAGCTTTTCTCAAGAAATGAGCTGTGCGCGATATATTTGAAGGAGACCTATCATTTGAGCCAGCTCCAAACGGCCAAAATCGCGATTCGCACCCAAATGTTGGCACACATTTTTATAATGTCATAGTTATTGTATAATCGATTTCCGACTGGCTGATTGTAGAGGTCAACGATGAAATAGAAGGAGTTTAAGAACACAGTTGTGTATTTTAAAAATCCTTTACATTGTCCCATCAAATCCTATAATTTTGGTGTAAAATTTTTTTCCGATTCTAGAGGCGTTTGAACAGGTCTTTGGATAATTTGTTATCCTTTCATTATTTTTCTTTTAAGCTGAGATAAAATATCTACTCTCTTTGCTTAAGGGAGATTTTTGTGCATTCAGAAGTGGGATAAAACTGTCATTCAGGGGTTGACTGTTTTATTGGTATGAACGAAGTCTTCAAATATTTTTTTTTCGTCCAGACTTTGTCAGGAATGTTGTCAGCGGAATTTCAATGCATTCTATAATTCAGAAGTGGGATAAAAGTGGCAAATCTTTCAGATTCCCGAAACTGTATGTATTCTTTAGATCATTTGTTATCAATTCATAGTTTTTCTTTTAAGTGGGGATAAAAGATCTACTCTCTTTGCTTAAGGGAGATTTTTACGCATTCAGAAGCGGACAAACTATCATTGAGGAGATGCCTGATATATTGCTATGAACGGAATCTACAAATAATTTTTTTCTGACAGTGACTTTCTCAGCAATGTTGTCCACAAAGTGGTAACATAGGTTCAATGGATTATATTATTCACAAGTGGGATTAAAGAGGATTTCACGATATGATTGAAATTGTTTTATGACTGAATAGTCTTGTTTTTTCAATTAATTACAATCTGATCTTGTCGACGGAATGGAATTAGTTTTTAAGATCACTATTATTGAGTTGTCAGTTTAGAAGGATTCGAAGAAGGGATTGAAAGAAATTTATTTTGTTAAAAATTTAAATTTGTATTTCTTATTTTACGACAAAGTGTGCTAGCTAGCCATGGTCTTCGAAAAGTACGCCTAAGATAAAAGTGTGTGAATTATGATTTAAAGTCTTGTCGACATTGAGTAAAAATCCTGCTGGATTTATGCAATATAATTCCCTTTTCGTTTCATACTTCCAAACATGTCTCTTCGGATAAATGAGGCTAAGCTTATTGAATATGTATTTGATGGTACATGAACACAATTCCCCAGGGAAAGTGCCTTCGAGTTTGCAGAAATTTCTCCATATTTTGATTAACTTGTTTCCCAGGGTAATCTGGAAAATTTTCATAAATATCGAAATATCAAATCGTATGGGTTTTTTCATTTTGAATAAATAACAACCATGGCCAAACATGCAAGGCGGTAATTTGCAAAAATCTTAAGCTTAAACTTAACATCAGAAAAATCCAAATGTAAACTCAAAAGCCTGGTGGTGGTCCATTGGCTATCACACACGCGCTCCCCCACACTCAGTACAGTCATCAAACGTAAATAGCACTCGTCTGCAATTGTTGTGCCACTGCAAAAAGGCAGGCACAAACAAAACGCATAAAAATCCGAAGAAGTGGAAAATTTCAAAGACCCTGATGGTGTGGAGGGGGAGCCGGGGCTGTGAGAAAAGCGTTTTGCACACAAATATGCTGAAAACAAAATTGAAACCATCATTGATGAGAAAATGGCATGTATTCAGAACACGAAACAAAAAGTAAAAATAGCTGGCTGGCTTTAATGTTTTCGCTCTGTGCGAAAGGAGTCAAGTGCAGCAGTCTGCTGCTGACTGTTTGGCCAAAGAAGCAAAGCCCACAAACATCTTTTCGCATATGAGACGGCAAACAAACAGAAATACGGACGGACGGGTAGACAGAAATGACAATCCAATAGAAAAGCAAACGATGGCACGTTTGGAGTTCCTCTTCATCAGCTTCTTCTTCGTTTTGATAATCACTGAGAGCTGCTACTGCTGCCTTTGACTTCCTTTAAAAGGCATCCCCCCCAAAAAAATCCCAAATACACGAATCAACGTTTTTCTATTGACTTTCTTCTTCTTTAAGCCAAAAAGTGTTTTTTTTTTGGCTATGTTTGCTAAGGCCGGCCTTTGCGCTCTTCTCTTTTTGGCCATATGTTAAAACCAGAAGCAAACAGTGGCCTATCGAGAAAAGCAAGAGGAAAAAGAAGCAACACAGCAGCAGCAGCAGACACATGTGTTATTAATGCATTTTTAATTCTTTTGTTTGGCAATTTATGGGAAAAATGGAGGAAAACTGCTGTTGAATTTTTCATGCGGTCTGTGGTCTGACGGCCATGGGGATCTATCATCTTCTCTTCAATTCCAGCAACTTTTCTTTTTGTTTTCATTATTCGCAACATCGCCTTATTGGAGGCCATTTGTCGTCGTCGTCGTCGTGTTTTGCCGTGCGTGTGTTCTGGAAATGTGAAATTTTTCCTAAAAAAAAAAAAATTCGTGTGTTGTGTAGAGTGGAGTGGCGGCTGCGCAAGTTTCTTTTGGCATTTTTAAGTTGAGTTTTGAATTTTTTTTCAGTTTTTTATTTTTTGCTTTTATTCTCTTGATTATCTGGTTGCTGCTGCTGCTGTTGTTATTATTCTAAGCTGATTACATGCTTTATACTCATAATGATTTGTGTTTTTCGTTTCCTCTTTTTCTTTCGGCGAGCAGTATGGGAATATATATTTTAATTGGCATTTTTAAGCTTTTCAAGTGGTCTTTAGAAAGCAAAAACTGAAAACAAACAAGCCTAACGAAATGAAATGCCAAACCGAACAATTGTCATTGAAGAACGTGTAACACGTGCAATTGTCACAATTCTATTCTTATTTTTTTTTTTTTTGATTGAGACTTTTTACTTTCGCTCTAGAAAAAAAATGAAATCAGTTCATTAAACTTTCAAGATAGAAAATTGAGTTTTTTTTCAGCAATTCAGCAATTGAAATAATAATAACAAACAATGTTTGATTATCTAGCTCGTTAAAACGAAATTTGAAAACAATAAATCACTACAATCAGAAGTGGGATAAAATCATTGAAGATGACAAACGTGTGGCAGGTTTAGCTGGCATTTGTCAAATTCTTTAAAAAAATAACTTTAAATCAGAGACTTCCTCTTAATATTCCTTAGGCATTGAGTAGCTAAAACAATCCGATAAGATTCCCATACTAACGGACAATTAATTTAAAACCAAATTATAAAACTGCCACAAAAATTACTAAGAATTTGTCAGTTTGATTTTATCCTGTGGATATTATTATAATTACCCGGGAATACCAGGGAAAGTTTTCGAGAGGAATTTAACCCCATTAACACGCAACACGAAAGCTCGCTTTACTTTCAATGTAAATTGTTTAAAAAATTTCCATTAATATATTTAAGAATATAGTAGCTTTTTATGAATTTTATTACGGATTATTCAGAAGTGGGATAAGAGAGAATATCTTTGAGAGATCATTATCGAAGATATATATTATTTTTAGCAAATTCAGCCGTGGAATTCTTCATATTAGGAAAATTTACCTCCCATACACATTGCATTTTAAAAATTGAAATTGCGATGACCATTTAAATATTTAAACATTTGACCGCAGCAGCTCAACTGCAAAAGAGCAACACGAGGTTCCTGTTAAATTCCACAGAAGAAGAAGAAGAAAAAAGGCAATTGCATTTCCATTTTGTGGTCCATTTAATATCACACCTTTTAACCCATTCGCCGATTCGCAGCAGCCACACGAGGCATAAACCACAAACCCAATTCCGATCATGGTGAGCAAACAAACGCACACCACGAGCACATGTGCCAATTTATGATTTAATTGTTTTCCCGAGACGTTTGAATTTCTTTCTTTTGGTTTGTGGCTAAACTTTAGACCTGACTGTGCCAAGATGCCACAGCAACAACAACAACAACAATCATCATCATCAACGTAATTTTCCATAAGAAAACTCATCGAGATTAAAACATCACTTCCCCCCTCGCCAACATTATGGTGGCAATCTGTATTTTCTGGCCAGCCTTCCATCTATCGTCATATTCTGCTGCATCGCCGCGAGTCTCCGTGGACGCGTATGATGATATTCTTAGGCGGCTACTACCCTCCTTCCTTCCCGGTGCTTTGTTTTAGAAATTGGAAATTTGCAAATGCGTTAATTTGTTTTTGTTTTTTTTTTTTGTGGCTAAGAGTGAGTTTGCTCTGGCTGCTGAATTCTTTCCTAACTAACTTGGCCAATCAATGTTGATGTTGTAGCAGCACCACCACCAGTCAAGAGGTCTGCTGTGCATTTTTCTGTTGCGTTGCGTTTTCCATTCTGTGGCAAATGAGATTTTTGTAGAACGATTAGCGGTTCAAGTGTCGAATGGCTGATTTGTAGTGTATAGATATGGATGTTTTTCTAATATATGTTTTGTGGTGATACGAAATGAAAATAAATCAATTTTCTCCCATGTAATACCCCGGGGCAAAGAAACAGAAGACTGCCGGCAAAGACCAGTCGCACAGAGAACTGACAATTGATGGAACATTAACACAAATTACTCAAGTGGTTGGTGGCGTGGAGCTGGGAAGGAGGCGGAAAAATAGCGACTAAAAAAATTCCAAAAATTATTGGCTTTCAACAAATTATTTTAATTTGAGCAATTGAAAAATATTTTGCAAACATTGAATGTAGTAAGTTTGCTAACCACAAACAGGAGGAAACAGCTGGCTGATGGTTTTAGAATATTTTGGATACATTTTACATGGGCTCAGTAGAATATTTGTTCAATTAGCAGAATATCCCCCCATGGTAGGAGCAATAAAGATTGAGGAAATATATAAAAGTCTTTAGAGAAATATAGAAATACAATGAAACAAATACATTATTCTAATGTAAGTATTTCTTTAAACTGATGAATCTTTTCATTCATTTCCATTAAATGGAATAATAAAAACTAAAGTGAATGATTGAAAATTTTCAATGAAAATCATATAATTACACAATTTAATTCTATTAGAAGTAAATTATTTTTTCATGTAATGAAACATTACATTATTTCAATGTAATTTTTTCATTAAACTAATGAAACTTTTCATTGTTTTCCGTTGAATCGGTCTAACGAAATACTAAGTGAATGCTTGTTATTTTCAATGAAAATTATTTAATTACACAATTTCATTCTATTAATGCAAAAATTTTCGTTAAATTATGGCACTTTTCATTGACAAAAATATTTCAAAAATGATCATTGGCATCTAGCTATTTTCATATTAGAACACAATTATTTGTTCATGTTTGTTATGTGTTCATGGCACAACTACATTTATCTAATGTAAGTTTTTCATTAAACCAATAATGACACTTTTCATTGATTTCCACTGAACCATTTCCATTTTTAACACTGGATGTTAATCATTGGGATTTAGATACTTTCTCACTAGAAGAAAGTTATGTTTTCATTTAATGACAACATTTCATTAATCTAATTTAATACTTTTCATTAAATAATTAAACTTCAAAGTGATTTTCCTTAAAAATTTAATGTGAATGACTGATTTTTTCAAGGAAAATAAATTGAATGACTTTTTCATTAAATTAATGAAGTTTTGTATTCAATTATTAACACTTTTCGTTGATTTCCATTAATACTTTTGTTACACTTGGGATTTAGATACTTTCTCGTTAGAAGAAAGTTATGTTTTCATTTAATGAAAGAATTTCATTAATCCAATGTATGTTTTTCTTTAAAATAATGAAAGTTTTCATTGATTTCCCTTAAAAATTTCCAGTTAAAAATTATGATGAATGATCGACAATTTCAAAGAATTATTTGAATAGGGAATTTCATTATGACATGACACGTTTCATTGATTTCCATTAATATTTTTTACACTGGATGTTCATTATTGGTATCTAGATACTTATTTTTTATTTAATGACACAATTTCATTAATCTAATGTATGTTTTTCATTAAAATAATGAAAGTTTTCATTAATTTCCATTAAAGGCGTACAATTAAAATAAATATATAAATGCAATTAAATGAAAATGTTCATTAAATTAATGAAATTTTTCCTCAATGTCCTTTAAAATCCATATTAAATATTTCTTTCTTTGGCTACATTTAAAAAACACTACGATTTTTCTCTCCGTGTTGATTTGAATTACATAAGATATTTTGCTATAGTATATCGACTGCGTTGTCTATCCAGCTATAACCCTCTTTCCCGCCCCTCTTGCTCACTCACAGCAGCTCTTAGGAAATTACAAAAGTTTTTTATATCACCCAAATATCCTTGGTAATCATAAAATATTTGCAACATATTCGGCTACTTAAGATTTCCTCAAACAATTTTCGCATTAAATAATGCCAAAACAACCACCATCAACAAACAACCTCACCAACCACCCTCCTTGCCTCCCCCACCCGTCACAATATGCTGCCGTGACCGGAGTTCCCTGAGCGGCAGCCAATAAAACTTCATTTGATATGCTCACGTGTTGCATCCCCAGAGACTTTATTAAAAACGAATATGAGGAAACTGTGCCCACTACCTACCATCCAGCTAATAAAGATACATTACCAGAAACTAAATACCATCTATAGTGCCAGCCAAAAAAAAAAACTTGGAAAAAAGCAGGACATACTCTTAAAAGGCCATCAAAAGGACCCACAACAGGATATTAACACACACGAAAAAAAAACCTGTGATCTTTGGTTGCCGCGCTTCTTCATTTCTTATGCTGCGGCTGGCGGACTATTAGATGGCACAAAGGAAGTTGCTTCTTTCGTTCGGTGCTTGTCGTTTGTGTTATCTATAAAAAGTATTTTATGATTTATTATTTACCAAATGGCCACTGACAGTTCTTGTTTTCTGACTTGTTATCAGTTTCTTATCGTGTTTTTTTCTCGAGCTTTTGTTGGTCGTAAATTGAAGTTGTCATGGTTTTACATGAGCTCACATGCCTTGGAAAGGGGTGGGGGGAGTTTAGGACATAAGTTGTCAGTTGTAGTTTTGAAGTTGCCAAGAAGTTGGATGCATCAACTACATTCATTGATTTCATGAGCATAAATGACATGAGGTCACTCACATATATATACCGTTGCACGGTGAAAAATATTGGGTAAATTCCTTGGAAAAAGTGGCAACATTCTTAAAATCCTTCAATTAAAAAATCCTTGCTAAAAATTATAACATATCCCTCTAGCTGTCAAAATGACAAGCTGAAACTAAAATGATTACTTTTTGCTTTTGAAATCTAACGGTCAAAAATGCCCTCCAGGATGTTAAAAGGTACTTAGGGTGGGGGTGGCATAGCGAAATGAAAACAAAACGAATTTAAGACTACAACAAAGAAACGTTTTGCCAATGCTCTCTGCACCGTCGATATTTCTTTATATCCTGCAAAAAACAAGGACACGTGTCTCTCCTCCGTTGCTGGGCAGACACACACGTGGCTTTATTAGGACTTCAGAATATACAATGCCCTCGCCGTCGTTGTTGTTTTGTTGTTGCTTTTATTAGTTTTTAATACAAATTTGTTGTTTGCACTAATTTCAATTTATTTATTCTTCTATTTTGTTCCTTTTATTTGCAGGGTTTAACAACAACAACACCAACAGTATGACAAGAAAACGTTCGAGTCCCATGGGACTCGACATATATTTGTCAGCCATGCTGGCAATTGTGATGTTGCCATTATTAGTACAAGCTGGTAAGTACTCATAAAATATACCTACACAAATATACAGACATACAGAAAAAATACATTTATAAATACAGGACGACGACACATTGGTTGCTCGTTATTTTCCATTAATTCATGAAATTCCTTTAAGGATACTACATCTCGTTATTTTAATGGGTCACATAATGTCTTAACAAGGCAACAAGATAAGTTTAGGAGGGGAAGTATTTTTTACTACAAAATGTTAACAGTCATTATTTCAAATAAAAAGGATATTTAAAGGTTATTAGCAGAAGGATTCTATAGAGAATCAAAAGCCATAAGACAAAGGAGTGGGATGCGAAAAAAAAACATAACCAAAATTGCAAGGCATAAATTTACTCAAAACTCATATTTTATCTGCTCTATAGACTAAGAAAAACTTAACACAGTAAAAGATGGACCCATTTTTAATCAATAACTAAGAACCTATGTCAGTAAATGTATCATTATCACCAAGTTTTCATAATCAAAATATCAAGAAAGCAATAGAAAGTAACATTTGAACCAGTAAAACAGCTTTTATGAATGAAAATATCAACAGCCTGTATGAATAGAAATGTCAGCATGTCAGCAAATATATCATTATCAACAGGTTTTCTAAATAAAAATAACAAAATCTAGCTTAAAATTAAATATAAACAGGTTTGTGATGAATCAAAATATCAACAGTTAGCTTAACGATAAATATGAACAGGTTGTGTTAAGGTAAATATCAATAGGTGTTTCAATTAATTTATAAGATTGAGCCCCTCTGGTAGTCGAGTTGGCAGCGTGGAGGTTTTGGGTTCGATGCCCCGCAGAGGCTCTGGGCCATGGCTGCAATAACTAGCTATAACGATCATAGTCACCAGGCTCAATCCCTAGACCCAAAATTAGAAATCATTTTGCATTTATATTGTATTTCATAATAATTAAAAATAATAAAATCTATAACATGCGTAAAGAGAATACCCTTAACGATCAACCAATTTTATATTATAAATGGTGTCCCAAAATGTACACAACTTGTAATTTTCCTAGAAAATACAGGGTTTCAAATCAAAATTTTCAATTTGTTATTGAATCCTTTTCTTTTTTTGAAAATGATCCTTTTTCATAAATGTGGCTGAATTTCATTTGTTAAATCGCGGCCAAATTCCTCCTTCTAGAAGTGATTGGTCGTGGACCTTCCGAGATAAACCTTAGGCTTCAAAATGCCTCAAAGAAAACTCAATCGATGTTAAACCGAATGATTTGGTCTGACAATTCTCTGATCACCAAGCCAAGAGGCAAGTTCACTATTTCTCAGGTTATATGGCACGTGACAAGGTCTTCGTGAAACCACAATACGTCCACACCGATATTTTGGAATTTGCCCACAGGATACAACTGCTTTATAATATCATGATAGTTAAACTCATCTAGGGTGACCAGTCGCATTTTTTGCCGAAGAATCTTATGATCCACTCCATACAGTGGCACGTTGGGGAAGTATTTGTTTCTCAACAGTCACTCGTTCATTCGTTCATTTTATGAACCCCAAAAGCGACAATTTTGACGAGTAATGAAGCCATCAACGCGATTAACAAAGCCTCATATTGAAAATAATATTGTTTGAAAGAAACTTCGTTATTTTTAAGATAACGCGGGATGAAAAAAAGAGTTATATACTCCTGCATATACATACACTTATATGTGGAATCGATTTCCGGCAAATATCTGTCCCGCCAATTATGACATTCAATGATTCAAAACAAATGTTAACAAATACGTTTCCCTCTTTCCTCCATCCAACTCCTTATCTTCCTTTAGACCCTGAGTATTGGTTCAGTGAAGAAATCAACTCTTGTAAGATGACCATGTATGCTTTGTCACTTGGTGCGATTGCTTGCGACTGCTATTCGAAAAGTGAGTTGTGCTTCTCATTCGTTTGGGGAAACTTACAACTTAAAGAGTGTGTCGGGTGTTATCTTGAAGGCCAAAATGAACAACAAATCATAATAATGGCAGTACACAGACAAGTAATAAATCTAAAACAGAATTTGATAAAATATAGATAGATTTTTAGGGTAGGACAATATCCTAGTTCAAAACAAATATATCGGTGTAATTTTATTGACAATTACGAAAGCTTTGGTAATCGCTTTTTCGCTCAAAAGCTTCTTTATTTTAATTTTTTTTTTAAATAACGATATTAATATTGTGGTTTCATCTTGAGTTTAGGTTTCTTAGATTCGAACAAATTCAGATTCCAAGTTGCACAATAAAGCTTCATGTGTAAACATGCCCTTTTAAGATGTAATTGTCTTCAAACCTTTAGGTTTTCTCTCACTTCAGTCGACCCAAAAAGGTCAACGAATAAAGGAACCACGAGAATTGTGACTGTTGTCATTTATGCTAGAGTTTAGATTTCTAATATTTTTTGAAGGAGAGCTTACGATAGCCTATAACTCATTAGTCCCCGGTTTTTGTTTCTGGGGGAAGAGTTGCTTCGTCAGAGGGAAGTAGTTTAAAAACGTTAACCTTTCTCTGTGAAAATTATGCGCCAAAGTGGTCTTATGTGAAAAAGCCAAGGCAATATCACAGCTCTAATCAAATATATTGGGATAAATTTATCTGTGATTTGGCGATTGTCGAAGTCTCATAACCGCAGATGAGTTTATTCGAAAAAAGTGGTTATTTTTTAAACAACGATATATTTTATCAATATTATGGTATTAGAACATTATATTTAATTTGAAAAATACATCCATATTTTGGGCTCATTTAAACTTGATGGAATTAAATGTTCTGCTTGTGTTGTTTTCTTTTTTTTCTGCTGTCATGGTACATATTTTATTTTCACAACTGACACTCAAAAATCTTGTTTAATTTAAATTAAAATGTGTGTGACTCAATAAAAATGTCATTGTTCAAATGAAATGTGGACATACAGACAGTTCTTTTTGGGGGGGCAACCCGAAAACAGGGGGCTGGGGGTGCAGCCGGGGCAGGATATTTAACATTTCGCATGGAAGCATTTTTGTGTGTTTACAAATCCGGGGAGTGGTGTTAATTGTAGCAAAAGCAGTGTATTTCCAACATATGTATGGCCACACACAAAATTCATCACAGACCAAACCAAAGCAAAAATACACCAGCCGAAAATCCCAAACCATCCCCAAAAGCAAACGTTCGCAATTTGTCTGTCCATTTCGAAAATGAAACGAAATAAAGTGAAATGAAATGAAAGACAGGGATTTAGATACACTTTAAAAGATACCGAAATATTTGCAACATCAACAGCACACAAACGACAAGTGAATGATAAATGCATTTTGTCCACAATATATATATATACACATATATATTGCAGTGTCACTGACATTTGGCCAGGGCAGAGAGTACGTCATGTGATGAGTAAGTTCGAAAAATATAACATTTTGCCGCAACTCGAGTGATAAAGCGTAAAAAATGCAACAGATTTCGGGGCACATGTTATGGACTGGCCATCCACCCAACCATCCATGCAGCCATCGTTGGAGGGAAACTTAGAATGGTGGTGATTTTCCGCCCATTTCCCTGGCTAATTGAAATTACTCTCTAATTGTTATTGCCCCGTTCGTGTCTCGAACAGATGATGGTAATTTGTCAATACGCATCATCATCACCAACATCAATAGATGACTAAATTGAAGAGCATCACGCAGAGCATCATGGCCTGCCGGCAACTGCAAATCAAGGGTCATCTGTTATAAATTTAAGGGTATTAGAGGTATATAAAAATCTATTAGCACGCATCTATAGCCACTATACGACCCTGCACCTTTCACTTCACTCGAAATGCATTCGGTTTCCTGACCGGAAACATGGACAAAATAAGGGTGGCAATGCCAAGGCAGGGGGAATGTTGGCAATATTTTTGGCACAACCTTCCCTCCCTGACAGGGCAAACGAAAAAATTGTGGGTCTCCGTTTCGCATGTGATATTTTTTTCCTTCATTCGTTTGTCTGGTCTGGTGCGTGTTTGTTTTCCCTCCCTCCTTCCTTCCATTGTGTGTGTGTGTTTGCTGCTGCGAAACACATGTTTCTTAATTTAAACCAGTAAAGCTAATAAACCTCGTCGTCGTCGGCCTAACACTCCCTCGTCTCTCGTGCGGGGAAGTGATTTTGTTTCATTTCGATATCTGCTGCATCCCATCAACCAACCATCCACCCACCCAACCGCACATATGAGTGTCCTTACGCACACACACACATGTGGAAAGTGTGAAATGTATTTGTTCGTCCATCAGACGACCAAACAAAAAAATCACCCCTTAAAATGTTTCCCTTTCTCCCGCAGTATTTGACCTTTGAATCGCTGAAATCCCTAAGATTTTCGAAGGCTTAATCCAAATATTTGGTGAAATTATTTCCAACAATGGGACAAAAAGAAAATCTTATTAAACCACAACAAAAGAAGCAATTTCGTTGTTGGTAATCATGACAATCTCTAATAATGCAAGAGAAATAAGCAAGTTGGCCAGTGGATGGTGCCCCACTCTACTAGTAGAATATTTTAATAAATTCAATAAAATATTAAATTAAATAAAATATTAAGGAAAATAATATGCCTGTTCGATTGGGCTTACTAGCTTACAATTAAGAGACTTGCTAAGGTGGTAACATTTTTATACATTGATTTTATTTAAATAAATCAGAGTTTAAAGTCTGGCAGCCCTCACTCGATAACTAAGAGAGTAGTAAGCTACTTTCTTGTTAAGCGAGTAAATTTCATACCAATATTAAGCTAGTAAGCCCAATCGAACAGGCCTAATATTTGACGCAACTTTCCAGATGCGGTGCTCTCAAGCATACCTCGCACAACTTATACTGAGAAAGTACTCTCAAGTCACCAACCGAAAGGCATTCTATAGGACTGTTTACACATGAAAGAGAAATTGAAAGTAGAAAGTCCAGATGATTAATGTGAGAGGTAACACTTCAAATATACCTCAGAAGCGGTCCACTCAAGAATATTTCGAAGAACTTATCCTGAGAAAGTAGTCCCAAGACTCCAAACGAAAGTCATTCTTCAATCATCATTCGGAAATTTATTTTACAACTGGAACGTAGAAAGTTATCAAAACCACTGGGCAGTCCCCTTAAGAATATTTCAAACGACTTATCCTGAGAAAGTAGTCGCAAGACTCCAACTCCAAAAGGCATTCTATAGGTCTGTTTACACATGAATATTTATTGTACAACTTGAAAGTAGAAAGTCCAGATGATTAATCGGGGAGGTAAAAGTTCAAATCAGAGCTGTTAAGTAATGATTAGTAATCGTAATCATTAATAATTAGATTACTTTTTTTTAAGTAGAAGTAATGATTACATTCAGTTTTATACGATTAGTAATTGATTACGATTACAAGTAATCAAAAAATAATCAGGATTACTTGCGATTACTGAAAAATAATCAAAAGTAATCAAGAATGAGTTCGACTACTTTAAAAGATTACTTTTGATTACTTTTGACTATTTTAGATTACTTTTGATTTTTTGTGATTACTTTTGATTCTCGCGAAATCGGTATGAGAGTCATAGTAGTCTGTTTGTCAAAACTATTAACTTTTCAATATATGTCAGTTTTGATTTTTTCTGTTCTCGTTCTTTTGCCAGCTAAAACCGAAAGGTAACGGTAATCGCAAGTAATCCTGATTATTTTTTGATTATTTGTAATCGTAATCAATTAGTAATCAGAAATTGTTGAATAGTGAATTATATAATCATTACGATTCTTTTTAAAAAGTAATGTAATTGATTACTAATCGTAATCGAAATTTAACAGCTCTGGTTCAAATATACTTCAAAACCACTGGACATCTTTACAAAAGCGACCTACTCAAGGACATTTCGAAGAACTTATCCTGAAGAGGTTTCCACCTTATTTATTAAAACAAAAAATACTTTTTTTCAGCAAGTATTGCTGCTTCGTACGGAGTACACAGAATCTACTGACTTGACAACCATAAAGAAACGATACCGCCATCTACACTTAGATGACACAGTGTAGCCATAAAAGTATCAGCTGAGATCGATCATGCGGTCGATCTGCAACATATCCTAAGGAAATAGTCGCCTTTCCTTGGGGGTTAAAACTTAGAAAATTAAGCATTTTCTTATGAAAAAATGAGATTACTCAATTAAAGCCGAATAAAACAACATTTCCTTTGAAAAGTCTTCACAAAGCAAGATTCAGATTCCAGGTTGCACAATAAAGCTTCATGTGTAAATAAGCCTTATGAAGCCTGTAATTATTTTAAAACTCAACCATCAGGTTTTCTCGGCCAGTACTGTGATTTCAGACTCAAGAAAGGCTATCAACGAATAAGGGAACCAGGAGAATTGTGACTGACTGTATTTATGTTTTTGGGTGCTAAAGTTCCGAAGGGGAGCTTAGGATAGCCTAAAACTCTTTAATCCCCGGTTTTTAGCTAATGGTGTTCTTGTTTCTGGGAAAAAATGTTGCTTCGTCAGAGGGAAGTATTTTAAAAATGTTAACCAAAGCGGTCTTAGGTTTTCCAAAAATCCAGAAAAAGGCCAGTTTTGAGGATCAGTTCAGACAATGACAAGAAAAGGTTTTTTAGGATGAAGTACAACTTTTAGTTGAAAAATAAGTCAGAAGACGAGCCTAGAATCAAAGCTCATATATTTTCTAATTCCCTGCGGAATTCTAGCTATCTATTTCTCCATCTATTTGGCTGCCTTCCAGGCACCGCTTCCTCTTTGTATCAAAATACTTATATTTCCAATTCACTGCGGAATTATAGGCATCTCATTTCTCCACCAATTTGGCTCACTTCCAGAGTGATAATCTAGGCTTCTTTTCATCCTTGCGTCAAAACTCAATGTGGAATTCTAGGCATCTCTTTTCTACTCCCTATTAGACTCTCTTCCGGTGTAAGATTTTGAGAATGCGGTAAATCAATTTCCCTGGAAAACAAACATAAATCTTTGCGACACGCATACATGCAACATTGTTGCAGCGTTTTAAATTGCATTTCACTCATAAACCCAGAGAAGAAATTCCTGAGAACCAACATCATTAAAACAATGTTAAATGTGAAAAGCATAAACCGAACTAACTTTCAAATACATATTTATTCTTAATAAATATTTGTCATTAATGCCCCACTCCACTCCACTCTCCTTGCCTTGCCAGAAAATGAGAACCAAACAAGGCAAAAAGTATTTTCACCACCAGTTCCACCAAACTCTTGGGAGTTTGGACCACATTTGTCAAACCACCAAATATGCACTGATGGGTGATGGCTGATGATGGTGGCATGTGGCAAATGCACAAAACTTGGCGAGTGCATATTTTCCGACAAAGAAATACTTTCTTTTACCGCCTGACATGCAACAACTGCGGCTCATAAAATACGGGCCAGGCCACAAAAGCTGGCTATGAAAGAAGCAGAGGAAGTGGTTCGTTCGTTCGTTCTGTCTGCTGCATGTGTGTCATCATATTTCATAAATTTCCTTGGATTAGTTTCAAATATTTGCCCAACTGAGCAATGCGGGCGGTCGGGCAGAGATCCTACAACCCCCTCCCCCTCCCAACTAGAAGGCCTCTTACACACGGTATATTCATATGAAACTAATGACCCATTTTGCTGAGCTGATGGCTTGTTTAGTGTTGTTTTTTGTGATTAGTACGTAAATATTTCTAGGAATTGTCATTGAGTTGTCAAAACCGATCAGCCGACTGACTGGCTGGCTGGCTGCTTGGCAAACATTAAACTGGGAAAAAGTTTAGTTTATTCTTTTTCCCATGCCATGGCCAGTTCTGCAGTTCAATACGAATTCATTCATTCATTCATAGATTCCCATTCAAGTTTAGTTGGTTTTTCTTTCGAAACGAAGCGCGACAGACGTCAGCCTCAGCGCGTCCCCATTAAGAAAAGGGACACAATTTATGCCAGACATGTTGCACAGACACACACACACATATTCCGAGTGTGTGGCACATGTACACATGTAAGTTGCATTGTGTTGTGTCGTGTGTTGCATGAATGTTTGTCCGTCTGCCACACAAAAATGGTATGATGCACCACCAGCTATTGTAGAGTATGTTTGACAGTTTGTTTTGTTTGCTTTCTTTTGGATTATGAATGATGTTGTTGTCCGTTCGTCGTTCGCCTCTATTATTGTTGGTTGACATTGTTTGCGACCCTTTTGTCATTGTCCAGAAATTGTCGTCGTCGTCGCTGTCGTACCTTGTGAGTTGTTTGAACTTAAACGAACGAAAAACAAAAAAAACTGTCAAATGTCCGTTGATGCCAGAAGGCAAATAATTGCTTGAGAGAAAAACGATGAACGATGATCGAGCGTGCTGCGCTGCCTGATTCTTGGAACGGAATCTAGTTAAATCGTCACAGATGCTCTCAAAGCAGCAGCAGCAGCATCACCAGCTCAGGAGAAGAGTTATGCAAGGGAACTAGTCTAAATTTCTAGCCATATTTTACATGATCCAAATTGTTGAATACGAAAAGCTTTTTCGAAGATAAACTCAAAATCTTAAGGGATGCTCTCAAAGCAACAGCAGCAGCATCACCAGCTCAGGAGAAGAGTTATGCAAGGGAACTAGTCTACATTTCTAGCCATATTTAACATGATCCAAATTGTTGAATACGAAAAGCTTTTTCGAAGATAAACTCAAAATCTTAAGGGATGCTCTCAAAGCAACAGCAGCAGCATCACCAGCTCAGGAGAAGAGTTATGCAAGGGTTCTAGTCTATATTTCTAGCCATATTTTACATCATCCACATTGTTGAATACGAAAAGCTTTTTCGAAGATAAACTCAAAATCTTAAGGGATGCTCTCAAAGCAACAGCAGCAGCATCACCAGCTCAGGAGAAGAGTTATGCAAGGGAACTAGTCTACATTTCTAGCCATATTTAACATGATCCAAATTGTTGAATACGAAAAGCTTTTTCGAAGATAAACTCAAAATCTTAAGGGATCGAATTTATCAATATTGAACAATTTATAATACTCAGAAGTAGGCACTACTGCCTATCCCTCTCATTTTGTAAAAAGCATCGCAAAAGCTTACTTTATTTTCTGCATATTTTGTTGTGACAAAAAAACTACAAAAATCAATGCAATATGAAAGCTTTTTAGAAAATGAGCTTTTTTAAAGCCTTTTCATAGCAAAGCATTTTTCGTCCGTGAAATTCAGACCACCGAAACTGTGTTGCTTCGATTACTTAGTGAACTTTCTAAAGCATGTCCCACAAAAAGCGATATGCATGTTTTGTTGCGACAAAAAAAAACTACAAAAAACAATGCAACATGAAAGCTTTCAGTAAATGAGCTTTTTAAAGCTTTTTCCTAGGAAAGCATTTTCCGTCCTAGTTTTACCCAAAAACCAACTCCGTTTTCCTATCGAGAATCAGACCACCAAAACTGTCGGGATCCGATCACTTAATAAACTTTTTAAAATATGTTCAAAAACTTTAAGAGATGGAAACTGACTATCGTAATATCCCTGAGAAGACTTGAATCGAATTTCACTCCAAAAACTTTCTTGTTCACATGTCCCATGACAATTAAAGACTCGCTGAACACTGAAGCTATTTCTTCTTGAACAACTATCCAGAAGCCTCAGATACAACATTATCCAACATTACCGCAAAAAATCGTTTACGAAGATAATCTCATCGAAGAATTGAATAGTTTATCCAGTTTTACTCAAAAACTTGCCTTGTTCACATTCAGATTGGGACAAGTGTCACATAACAATTAAAGGCTTGCTCACACTGAAACACTTTCTTCTTAAACAATTTCAATTTTCTTGGATTTGACATTCTTCTGGGAAACCTTAAACTATTTTGTCTCATTGGTAAGTTGAACTTTTTATCGTGATTCAGACGGTATCTTCTAAAAGATTCTTGAAAGCTTTAAGGGATCATGTGATTTTTCCTAGATACTACCATGCCATGAATATGAAAACAACATTGCAACATAGTATGTAATCCTTAGAAATGTTGCTGTAGTTCCAAACTTTAAGCCTAGTTAAGAAGTCTGGACAAAAGACCATTTAAATGGAGTAATTTTATCACAGCCTTTCAATGATCGTTCTTCCTATAAAATACGAGCTTTTCAGTTATATAGCTTTATATTTGTGAACTTTATAGAAAACCATAAATAGAGTTTTGAAAACAGTCACAATTTTGCATAATTGTTATTTTGGGGGGAAAAAAGGCTGCAGGATAAAGTTAACAAACCGAAAAGCTTTTAAATTTGTCCATAATTTTTATTTGAGGGGAAAGTCTGCAGGACAAAGTTAGCAAACCGAAAAGCTATTGAGTTTAAAACAATGTAAACTATAGACAATGTAATGTAAAAGCTCTCCGTAGATAGCGTATGAAAAATTCAACGCACTCGCATCCAAATGACTGAGAGCATTTACATCAGTCCCTATTTTTGCTTAATTTTTTTAATATTCTTAAAAATTAAAAATTAAATTTTAAATTTTATTTAACTAACACCTCATTAATTCTACTCAGCCAAACAATTAGCGGGCTATAAAAGAATAAATATTCCGCATCTTCTCCTCCTTCCCCAACACCTGCTTTCGGATCATCACCACAACCTAACACCACTCAACACTTTATTAAAAGCCAGAAGCATCGCAGGCAAAAAGAGTCAAAAGCGAATGACTCTATAAAATATAATTAATGATATAAAATCAATCATAAACAATTAAAAATGTTCAAGATTCATACAAACACACACACGAGTAGAACGGAAAAATAAATCCGCGATATAGACTCGCCAAAAATAAATCGTGATTAGAAACAAAACAAACACGCATCAGCAATAATTGTCAATGACATTTTTTCCGATATGTTTGGAGGAAGAACCGCTTGAGATCTTTCGTTGCCAATCATAATAAAACGATCATCTTCAATTAATCGTTTTAATTGAATGAATGTGTGAGCAAATGATTATGATTGAAACGGCTTAAGACTTGACTGCCTGTGTGCGAAGATGTCGATGATGATACGGCTGCTGTAGCGCTGATTATGAACATGATGAGGGACAATTTCACGGATATCAACATGTGATGTCTATAGTGTTTTATACGTTTTTTTTTCTATTTAACCCTCAGATAGTTTGATGATCTCTTTGTTTGGCAGCTTATTGAAATTTCTATTGAATTATAATTTTTTCTGTTTTTTTTTTGAGGAAAACAAACACATGAAACCACAGAGCGGAGCATAAAGGCGAAATTTGAATTTGGTTGGTTTTTCAATTAAAATTTTCGATGGTTGGGGTCGAACAATGATTTGGCAGATTCTGCTCAAGCTCAAGGTCAGCTTCAGGTGCTGGTGGTCATTGTTCGGCTGCACAGTTGAAAGCCCACACCGCGAGCGCTAAAAAGCGAGTACATCACCAGAATCTTTAGACATCTTTGCCATGATCATATGATCATGTGAAACGAGCCGCAAAGCCATCATGTGTTCATAGTCATGTCGGCGACGTCATTTCTTGTTTCGCTGTTAACAATCATGAGAGCATCATGAACATGATCGCTTCTATTGAAAACTGTTTACTGGAAAATAATCAAGCAAAACAACCGAAAAATGCCAGTAGCTACAAATGTTTAAGCTTCTTGGCCAAGACCAGCCAGCCATGGCATGGCATCCCATTCAACCCCATGTACCATGTCCAGCTATACAAACAACCAGCCAGCCAGCCAGCCAGCCATCCATCCATCCATTTGCTGATGTTGATGGAGGTGATTCTTTTCTTCGCCCCCCAATCAGCGAAGCATCATCATCGTACATTATTATGACTCTTTTATGTGAAATCAAACATCATTCTGATGATCGTGACAATCATGATCTCTAACCAACGCCGCCACGAAATGGCTGTGCAGAAAGCAGGCTTTGAGCTTAAAGCACGCTTGTTAATGGGGCGGTTTGGGCCATCAATCATAAGTACAAATTTTGGGGTGGAGGGATGTATGTACATACATACATACACACACGTATCAATGGAGGAAACGTAAAAGGTTTTGCCTTTTGTTGTTTTGTTGTTTTGCTTGTTCTTGTAAAACAACAACAAAAAAAGTTTTGTTTGTTTATTTTTCTTCGGCTTTTGTTGTTGTTTTTTTTTTTTTGCCCAAAATGATTATTAAAAGATGGCCAGCAGAAGAAGTAGTCGAAGGTATTAGAAACAGGTGCTCTTAGAAAAGATTTGTAAAGATTTCGGTGTTTGTTTGCGTTCGCATTTCGAAAGGCCTGATGGCTTGGGTTCAGGTTCAGGAAAACAAATCGGTTTTGTTTGTGCGAAAACAACACAACAACTCCAACAACCACCAGAAAAAAAAACACCAACCATCCGCACAGTTTCTTTCGTGTTTTTGTTTCTTTCTTTAATAATCTCTAAGGCTAATGAACTTTGGGTTTAACACAATCATTAAGATTTCATAGACCTTTTGCTTGTACCTCGGGCGCAAAAAAAGCCAAAACATATGTTGGAACATAAAATAAATTTTATTATGGCCCAACGTTCAATAGACCATCAAGAAATGGCCAGGAAGTTCGAGTGAATGCTGTGGGAATTGAAAAAGAAGCATGATAACCCACCTAAAGCCAGGAGATTTGTAGGAAAGGACTCAAAAGTCTTTTGGGCTTCAAATCACCATTCCAGTGGGAATGGGTAATCAACCCTTGCATAGCCCATGAATGGGTATGAAAGATATCATGGAATTATTGTTATGATAGGTTTTAGGAAGAGGTACTTTCACATGATAGCTCATAACTTGGGAGAGTTTCCTTCGAAATACTTTAATTACTTTGCAAGGACTGGAGGCATGGCTGGAGATCCAAGAACGTTGTACTTACATTTTACCCAGAATGTTGTGGCATTTACTTTTTAAGAGATATGGGATTTTCTACCTCTCCCTCATGCCAATCAAAAGTGTCTCTGTCAAGGCCTGTGCCCGCTAAAGCTTTTTATGGCCAACAACTGAATTCGACAAGACCCATGTACACTAAAGCTTGTTGTTGATTCACATGATAGCTCATAACTTGGGATTTTATCCTAAGAGTTTCCTCCGCATTACTATCTTTGCAAGACTGGAGCCATGGCTGAACAGCCAAGAACGATGTATATATATTTTCCTCAGAATGATTTTTTGAAGACATTTGGAATTTTCTTCCTCACCCTCATGCTAATCCAAAATATCACTCAAGGCCTGTGCATACTAAAGCTTTTTATTGACTGATTCGAGAAGGCCCTTGCACACTAACCCCCTTCTTTTTGAAAAATGCGAAAGTACCTTGAGCTTTCGCTTTGCGTTTTAGAACATTAGGGAGTAAAGTTTTTTTTATTGATAACAACAATTCCGAAAGAAATCGCCGCATCAAAGATAGACAGTGATATCAGACCATCAACGAACATGTTTGACGAAAAAAATCCAAGAGGAATGTAAACACGGTAAGGTGTCTGTTGAAAATTTTACGTCAAACATGTTCGATGATATATTTACGTTTATGTGGTTTGACTATATTGTGCTACAGGCCATTTTACACACAAAATATTTGTGCAAAACTCCGCTATGCACAAAATTATGTATTTATAGAACAACTCCAGAGTATGTATAACGTATTATAGGGTGCTTAGTCACCTCAAATATTTGGACAAACATGTATTGCGAAAAATGCGTACGTTTACATACTGGTGTTGCAACAAATTTTTCGCAAATATTTTGTTCGATTGAAATGGTCTTTATGTCGCATTTTGTGTAAAACGTTTTTGCGCAAATATTTTGTTTGTCTGAAAAGGACTTAACCGTCTCAAGTGTTGCTGGATTTCGCAGTTTAAGCAGGGTGTCCCATAATTCAAGCAACTTTTGCATTTTCGCGACATGTCTGAGGTAAATTGTTTTTGTTGTTATTTTTACTTTTAAATATTTTTTGAAAAAATAATAAAGTTTTTTTCAAACTAAGATGTGGCACATTTTCAATTTGGCGGCTTCGTTAATCATCAAAATTGTCGTATTTGGCATTGTTGAGAAATAAATGCATCCACAAAATTTCGGATTTTGGGCGCATTTACACCTTGAATTCATTTGGGATTCCGAAAATCTCTGAGTGATTGTTAAGAAATAAATGCATTCACGACATATTAGATTTTGGGCTGGAAGTATCATTGGGCCCTTATGCGACTGGTTGCTAGTTTTCACTATCAAGACCTGATAATCCAGTCAGGCATCTAATGATTATTGTGTGATTTCAGGACCCTTCTGACCCTTCATTTTGGCGGCTTTGTAAATCGTCAAAATTGTTGAGAAATAAATAAGAAGATTAAGAGTAGGATTTTGGATCTGTCATCGTAATGGCTTCGTTAATCACCTTATTTGTCGCATTTGCTATTCCGAAAACCCCTGAGTGAGAAATAATCCCATCCATAAAACATTAGATTTTGGGCTGAAGGTATCATTGGGCCCTTATGCAACTGGTTGATAGTTTTCACTATCATGACTTGATAATCCAGTCAGTCTAATGATTGTTCTGTGATTTCAGTGGCCCTTCTGAAGAAGGCAAGGCATTGATTACATGAGATTTTAATCACGCAACTTGTGTTCTTTCAACTTTGTCTGTAACCGGATGTTTTATTGTTTCGCTTTAGGTTCTACTACGTGTGAACCAATCTATCAGTCCACGGATATGATTATGTATCGATCTATGTCCCATTATTGCCATTATTTACATACTGTGCTAATGATCGACTGAACATCGTCATTATCATCGCTGTTGTCAATTAAAGTCTTCTTTTTTATACGATTTTTATTATTGATGGCCTTTTCTTGGAGGGAGAGCTAAGAAGAAGAGGAAAAAAACGCCAAAAAGTTGTTAAATAAACCCAAGCAATTAAAGAGTAACAAATATTTGTCTTGTATTGTGGTCTTTTGTTTTGGGTAATTTTGGAAATGTTTTTATAATTACTCCAAAGAAATACTCATCAGAATGATGAAGCAAAGGAGATGCAGGCAAAAAAATTAACATTAGCAGCTCATGGGCAAAATTGGTGAATTGATTTGCAAATGATTCTTAAAAAAAAAAACGAAAAAAAAATAATTAACACTGAATGGCAGCATGATTAAGGTAGAATTGAGGGGATTGGAAGAGAAGGAAATTGTGACAAAGTTTATAAAGAATTCAATATTATTCATTTATTAGCAGTTTGATTTGCCTACTTTATGGCCAAGCTTTTCGCCCATGAATTTCATTCTAAAAACAAAAATGATCTCAGTCTCCAAAATATGTTTTTATTAATATCTATGCTAATCAGCCACAAAGAAAAGAAAAGATAAACCATTAAAAATCTCTTAAGACCATGTGAATTGCCAAAGTTATTGTTTATTTTAGCCAATTGGGGACGGCTAATTAATATTTTTCCGAATTCAAATATAAATAAAACAGCCGTTATTTATAGGTCATGATCGAAAGCCAGCCAAATAAGCTGCACGCGCCGCACCGCTCCCAAACTGTCGACACGGTAGCTCTGGCCATGCTAATTGGACCATTAATATTTAAAAACAATATCCAAAAAATATATCGGACACTTTAATTAACAAATAGGTGCAAATTTATACACAAGACAACACAAGAACCACGCCAATAAAAATGATATTAAAAACTCCAAAAGCAGAACAACAACAAACACACCAAAAGCAGGCTTTGCTTGGGGGGGGGAGAACAAGCGTAAAAGGTCAAAAACCTTTCTGCTGTTGCCGAAAATTCGAATTAAGTGGATAATAACGCCTACCCAACCAAAATAAAGAAATAATGGGGCTGGTGGGGGTAAAGCTTCAGACAACGGTAGCTCTTGACTTGATTACATGAAGTCTAGCTCTAGGTCTGTGTCAGACCTTTCTTTGTCCCACAGTTGGTTGGGTTAAGGTCTAATAATTGAAGCACGACTTTTGCTCGAGTTTCGTTTGCATGTGTGTTTGTGTGGCCTGTGGACTTTAATAATTTTGTTTAATATAATCTACGTTTGAATGGATGAGTAATTTTTGTGTTTCTGTTTTGGTTTGTTGTGAGAAAATTATATTTAAACTCCCCTTCCCCCTGAAAAAAAACGAATAAACAAACAAATGAGATCAATGCACTTAACCACGTATGCTGTGTGTATGTGCGGGATGGAGGAATAAAGACAGACACGTTCGCATGATCCAGAGTTGCCAGATGGTAGATATTTTTGGAGGCTGTCAATAGGTAGGGGAAATATTACAGGCACGTCAAAGTGCGAATCAATGAAATCATGTCAAACTTCTGAAAGTTGTAGCGATGGAATAACATCATTTATTTTTTTGAAGTTGAACATCAAACTTTTTCAAGTTGTATCAAATGTCTTTAACTTGAATCGAACATCTTTGATTTGGATCTAAGTTTTTGGGGGTGGTATCATGACTCGTCAAACTTCACAAATCATGTCAAACTTCTGAAAATTAAAGCGATGCAATAAAGTCATACTTGAAGTTGACCATCAAACTTTTTCAAGTTGTATCAAATGTCTTTAACTTGAATCGAACATCTTGAAGTTGTATCAAAGTTCTTGAGGTGGTATTAAACATCTCGAAGTTGTATCAAACTTCTTCTCTTCTTCTTCAATGACTATCAAATCTCGCTTAATTAAGATCAAGCCTTGGTCTTCTTACCTCATGGAATGTTCCTCTGCAAATAGGTTCTACCGCAGAAGTCACTAAAGCGTTACGCCATGATGTTGAAAATTATCCCGGCGAATGATCGTTTTCCTAACAAATAAGTGTCTCCCGTCGGGAAGAAATGTGTCATTTCACTACTTAATGGAAAACACACTGTGATGGTTTTTGTAAAATACAAACAATCGTTAAATTATCTTCCAGACGTGTCGAAGTAGAGTAGAGGCGATGGAGTTCAAAACACTTTGCCAAATGTTTTGCATAAATACGAGCTTAAAGTTCAGCTAATTCCAAGATGTTTCTCCCGGGAAGAAATGTGAAATTTTTCTACTTACTGACTTCTAGAACTGTAGTGTGATGTTTTTTGTAAAATACAAATACAAAATACAAACAATTGTTCAAATATCTTCCAGAGGTGTCTAAATAGAGCCTTATATGTTCAAAACACACTTTCAAATTGTTGGTATAAATAGAAGCCTAAATGTGAGCTTAAAGTTCAGTTAATTCAAATTTTTAAAGCTACAAAAACATAAATATTTGGCAAACACTTTGTCTTTAGCCAACTCAATCGTGAGATAATCGAAAGAAACAAGCAATCAACCAACAACGGCAGCAGCAACAACCACAACTTATGCCATAACATTGGCATCATTTATGTCTGAACATAGCCAAGACAATACCAACAACAACAACATTCGAGATTAGCCAACAAAATTTCATTGTCAAGGTAAAAACAATTTGTAATCGCATTCGCTCGTACATACCCCCCACGAAAACGGAAACAAAAACGAAAAAGAAGTGAAAAAATAACACGAAAATTTAAGCATTAATTAACAAAAAACCGTTATAATGTTTTTAATCGTATCTCTCTTTTATTTCAAACGAATACGGTTTAGCGAAATATTTGGGATGGGATTTTTTCCCCAGTAATTTTTGACCCAATCAATAATATGAAAATATGAGCAATCAATTAAATAGAACCGTTATAATTTAATCAATTACAATTCGCCTACACAATTAAATAGCGCTCATCATACGCGGGAAGTTTTAATTCAATTTGGCTTTGGCTGTGAAGCCGTCCTCTGTTGTTTTCGGCGGCGGGGGCCACTTAAAAACGCATTAAAGTGAGATAAAAATCACAGATCTGAAAACAAAAAAAGATTTAAAAGCTGTTGGAGCGCCTACATGAGTGAATGAAAGAAAAGGAGAAGACGCAAAAGAACAACAACAGCACAAACAGAATTTAAACACTTCCTGAGAATGTTGGGAAGAAGCACATGCCCGGTGAATGTGTTAAAAGACCAACACTTGTTCTTCTGGGTCGGTTTAATTGTTTGATTTATTTTTTGGGTTGATTTTCTTTCTCTTGCTCGGCAGATGAATATGCCGCCGCAGTATCAAACCGTATGGTTGGTTGTCCGCCTTGAAGTTTAACAAACTTTCAAAATCACTAAGTTCTGCTACCATTTGGAAAGGAATCCAAGCATTGGCAAAGATGTATAAATAAATGTGTATTTATTTGTTTGTTTTTTTAACGATAAATACCAACAGTTGGCCACAAAAGTATTTGTTATGCTGAAAACAACTTTAATTGAAGGAATTATGTCGAAAGAAATCGCCACGAGAAGAAGTTGTTGACAAATTTAAGTATTTGTTAAAAGCTCTCGGGTAGAAAAAAAAAGGTTCGAACCAACTTCTCTACTAAGCTTACCCATTTTGACCCAGTGTTCGATTAATCGAACAGTCAACAGTAAGAAACTGCGGAAAACCAATTTGGCTGGGCTTTAATGGGTTAAGCTTCTATACATGGCTTTGGATGACAGCAGTATGTCGAAAGAAATTGCCACGAGAAGTAGTTGTCGACAATTTTAAGTATTTGTTAAAAGCTCTATATGTAAACTTTTCCAAAAAGATGGGGGCTAGCTGAAATTCTCAGTCGCTAAAGTGAATATTCTTGATATGAATGTTGAAAGCATTCTGGAAGAAAAAAGTTCTCCCCAACTTCTCTGCTAAGCTTTAGAAAACATTTCAGTGACATCTATAATCCACAGATCACTTTTAACTTATATAGCATTCATTTTGCACTATAAAGCTTTTCTTTCTACTAAGCTTTAAAAAGCTTTTTCTTTCTACTAAGCTTTAGAAAAGCTTTCTATAATCCACAGATGAATTTTGCACTATACAAATTTCCTTTTGCACTAGAAAGCCTTCCTTGCTATAAAGCTTTTCTTTCTACTAAGCTTTAGAAAAGCATTCTATAATACACAGATGACTTTTGCACTATAAAGCTTTCCTTGCACTATAAAGCTTTTCTTTCTACTAAGCTTTAGAAAACATAAGCGTATATTGAAGATATTTTAAATATTTTGCATATTTCTTATTTATCCACACACTTGTATGACTCATTCTCCAAATTTTGGTTATTATGGCAAATACTTTTCTCAGACACTGTAAGCACTTCAAGACTGCCTCTTGTCTTGTCTTTAGCCTCAATTCAATTCATTTTTTTGTGTGTGAGTTTTTGAAGATCGTTTTTTTGTCATTCGAAATATTTCGTGTAGGTTTCATTTCAATTCTTCAGCATCTTTCTCGGCCCAGTCACTAAGTTTCTTCGCTGACTGCGTGTGTGTGTTTGCTTTCAAATCTCTTCGTTTCCAATTGTTTAAATTGTTATTAATGATTGTGTGATTGTTTATTTTGTCATTTGTTTGTCATAAACATACATATTTATTATCCAATCCATTCTTCTTCGCTTCGCTGCGTCCCCCACTCCCGTATCCATAGGATTTGAAAACGTTCTTATGTTAATATCATACACTCGCACATACATCATTTTTGAAAGATGTTTCTGAGCATTATTGAGAATACCGTTAAAAACAAAATAAATATTAGGATTCTAAACGACGCTCGAGGTGTGGGTATCACACACGCACAGCATATGTTGTTTTCGGCTATTTAAGCTTTTTGTTTTCACGATGTTTGGAGATTCAAATGATGATGGATGGATGGATGGATGGATGGCTGGATGGATGTTCTTCAAATAACAAATTGTATAAGCCTGGGAATGAAACACCCGACACATAAGCTGTAAATATGATACAATAGAATTGAGATTCAATATGGAATTTAAAACCAATAACTGTGGTGTATCCTCTTTTCCAGTTCGATTAAGTCCATACTTATCCAGGAGAATATTTTTACTTTTAATAATTGTCTATGGAAAACGATACGATGTAGTATTATAAATTCAACAAATAACCAGAAAGTTGACATATTTTTTCCTGGGAATGAAATTTCAAATCGTGATTTATGTTATTTATTCGAGTTCGCTCTGTTTTCCTTCTACGATTTGATCTCCTTATTTTTATTAGAGAGAGAGAGTGAAACATATTCCTGGGTTTATTCGCATTATCATTTTATGGCGGCAGTGAAATTGAAATTTCCACGCGAACTAGGTGACTTTTTAATATTCACATTCTCATATAATTTTCATTTAAAGCATGTCCTATTACATTTTATGTATTTTATTGTAAAACCTTATTAAACTCAATTTATTAATTACATTTTTCCTTTCTTCTTCTCTTTCTAGGTAAGTAACTTCATTGATAATAGATAAACAATCTGAAGTTTTGTCCTAAAGTCCTGGATAAGACATACATTGGTGGACATGTTCGGACAGCTACAGGTATATGGTTAGCTTTGGCGACGTAAAATAGTTTCTTAAATAATAATCATCACTATTGGAACGAAACTTCAAATAATTCCTCTTTAGACCTACTTTTCAAACTAGTTTCGGGTCAGATAAAATTAAATGTTAAAAACCGAGTACCGAAAGATAGCCTAGGAACTTTTATTTAAAGTTTAATCGACCATCCAACTTGATAGTGCTATCGACTCTCACGACAAGTGTGATGCAACAGCCGATTTGGTGTGCAATCGGTATAAATCCTTTCAATCTACTCAATATCTTTTCAAATTTGTCTATTTCAATTACTTTTCGATCAAACTTCGTATCAGACTTTTTGAAGTTGTGCCAAAGTTCTTCTAACTGGCATCAAAGTACAGACTGAATGTTGCAAAGCTTTTTCAGGCATGTCGAAGTTAAATCAATCCATGTAAGTGGTATCTTACCACCCGATGTCTTATCAAACTTCACAAATCTTATCAAACTTCTGCAATTGTAGCGATGTAATAATGTAATACTTTCTTGGAGTTGAACATCAAACATATTGAAGATGTATGGAACGTTTTGGAATTGAATCACAGTTCTTGAGGTTGTATCAAACATCGTGGAGTTGCATCGCAGTTCTTGAGGTGGTATCATATCACTCGATGATTTGTCACACTTCACAAATCATGTCTACCTTCTGAAAGTTGTAGCGTTGGAATAACGTCATACTTTCTTGAAGTTAAACGTCAAACTTTTTGAACTTGTATCAAACATCTTGGTGTTATATCACACATCTTGAAATTGTATTAAACTTCATGAATATGCATCAAACATCTTGACTTGACAAACTTTTCAATCATGTCAAACTTCTGAAACTTGTATCGATGGAATACCTTCATACTTTCTCGAATTTGAACTTCAAATGTATTGAAGTTGTATTAAACGTTTTGGAGTGGTATCACATCTTGAAGTAGTATCAAACTTCATGATCATGTATCAAACATCTTAGAGCTGTATCACAGTTCTTGGGGGATATCAAACATCTCTAATGACTTGTCAAACTTCTGAAAGTTGTAGCGATGGTATAACTTCATACTTTATTACAGTTCCGTTAAACATCTAGGAGTTGTATCGCACATCATGGTGTTGTATTAAACTTCATGTACATGTATCAAACATCTCGAAGTTGTATCAAACTTCTTAATGTAAAATTGATGTTTACTTGGAGCAGGCACCTTTTTCGAATTATTTTATATTATATTAAACTCCTCTTTCAGCTATTCAGGGCAATCAACTATAGATTGCACCAGCAATATTGTTGATATGTGTAAATCAGCCTTTTACCTGACAAAACAACTTCTTCAACAATTAAAAAACTCCAAAAATAGTTCGAATAGTGTTTCTTAAACCTCCAACTTCTACGTTTCTTTTGTCGGCACAAAGACAAATTGTCACAGAACACACCAATGTTTAGACTTTGGCACCTTTGACATGTTTCTGTTGCCATTCAATAGGTGAACTTTTTGAAATTTCGATTATTTTTGAAAATTAATCAAACAAAAAAAAGCTCGAACAATTCAATGCGAGTCTGTGGTTCATTCCACCAAAATCTCTTTCTCTCTAACCGCCTTTAATTGTTAGAAAAAAAGTCAAATGGTAATTTTTCAAAAAAAAAGAAAGAAAAAAGTAGAAAACAAAAAATCTCTTCTAACGGGTATATCTGTTGTCATTTCGTACATAAATACCACATTTCTTTTTCTAAATAGATAATGTCGTTTTGTCAAATATGTTGTGGTACATGGTGATGGTTGGCTGGAATGGTTAGCCGGCACATACATGTTGTCATGGCCAAAAGATAAAACGTTTAGAATTTCATATTAGACAGTGGAGATAGATAGAGTTGGGAAGAAAAAGAGGTGTTGTCTATTGCCATAAACCAATATTGACAAATTGTCAATAGTCAGTGGTAGATAAACAACAACAAAACGTGAAATAAACACACACTCTGCTCTTGGTCAACACCAGGCCAGCTAACAGCAGCCAAAGTTATTCGCTGGAGTTGTCATGGTGTGGGGTTCCAGCCAAAGATTGTAAAAGAAAGATTTTGTTGTAGTGCATATAATTAAATTTTGGTTCCTTCTTTTTTAAAGAATTCTAAAGCCTTCTGTCAAGTGTACACCAGTGAATTGTGACTAAAGAATGTCTTGAATAAACATTTCATTCAACAAAAGAAAAAAACTCCACAAACACGGTTTAACTGCTTAAAACAGTCGCCTTGCACCCTGGTTGCTGCTGCTGGTGGCCATGTTGATCTTTTCTTTTGTGGCTTAAAACAAATGAATGTGAAAGATTTTTGAAATGATGTTTGGGAACGAAAAATGAACAGCGATGATTTATGATAAGTACTGGCTTTACTTAGTAAAGGTGTGTCATCAAATGAAAGTCGACTTACAGTCGAGCTTTTGACAAAACGCATTTCACACATTAGCAGGGCTAACCAATTTGTGGAACGAATTTGAATCGATTTTGGAAATAATGTGAAAAAAATGAGGAATCAGGCTTTCTACACAGGCATCAAACTTCCCCAAGTCGTATCAAACCTCTTAGAAAAGTCGTATTCAACTTCTTGATGTTGCTTTAAAAGACTCAAACTCGAAACTTGTGAAAACTTCCCAGTCTCGCCTCAAAAATATCGAAATGGGGAATCAAACTGATTTTTGCACAGGCATCAAACTTCGTAAAGTCGTATCAAACCTCTTAAAGAAGTCGTAACCAACTTCTTGATACTAATCTAAGAAACTAATAATCGATACAACCAAACTCTTTCGACGAAGAATGTGGTTAATGTTTTTGATTTTGCCCAACTTCTCTTCCAAAAATATTGAAATGGGGAATCAAACTGATTCTTACACAGGCATCAAACTTCCAAAAGTCGTATTAAAGATCTTAAAGAAGTCGTATCCAACTTCTTGAAGTTGTTAATCAATTGTATGACATTTGCATACCAAGTAATTTGATATAGTTCTGTAACTCCGGAAGTCATGTCAAACTTTTTGATATCGAATAAACCACATTATTCGTATGGGTTTCTTTCCCCGCCAAAGATCCTCGGACGTTCTGAATTTTGCTCTAACGACTGTGACACTACAACCCTGTCGGTTGTACTTGAACTACTTCCGGCTAAGCCAAAGATATATAGCGATCGCTTTATTGATATTGGAGGACGTAGTCGGTATTTTAAGGATACATGCTGCTACTCCATTAGTATCAAACTGCTCTTATGTCAGGCCATTACTATCATCCAAATGTTGAGTCAAACTTCTCGCAGTCATTCGCAGAGAAATTGTGCGTAGCTTAAGCCTATCTGTTGTACTTGAACTGCTTCCGGCTCTTCCACAGATATCATGAAATCGCATTATTGACATTGGAGGACGTAGTCAGTTTTTAAGGATACATGGCCAGAAGGGAGCCGCTTCACATTGCCCTTAGTCATGTCATTTCAAACATCCAAATGTTGTGTCAAACTTCTCGCAGTCACTTGAAGTTGTGCTCAATCGAATTCCCAGCTTTGAAACGAACGTGCGGGAAACTCTCGCCACATTTGAAATGCGTGCCGCAAGTTGGTCAATCTTTCACTTGGGTTGCTGTCACTTCATATTGCGATAATTTGCAAGTTTTACTTTACTCCCAAGAGTGAGATCCTTATTGATGAAGACACCCATAATCACCACACACACACGGCTGTCTGTTTGGGAAGAAATTCCTCAAACATGAATAATGTAGAGCCCAGAGTGAGTTTTATGTGCGCATACATATTTATGTGACAACATATTTTGGTTCGTGTCGATGGTTTTTACTTCATTAAAATTCTCGAAAATTGTCGATTCCAAGAGAGAGATGACCTTTTACGGTTGATCTTTATGTAGCCAGCAACGCAGAACGCAAAAAAACCAACAAACAAAACATTTTTGGCAGTTTTTAAGGAAGTCTCAGCACAAACGACAGTCGACAGCCAAGGAATCAATGTTGCACGAATGTTGGAAATCTGGCCACTAAAAACGCATTTAAGTGGTCAAATGGTCAAACAACGAAACAGCATTTTTCCATTCGTTAAACAAAAGCCAAAGAAATCGTTGTTGTTTGAATTTACTTTGAGAGGACATGTAAAAAATGTCATTTATCTTAACATTGTTCCCAAAGAACGAACACACATTCACTTGGGCACACATGTGTACATAGCTGCACTCGACTCGACTCCATGTTGCATGGAAGACACCAAAAACACTCATCTTCTTTCACAAATCCACATCCACCAGATATCGAGATTTTACCATTCGGTCGCTGTTGCACTGCTGCTGCTGTGTAAACAATGTTTGTTTGCTGCCTCCGATCACAGGCCATGGCGTATTCATAGATACCTGAGAGTACCTGAACATGCAAACTATTTGATCATGATCATACCACTTCATCTCTCGTGGATAGCGCTGGTACCTATCGCCGTCACCATCACCATCGGCTCCATTTGCCGGGGATAAACAGGCGTTTTGCATTTCACACATGTTTCGTTTTCCAAGATACGATCGGCGTCGTCGTCGTCGTCCTCCTCATCATCATGTACGCTTGGTGTGCTCCTTCACGATCACTTTGCCGCCGCCGCCGCCGATCATTTTGCTGATCATCGATCGATGTTTGTTGTTTGGCTGTTTTTAAAGTGGATTTTGCACATTTTGCCGTTATTTTGTTGTCACACGCCAAAAAGGAGATTTTCTCGCATTCTCGCATACGGATCGGATAGTTCACATGCGATATTGAATATCATCGAGATTGTCCATGGTCCATGTTGATGTTGCCACGGACCAAGTGTTCACTGTGCTGCTTGGTGTTGAAGACAAACACCACCACAATTTCTTTGAAGTAAATTTAATAGGGTCCAGAGTTAGAATGTGGCCGCATACACATGTTTTCATAAATGTTCGACATTTTTGGCATTTCTGCTATGGGAACGAATTTGAGATGTGTTCGAGAATGCGTGAAGTGAAGTGAAGAAGGAAGCCAAATGCATAGGAATACATTTTCCATAATTTTTTTCGAAATTGTCTTAAGTGATGGAGAATGCATAGCATTCCAGAAATGTTTAGCTATTTGAAAGAGCGGGAAATGCTAGAAAATTGCTTTCTCTGGAAATACTGACAACGTTTTTGAGCTCAACAAGTGTCAGACCTTTAGAAATATATGAGTAGAGACAGGTACTACACTCTTAGAACTGTTGGATCCGCAAACTGATTCGATTTGGAAAATCTGAACCATCCTTGTTTCGGTACTTGTTGCACTTTGGGGGAGAAGGAGCATGTCAAACTTCTTCCAATCATAACTACCTTCATCCAGTTGTATCAAACTTCAACAAGAGCCGAATCGAACATCTCAATGTGCCAAACTTATAGAACATTTAGATCAGCGAAACGATTCGATTTGGACAATCTGAACCATCCTTGTTTCAATTTACCTTTGGCACATATCTTCTTGCAATGTGTTGGCCAATGAATATGTCAAACTTCTTTCAATCATAACGAGCTTCATGCAGTTGTGTCAAACTTCCACAAGAGTCTAATCGAACATTATAATGTTACAGAATTATTTCCTCAGGAAATCTGAATTGTACCTATTTCCTCTAACCTTTGGGAGCACTTGTCGCAATGTGGGATATTCAAATTTCAAGAGCTGGTCTAACGAATTTGTCAACTTCTTCCAATCATAACAAACTTCTTGCAGTTGTATCAAACTTCAACAAGACCTAACGAACTTATTCGAGTTGATACTCGAAGTTCGTCTGGAAATCGGAGTGATACTTGTATTCATTTGACACTGGAAGCTTTTGTCGCAGAGTGAAATTTTAAGATCAAATTTCTTCCAATCATGACTACCATCTTCCTCAAAATTCTCAAAGTTGCACTAAGCTTTGTGGCGTATTCAAACCGTTGAACCCAAATGACATTTTAATATATCAACTCTTGCATTAATAAGTTCAAACCGAACATAATAATGTCAAATGAGACCTCAATCATAGCAAACTTCTTGCAATTGTATCAAACTTCAACGAACTTAGTCCAGTTGATACCTCTGGAAATCGGAGTCATACTCATATTTATTTGACACTGGAAGCTTTTGTCGCAGAGTGAGATATTAAGGCTATAACAAAAGATCAAATATCTCCCAAACGTGGCAACTTTCTTCCTGTTGTTTCAAACATCAATAAGTCGTATCAAACATCTCAAAGTTGCACTAGGCTAAATGTCGTATTCAAACCTTTGAAACCGAACAAAATAATGTCTGATGAGATCTTTCGGCAACATATTTGAGCACACATACTATTAGCCAACTTAAACTCCAAGATGCTGCGATTTGGAAGCCCTATCAAACTTTTTGAGGTTGTATAGAACATCTTCCTTGGCGGTTAATCGCTTGAACATCATTAAAGTGTTTCAGTAATTCCATTTACCATCTTAAGAAAGCATGAACTTTCCAGGAAACTCTAGAAATCCAGAAAATAAAACTTGAAATGGCCAGCTTTTGTACAAATTATCCTAATGGAAATAATCGAATATTAACGATTAAAAACAAAACATTAAATTCTCATTACGGAGGGCAATCAAGGCAGGTGTGCTTCTACTCTCGTACTCTCCCGGTGGCTATAAAAGAATTACGTTTTTTAGTGCATTCTCGTTTATGGATCGCATACAGGAAATCATAATCCTTTTTAATAGTTTGTTTGTTGGTTTAACTATGCATCTGAGTGAGTGAGGAGGTGATTACATGGAAACTATCGTTTCTTTTGATTTTATACTCGAATACTTTATGATTGCATAACATTAAACTACAGCGAGCGATGATAGATGATGATACCGGCGCATAACCGCCATTAAAATCCATTAAAAAGAACAAAAAGGTATTACTGGTGGCCCCATCTCCCCTGTCCCCTCTCATTTTCCCTGACGAATTGCGTGAGACTTTAGTTAGAAGAACGAGAAGAAAGAGGCGAGCCAGTCGCATTCGCGGGAAAAGGAAAGGAAAAGCTAAAGAATTTTGAAAGCTTCCGCAAAAAAAAAACGTTAACTCATCATGATCTACAACACTTTAGAGCTGAGCAACACTCCAGCCACATAAGACACTTACTCACTCGTTCACTCACTACAGTCCTCCAGTGCGCCATGAAAGCCGCCACCACCACCACCACCACCATAACCATTAGACTTGGCTGGTTGTTACTGGATCGTTGCGTCTTAAATGTATCCAAAACATGAAATTAAAATCCCATGCAAAACGATCGTCATACAGAGATAATTATTTCTTGACCTAAGTTACAATATTACAACCAGGCAGGCAGGCACACAGACAGACCGTCCGACAGACCATGGTTTCGGCTGTTTGCTTCTGCTTCTCTTCCAACTTGTGTAGTGGGTACTTTAAATTAGAACCTTTTGCTAGGCGATGCGTAAAGGTGCCAAACAGTAAAAGCCAGAGCAACGACAGCAGCCCCCGGTAACGCAAAAGACAAAAGGCTTTCCACTAGGCTGGGTTGAGCGAACTCTTGTTATTTATACTCTGCACACGAAATTTTCCATTTCGAAAATCTTAAGCCAGCGCCGCCGCACACGTTCTGGCTAGAAAGACGCAGAGATTCAAAGCGGCGAAAAGTCATTGCACTTTGGCAAACGAAAAAAAAGCGATAAAAATCTAAGACAGCCCAGCAACAACATCACGGCAAATGCCAGAAGTAGTGACTCTTCTTCCTGATCGTTGGTTTTTGGATTGTTTGGAAGTTGTGGTGTCGTCTCTGGGATATCCACTAAAGTGCTGCCACTAAATGGTGATGGTGCTGGTGCGGTTTGTAATGGCGGGAATTTTTAGCTAATTACCATTCTGGTAATTTATTAAAACCTTACACGGCATAGATTAGACGGGAAACTAGAAGATTTTATCGCTGTTGCTGCTGCTGCTGCTCAGTTTTACAGCTACAGGCTGCTGGCGTAGAAAACTGAAAGTTTGAACCCGAGCCGAAACAATTTCCAAACCAGAGTGATCAGTAGTTTGAAACGAACCTCAAATAGTCCTGTGCGACTTCTAGAAGTTTGACACAAAATCAAACAATGGCATAGGACTTAAATTAGTTAATTGCTGGTTGGAGTTCATTTTGAGTGGAAATGTTGACAGCCTCAACACTATGTAGTCGTATAGCACTTCTAGAAGTTTGACACAAAAGTTGAGTATAGTTTTATAGACCTTTGAGAAACTGTACACGAGTATAGGACCGGCGTTATAACACAAAAAGAAATATTTAATTTTGTGTTGAAAGTTGGCACAACTTAAGTCTAACGCCGCCTAGATGCTCTACCATTATGTTCAATATTAACACCATTCTCCTTAATAGTTGCTACGGAAATGAAGAAGTCGTCTGTCTACCTTCTTTGTGATAAATCTGGGCGGACAAAGTGGTCATTAACACTATATCCCTACAATTGCCTTCGCAATCTCAATGCCATTGTTGCATGTTTAAAAATGTATACTTTTCTCCGCCCAAGATTTATACTTACATTTACTTGGATTTTTTCTATGTACGATTGTATGTAGAAATGCTATTAGCACTTTAACTAAGCCATGACAATGTTGTTAACAACATTTCCATTTACATAATCTATTAAAAGGTCTATTCGTGTTCGTGAGAGGAGACGCAGACGCAAACGAAATCTTGGTCTCCTTAACGTATTTCAACAATGTTTAATAGCGCCATCTGTCGCACAAACTGTCGTCGAGGGGATACTCTACATGATACATCCTGTTTTTTATAGTATTCCATTGGAATTAAAAGAACGAGAGAGAGAGAGAAGCAACTGCCAACAAACGCCAATGATCATTCAATTTACGTTTGGCTAATTGCATTCGCTGCTGTTCTGTGCTTTTACAAGGCCACAGGTGTATGGATGGCCAACACATGAAGCATGTGTCTCGTTGCCTTATGAATGGTGATTACCAAAAGAACAATTTCTCATTTGACATTTAATCGGTAAATGGCTGAGAAGGTTTTATGTGTAAAGAGTGTCATTAAAATGCCATCACTGTTTACATTCAATGTCAACGCATTATACATTCAGGTAAAATGCAATTGCCAATTCATTAGAATAATTTTGAAAATATTTACAACAATTGGAGAAATTATTGTATAAAAATACATTTGACGCAACTTAAGGTTATTTGATACGTTTTCCAGTAGTTTGATACCACTTCGAGCTTCCAGCAACGAACTGTTTCATTTCTACCAATAAGAAATCTCTGAAGAATGAATTAAAAATGGACTTCATTACGAGAGATTTAATCTAATCAAAGAGCAAGATGTTAGCTGATACTTAAAAAAGTTTAATGGAACTTAAAAGAAGTGTTATGCCCTATCAAAGAGGTTTGATGGAATATCACAGAGGTTTGATGAAATATCAAAGAAGAAATATATAAAAGATGGATTTCAAAGCAGTTTGATGGTATTTTAAAGAAGTTTAAAGGAGTTTCCAAGAAGTTTGATGGAATTTGAAACAAGTATGAAGGAATATCAAAGAAATTTGAAAGAAGTTTGAAGGAATTTCAAATAAGTTTGATGGATTTTAAAGAAGTTTAAAGTTTGATGGAATTTGAAGGAAGGTTGATAGGACTTTATCAAAGAAGTTTTATGGATTTCAAAAAAGTTCGATGACATTTTAAAGAAGTTTAAGGGAGTTTCCAAGAAGTTTGATGGAATTTTAAAGAAGGTTGATAGGACTTTAAAGAAGTTTGACAGGACTTTAAAGAAGTTTGACAGGACTTTAAAGTAGTTTGACAGGACTTTAAAGAAGTTTGACATGATTTTAAAGTAGTTTGATGGAATTTCAAAGAAGTTTGAAGGAATATCGAAGAAATTTGAAAGAAGTTTGAAGGAATTTCAAATAAGTTTGATGGATTTTAAAGAAGTTTAAAGTTTGATGGAATTTGAAGGAAGGTTGATAGGACTTTATCAAAGAAGTTTTATGGATTTCAAAAAAGTTCGATGGCATTTTAAAGAAGTTTAAGAGAGTTTCCAAGAAGTTTGATGGAATTTTAAAGAAGGTTGATAAGACTTTAAAGAAGTTTGACAGGACTTCAAAGTAGTTTGATGGAATTTCAATGAAGTTTGAAGAAATATCAAAGACATTTGAAAGAATTTCAAAGAAGTTTGATGGCTTTAACAAAAGTTTGATATAACTTTTAAAAAGTTTGATGGAACTGTAAAGAAGTTTGATGGATTTTAAAGAAGATTGATGAATTTAACGGATGTATGAAGGAACTGTAAAAAAGTTTGATGGAATTTTATAGAAGTTTAACGGATTTCAAAGAAATTTATAGGGATTTCAAAGAAGATAGACGGAATTCAAAGTAGTTTGATGGATTTCAAAAAGTTTGATATATTTTTAAAGAAGTTTGATCGATTTTTAAAGAAGTTTGATGGATTTCAAAGATGTTTGATGGAATTTCAATGAAGTTTGAAGGAATTTCAAAGAAGTTTGACGGAATTTCAGAGAAGTTTGAAAGAATTCTAATGAAGTTTGAAGGAATGTTAATGAAGTTTTTAATGAAGATGGATTTCAAAGAAGTTTGATGGAAGATTGATAGAATTTCAAGGAAAAACGGCTTGAAGGGCTATGTATTATCAATTTTGAATACTAGCTATTTTTATTAAACCAATTTACATTAACATCAAATTAAATGTATACCAAATATGTATGCCAATTATTAACTTCCCCTGTTGGTAATGAATGAGGCCAACAATTTCGACAACTACCGAGTTGTGATCGAGCTCCAGTTTCAGACCTCAAAGAAAATCAATTAAAATTGAGTTTTCAAACAACAATTAAGCTAATGATGTTGCACAAAAGAAAAAACAACAACAATTGGCCAAAAAACAATGTATCTGTTTACAGCAATTAGGCCAAACATTTGGCAAGAATTTCTTTCGAGTTCACAAAATTAAATCAATATTAACCCAAACGCCAATCATTAACATACATTTATTTCGAACAAACGTTTGCTCGAACAAATTGCTCTAAAATCCCATTAATGGTGGTGAAAATTATCTTGGCTTAAATGTCATCTACTACTACTACTACACACACTTAGGCCACACATTTGGCTTGAGTTTATTTTCTATTTTGCAAAATCACTCATTTAGATGAAGATGCCGCTAACTGTTATTGATAAGATCGTACAACTTACACCGACTAGTTAGTTCGGCTGGCTAGCTATAGCGGCAACAGCGTGCGGCAATGCATATTCAAGAGCAATGTCATGATCAATGCATGCATGAATGAACACATGAATTTGTATAGTGTTTGTTTCAATTGGCGGGCGGGCGGTCGTATAGGTCGTTGTGGCGAAAAGCCAACACACTTGTTTTTCCATTTCTCAATAAACAGTATCACTATATGACGGACACGGAGAGTGTGCCAGACCACAAATGACATGCAACGCACACGCTTGTGAAACGGAGACGATGTAACACGGCGGAAAATGCGACTGCGGCTAATGCTGGTGCTGCCGGTTTTTGATGGCTAAGACTGTAAATTGAGACATGGAAAATAAAACATCAATGTCAGCAACAGCAGCAGCAGCAACATCCCAATTCATCATCGATAACAACATTAGACACCAAACATGCAACAGCAGTGGCAACTTTGTTAGTGGTTTGCTCGAATGCCAGCAAATATTGTTATGTACTCGTCGACATGACTGCGTACAAGACATTAGGGAGGAACGCAATATTAAACTTGTTTAACTTGAACGTCGATGAAGGATTTACATCAGCAGTCTCCTTAGGTTTCAATTAAATCGTAGTATTTCTTTCAACTGCTCCTCAAAAACTGAATATGTCACGATACCATTTTAAACCGTTAGGTTTTGCATTTAAAATCATATATTGGGGTGGAGTGTGATGGCTCTAAACCAACCTATTATTATTTCCTTAGTTACAACCCACCACTATTTGCAGTTTGATTCAAACTAGTTAACAAGTAATTCAAAACTGTTACGTTTGATTCAAACCACACCACGGCAAAACAAAAGTTTGAAAAAATTTCAAAGAAGATTGATTGGTTTAAAGATCTTTGGTGGAATTTCCTACAAGTTTTATGGAATTTCAAAGATGTTTGACGGAAATTCATAGGAGTTTGACGGAAATTCCCAGGGGTTTGATAAAATTTTAAAGAAGTTTGGTGAAATTTCAATGAAGTTCGATAGAATTTTAAAGAAGTTTGGTGAAATGTCAAATAGGTTTGATGGAGCGTCAAAGAAGTTTAATGGAGCATCAGAACAGTTTGATGGAACATCAATGCAGTTTGATGGAACATCAATGCAGTTTGATGGAACATCAATGCAGTTTGATGGAACATCAAAGCAGTTTGATGGAATATCAAAGCAGTTTGATGGAACATCAATGCAGTTTGATGGAACATCAAATCAGTTTGATGAGCATCAAAGCAGTTTGATGGAACATCAAAGCAGTTTGATGGAACATCAATGCAGTTTGATGGAACATCAAATCAGTTTGATGAGCATCAAAGCAGTTTGATGGAACATCAAAGCAGTTTGATGGAACATCAATGCAGTTTGATTCAAAACAGTTAATTGACTTGATTACAATCCTCCGAAGTTTGAAGCAACTATTTGCAGTTTGATTCGAACTATTCGCAAGTAATTCAAACAGTTAACGTTTGAGGAGTAGAGGAAATTTGTCAATAAATAATTAATTAATCATTTTCATATCGCGCGCTCCATCCCAATGTACAAGCATCGCATGTAGGTTGTTTTCTGTGCAACAATATCGTGCAACATTCCACTTTACATCTGAGTAATGTCACCACAAACTACTATGTACGTGAGTCCACTTGTAGCCATGACTGTTGGCTGTTGTGAGTGACGTTTACAAACTGTTATCTTTGCAGACGAGCACACATCACATGATGCTGATGCAACTCGTGATAATGTGCCGGAGTTCTTATGATGTTCCACGATGATGATGATGATGATGCGTTGGCTAGAGTGACACATGCAAGTGCCGAAGAGATGAGTTGCTGTTGGTGGTGGTGGTGGGGGTTGGAGATGTGGAGGTGGAGTAGATGACCTAACAAAGGCCCTGTCAACCTTTGAGTAAATTTCTGTGGAAGCACAAGCTAACCTTTTGTCTAATGGTCTCTCCTACAGGAAATATGAGTGGGAGATATTACAGCTCTCCCTCCCCGGTAACACCTCCGAAATACGATTAGCTTTTTCTTTTGGCGTTACGTTCCGAAAGTTTGAATGGCCTTATTCATTTCGTTTCAAGTCTGGACAGCACCACCCGACTTTATTCAGTAGCGAAGTTTGTTTAAAATATTACCAAAATGAAGTTCGATTCAAACTAGTCGTTCAAACTAGTTAACATTGATTGCAACCAGTTACAGTTCCTTTAATTTCGTTGGAATTTTCGGAAATAATAGATTTACAACTATTGATCATCGATATGTTCGATGTACTCTCATCAAATCCTGTTCGATGACCAAACCCGTTCCTGGCCAGATGCATACGTTTGTGTTAGATGTCTTTCCATGTTCAGAGTGTTGTAACACTGATACTTCTCAAACACTCACATATCGTTCGAACCAGTCCGATGGCTATAAATAGTTTAGTGTCTCTTGTAATACTGTCAAATACATGTTCTAACAATGTCTTGCCGTAGCACAACACAGCAGCGTTACAAGTGTCATCATATCCACAGCCATCATTTAAAGATGCTGCTATCGAGCACAAACTCGATCCGAAGAACGCGTGCTGCATAATATCATCACAGGGATGGACGGTCGGACAGAATGGCTAGAGCTAATGATAGTATTGATTAATCTCGGCTGAACGTTAAAATTTTGTGGTTTCGATTCGCATTCGATTGTTTTCAATACCCGAGATAGTTTGATATTGCCTGTACTGGTATTTATTCGATATGTTTGCCAAGTATCAGCGTTAACGGTGATAAATGACCATCATTCAAGCGTGCCACACAACTTTACTACCTCTACAGTTATGGCGAATAGTCGGTCGTCCGGTTTAGTACGTACGTAGTTGTGGAGGCAGGCAGCCGCCAGTTGCATTTGCCCGTGCAACTATCTGAACATTGCATTCAGCGTAGCGCTTTGTGATGTTCTCAACTAAGCCTAAGCTTAATTTAATGTTTATGCTATGCATTGCTTGGTGTTAAATATGTTGTTATTTTAACGGATATGGCGCTTAAGGTTTAGGTTTCAAATCATGATGATGATATGTACTTAGGTATGGAAATTTGTAATTGAATTTCACGCCTCTTGCAACGGTATAATTACATATATCGTCATGTGGAGGGGGGTATAATGGAGTTGGAAGACAACCATAAGAAGTGGTAGCAGATTTCAACGTTAGCTGTCTGATGGCTCGATTACTCAGAAATAATTATTCTTATTTACCAAATTTATAATTTGTGCTGCTGGTTTGATGCCCTCTATCGGGAAGTTTGATACAACCTCAAGTAGTTTGTTTCCATGGAATAGATGTTCGATGGAGCTTCAAGAGTTCAAAGCAATTTTCAACAGTTTAAAATGGTTTCAAATTTTAGGCCAGTTTTTTGTTTTCCTTTTTTCATGAGCAGAATGCTTGTCTTCATCTCGTGATAGTGAAATTATCTCTCTCGAAAAATCATAAAAATTAGGTTTACATGATTTTCTGTTTATCCCTAACCCAGTATTTTCTGGCTTACTAAGAAATAATTGTTGTTATTTATCAAGTCTATAAAGTGTGCTGGTATTTTGATGCGATCTGATTGAGCAGTTTGATACAACCTTAAGTGGTTGGTTCTCATGGAACATCTTTAGTTTGAGAGGACTTCTAGATGCTCGTAGTTTTATGCCATCTATTGAAAAGTTTGATACAACCTCAAGTAGTTTGTTTCCATGTTACAGATGTTCGATGCAACTTCATAAAAAAAGTTCGAATCAAACAGAATCAACAGTTTGAAACTGTTGCATCAATGCAATTTTTTTAATTTTTGACCAGAATGCATTTCTTCCACTCGAGAAAAGCAGTGATAATAAAATTATCATAAAAAATATATTCAAATGATTTTCTAGTTTACATTTATTGAGAAGTTTGATACAAACTCAAGTAGTTGGTTCCCATGGAACAGTTGTAGTTTGAGACGACGTCGAAGCAAATTTCAGCAGTTTGAAACGGTTGCAACACTATAATTTATCTTATTTTTGACCAAAATCTGGTCTTAGTCTCGAGATAAGCTAAGATAGTGAGATTATCGCTCTCGAAAAAATCATAAAAATATATTTAAATGATTTTCTAGTTTACATCTATTGAGAAGTATAATACAACCTGCAATAGTTGGTTCCCGTGGAACAGTTTTTGTTTGAGACGACTTCTAGATGTTCGATGGAACTTCATAAAAAGAGTTCGAAGCAGATTTCAGCAGTTTGAAACGGTTGCAACAATATAAATTATTTTATGTTTGACCAGAATGCTTGTCTTGATAGTAAAATTATCATACACAAATTTATTTAAATGATTTTCCACTTTTCATTCATTGAGAAGTTTGATACAACCTCAAGTAGTTGGTTCCCATGGAACAGCTTTAGTTTGAGACGGCTTCTAGATGTTCGATGGAACTTCATAAAAAGAGTTGGAAGCAAACTTCAGCAGCTTGAAACGGTGGCAGGAATGTAATTTATTTTATTTTTGACTAGAATCTGGCCTTAGTCTCGAGATAAGCAGAGATTATCTCTCTCTAAAAAAATCATAAAAAATATATTTAAATAATTTTCTAGTTTACATCTATTGAGAAGTTTGATACAACCTGCAATAGTTGGTTCCCATGGAACAGTTTTTGTTTGAGACGACTTCTAGATGTTCGATGGACCTTCAAAAAAAGTTTGAAGCAAATTTCAGCAGTTTGACGCGGTTGCAAGAGATAAGCGGAGATCGCGAAATTATCTCTTTCGAAAAATCATAAAAATTACATTTAAATGATTTTCTAAAACAACAACAAAAGGAAGTGTAAAACTGATTAACGCTGCCACATCACGATATCACTGCACAGCACAGTTCAGTTCATGCAATTCCTGGCTAATTTGCTGTGCAACTTTTACTTGCTCTGGCACTTTAATTAATTTAATAGCTGACCAAATAAAACAATGTAATAATTGGCAAATTTCCCAGTATCTCGGCAAACTTTATGATATAATAACATCTTAATAGCCGTAGTGGGAATTCTGGCCAGAATTCATCTTTAAGACCAAGAAATAAATGGCTTTTGTTGTGCTTCGGGATTTTCCGTCTTTCTTTGCTGCTTTTTCGCTGCATGTATAATTCTCAAATGTACAATTATGTAATTTAAGAGAAAAGAACTATAACAAATTTCGATGAACAACAAAAGCAAACAAAAATCAAGATTTTTTCAGTTCAGTTGCATGTCGACGCCGTCGTCGTCGTCGTTGTTGGTTGTTTTCTGTTTTCCTCTATGGGGAAGCAGCAACTGAAAGAAAAGGCCAAAATAACATTTTCCATGGCCTTGATCACATAACTTGGTTAGTTTTTTTGTTGTTGTTGTTGCTACTACTGCTGTTGTGGTGAAAAATGATGTACAATTTCTCTTAGCCAAGTTCTTGTGTGTTGTTTGTTAACAACGGCAGCTTGCTGGCTGGCAACCAGGAATAAAGTTGAAGATCATGACAACGAGGATGATAATGTTTGCTGCTGTTGTTGTTGTTGTTGGTGGTTGTGATGGTGTTGTTATGCTGATCGTGAGCTTGAGCTTGAGGTCTGCACAAAAGGGTGTATCATGTTAAGCGTTAACACAACGTCTCAAATATCACAATCTAGACACAGAAAACCTACAACCTAAAGGACGGACGGACTGACGGCTGTCTAACCCGCAGACAGCAGCTCGCCCAGACCAACCATCCTCTGGGATATCAATATCAGCCACATCAACAACAGCATCAGCACCAACCACCACCATCAGTCATCACCATCTTTCATTCTTGGCTAGCCGAAGATAGATTCTAATGTTTGTGGCCAGTCTGACAGGCTGCTTGGCTGTCTTAAAAGTGCAACAAATGAATTTTTGCAGTAATTTAACATGATTATGTCGTAGTCGCTCTCATACTTTCACGGTTCTTTGTCTACCATTAACATGGTCCTCCACCACTCGTGCCGCTCGCCTCTGTGTAGACCTGCTGCTGTAATATGCAAAAGGGTTAGAATATCTCGACCCGTTGGACTGTAGAAGAGATGCGCTCTTCTCGCCATTATTAGAGTTGATAGTTTGAGCTCCAGCTCCTGCTCCTGCTGCTGCTGCATTATTTAATACCTCTTGGAAGACTACCTACTACTACTTGTTTGGTTGCCATGGCAATTGCCATCCTTGGCAATTGTAAAGGCTGTAATATTAATACCGCCGCCGTGACGTGATATTTATGTTGTTACCAGTTCTTCTTTTTTTCGGCTGTATCCAATGGTGGTCGTAGGACCACCGCTTAGACGAACTGGAATTGCGCCAACAATAACAACTAATTATGCATCCATAAGTCATAAATATCTATTCAAATTTGCGGGCTTGTCTGGCCAAATCGTATTCGCTGCCATAGAGCACGTTCGGCTTATTACAAAACAATTAACGAAGGATTCCGTGACGTGGCTTTGGGAAAATGCTAAAGTCAGGGAAGGTTTAGAGGTCATTGACATTCGTTGAGTGTTTTTTAGGGAAATAAGAATTTTCTATAACCAAAGAGGGAATTCCCGTACCATTCCTTTACAATATCAAGTCCTCACGAGCAATTAACAAAACTTCCGAGCAGAATTGCCACAAATTCTACGCATAAGCTTCAATGTCATAACAATGATCGGACTGCGCACACTCCCAGGCCACAAACCCAAGTTGCCACCAGAGTACCAACACACTCACACACATGATGTACTGCCACTGTCTTAACCAAGGCTACCAAGATTGCAGAGCAGCAGCAGCAAAAAAGTGGCATTAACTATCTTGGCCAGACTTTCAACAAATGTACGCCTTATTTTTCTCTTCTTCTAGCAGAAATATAACATATGCAACAAGCCGTGGCACAAATGCACTCACACACTCACATAAGGGGGTGTGACCGTAGACACAAAAGTCAGTTAACTTTAGCTTTTCCAGCCTGCAGGGAGAGCAGTCAGCCACCCGACCAACCTATTTAACGGGCATAAAGAACAAACAAACAAATAATAATAAAAAAATATTTTTGCGGTTTGCAACATCGACATCGGGAGTAGCATCAATTTCAACAACCAAAGCAACAACCTTTGTGATGATGATGGTGTTGTAGTTGTAGTTGCTGGAATAGATCTACTGGGAGATTCTTTAAATGGGTTACAGAAATATGACTGGGGAAACCAACATAACATATGAGTAGAATGTTTTCTTTTCCTAAGAGCTGGGACGACGCTAGCTAGATAACAAACGAATGGAAAAATGTTTGGCGTTTCGTTTTGCACTTTAGCCAACAGGGTCTTCCTTTTGGAGAGATAACGAAGCCAAATAATACAAGCGATTTATATGGGAACTGAAACAGGTTCCAATCTATCACTGATCAAGCAACACTAAAAACTAAAAATTATATAGGGACAGCCCATTTAAAAATTTAAAACGAAAAAGTGCCTCATCTTCCACACCTGATGTCTTTGGCCCGGCCCGGTGTCGGACCTGGTCTGCACGGTCGCAGGACATGATCACAACTTTCTGGTGAATAATAAGAAAGAATGGGAAGAAAGAATTGTAACAGAAAGTTCAACAATAAAAACTCAACATGACATGACACAAGCACTCTATACTGAAGTTCCACTAATAACTTATGCCCACACAGGATACGAAATAGTGTGTGCGTATAGTTGATTGTGGTTCTCCTTCTTTCCGTTAGCAAACACAAAATTTCCTTCGTAAGAAGAAAAACTTGAACGAAATAACTGACATTCGATTGCATTACACCTTCTGAGAGTCTGTTTTACACTTGAATAGGATGATATACGTATGAAACTATAGGCGAAATTGAGTCAATTGGCGTTTTTACGTTTACATTTCCTCATCCTGTTCCTCCTTTACAGATAACTAACATTTTTAGTTATCTGTATCAAGTGTTTTACACTTGAACAAAATGATGAATGCCAATTGGCGCTTTTTCACAAATATCCAAAGGACAACATTTTTCAAAATTATTATTTTAAATACTTATTCACAACCTATGATAACGGTATTAGCTTCAAATTAAAGAGGAGTATATCGGTTAAAAATACTTTAAATATCATTCTTCTATTGGTATTAGTTCTGCGTTAACAACTATTTCAAATTGACACCTTAGTTTATTTAATTTATTCATATTTTACTTTTTAAGATGGAAAACTTGAAATGGTTGTTCATGCTAAACTAATGCAGGTAGAAGCTTGAAATTTAAAGTATTTTTAGGATATATTTTCTTCTCTAATTTGACACTAATATCGTTATCTTATGTAGCGAATAAGTATTTAAAATAATAATTTTGAAAAATTGTAACCTTTGAAAATTTGAAGTCCTTTTAATAAATGAAAAACTAATAACGCCAATTAACTCCAGGTGTTTATGTGTGTTTTATAGTTTCGGATGTATATCATCTGATTCAGGTGTAATATGGGCGGCTACATTCAAAAACACAAATTGTTTTTATTATTTTATTTTCTAGTTTCTAATATATACTTATGATCCCTCCCTACATGAGTTCGATGGCTTTTTCGGGCTTCTTCGGAATTGGTTTGTGGTTCAAGAACAACGGACTCAGTCTCCCAGTCTCTTGTCCCCTTAATTGCCCCCTTTAGTGTTCATTCGACCAAGATCCGTCCAACTTCCTGTCATCTCATGGCGCAGACTCTTTGCCATGCGTTTGAAATGTGCGCGCGCGCACCGTCATAATGCCAGCATTGACCATGGCAGACCAAGTTGGCGAGGCCATGTTCCAAGTCTCCAATATATATATTTTCTAAGGCTTTAACAACATATGCCAAGAGCAAATAAAGCAAAGAAAGCAATAGAACAACAGCACAGGCGTACACACAATGCACCATATGTGTGTGTGTGTGTGTATGTGGCGGCTTACGACCATTTGCAAATGTTTGGCATTTTCTTATTTTCTTTTACTGAACCCAGTTAACATGGTGTTACCATAAACTTTCGGCATTTCTCCAACTAGGCACTTCATATTACGATTGTATATGTAGTTAGTTGAACGCTCGTCGAGACTTTTGTGGCTTGTTGCAGCTTTTCAGCAGACTTACGCACAAAGCAAGATGAGGCTGCTGCCTAGAACATATGTACATAGACGTACCATTCGGTTCCTCGGTTATGGCCGAGGCCATGGCAACATCTTTAATCGTGTGTTTAAACAATGTCTCCGTGGCCATTATTTATGGCTCTTTCAATTTGCAATGATCCTTTTTTAGCGTATATGTGGTAACACCAAGGCCCTGCTGGCCACCACCACCATCGCCATCATCACTGCCACTTAAATAGTACATGTATGTACCCCCACAATATGCATGTACATATTTTTGTTTGGTGGCAAACTATTCTTCCTCTGGCCTCGGGTTGGACAAAACTTGGCCGTTTAAATAAACAAACCAGCACAGCCACCGCCACCACCACCACAAGAAAACATTCAAGAAATTTTAACGTTATTTTAGATAAGACTTTAATTTATGAGGGCATGACCGCATATTGTCATCTGGCAAAAGGAATTCCATCCTTTGCATACGAGTATGTGTCAGCCAGCCAGCCTGCCACACGAAATTTCGTTTGCCGGCCGTGTACGTGCATATGTGTCATTAGATGGCAAAATAAATGTCATAAACTTGTAATATCTTTATAGGAAGTACTAGATGTATGGCAAATGAAAATATTCTTTTAGGAAGCTATTTGCTCTGTTTAATAGATTTTGGACGATGCATTTTCAATTAGTTGAAAGTTTAAATCTTGAAATTTATTACTTCTTTGGAACTCCTGGGCTGGTTGAAAATTGCTTGGAATATTTTAGAAATTCTTGTTCATGAAAAATTCTCAGCGGGGCAAAGAGGTTTTCCCATAAAATATCCAGCCAGGGAAAAACTGAATTGTTTCTAATCTACTCCCAGCTCTAGAAATTCTTGTTCATGAAAAATTCTCAGAGAGGTTTTCCCATAAAATATCCAGCCAAGGGAAATAATTCTGTGAAACTGAATTGTTTCTGATCTAATCTAAGCTCTAAGCGTTTTCCCTGCCTTTCAGTGTAATTTTTAAGACTTTTCGATTTCATTTTTTATACTTTCGGCTGGACACGTTTCGATTCAAATCAATCAAATCGACTTTCAATCAATTTTTCCTTTGCATCGTTATGGACTCATACATCCAGTTTCCCTGACTTTCAGTGTATTCTCTAAGATTTTTTTTTCAATTCGAAAGATAAAACTATTGTAAGATTGAAATCAAACAAATCCACTTTCAATTAATTTTTCTTTTCCCAAAATTTGATAGATTATTTCTAGAAAATTATCCTGAGAATCATCATTCAATCATTTTTAAGACTTTTCGATTTCAATTGTTATACTTTTCAGTTTCCCTGACTTTCAGTGTATTTTTTAAGATTTTTTTTTGATTTCCAAATGTTTCGATGCGAAAGATAAAACTACTCAAAGATTTAAATAAATTAAATCTACTTTCAATTAATTTTTCTTTTCCCTGATTTAAACCGATCATTCGCGACAAATATTCTGAGAATCTGGGCTACCATGAAATATTGCTAAAACGCTTATTGCATTCTAGTTTCCCTGACTCTCAGTGTAATTTTTAAGATTTTTTTTTCTTCAATATTTTACCTTCGTCTGGAATCGTAGCGATTCGAAAGATAAAACTACTATATATTTGATTGAAATCCATCAAATCCTTTTTTAATTAATTTTTCTCTTTCCAAAAAATAATTGATTATTCCCCACAACTATTCTCAGAATCTGGGCTACCATGGAGTATTGCTAAAACCCTTATTATATTTCCAGTTTCCCAGACTTCCCAGAGTTATTCTTTGTTTTACCTTTTTTTAATTTTTGTTTTAATTCAAATCAAAATTGCAATTAATTTTTCTTTTCCCAGAACTTAATTGATTATTCCCTGCAAACATTCTCAGAATCTTGGCTGCTATGCAATATTGTTGAAAACCCTTATTATATTCCTTTTCCCCGAATTTAAACGATTATTCCCGGCCCAGTTACTCAGAATCTGGGCTATCCCAGCTTTGCTATTTGTATGCACTTCGCTATACTATTTGCTCGCAATAATACATCATCTCTGTCAATCACTAGGCCATTGTTGGAAGATCATCAGCTTAGCTTGAATTTGTACTCATTTTTTTCCAAAGCCACCAGCCAAACCGCAGCGCCAATAAATTTAGACTTAACAACCAACCAACATCCAGTGGTATTGGCTCTGATCTGGGATCGCTCTGGATGATGTGGCACATTTCGTATTACAATGGCCTGGCCACGTTTTTTTCTCTTGGTGGTGGCTCTTCTTTGTCTCTTCGAACGTACTTATTTTCCGCCTTAGTTTAGTTTCTTGGAGATTGTTGCTTTTCTTTACTGTTTTTGCATATTATGCAGCATTCTGCATTCTACGAACATATGTATGTTATTATTACGCTTTTTTTCGGTGTGTGTTTGCGTTTGTGTGTTGTTAAGTTGTTAAAATACATGAAATGTACAGTTAGATTTTTTACTATCCATCCACCGCAGACTGGGCTAGCTATGTAGCCCCACATATAGTCTGCGTTCTATTCTTGGGCTTTTACGAGGTCGTTTTTCCATTTCCATTTGGCCAGAGAGTTGTCGTGGCTTGGCTTGGATTTTAGGCTGTTGCTGTTGCTCTTGCTGCGAGTAGGTACTTAGTTATGTTTTATGTCATCTGTCTGCCGGAGATTTTCCTGGAGTTTTTGCCAAAAGACAAGTGCTCGGTGCCTCAGTGTTGTGGTAATTAAAATACATATATTTCCGTTATTACAACAACAGCCAGTTCCTTGGAAGTTGTGGAGGAGCTATGATTGTTCCTGGAGGGGCTTAGTTCATGAGCTTAAAATTGCTCATCCCACGAATCGATGGGAGTCGTGCATAACATTCAAATAGTTGGATGTCATGTTGTAGTTATCGAAATGTGTGAATATGTGAAATTTGAAAAAAATTAAAATTTCCTTCCTCGAAAACCAAAGTCTTGGAATACATACAAGCATTTTTGTAATTTTCGAAATGATTTGAAAATTTACATTTATTTTTATGGAAATTTTTAGCCATCAGCTAGCCTAGCAAAAACTTAGTATTTACAGAGGCTATCATTTAAGCAGAAAATCCCCTTATGCCGACCTTGTTCTTCTCTATGAAAGAATAAAGATTTCTTAACAAAACAAAAGACTTAAGACACATACACGTTGCAATTCAATTTCTAAAACAATTATATCAGAGTTTCCTGATTCAGCAAGTTTGATTCAACCACTAGAAGTTTGAAGCTGGTTGGATGCAACCGCAAGTAGTTTGATGGAGTTGGATAAGTTTAATGTGCAATGGAATTGCGAAATTTCATATCGATTGATATTCAAGATGACAAAAGATTTGTTTGTGGGTACAGTTGAAATACTTGAAACAAGAAGCTCGGTGGAGGGAATAGATATACAAGGTTCGTAGATGGCTTCATGCGAAATACATCAAACACCAAAACCATGGAGGAAGGAATTTTTCCCACTTGAACAATTTTATGTCAAGTCATTATTGTAGTCATCAAATGGGAAAGTTTTTCAATTACCTCATTCAGCTACTTTGATGCAACCACTATGAGTTTGAAGCTGGTTTGATGCAACCGCAAGTAGTTTGATGGCATGGGATAAGTTTAAAATGCAAAGGAATTGAGGAAACTCATATCATTTGATAGCCATATTGACATAAGTTTTGCAAGATGGTTTCAGGCGAAATACTCCAAAAAAATAGGAGGAGGGTTTGTTTCACACTTTAATTTTTGCTCTTTTCACACGTGGTCTTATGATTTTGTATTAATCATATCGTGTGAAAAGGATCAAAAAGGACCTACAATATGGAAAGAGAGATGTTATATCTAAAAGAATTAAATGGATTTTTTTTATTTTATGAACATTTTCGAAAAGCTGTGATTTTCCATCTGATCTGAATCTGGATGATTTTTAACAGAAGTATTGACCATTTACAATTTCATGAAGGTAAACAGAACAAAGAAATAACACTCTGTTCGATTCTTCAAAAATTTGAATAATTTTTCAATTGATTTAATCTTCTTAAAATCTTTATACTCAATATAATTGCGTGAATAGGCCCTATTTACACATTTTGTGAAGCTTCGATTAAAATATATTATTCAGCCAGCTCGAAACTTTATTCAAACTCTTGTGAATGCCTTCAAATGTAAAGAAATGTTAGATCGAACATATCCTCTACTAGACTTTCGATTACAAAATCCACTCATCTCCTTGGACATTACGGAGTGACAGAGGTTTCAGTCTTGTCTTGTCTTGGAACAGTTCATTTTCCCGTAGGGTTATAACTACGGGAAAATGAACTGTTCCAAGACAAGTCCTAGCAACTAGTCACTGGTGGATAGGCACCAATTCTAGTTCTAACCCAAATATACGAAGGCGACCGCTGGCTTTGTGAAGTGACCCCCTATGATATGACTTGGAAATTTGCGCTGTCTGTTTCAAAGGACATGGCTTAGACACACTTGAACTTGTTGGATGCCTGTTCTATACTATATATTTTGCGAAATGCTCTTAGACTTTATTTTTAAATATATAAATATACCTAAGAATTAAGGAGTGAATTGAGATTTTATTTAAACCTATCCTCCTACCTCAAGCTGGGTATGTTTATAGCAATTTCCCGAGGTGAACCTGGTTAACTTAGTTATATGAGTTAAAGAGTTAAGTCACATACATGAGTTCTAAAAAATACACATAATTCCACAAATGGCCCTGGAATATCAACGTTGGTCACATACATGATCCTTTAAAAATACATATAGTCCCACAAACTACCCTGGAATATCAAGGGGGACATTCTTCCAATATTTGAGCTGTGTGCAATATATTTTTTTTTTTGATCCACTGAAAGGGACCTACTGTCTACAAGGCCTCCAATTCATTAATGGGATGATGACGGCTCTTAATAAAGGCAAATGGTCTTACACGGAGTTGAACAAGGACTGCCAGCTTGAGAAGCTAGCAGAGTACTTAACGTGATATAGCGACATATTTTATTTATTTATTTATATTTGCATTCAAGAGTAACCGAGACAAATGAACAAAGAACTCTGTAATTTTACAACAGAATAAAAATGTCCCAGGAAATTTGTTCAACTTTCGAATTCGGGTCCATTTTTCCGACTAATAGGGAAAAAATTCTACATTCTACATATTTCGAGTACGAAATCGTATTTGCATGTTGTTGTTTTTTTACAAAACGAATAAACAATTCTGTAATTTAAAAAAAAGAATAAAAATGTCTCAGGAAATCTCTGCAAAATCCGATCTCTGTTGGATCTAGTTTCCAAGCAATAGGGAAATAATTCTATATTCTACATATTTCGAGTAGGAAATCGTGTTTGCATGTTGTTGTTGTTGTTGTTTCTTACAGCATGTTTAAAGTGATGTTTTCGCCAACTCCAAACTTTGCTATCATTCGGAAACATCGTTTTGTTGTTGTTGGTTTGTATTGTTCAACAAAACAAAACAACAACAAGTTGAATGACCGTTGTTGGTATCAGCGGTGGCTGGTGTTGCTGCTGCTGCTGGTGTCTCTTCTTATTCTTCTTGTTGTTGTTCTGTTATATTACTACATTTCCAGCACTCCAGTGTGCGGTATGCGGTGAAGTGCAAAATTCTTAGCTCACAACAACCACAAAAGTATCTAGTCTCCGGCAGCAGTTGGATGGGGAGTAGTATCAAAACTACCACTACCAACAACAATGAAAACAATGCCTGAAAACTGATTCTAGAATCATGTTGCAGGCATTTTCATGCTTTTCGCATACACAAAAGAGCGCACGCGCAAACACCAGACAACATCGCAGTAGTCGTAGTCATAGTCGTCGTCTACGTTTTAGTTTTCCCAGTATTTTGCTTAGACAGAGAACAGTCCATGACATGACTACGGCAAACGGCCGCTACCACAAACGCTGGCTGATACGTATGGTGATGTCGTCAAGTATGGCCAATATTAAATACTTAGTACATGCATGCCCACATTGGCCAAGTTCTTCTGAGGCCGTCCGACGACCATTCCTCGGTGTACGTTTCGCTGAATGAAGGTGGTTCTTGCCAATGCCCAAGAAGAGTTCTTCAAATCAGTAACTACATACAACCAGATATATATGCGAGTACATATGAGTACACCAGACTTCCTTGTCGTTACATACACATGTGTAGAAGTGTGTGTGTTTGGGCATGTGGAACACCATGAACAACTAACACCACCAACTCCGCCAACTCCAACACTAATGTGCATTTAAGAGTTAATTAAAAACTACGAACGAACGAAAAAATGGCCACAACTATTCCATTAATTAACACTTTAAAAGGAAATTATAAAACAGACGATTTGTAGGATTGGTGTTGTTGTTGTTCTATGCTAAGAGTATAAGATCCCAGTGGAAAAGCGGGAGGAGGTTCTCCTTGAAACATTGTAGTGCAGTTAACAAATTTAATAAAGCTAATACAGGCTGTGAAACACTGACATGTTGACTGTACGACAGGATTGGATAGGAGGATAGACTGGCACATTGTCAGGTGAAAGAAAGAGTGATCGGACAGAAGGAGGGACAGCCACAAGATGATAGATATTAGAAGGATGCATATATTTAAATTGTAGTTTAGTTAGAAGAAGGAAAGCCGACAGATCCAAAGACTAGAGTATCGTTGAAAGGATAGACAAGAGACAAGCGGGAGTTGAGCTATATGTCACTCCATAGATGTTTCTTTTCTAACATTACTCCATTATTTAAACTGCTTTTGATTTTCCTGGCAACTGTTCTGTAACCAAGCGTGGTTTAGACAAATGATCCAGGGAATACATTTCGAAATCTGTTCTATGACCACTTTGCCCGGCAAAACATTGTCCCTAGTAAACTAGGAAAGAAATTTGAAAAAACGGAAGTCTATGTCTATTTAAAATTCTTGGCAACTTCACCAACAACAAACGACAGAAAAGAAAATACATTCCGGCACAAGACTGTTGTACTGCACAAGCACTATTTTTCACCAGCCGGCTGGCTCCCCCTCCTCGGGAGATAACAAATGACTTCCCATAGCAATTTTTCAACGGGAATTTACATAAATGTCTAACAAAACACCACCTGTTGGCAAGATATGAAAACGACCATTAAAAAGAGACAGAAACCAACAACAACAAGATCACCTCAACTGAAACTACTCACAGAACACATAATTTGTCAACTCATTTAAACATGTATAACGATCATGATGAGAATGGATAGATTATAGTGACTATGTGTAACTAACAAGCAACAAGAACTATTGTATAACAAATCTGAGTGTAGAAATCAGATATGACATAATAAAGAATAAAGAAGGAAGAAAAAGAAAAAGAAAACAATGTGAATGAGAATGACAACAGCACATTCAAGATTACAAAAGATTCGTAGATGGGTTCATGCGAAAGGCTCGGAGGAGGGTTTGCTTCCTGAACCTGAACATTTTTATGACAAACCATTATTATTCGTATCACGTATGATTTCGGAAAGGTTTTTCAATATCCTCATTCAGCCAGTTTGATGCAACCACTAGTAGTTTGAAGCTGGTTTGATGCAACCGCAAGTAGTTTGATGCAACCGATTAAGTTCTGGAATTGTAAAAATTAATATCAAATGTTATACAAGATGACAAAAGATTCGTAGATGGGTTCATGAGAAAGGCATCAAACACCAAAACGACTTGAACAATTTTATGCAAGACATTATTACTAGTATCACATGTGGCCCTATGATTTTGGCAAGGTTTTTCAATTTCCTCATTCAGCCAGTTTGATACAACCACTAGGAGTTTGAAGCTGGTTTGATGCAACCGATTAAGTTCTGGAATTGTAAAAATGAATATCAATGGATATGCAAGATTCGTAGATGGGTTCATGCGAAAGTTACCAAACACCAAAAACACGGAGGACGGTTTGCTTCCCACTTGAATAATTGTAAGAAAAACCAATTTTACTCATATCACATGTGGTCCTATGGTATTGGAAAGTTCTTTCAATTTCATTCATTCGGACAGTTTGATGCAACCACTAAGAGTTTGAAGCTGGTTTGATAGAATTGGATAAGTTTAAAATGCAATGGAACTAAAGAAATTCATATTAATTGATTTTCAAGATGACAAAACAGTTGTACAGGAAGAAATACACCAAATAAAAAACAAGGTGGAGGGAATGTTTCCCTCTTGAATAAATTTATGACACATCATTTTTACTCGTATCAAATGTGGTCCTATGGTTTTTTGAAGGTTTTCCTCATTCAGCCAGTTTGATGCAACCACTAAGAGTTTGCAACCGCAAGTAGTTTGATGGAATTGGATTAGTTTAAAATTCAATGGAATTGCGAAAGTTCATATCATTTGATTGATATGAATTTATTTATTCCTTTAATTCTGGCCAATCTATGTTGTCATTCCTTTTGAAACTCCACTATTTTGAATTTACTCCATCTTAAGTGGAATTTATAATCAGTTAGAATTGATTATGCTACAGCTACTTTGTGGTCCTTTGGTTTTGGGAAAGTCATTCCGCCAGTTTGATGCAACCACTAGTAGTTTGATGCAACAGCAAGTAGTTTAATGAATTGGATAAGTATAGGATGCAATGGAGTTGAGGAAATTCATATCAATTGATTGATATTTATTCCTTTAAATAGTATAACATTCTGGACAATCCCCATTCTGACAGTTTGATGCAACCGCGATTAGTTTGATGGAATTGGATAAGTTTAAAATGCAATGGATTTCAGGAAATTAATATCAATTGTTTGATATACAATTATTTATTTGCCCATTCTGGGCAATCTTCGCTTATTTTTTGTCCAATTCCAACGATATTCCCTTGAAACTCCAAACTACTCTAACTTAAGAGGAATAAGTGGAATTAACACTTAAGTTAGAGTAGCTTACGCTGCAGCTACTTTGATAATTTCTGATAACACCAGTTTCCGGTTGTCAATTTCTGAAAACTCTTGACATTACCATTGACCCACCGTTCACCAGCTTCCCTGAAAGCCGTGAGTCATCAATCTCATCCTTCAGAAATAGTGGTTCAGCGGTTTATGAGAACCGAAATTTGTATAAACACAAAGGCCATCCTGACAATTGCTGATATTGGGTCCATCCACAGCACTCCAGTTCAGTTTAGCAATACACTTAATTTCCCAAGATTACCTTTGGCTTCATGAGCCTGCGAACAGCTCTGGATTACAACTCTAGTTTTAAACAGCTTTGCCGCTATACTTCATGACATGTGCGAGTGTGTGCGAATTAGAATATTAGCATTTCCTGTGCCCCAAGAAACAAGCTCTGCTAGAGCTCTTCTCCCCGCCGACTTTGAAATGAAGATGTTCAAGTTTTGTTTGCTTTGGTTTGGTTTGATTCCAGCAACAGGCACCTCACAATGATCGCGATACGTACTAAGCTAAATTTAGATTCCACGTCTAACAAATTGCCCATTAGCACAGGCACACACTTCGTTTTCGTTCCAAGCAGCCAGCCAACCAACCAACCGGGTTAGAGAAGACCAACACAGATCGTTGGCCATAGATTGCGACAAGCCAAAGAAATGGCAACAGTGAACCGTTGTTATGGCACTTGCAAACACCATCCATCCAAGCGACCGTCCGCCCGAGCGAGCGAGAATGTTTTGATGGCTTCTGCTGTTGACGTGAAAAGTGATAATTTACATTTTCTTTCATTTTATTTAAGACAACGAATTGTATGTGGACGGGACGGGACGAGACGGGACAGGACAATAAATTATAGTAATTCTAAAGAAATTAACATTTTTTCGTAGATTCTATAAAGCATTTTAATTAAATTGTTCTCTTTCTCTCTCTTCTTCGTTACAGCTCCCCTGCAAGATTATACGGAAATTCAACAATATACTGGTAAGTGCATACATATGGTCATATGGCCAGACAGACCTCTGGCTGGCTTTTTAGTGCATTTTGTGGACGTCGTCGTCGTTCTTGTTGTGTTGTGTTGCATCACATAACAATTTGCAATTTGCCGTTTGGTTTTTAGTTTTTCTTTTTTGTGGATTTGTTTATTCCACATGATTACCGGAAATTTATTATGAAAGCCGGGCTCTTGCGCAATATTTATGCTTCGTGATAGTTTGGAGTAGTGAAGTGCAATAGGAGTAGCCTTGTTCTGGTTGGCAGTAGCCAGCAGCCAACTAATATGCGGGTTATTTTTAGCCAGATCGGGAGAGTAGTAACAACGGCTATATGACCACACTTTTTTGTTATTGTTTTGTTCTGTGTTCTGTTTTCATGATATCCAGTGGTGTGATGCATGCAAATTACGTATAATTTTAACAACTGAAGATGGTCGTTAAGGCATTTTGTAATTACAGGCCAGATCTATTATAACGCTAGCACACCACTTGCCATAGCTCCATGTAACGTTTGAATATCTTCAAATTATTTCGACACGATCCAAATAATTTCTTCGCAACGATTAATTTGGTAGTGATTTGCTACAACCAAAAGTAGTTTCATAGGTTCGGAAGAGAAGTTTGATGCAACCACATGTAGTTTGATACAATTAGAGAGCACTAAGAAGGGTGTAGCTAATGCAGCATGATTTAGACAATAATCTCTTCGCAACAATTAATTTGGAACTGGTTTACTACAACCAAAAGGAGTTTGATAGGATCAGAAGAGAAGTTTGATGCAACCACCTGTGGTTTGACACAATTAGAAGACAGTATGAAGGGCGTAGCTAATGCAGCATTAGTTTATAGATGTTCTTGTTTGTTCTATAATACAAAATCATATAGATCCAGCATTAATTCGAGTAGTTCGAACATAGTTCAGCTTGATTCTCAGTATTTTCGACATCCTCCAGATATTGGGGTTCGTAAACATTCCAACTTATAGTAATTTATTTTATGATTTCTTTACGATGTCAAGAGAAGTTCTATGTTAAAACTAAATTTTTCAAATTTTAGTGGAATAGCTTCTTCGTTATTACCAGCGAAATTTCTTACTGAAATCTTATGAAGTATTAAACTTCTGGGACAGTTGGCAATTCCATTGTTATTAATGTAAGCTATACTCGATTTCACAATCAACACATTCAACACCTGAAAATGATCACTGCCTTCAAATTTCCCCCAACTAATTGTGATTGTCCTCACTATGCATAGACATTAAGAACAATTGGATTATTTAAAATAATTCTAAAAGCACTTATCGAATTACAATACAGCTGAATTAATCATGCTATATGTGAAAGTCTATGTCTTAGTGTGAGAAATGCATTCAATTATTTAAAATCAACTACACCCAAAGAAACAAGACAGTGAAAAATCAATTAAAATTGAAGCATTAACTAACGATTAGCTACAATGTGATAGCTACCATGTTATGATATAAATTTCTTCAAACAAACAAAAATATCCATTAACAAACCAACAAGTGATTGCAAATGAATCGAGCCAAAAGTTTGCAATTTTATCTTCCGTAAAAAAAATCCGAAAAAGCCTTGAACTTAAACTTCAATTTGTGCGAATTATGTAATTGATGAAAACTGAAGAAGAGCAAAAACCAAAAACAAAACCAGCTTCTGATATAAAAAGCGGTATTAAGTGTTCTCCCACCACAAAAACAAAAAGAAAAAAACGAAGCGAAGCGAAGAAGGCAAAAACAAGTTAATAATGTCCCTCCCAACTCCATCGCCATCAGCCTTCCGAATGAACAATGACCAGCACTTGAATGAAAATAAAAACAAAAAAATGTGTTAAACTCAATTGACCACAAAATTATTTAATATTTAAGGCGGTCTGGTCTGTTCTGGTCCGGTCTGGGTTTGTGCACCCAACACGATCTTGCCTGGCTTCCTTTAGCCACCCGACCGAACCTCTGCACCAATGTGCTGAGGTGTTAAGCGAGCAATTAAATGTTAAATACATAAAATAAAACACGTTTCCGCAACGAAGCAAAAAATACAACAACAAAGCCAAATGTATCAGAAACCAAAAGAGCTGCCAAACGGTAGCTGCAAACCCGAAATCATTTGATGTCATAATAAAGATTTGGACGACGAAAAAACAAAACGATATACCAACAGACAGGCGGACACCAGCAGTGATATCTTTCAAATGCATACAGATGGGGATGAAAAAATAGCAATGGCTATATTATTATGAATTGATGAAAGTTATAAAAAAACATCTGTAACGTTAGGATATACAACCTATATCAGTACCCAACCTTGGAGGATAAGTTTGATGCAACCACAAGTAGTTTGACTTAAACTCACAGAGACACAAGACAATTTATATAAGTCCTAAATCATTACCTTTCCAAGTGTAATTTTGACAAGACCGATTTGTGTGATTCCTAAATAATGTTCGAGGAAGTATAGGCTCTAGTTTGATACAACCCCAAGTAGTTTAAAACAATAAGAAAATATTAATACACATAGACTCAAGACATTTGATATATCTTTGCTATCCATCCTAAATCATTACACTTCAAGTGCAACTTTGACATGATCAGTGGTTTGAAAAAGGCAACAATCGTGAGTAATGTTCGAGGAAGTACAGGCTCTAGTTTGATACAACCACAAGTAGTTTGATATAATTTGAGAATATTAATACTGTGTTCAATCATAGTTATAAGCGGAGTAACAACACATAGACACTTTGCTATCCATTCTAAATCATTACTCTCCCATTGAGTTTTTACAATGGTATTGAAAAAACAAGAGCCAAAGGCCAATTGATGTGATTACTAACTAATGTTGGAGGAAGTCTAGGCTCTAGTTTGATACAACCACATGCAGTATGATACAACAGGAAAGTAAGCACAACTGGAAATCATTAAAATGACGAACCAGTTTATTAACTTCAACAAAAACGGGATCTCTTAATTCCACATAGTTTGACTTTAAATTTTAAAAATATAGTTTCAATTCAATTTTTCTGAATAAACAAATCTTCGAGGAAGGTAGAAGTGTGGTTGATGCAACCACAAAATCCGTAATATTCTTACAGCACAGCTGCCGTGAGGTTTATGCGATCTCGAAAACACTTCAGCTAGGTAATTTTTTGAAATGTCTTTAAATAATAATGCTAAATAAAAAGGAAGCGATTTTATTTACTGAAAACCCCCCAAAAACTAACTACACACTTGCAACGAACTATCTTCAAACTCCTTCACCTATTCCGCCTCCATTCCCTTTGCAAAAAAAGTTGTATCAAACTAGCGTCAAACTGCTTCTCTGATTTCCATCATCATTCAACATTCATGTGCTTAATGTAGTCAAATTTTGCTTCCACTTTCTTCATCAAACTGGACGAAGTTGAATCGAACTAGCATCAAACAGCTTCTCTGCTTAATTTAGTAAAATTTTGTTTCCACTTCATTTACAAAAAAGTTGTATCGAACTAGCATCAAACTGCTTCTCTGATTCCGCCCCCCAAACATTCATGAATGTGCTTACTTTTGTGAAATTTTTGCTTCCACTTCCTTTACAAAAAAGTTGCGTCAAACTGAACGAAGTTAAATCGAACTAGCATCAAAAAGCTTCTGTGTTTTTCGCCATTCATCAATGTGCTTAATTTAGTCAAATTTTGCTTCCACTTCCTTTACAAAAAAAATGTATCAATCTGGACGAGGTTGCATCGAACTAGCATCTCTGATTCCTCCTCCCAAACATTCATGAATGTGCTTAATTTAGTGAAATTTTAGCTTCCACTTCCTTTACAAATAAGTTGTATCATACTGAAAGCGATTGAATCGAACTAGCGTCAAACTGCTTCTCGGATCCGCCCACAAAACATTCATCCATGTGCTTCATTTAGTCCAATTTTGCTTCCACTTCCTTAAAAAAAAGTTGTATCAAACTGGATGAGTATGAATCGAACTAGCATCAAACTCCTTCTCGGATCACCCCCAAAAAAAACATTCATGTGTTTATTTTAGTTCAATTTTGCTTGCACTTCCTTTACAAAATAGTTGTATCAAACTGGAGGAGTTGGAATCGAACAAGCATCAAACTGCTTCTCTAATTTCCCCCACATTGACATTGTCAACACTCTGCTCTTTACGTGGTCATACCTGTACAACTCGCTTGTTGACTGTTCTCCAATTTTATGAATGAATGAAACCTGAAACAGATGTTTCACATACAAGACCCCAAAGCAATCAGTTTGAACGAAAAAAAAAACTCATAAATTAAATAGTTCACATCGCAGCTTAGCATCGCATCGTATCGTTTACTGATGTGTTACTTTTTAATGAGAACAAAAACGTGAGTTTAGCTGATTAATTGATCGATATCATTCATTCATTCATTCATTTGACACAATTTCTCAAACCGTCATAAATGGAGGGAAGACCGCGAAACTATGTGTACCACCATATCTGTCCAGACACATCGTCGTCATCATCATGTTCATTCGTACACGTTTCAAATATTAACAATAACTTTTGTGCGTTTTGTGCGGCCAGTTTTATTGTATCCATAGTACGCACGCACATTTTTTCCTACTTTGCTACACGTGCTGCCTGGAATTGTCCCCTTAGTTCCTCTTCCTTGGCAGACATGGCCGCTTAATCAGGCATCGTCATGTAATCGCCACGTTGTATAAGTGGCCTATTAGTCATTTAGTTTAGTCCCTGAATATGCTTTACAAGGAACACTACACCACACATAACAGCGGACACACGCAGCGAACGAATCATGCCTTTATTATGAGAAAAGTATTGTAATTTACTATAATTTTTGTCGCTGCCACAGTCGCATCTAAATGGACGATTGTGCTCGTCGTCTGATTAAAAAGTAGCCAAATTAATGTGGCATTAAATCACTTGAAGTGTCGTTGTTGTATTGTGTGGTTGGTTGACTAACTGGCTGGGTAATTTACCGTGTGAGCTTTAGACTCGTTCAGGTGAAACACAGTGGAATCGGTGGCCGCAAATGTGGTATTCAAACTCAAATCTACAACAATTCAGAATTTAAAAATTTTGAACATCACATCCGGGGAATAATGTTATCTTCTTCATGGCATTGTCAAGCGTATTCACAAAATCAAGGCTGCATTCTTCAGAAATATTCTTAGGCAGTAGATGGAAGAGATTAATACATGACATTTTTAAACCGCCTTAAATATCGTACATTTCCGATCTCTCGAACTATTCGTTAACAATTGGCCTCCTCATACTTTAGAGTTTAGCTGTAAATTGAGATAGTTCAATGCAACTTCCTATAACAGGAAAATTTAAATCAAGTTCGATTGAATACCAAACACGGTTCGATGCAACAAAAACTAGTTTGATGCAGCTGGAAGAAGTTCTAACGTAATGAAATCAAATAAGTCGTAGAGGTTTGAAACGTGATCGAAGCCGCTTTCAGGTTACATTGTAAATAATCAAGTTCGATTGAATAGCAAACTCGGTTCGATGCAACAAAAACTAGTTTGATGCAGCTGGAAGAAGTTCTAAAGTAATGAAATCAAATAAGTCGTAGAAGTTTGAAACGTGATCAAGCCGCTTTCAGGTTACATTGTAAATAATCAAGTTGGATTGAATAGCAAACTCAGTTCGATGCAAATGAATCTGGCCTGATGCAACTGGAAGAAGTTCTAACGTAATGAAGTCTAATAAGTTGTAGAAATTTGAAACGTGATCGTACCTGCTTTCAGGTTACATTGTATTGAATTACAATTTCGATTGAATACCACACTCGGTTTGATGCAACCAAATCTAGTCCGATGCAACTAGAAGAAGTTCTAACGTAATGAAATAAAATAAGTAGTCGAGGCCGCTTTCAGTTTAAAATGTAAATAATCAAGTTCGATTGAATACCAAATTCGGTTGGATGCAACCAAATCTAGTTTGAAGCAACTGGAAGAAGTTCTAACGCAAAGCTATTTGTAAAAATATGCAAACTTCAACTATGTTGTCGCACATATTGACCTATGCACGACCACTGTGCTACCCCATGCCAGTTCATTCATTCAACAAACAGCAATTGCCTTCGGTAGCTACTGCTGCTGCTGTGGTACATCTGTGTTCTATCACAGATTGTAAAACGTATTTTAGATTAAGTCACATATTCTCCAGTTGTTCATAATTTTTTATTATTATTGTTATTATAGCAAAATGAGAAGAAGAAAAAAATACAAAACATAATGTCTTTATGTATGACCACTGAGCGCTAGCATCGTATATTGTCGTATAATGACCGGCCTGGGCATTATGGCGGGGTATCTGCCACTGGGGGTCTCTAAATTCGTGCGGGTATACAGCCAGCATTGTGCTTGCTTCTCTATAAACACGTTCGCTTTAATTTATCCATTATCTGTAATTATTGTACAATTTGTCACTTTTACACGGAAAAACAATTCTGATATAATGTTGTTGTGGTTTTTGTTTTTTTGCTGTTGTTGTTTTCATTCGTGCTTTATATGAAGTAGAACATTTAAGCGATGAACACTGAATTAATCCTACAAAATAGTTGTAGTTGGTCAGTTTGTTTGTTTTTGTTGTTGTTGTTTTTCGGACATATTATGCTATTAAGTTGTCATTTAAAAATTAAAACATTTCGCGACATGACAATGAATGATAAACGATGAATGAATGCTAAATGGGCGGGCTTATAAAAAAGGTTTAACGCGTTTGACAATGATTTTGAAAATGTTTTTTTCAAAAACAGTTCAAAAGGTCCTTCCCCACGTTAGACCAACAAACCTCAAACTTGACCACTCAAAAACTTTGTGTGTCCAACCAGGTTCAATATGACCTCCCCAATGGTCACCACCCAACCCCCAACCTTACATATCCAGAGGAAAGCTGGCCGTCCTAGGAAAGTATTTCACTGTTCTCTCTTCATTCTTTCTGCTTATGTATGAATCATGAACATGATTATGTCTGAACTCGTTGGAGGAGGCCACAAAAAACAGCAACTCTTGTATAATTAACACGCTCTTATTTCAAGGTAAGCAAGCACAGCGCATAGTCTGTGGTGTGTACCCTTTAATAACAAATTAAGGTTAAATGTATGAGAACCATCCATCCCATAAAGAAGATGAAACTAGAACATAATATACATATGGACCCATCACATGTACTGACAGATATACATTATGTAAGTAGGTAAAGAAGTTGCTTGAGATACAGTCTTCTGGCCTACGAACATCTACACAGATATGCACTTACACGAATGCTTAACCTTTCCATGATGATGATGATGATGTTGATGATGATTTTCATTTTGCCAACACAAATATTGCGAATTTATTTGGCTTGATAATAAATAATGCATGATATAAACAATAACAATAAAATATAGTAAAGAAAAAAAATGAAAAACTTAATTATAGAAAACAGTCGAATTAATGAGATTCCAAATGTTACAAGTTACAATACATTGCAGGCAGGCACAAATACAAGGCCCTTCTTAGCAATTCGGGGTATTCGATATGTTCTTAGCTTGAAAGAGCTTTTTGATGAATTTTCAAAGTAGTTTGACACATTTTAATGAAGTTCGATCAAACTTAGTACTCTGCTAAAGCTCAAGGTAATTTGAAGAGCTCAAAGAGCCAAATAATGCTGCTCTCCAAAAATTCAACAAAGTAGTTTGATGCCTAGAAATGAAGTTTGATACAACCTGGAGTAGTTTGATAGAACACAAAATAAATTAAAAGAACTAAAATGATACATGTGTGCTTTTTATTCCCTAGGGTATGGTAGTGCTAAATAATTCTGCTCTTCAAAGATTGAACAAAGTAGTTTGAAGCGTAGAAATGAAGTTTGCAACTTCTTCAACTTACAACTTAGAGTAGTTTGGTAGAACACACAATAAATTGAAAGAGCTAAAATGGTATGTTCAGGGCAGAGCTGACACTCTAATAACTCAACACTCAGATCTCCAAAGAAGATGTATCAACATCCTGAAGTAGTTTAGTAGAACATTAAATAATGCTGCTCTCCAAAAACTCAACAAAGTAGTTTGAAGCGTACAAATGAAGTTTGATACAATTTAGAGTAGTTTGATAGATCACAAAATAAATTAAAAGAGCTAAAATGATATGTATGAGTGCGTTTAGAATATATGGCAACGCTGAAGACAAGTTAAATTACCAATTTGACACAAGCAAAGAATTTCCGAAGTAGTTTGACGCATACAAATGAAGTTTGAGCCAACTTAGAGTAGTTTGATAGAACATTGAAAGAACGACAAGTATGTATTTGACAATATATTATATATCTGGACGTGGAAATTGCCAATATTGATAAATAAAGCAGCTCTCAAACAAATCAACGGCCACCTCTGAGGAGCAGCCAAAGTGCCAACTTGACACAAGCTACATATTTCGTTATAAATCAAAACAATTTGCAACAACCGTGTGCATGTTTTTGAGACTGAACCGAACCGATTGCATGTCTTGGTAAAGGCTATAGAAAAAGGGAAAAAGTAAAAAACATGAAATAATATTAACAATCAGCAGCGGATTGGCCCACAATCTAGTTATATATTGTCGTCATCGGGCATTCTTCAATGTCTTTTTTAACATAAGGTGCACTAACCGTAAATGAAAACAAAAAAACGAAGATGAAATTTCAGCTAGAAGAACACAGAACTATAATCATCTAAAATAGAAAACTATTAGTGTAATAAGGAAAACAAATATTTCAACCTAATATTTGTCGAATGGTAGTTATGGTAGGAAGAATAGACTTATTATTATGTTGTTGTTGTTATTTGGGAGAAGCAAACATATGTCGACTGGAGTCAGTCAAGTCAGTTAGTCAGTCCACTTAGCCTCAACTGGAGGCAACAAAGCAATTTGCATAACCATGGCCATGCCATGGCAATAATCGACGAACGTAACGTACTAACTAAGCCAGCCAGCCAGCCAGCGAGCAACTAACAAGATTGTTAGTTAGCCTGTCTGGCATCGTTTGTGTATTTCTTTAGCAATTTGTTTCTAATTCTGTTTTTGTTGTTCTTGCAGAAGGCTGCTACTACAACTATAATCATTACAATGAAGGCGATAGAATCATGACAAATGAGCCCTGTTTGAATTGTACGTGCCACAATAAGATGCTCATGTGCTATTTGCGTGTATGTCCGTTCACGAAGCCCATTGGACATGATTGCATTGTGGAGAAACGTGAGGATCAATGTTGTCCAATCATTACTTGTCCCGAAGGTGAGTTCAGCGCTATCTCTTGGTTGCACCACAACCAAATTACTTTATTTTCTCGACGTCGTCGTCGACGAAGACGACGATGAGACAATCATGATTATGGTTATGATAATGTTGATAATTTTCTCCTCAATTCTCCACAACAGTTCCTGTAGGTATTTCGCATGCTGCTCCTGAACCAGGCACTGAATTGAGCATACCCGAGAAATTCGGTTGCAGTATCGATGGTAAATTCTATTTGGAAGGTGCCCAGGTTCCCTCAAATCCCAACAAACCTTGCGAACTCTGTTATTGTATTAAGAATCGTACCTCCTGTTTGATGCAAGAATGTACTCTACACATTGACGGATGTACTCCGATTTACAACAAGGGCTCTTGCTGTCCAGTGCGCTATAATTGCGGTAAGTATACTATCACAAGATCATCAGATGAGTAGGTAATTCACGCCACAACTCGCTTTATTTGCAGACCATGAAAACGATGTTCTTGGATTGGAGGACTTTTCTACAACTACGGAAACTACAACTACCAGCACCACAACAACTGAGCGCCCCACAGCTGGCTTCATTCTCAGCAGTACCATGTCGCCCTCTGTATCCACCGACTGTATTCACAATGGCGAATTATATGCTGATGGTGCCCGTATTGCTGGCGAAACTGCCTGTGAAAACTGCTACTGTATGCGTGGCGACATTATCTGTGCTGTTCAAGAATGTAAGATGCCTATGTTGGCTGGCAACGGCAAGCAATGTCATGCCATGCCTCCAGCAGAGGGTGAATGCTGCCCCAGCAATTATGTGTGTGAAGATGACACAGCCACTACTGAAATCTATGAAGCAACTACATTGCCTTATGGTGGTCTCGGTGAAGATGTCAAGATTACAACCTCAGCTCCAGTTAAGGATCTCCATGGTGACATACCCGACGAAGACTTGCAATTGCAAACCCATATCGATGAAGAGGAAGAAGGAAGCACAGAATCATCATCGGAACACGTCAAACCAACTGAGACTCCCTCATCCGAGGAAGAAGATGACGAATCCAAGGAGGAAGGTGAAAAGGAATCTGGAGAGACTGCCACCGCAGCTACAGTTCAACCCAGCGAAGGCCATGAAACAGTTACACAAGTACCTTTGGTCGGAACTTCAACTGAGGGTGTCACTGATATTGCCACAGAAGAAGACAAGGACGGCAAACCAGTTGCATCAGACGAATATGTTACCGAATTGCCCTCAACAGACGAAGAAGAAGAACAAAAAGAAACCGGTACCAAAGCCCCTGTTGCCTCGGACGAACTTCCTGAAGTATCCACCGAAGTTGATGAAGAAGAAACTGAAGCATCTACTGAATCTGTCACTGCTGCTAGTGTTGACGTACATAGTACCAAGGCCCCAAGTCATGACGAAAGAGTTGAAGCATCGACTGAAACTAGCGATGAACTTGTTACCAAAGCCCCCGCTGGTGATGAATCATCTGAAGTCTCCACTGAAGATATTGACGAATTTGTTACCAAAGCTCCTGCCGGTGATGAACCATCCGATGTCTCCACTGAAAATGTTGATGAACTTGCTACCAAAGCTCCGGCCGCTGATGAACCATCCGATAGCTCCACTGAAATTGTTGCTGATCTCACTACCAAAGCTCCAGCTGGTGATCATGCGGTTGTCTCCACTGAAATTACCGATGAAACTGCTACAAAAGCGCCTTCTGATGTTGAACAAGCTGACGTCTCCTCAGAAACAGTGGATGAACTTACTACCAAGGCTCCTGTCGGTGACATACAAACAGAAGAATCCACGGAAAGTGTTACCGCTAGTGGAGTTGATGGAGTTGAATTCGCTACCAAAGTTCCTGTGCCTGCTGATCATTCCGAGGATGCTTCGGAATCCAGTGACAACGTCACACCTCAGTCTGAGGAGGTCACTACTAAGGCTCCATTGGATACTGGCGTAGATTCTCATGAACAAACAGACTCCTCCACTGAATCGGCCGAAGATGAAGAAGAACACAAACAAACCGAAACAAGTCATGTCGGTGAAATTGTCACTGAAACTCCTTCTGTTGGAGAAGAAGATGTATCAACAGAGGTTCTCGACGAACATAAACCTATTGAGTCTGAAGAATCATCCACAAAAGTTCCATTGGCTCATGGTGCAGTTACAGATATTTCGATCGATGAAGAAACCAGTACTAAGGTGCCCATTGCTGCTGATGAAGGCGAACACCAGGTTGAAATTACTACTCAAACTCCAGAAAAATCGTCCGAAGAAGAAGATGAATCCACTGAAGCTTCAGGGGATGCTGAATCTAACGTTGAAGTATCAACCAATGTTCCTTCCGTTGAACATGAGAAACCAACTGAAGTCAAACCAGAATCTGATGAGAAACACGACATTTCAAGCGAACCATCTTTGGCTGGCGATGATGTATCAGTATTCACAACTGCAGCTCCCGTTAGTACTGAAGAAAGTGAGTTGTCCACTGGCGTACCATCTACCGACGGTGAAGAACCAGAAAAATCAACCGAAACTAGCATTACTTTCGCAACTACTGAAAAGGAAATGGCAACTAAGGCTCCTAAATTCGGCGAAGAAGAACCTTCAACGATTGACATCGAACAAGCCACTAAAGGTCATGCAGATGAAGAACAAGCTGTTACCATTAGCACTCCCACGGAAGACAAGCAAAGCGAAGAAGCATCTGGAGATGGAAAACCAGTTTCCGATGATGAAGACTCAATGGCTGCCGCTACTGTTGCCCCAGTTCATGATGAACACGACGAAGGAGAAGTGTCTTCTCAATCACCTGTATCTGCTGATGAATTGGGCAGCGGTGACTTTGCTACTACTGAATCTACCGAGGAAGAAACACCAAAACCTTTGATTGGTAGCTCATCCACTGAAGGAACAATTGAACAAGACATTAGAACTGACAAACCTCTTGGATCTGATTCCGAACAAACAACTGAAGAATCATTCCAATCTGTTACCACTCACAAGACTGAATCTACCGAATCCGAGGAAGACAAGGAACTATTGGACGCTTCTACTGTTAAACCATCCATTATTGATGGCACAACATCCTCTGATGAAACTTCTGAGGAAGAAACAGAATCTGGAGAAGTCACCACAATTAAATCTGAAATTGCTATTGAATCATCCACTGCAGGTACGGCAGCTGACGCCGGAGTCACACCAACTGAAACGGTTGAAGCTGAAGATAAAATTGAGCTCACGACTATCACATCTGTCGTCGACAAGGAACTTCCACAAGCTGAAGTATCAGATGAAGATAAGGATAAAATACCTGAACTTGTTGAAATCACCACTCAAATTCCAGTTGTCAGCGTCAGTTCAACCACTTCTGTCATCGATACTGATTCATCAGAGGAAGCGACAAGTGATGAAGATAAAACCAAGCCTGAAAGTACCGAAGAATCAACTGAGTCTGAAGAAATCGACACTCATAAAGTTATTGGCGACCAACCCGAAGCAACTACCGTCTCCCCATCTGTGGAAATTATCACTCAAGCTGAAGACGATGATCACAAAACTGAAGGAATTCCTGATGTTCATGTTAAACCTACTGACAGCCCTATGGTTATTATTGATGAATTCTCTGGAGTTACCACCCCTGAAACTGATGCTCACAAAGAAATTGTTGGATCCACTGTTGCTCCTGCTTCAGAAACCATGCCAGAAGAAGGAAAACTGCCATCTCTCGATGGAGAAATCTCCTCTACTACAGTTAAACCTTCTGCCGAAGATTCATCTGTTGAAGAAATGCACGATATGAAATTCCCTGCTGTTATCCCCGGCGAAGGTGACTGTCTGGTTGGCCAGCAGACCTATGAAAACAACACCATTATTCCCACCTCCGATGAATGTGAAATTTCGTGCAGATGTGTCAGCAGCATTATTACTTGTGAGCGTGTCATATGTGAGGTTCCCGAAAATGTCGAAAAGTGCGTCTTGGATGAAGCCAGTACTAACAAATGTTGCCCATCTTATATCTGCGGTATCGATAGCTTACCTCCAAAAACCGGCGAAAGTGAAGAATCAACTGAGGAAGACGACGAAATCACATTCACAACTATTGCTACTCCTCACAAAACTCCTGAACAGACAAGCCAAAAAACTGATACTACAGGATATCCTGATGCTGTTGTACCCGAAGAACCTTTCACTGTTAGCAGTGTTCCCGAAATTGAAATGCCTGTTGCCAGCACTGAGGAGCCAATGTCACACATCAAAGATTCTGAAGAAGACGTATTTGGCCAGTCAACCAAATCACCTATTGACGCTGTTGCAGATGACAAGAATGATGTTGTTGTGGACAGTCAAGTCCCAACTACCCAATCAACGCCCGATTTAGATATTATTAAACCCCAATCTATGACTCCATTAGAGACAACTGATAATAAACCTATCGCCTCCGAATTGCCTGCTGAACACAAACCCGATGAAATCGTATCTAAGCCTACAACTCCTTCGGCCGATACTGATAAGGATATATCTACTGCCACAACTGTTAAACCTACTTCAGATGAAAAATCTGAAGAGGAAGTTGATGACGAAACCGTGACTCACAAGCCTCAAGTTAGCCAAGATGAAATCCCAACTAAAGATTCCTCGGAAGAAACTTCGGATGAGACTGAAGCTCACACCACAGCTCCTGTTATCTCAACTGAAGCAGAAAAGGAAATGTCCACTGTACCAACAGTTGAAGAAGAAAATAAGGGCGAATCCTCTGAAGAACATACGAGCATGCCTTCTGGTTCTTCTGAAGATGACAAAGAATCCTCCGAAGAACATGAATCTCACACTGGAACTCCTAGTGCTGAAGGCCAAGATAGTGAAACTCAGACTGTGGCATCCGCTATTGAGGATGAAGTTCATACCGTTGCACCTTCAGCTGAAGATTCTGCTACACACACATCTGCTGAGAGTGAAGACACTGATGTTTCTACTGAAATTCCAACACTACCCGTACAGGCTACCAAGGAACCTACTAAAGATACTGAAGATCACACCGATATTCACCCAACAGAAGAATCCGTTGAAAAAACAGAAGCCGTCTCTTCTACATCTGCACCAACTACAAAGGGCGAAGATGAAGGAATTGAAGGATCAATTGAAGACGAAGAACGTACTACATCAGCACCTTCAGTTATCACATCCTCCGAAGATGAATCTACTATTGCCCCCGACGATAAAGACATTGAAGCGCATACAGTTCCTTCCGATGTTGATAGTGAACACATTAAACCTGTGGAAGAAACCGTGGTACCATCAGCTGAAGATACACCTATCGGTTCTACCGTTGCCCCAACCTCCGATGGAGCACAAGTTGGAGATCACACAACAGTTTCCTCAGCCGAGGACTCTGGCGAAGACATATCTTCACCCACAACTGAATCAGTTACCGATGAAACCGATGTACACACTGTTGCTCCTGTCGCTGATCAAGAAGACAAGGTTTCTGATAAACCTGCTGAAAGTGTCGACAACATTTCTACACAATCACCTACTTCTGTCAGTGGTGAAACCTTTGGTAGCACTATTGCTCCAGTTGTTGACGATTCTTCTGAGGAAACATCCGAAGAATCCGTTGCACCAACTTCTGCTTCTGTAACCCCTGTCGAAGGAGAGACTACCACTCCTCAAAGCATTGAATCTGTGGAAGGCTCCAAATTCCAAACGTCTACTCCATCTGATGCATCTGTTACTTCATCTCCCGAAGAATCTGCCGAAGACGTGTCCGTTCAAACCTCAACTGAATCAGAACTTGCTCAACATACTACAGCTATACCAGTGGACGTCGCTGATGACACTACCACAGACAAGCCAATCGATTTCGAAGTTAAAATTGATGCAACATCCGAAGATTCTTCCGCTCCTTCTTTGGATGAAGTATCCACTGCCAAACCTGCTCTTGAAAACGTTGATGATACAGATAAGGAATCATCTACTGATAGATCTACAGAAGCAGAAAATACATCAATATCAGGTGAAGATGTCTCAAGTACTACTGCCGCCACAACCGTTCCCACTTCTGATGAACATACTGATATTACTACACCTGTTGAAGATGGTATTCACAAGGATACCACCGTTCCATCGGTACCAACAACTGAATCTGTTGAATCAACTGTTGCTTCAGTTGAAAAGGTTACTCAGTCGCCTATTGAAGAGGACAAAGAAATTTCTGTTACTATTCCTTCAATTGATGAGGATAAGCAAAACCTCGAACCGTCAATGTCCCACACCGTGGCTCCTTCAAGTTCTGAAGGTGACGAAGAATCTGTCACAACTGGTACTATTATTTCCGACGAAATATCATCTGGCGAAGAAACCGACGTATCTGCAGATAAAATTGATGTTACTTCAAGCACTATGACAACTGTGGCAGATGAGGAGAAACCTGTTTTCCCAGTCGAAGTCACATCTTCTGCTCCCGCTATGGATGCACAAGAACAAACAACATCTGCTCCAGCCATGTACCAACCAACCTTGGATCTATCGGAAGAAGCTTCTGGCGAATCTATGGAATCTGAAGAAGAAACCAAACCTAGTCCACCTCAACACATCGGTGCTTTTGTTACAGAACGAGTTGAAATTACAGCACGACCTACTGTACAACCAACAACTGATGGAGAGGAAACTGAGGAAGAATCCTCCGGCGAAGAAGAAGACATTGAATCTGTTACCACTGTTAAACCTGAAATTACCAAAGTTGAAGAAGGTGAAAGTGATGCTACTACTACATCTCCAGCCCATGTTCCCCAAACTTCGGAAGATACTGAAACTTCAACAGTTAGATTGCCTGGAGAGCAAGACGTTTCTGCTGTTACCACTGAAACCTCTACCGAAGAGGAGTCTGAACAGGATGTTCTTACTAGTACAAAAACGCCGATGGATGTTGCAGGCATTGAAGCTTCCACCGCTGCTCCATTTGAAGATGACGTATCTGCTGTTACTAAAGTTCCTATGGTTGCTGAAGAAATCGACAGCTCTACTACTATTCCTACTGAGCACGACATTCCAGCTATTACTAAAGCACCAGAGACTTCAGAAGAGATCGCTACTAAAGCTCCAGTTACTTCTGAAGAATCTTCAGAACAATCTGAAACTGAATCTTCTGAAGACATTGATGCTTCTACCAGTAAACAACAAGATGATGAAATATCTACTGAAGTAACCGAGGTCCCAGAAAGTGTAGAAGGTCTTGATACAGTTAGCACGGAACAACCAGCAAAGGTTGTCGATGTCGGAGTTACAGTAAATACCGAATCATCCGAAGAAGATATCTCCAGTGTTACCAAGGCTCCTGAATCTTCACCAGAAGTTGTTTCTAGTGTTACAAAGGCTCCCGAATCTGCTGTCGGCATTGAAACATCTACTACTCAAGAATCAGTAGAGGAAGGTTCTGCTGTTACAGCCTCTTCAGAATCTGTTGAAGATGATGAACAAGTTACCTCACAAGAATCTGAAGAAGATGTATCCGATGTTACAAAGGCTCCCGAAGATGCTGAACATATTACTACTCCACATGGAGGTGTTGTCAGTGTTACAAAGGCTCCCGAAACTGCCACAGATATTGTAACTTCCACTACACAAGAATCGGAAGAAGAATTATCGACTGCTACCAAGGCTCCGGTACCTGATGAATTCGTTACTGCTCAACAGCCAGAAGACGTTGCTAGTGTTACAAAGGCTCCAACAACTGCTGAAGACTCTGAAATCAGTACTTCTCAAGAATCTGTGGATGATTCCAATGTTACAAAGGCTCCCGAATCTGCTGAAGGTATCGAAACTTCTACTTCTCAAGAATCGGAAGAAGAAGTGATCGCCATCACAAAGGCTCCTGAATTTGCTGAAGGTCCTGAATCCGTTACATCAACAACTCATGACGTTGAAGAGGATGTGTCCACTGTTACAAAGGCTCCTGAAACGTCCGATTCAGTCGCTTCTCAACAACCAGAAGATGATGTTTCCGCTGTTACAAAAACTCCCGAATCTGCTGAAGGTGGTGACTCCGTCACTGCTCAACAACCAGAAGATGTTTCTGTTGTTACAAAGGTACCCGATTCTGCCGATTCCATCGCTGTTCAACAACCTGAAGATGATTCCGCTGTTACAAAGACTCCCGAATCTGCCGAAGCTGTTGAAACTGTCACAGCTCAACAACCTGAAGATGTTTCCTCTGTTACTAAAGCTCCCGAATCTGCTGAAGGTGATGAAGCTGTCACAGCTCAACAACATGAAGATGTTTCCGCTATTACAAAGGCTCCCGAATCTGCTGAAGGTGGTGAAGCTGTCACTGCTCAACAACCTGAAGATGTTTCCGCTGTTACAAAGGCTCCCGAATCTGCTGAAGGAGATGAAGCTGTCACTGCTCAAAAACCTGAAGATGTTTCCGCTGTTACAAAGGCTCCCGAATCTTCTGAAGGTGATGAAGCTGTCACTGCTCAACAACCTGAAGATGTTTCCGCCGTTACAAAGGCTCCCGAATCTGCTGAAGGTGATGAATCTGTCACTGCTCAACAACCTGAAGATGTTTCCGCTGTTACAAAGGCTCCCGAATCTGCGGAAGGTGATGACACTGTCACTGCTCAACAACCAGAAGAAGATGTTTCCGCAGTTACAAAGACTCCCGAATCTGCTGAAAGTATTGAAACTGTCACTGCTCAACAACCTGAAGATGTTTCCACTGTTACAAAGGCTCCCGAATCTTCTGAAGGTGGTGAAGCTGTCACTGCTCAACAACCTGAAGATGTTTCCGCTGCTACAAAGGCTCCAGAATCTGCTGAAGGTGATGAATCTGTCACTGCTCAACAACCTGAAGAAGTTTCCGCTGTTACAAAGGCTCCCGAATCTTCTGAAGGTGGTGAAGCTGTCACTGCTCAACAACCTGAAGATGTTTCCGCCGTTACAAATGCTCCTGAATCTGCTGAAGTTGATGAATCTGTCACTGCTCAACAACCTGAAGATGTTTCCGCTGTTACAAAGGCTCCCGAATCTGCTGAAGGTGATGAAGCTGTCACTGCTCAACAACCTGAAGATGTTTCCGCTGTTACAAAGGCTCCCGAATCTGCTGAAGGTGATGAAGCTGTAACTGCTCAACAACCTGAAGATGTTTCCGCTGTTACAAAGGGTCCCGAATTTGCTGATGGTATTGAAACTGTCACCGCTCAACAACCTGAAGATGTATCCGCTGTTACTAAGGCTCCCGAATCTGCTGAAGGTGATGAAGCTGTCACTGCACAACAACCTGAAGATGTTTCCGCTGTTACAAAGGCTCCCGAATCTGCTGAAGGTGATGAAGCTGTAACTGCTCAACAACCTGAAGATGTTTCCGCTGTTACAAAGGGTCCCGAATTTGCTGATGGTATTGAAACTGTCACCGCTCAACAACCTGAAGATGTATCCGCTGTTACAAAGGCTCCCGAATCTGCTGAAGTTGATGACACTGTCACTGCTCAACCACCAGAAGAAGATGTTTCCGCAGTTACAAAGACTCCCGAATCTGCTGAAAGTATTGAAACTGTCACTGCTCAACAACCTGAAAATGCTTCCGCAGTTACAAAGGCTCCCGATTCTGCTGAAGGTATTGAAACTGTCACTGCCCAACAACCTGAAGATGTATCCGCTGTTACAATTGCTCCCGGATCTGTTGATTCTGTCGATGTTCAACATCCTGAAGATGATTCCGCTGTAACAAAGGCTCCCGAATCTGCAGAAAGCGATGAAGCTGTTACAGCTCAACAACCTGAAGATGTTTCCGCTGTTACAAAGGCTCCTGAATTTGCTGAAGGTGATGAAGCTGTCACTGCTCAACAACCTGAAGATGTTTCCGCTGTTACAAAGGCTCCGGAATCTGCTGAAGATGATGAAGCTATCACTGCTCAACAACCTGAAGATCTTTCCGCTGTTACAAAGGCTCCCGAATCTGCCGAAGGTGGTGAAGCCGTCACTGCTCAACAACCTGAAGATATTTCCGCTGTTACAAAGGCTCCCGACTCTGCCGAAGGTGATGAAGCCGTCACTGCTCAACAACCTGAAAATGTTTCCGTTGTCACAAAGGCTCCCGAATCTGCTGAAGGTGATGAATCTGTCACTGCTCAACAACCTGAAGATGTTTCCGCCGTTACAAAGGCTCCCGAATTTGCTGAAGGTGATGAATCTGTCACTGCTCAACAACCAGAAGATGTTTCCGCTGTTACAAAGGCTCCCGAATCTGCTGAAGGTGATGAAACTGTCACTGCTCAACAACCTGAAGATATTTCCGCTGTTACAAAGGCTCCCGTATCTGCTGAAGGTGATGAAGCTGTCACTGCTCAACAACCTGAAGATGTTTCCGCTGTTACAAAGGCTCCCGAATCTGCTGAAGGGGATGAGGCTGTCACTGCCCAACAACCTGAAGATGTTTCCGCTGTTACAAAGGCTCCCGAATCTGCTGAAGGTGATGAAGCTGTCACTGCTCAACAACCAGGACAAGATGTTTCCGCTGTTACTAAGGCTCCTGAATCTGCTGAAAGTGATGAAGCTGTCACTGCTCAACAACCTGAAGATGTATCCGCTGTTACAAAGGCTCCCGAATCTGCTGAAGGTGATGAAGCTGTCACTGCTCAACAACCTGAAGATGTTTCCGCTGTTACAAAGGCTCCCGAATCTGCTGAAGGTGATGAAGCTGTCACTGCCCAACAACCTGAAGATGTTTCCGCTGTTACAAAGGCTCCCGAATCTGCTGAAGGTGATGAAGCTGTCACTGCCCAACAACCTGAAGATGTTTCCGCTGTTACAAAGGCTCCCGGATCTGTTGATTCAGTCGCTACTCAACAACCAGGAGAAGATGTTTCCGCTGTTACAAAGACTCCAGAATCTGCCGAATCTGAAGACGACGTTTCCGCTGAGACCTCATCTGCTCAATCCGGTATTTCAGATGTTACTAAAGCTCCTCATGTTGATGAATCAGCCGCAGATGATACTACTAAAGCTCCCTTGGATTCTGAAGAATCTGATGAAGAAGAAGATCAGTCAGATCATCTCACAAAAGCACCTGAAACATCTGAGGAAGGCGCTGGAATTACCACAGTTAAGACGCCATTACAGCAGGCTGATGAAATTGAAGAAGGTGATATTACCAAAGCCCCATCAACACACCTTGAAGGAGATAAGACTGAACAGGAAACTACTCCAACAGCTAACATTTCTGATGAAGGTGTTGAGTTCACCTCTGTCAGAGTGCCAGAACAACAACAAGGCAACGACACCACAGAATCACCTGTAGTTGCACATGAAATTCCAACTCTTGGCCAAGCTGCCGATCAATCCACAGAATCTGGCTCTCAGGAGGAAGACTCATCGGAAGAAAGCTCCACAGAGTCGGCTGAGATCAGCGAAGACAAATTACAACCACACACGACCACAGTTCATCCTCTATTCCCTCATCATGGCTTTAGTACACCACCTTCAGTGGTCATCGATAGTCGCCTTGATGATACGAATACAACCAATGCTACACCAGCTAAGGAATCCGAAGAAGCCGAGGAAGACGAATTCACAACGCCATCTACAACTAGCACGACATCAGTGCCGATTACAACTCCAGCCCCAGGCGCACATTACCAACCACAGTCGCCCATTTACGGTCAAGCACCACAGTATCCACCACAATACGAGGACGAGTATACAGATGAAGATGAAACAGAAATCTTCGGACCCGGCACTTGCCGCTATGGCGGAAAACTATATGTGTCCGCCCAACAGATACCCCGCGACGATCCCTGTGATTTCTGTTTCTGCTTCCGCAGCGATATCATTTGCTTGCAACAATCTTGCCCACCACCAATTGCCGGCTGTCACGAGGAGCCCATATCTGGATTCTGTTGTCCACGCTACGAATGTCCCGTCTCAATGGCTACCGTACTCAATATTACCACAAGCACAACGACGACAAGCACCACATTACCACCACATTTCCTGCATCATTCGTACGGTAATAATGTACAGCGTAATGGTTGTCTCATCAATGGACGCTCCTACAGTGTGGGCGAAAGGATTGAATCGACAAGTGGTCCATGCATTAACTGCACGTAAGTAACACATTAATTTAAGGGGAATTATTATAATCTCTTGGGGAATTTTGCTTATATTTATTATTTAATTTCGATCTAATGCTTGACTATTTCTTTCTTTTCAGATGCGGCGGTGACGGCAAAATGAAATGTGATCCTCAGGCCTGTGTTCCTGAACCAACTATGCAACAAGTGATGGCTGTTGTAGCGGCTGGTCGCAAAAGATGAACCCCTAGCCATGCTAATTTAAACTAATTATTAAAATTTTTTATATAAAAATTTAAGTTTAAGGAACAGTTACAAAATAACAACTACACTTTTCACGGCCCGCCTCCATCTAACTTCTCCGACCACCTCACCCTCTCACCTCTCTCTCTGTGTGTACACCAGACACAACTCTTCCATAGCCCCGAGTTATAAATACGAAATAGGTGCCAATATTCAAAGAAAATTAAATATCTCTCTTCATTTAGTCCAACCACAAACCAATCTCCCTTCGCCAACAAAATTGAATAATTAATTTTGAATTAGCTTGTGAGAAGCAACCAGTGATATTGTACTGTATACATAGTATAGGTGCAATTAATTAAGTGAAAGTAAAAACATGCACACTCAAAAACAAAAAACAAATTTTACACTAAACACACCCCCCCCACACACACACACAACAACACCTACACTTATATTTCCACCCCAAGCACTATTCTTTAGTAATATTAGGATTACAATCCATTTTCAAGAAACGCACTTGTAAGACGGTTCTTTGTTGGCAAAAAGTTAACTCTAGCCAAAACACTTCAACAATTCAAGAGACTCTAAACCGCTTTTGCTAGAGTTTACTTTTTTTCGAAGCCCAACAAGGAATAGTGTTATGACTGTCCAGGGATTCTCAAGTTGAGCTATACACATATATGTTTTGTAAAACTGTAGTCCCGATATTTCGCCCAACCTCGTTTATATTTTTTTACGCCTATCTACTACTAATTTTGTTTAATTAAGAGTAAGCTTCTAATTTTTTATATAAATTATTTAATTAATGTTTTTATATATGAATTTTTAAAGAAAATTGTTGCTTCTAGTCTTCTCTTTTTATAAATAAAATAATAAAAGAGCAACAACAATAATAACACACAAAAATAAAAAACACTTCCAACAATTAGTATTCTGAAAATGAAACCCTGAAACCGGAACACCTTTACCTAACCTAAGTAACCCATTGCAAATGAGTTTAACTATGTTTTTAACTACATAACTAACCAATCAACTGACTAACTATTCCCGCGAAACCAAGTAATCACGACTAGTTAATAGTAACAATATAAGGAAGTAAATGTAGTTTTTTATAGCAAAACGCGAAATTTTTAAATAAAGTAAAAAAAACATATTTTAAGTAAAAAGGAAAACGACGTGTCTCCAGATCTGAGAGACTTACTGAGTGTTAGGAGTATGTACGTAGTAATCGTAGTAGTTTTGATTAACTTACATGCATAGTTAATTACCACTTAACTATAGAACTCGAACCCCGCCCTAACCCTCTTTCCCTTGCCCCTTTTTACACATGAGAAAACAAAAAAACAAAAACGAAAATTTTTATTGAAAAAAAAACAAAGAAATTTTTTATACATTCAAACTAATGCTCGACTGATTGAAAAGCAAGTACTTTATAGGAAAAAATAGTAATAACTAAATAAATAAAACTAAAGAAACCACATCAAACAACAAAAACTTAGTAATATTAAGGAAAACGAACTTTTGTAAATGTAGAATTTTTGTAGCCACCCCCTCGTTTTGTATTTTATAATCCCTGACATTTTGCCGTTTAAAATTAAATCATTCTTTTTTCTTGCACTTTTTTTTCATCAAATTCCTTTTGTCTTAGAAACATCTAGATAATTTGTTAAATAATTAATAAAGCCAAGAGACTAGGAGCATGCCAAATACTGGTCGATGCTACCTAGTTCTCCTAGTTCTCAATTAATTATTTAATAAGCCCGACGTTCGTTTTTTCCCCTTCAGTTTGTTCTGCCACATTTTTCGATCACTTGAGCTTTAGTTAGCTTTAATACTAACTCTAACTTACTTCCCCTCTCTTTGTTTTTTATATTTTCCCCATTTCTCTAGCCCTACATTTGCAATATACTTTATTATAGGATTTTAAGATTTTTTTTAGTTTTATGTAGTATTTTTTATTTTTATATATTTATTGTTTTCTCTTCGAAACAGCTCTTGTTTATCTCTTATTTTTGTTTCTATCTTAAATACCTACATACTTATGTCAAAGGAAAACTGCTTTTATAAATAATAAATAATATTATTATTTTTTTGTATTGCCTGCAATTGTAGATATTAATTAATTAATTATGTGCGAATATTATTAAACAAAAAGAAAGAGAAAATGATTTGAACAAAAACCGTAAGAATGTAAAATTCCGCGTTTTTTAATTAGTTATTAAAACACTAAATTTAATATTAATAATTATTGATAAATAATAAATTGTATTTTAATTTTTTATATATAAACATTCTGTTCAAAACGAAAAATCGATAATAAAAAAAAATAAAAAAATATATTCCTTCTTATCATTTGGTACTCACGGGTGGGTTTAAGCAGGAAGGGAAGCTTAAAATTTTTGAATTATTTGTCAAAATATGATATGATCAAATTGACCCAGAAAGAAAGGAACTAACTAGAATGTTAAGATCTTCCACAAAAATTATCCTCATAAAATTCCACAATATAGTTCTGACAATAAGAATTCTCTCAGACATTAACTTACAAAATGTTCCACTTATTATAATGCTCCATTCGAACATAAAATTAAAACTTTGACCCACTGTAAAAAGAAACTCAAACCAGCTGGACTATAAGTTTATTTTACAAAAATAGGATCAGGCGTCAGTAGCAAACGATCCAAATCAGTCGATTCCGCGCCGAAATTAACCTTTCGAAATTTGTACGTTTAAGGGCGGTACAAAAAGGGGTAAATATGGAACACATTTACAAACGTAAATGAGAGATTTAGAAATTAAAGACGAAAGGGATAAAAATAGTACCTACCATAATATTGCACTAGAATCGTGAAGTTCTCTGCGAACACTATAGTCAGTAGCCCCGTCGAAATAAAACAAGTAAAAACGGCGTTAAATTCGGCCGGGCTAAACTTTATATATCCTCCACCATGGATTGCATTCAACAGAGGCTGTCGATTTTCGTAGAAGTGCAGTAATATTACAGGAAAAAATATCTTGTTTTAATATAGCCAAACCAAAACAAATACAAATATTGAAAAAATAATTTTATAAATAAATATAACATTTTTATTATTTCAAACCAGGCTTATATATATCGAAATAATACTTCAAGTCAATTCAAAAAATAAATATTTGTATATTTATATTTTCAAAAAGCTTAATATTGGTAGATAGTGGGGCTACAGTTGGTTGTATATCCATTCTATAGGGTTCGCCGAATAACTTTTTTTTGGAAAATAATTTCATTCAAATTATAGTCCAACGGTTGAATAGTTGAAAAAAAAACGTTAGATGGAGGACCACATACCAATGTCTCCTATGATTTACTTGTTCCGCTCTAGAAACCACATATTTCAACAAATAATTTCATTCAATTGGCTGCTGAGGGCACCCCACAAATAATAGTCCAACGGTTGAATAGTTGAAAAAAAAAACGTTAGATGGCGGACCCTATATTTTAATTCCAAAAGTACAAATTTTGAAAATCCAGTATCTCACGTACATAGTGCAAAATAATCTAACTTCTTGATTTAACCAATTTTTGTCGTAAAATTAAAAAGTACGAATTTTGGAAAAAAAATTATTTTTATTTTGTGTGTCTATGCAGTCAGAGGACTTTATACACCGCGACTCTAGCTGCGACCATTTGATTGGTAAAATTTTTATACCCTTTTTCCTATTTTACCCCCTTAAGAGTCCGACTTTCTAAAATCTCTTTATTTTACGTGTCTACGCAATTAGAGGGATGTACACACCGAATTTCATCATTCTATAGCTATAGTCGTTGAGTTGGTACTATTTTTATTCCTCTGTTCCCATTGTGTACCTTGAAAGCACGAATTTGGAAACAACTTTTATTTTCCGTGTCTACGCAGTCAGAGGAATGTATACTTCGAATTTCATGACTCTAGCTGCGGTCATTTGGTTGGTACTATTTTTATCCCCTTTTTCAAAAAGTACGAATTTCGAAAAATCCGTTTATTTTACGTGTCTACGCAATCAGAGGAATGTATTAGGGTATCCAATTATTCGGACTTTTAACTTATTCGATTAATCGTTTATTCGAAAAAGAAGAATTTCCAATTAATTGAATAATGTTATTCGATTAATCGAACAATTTTCCACCTCAATAAAACATAATTAATAAGTCCTATATAGACAAGAAAAATGCAATAACATTGTAAAATAAATCTGCAAAAACACCCACAGCCTATCGTATATTGGTCCTAAATCTAAATACATGGTATATTTCTGAACTATTCTGGCATACGTATCCATATTTATTTGAAGTTGTTAATTCGAAATTCCGAATAAGGACCTGTTGCTGTAACTTATCGAAAATCACGAGGAATCTGCAAATCACAGGAGTCTATAATTTGGTGTTTCTATAGAAAGCACGTAAATAGGTCGTAGCTTAAATATTTCCTATCTACGATTTATAGAAATCATGCAATAATTGTGTGATTTTCGAACGTTCGCCTCAGCCGAACGAAAAAAGTTACAGAAACCGACCCTAAGTCGAAATAATAAGTTTATTCAACTTTTTTCTCAAATTGTATGAAGGGATTAACTCATCAAATTAGAGCTTATAGTTTCATCTTTATGTAATCTATATCTATTCACAACAATTTGTACGCAGTTCCTTCGTTTAATATACAACATCGCCAAATAAAACCAACGGATTATTCTAAATCAATTTATAATACTGATGCCAAAATTTTATGGAAATTTTATAATATCGATTAATATCGATTATTTGGGCCAATTTATTCGAATTATTCGTTATTCGAAAAATCACAACTTTTTGATTATTCGAACAAATCGAAATTATTCGATTAATCGAATAAAATTTAATAGGTTGAATACCCTAGAATGTATACACCGAATTTCATTATTCTAGGTGCAGCCGTTTGGTTGGTACCATTTTTATCCCTCTATTCCCATTTTACCCCTTAAAAGGACGAATTTGGAAAAAATATTTTTTTATATTATGTATCTACTCAGCTAGAGGAATATACACACCGAATTTCGTCTTTCTAGCCGTGGTCGTTAGATAGTAACCATTTTTATCCCTGTTTGCCCCATTTCACCCCCTACGAATAAAAATCTCTTTATGGTGCACGTTTTTGTTATATTGAAAAATATGCTTAAATACTGTAAAATATTAAGGATTATTATGGGTATTTTTAGTCCTTGTGTGGGATGGGCAAAATGCCCAGTTTCAGTCCCAACCGATCAACGACTATAAGACGCATTTATCGAAAATTGGAACGTCCTAGCTCCTTTATGTGCTAGCGTGCTTCAAATGATAATAACTCTGAAAAAAAGTAGATTTTCCATTTTATTTTTCAAGGAAAAAAATATACCCGAATTCGTCAAGTGGGGAAAATGTGCTCCAAAATTGGGGAATTTTTTATTAAAGAAAATCTATCGCTTTTTATGAATTTTAGGTATTTTTATTGGACTTCAATACGTAAAATAATGAGAGATGTGAACTAGAATGAACAAAACTTGTATTTTAGCAAAAATTTAGTATTAATAGAAACTTCAATAACTCAGTCAATTACTAGCAGATTTCTAAAACCGAATCGGCGTATTACTCCTTATTAAATGTGTTATTTAAATAATTTTGCAAGTGGTGCGGTTACCAAACAAAAAAATGTGCGAGAACATTGCCAAATCTGAAAAATGACTGAAAATTGTGTTTGCTGGACAACGCCACACAGATTTCTTAAGTTTTCTTAAATAAACTATATATTTATCGAACGCTCCAGGTTTCTTCTTTTCAAATCGGAAATCGGTTGATAGAGTACTAAATTACAGGCATTATACGTGGGCAAAAGTAAGAAACCCCATTTTTTTACCCGCAACTAAAGATTTTTTAAATACAGATTCCTATTCTACTCGACAATACCTACCAGAAAACCAATATGACCCCCACCACGCTTTCCACAAACCAAGTACATTTTATACTAAATCTAAGTATAATTTTGCTGAAAATTTCCTTAAACTAAGTAAATATTTACTTAAACTGAGGATAATTTTGCTGATTTTTTCCTTCAAAAAAGTAAATTCTTACTTAAACTGAGGTAAAATTTACCTGAAACAAGGAAAAAAAGTGAACTTAAAATAAGTACAATTTAAGTAAAAATAATTCAAACAACTGATTTCACTTATGATACTCTTCACTTTCTACACCATTGCAATTCAATTCGGTGGAGATTTTGGAAAGTGTCCTATATCATGGACCGATGATAACCTCTTTCACAATGTATGTTTCCAGGTGAAATATAACTTGTTCCGATCCAAAGCTATTAAAATATGTTTTTTCTAGAGCAAATCTAAACCGATTTGGCCTACTTTCATCACATATTTTTCTAGTTGCAATTAATTTATTATTGTATTGTGCCAAATTTGAACAAAATTATGTGGTTTCTAGAGCAGAAAAAGTCAAATGGGGAACGATATTTGTGTGGGAGCTATATATAAATCTTAACCGATCTGACCCACTTTCGCCATAGATGTTTCCAGTAGTAAGAATATCTGTCAAAATATCGGAGCGTCAAATCGGGAGCGAAATTTGTATGGTGGCTATATCTAAATCCGAAACGATTTGCTTCAAATTAAATAGCGTCTGTCCTGGCCCCCAAAACTTAATTGTGCCAATTTTTGTAAGGATCGGACAATAATTGCGACCTGTACTTTGATTTCAAGAATAGATGGAAGGACAGACAGAAAGTGATTCTAAACCGATCTGTACAATAAACGTGGGGATATCTAGTTTTCTTTTGGGTGTTACAAACAAATGCACAAAGACACAATACCCTAGTGACGGGTATAAAAGTGACAATATGAAATATTTCTCAAAAATGATACCTCTGCCATAAAGAGTTGAGCTAATACTCCATAATTGCTGCGAAGGCACGATAGACGCCTTCGAAGCAGTTGTGTAGAATAATTGAAAATTTAATAAATAAGTCTCTGCAAACGAACGGACAGAAAAAGTGTGTAACGCATTGAAGAAGTGGCTTAGGACCCTAAGTATGTTTGTAACAAATTCATTTCACAACATTTTAAGATGTTTGAGGTATGTTCGTCTGTCTGGCTGGCTGGTGTACACGATAACTCTCGAAAGGAGTTAAGGAATCATATATATATTTTTCCCAAACTTAGTTTAAGTTCGAAGATTTGCGAAATTGCCACGATCCTTCTGGTACCTCCCACATAAATGTTCATATTCCTATGTTAAATAAAAACTAATGTAACTTCCACAAGGATCTTCGGAATCAGCTCTATTTTGGTGTTTGATAATGTTTTTATAATCACTTTAAATGTGTGTGAAGTTAAATACGTATTTAACTAGCCAAGACACAAACCAATTGTAATAGATTAGGCAAAATCTAATTTGGATATTTTCGGAAAAAACTAATTTTCTCGAAAACTAGAAGGAATAGGACGATGAAAATTGGAGTATACGTTGCCAGGACATCACTCTATCGTAACAAATAGCCACTTCCAGGATTGGTACAAAAAAACTACAGTTGGAGCGAAAGGAAATCTGGGAAGGATAAAGGATCATCTCTGGAAAACGGTGATACCTTCAGCTACAGCAAGGATACCATAGGTAGTCCCACGAAGGGTCTATCGGTCTGTATATACAGTATTCCCGGATTCAATTTCTGACATCCAATATTGGACGTACAATATTTGTCCTTTTTTACGTGAATTTCTGGTAAGGATCAGTGGCCATATCTGGAAAACGGGTACGACTATGGAAACAGCAAGGATAATGTAAGTAGTTCCAGGAAGTGGCTATCGAACTGTGCTTACACTTTTTCAATATTCAACATATAACCTCTCGAAAGTGACCATGGAAATTTGGACTTTTTTAGGCTAATTTCTGGCCAGGATCACTGGCCATATCTGGAAAACGGTCATACCTTACGACATAGCACGCATACCGTAAGAAGTCCCAGGAAGGGACTATCGAACTCCATTTACACTTTTTCCGTATTCAATTTCTAACCTCAAAAAAGTGGCCATGGAAATTTGGTCCTTTTCAAGTGAATTTCTGGCCAGGATTACTAGCCATATCTGGCAAACGGGAATACCTTACGACATAGCACGCATACCGTAAGAAGTCCCAGGAAGGGACTATCGAACTCCATTTACACTTTTTCCGTATTCAATTTCTAACCTCAAAAAAGTGGCCATGGAAATTTGGTCCTTTTCAAGTGAATTTCTGGCAAGGATCACTAGCCATATCTGGCAAACGGGAATACCTTACGACATAGCACGCATACCGTAAGTAGTCCTAAGAAGGAGCTATCGAACTGCTTTTACATTTTTTCCATATTCAATTTCTAACCTAAAAAAAGTAGCCATGGAAATTTGGTCCTTTTTAAGTGAATTTCTGACCAGGATAGAAATTGAATATGGAAAAAGTGTAAAAGCAGTTCGATAGCTCCTTCTTAGGACTACTTACGGTATGCGTGCTATGTCGTAAGGTATTCCCGTTTGCCAGATATGACCAGTGATCCTGGCCAGAAATTCACTTGAAAAGGACCAAATTTCCATGGCCAGGTTAGAAATTGAATATGGAAAAAGTGTAAAAGCAGTTCGATAGCTCCTTCTTAGGACTACTTACGGTATGCGTGCTATGTCGTAAGGTATTCCCGTTTGCCAGATATGGCTAGTGATCCTGGCCAGAAATTCACTTGAAAAGGACCAAATTTCCATGGCCACTTTTTTGAGGTTAGAAATTGAATACGGAAAAAGTGTAAATGGAGTTCGATAGTCCCTTCCTGGGACTTCTTACGGTATGCGTGCTATGTCGTAAGGTATGACCGTTTTCCAGATATGGCCAGTGATCCTGGCCAGAAATTAGCCTAAAAAAGTCCAAATTTCCATGGTCACTTTCGAGAGGTTATATGTTGAATATTGAAAAAGTGTAAGCACAGTTCGATAGCCACTTCCTGGAACTACTTACATTATCCTTGCTGTTTCCATAGTCGTACCCGTTTTCCAGATATGGCCACTGATCCTTGCCAGAAATTCACGTAAAAAAGGACAAATATTGTACGTCCAATATTGGATGTCAAAAATTGAATCCGGGAATACTGTATATACAGACCGACAGACCCTTCGTGGGACTACCTATGGTATCCTTGCTGTAGCTGAGGGTATCACCGTTTTCCAGAGATGATCCTTTATCCTTCCCAGATTTACTTATGCTCCAACTGTAGTTTTTTTGCACCAATCCTGGAAGTGGCTATTGGCTACGATAGAGTGATGTCCTGGCAACGTATACTCCAATTTTCATCGTCCTATTCCTTCTAGTTTTCGAGAAAATTAGTTTTTCCGAAAATACCCAAATTAGATCTAATCTATTACAATTGGTTTGTGTCTTGGCTAGTTAAATACGTATTTAACTTCACACACATTCACTTTAAGGGTATAAATATGGCGGGTTTTGGCACGCCTCTTCCAGTACCACCCACACAAATCAACCTAAACTTTGTAAAATTAGAGCTGCTATATACGGATGATCGGAAAACTGTGAAATTTGATATTTGGCAATACTTTTATATAGGTTACATTCGCATGAAATATGGGCGATAATGTCACACCCCTTCTGGTACCTCCTACACAAAGTGGCATAAACTTTGGTTACAATAAAACCGATATAGCATCCATGCGGGTGTCAAAATCATTTGTAATTTGATATTTGAAAATGTTTTTATAGTCACTTTAAACCTAAACAAATAAAAAGGTGTTAAGTTCGGCCGGGCCGAATCTTATAAACCAGTTTCACTCCGTCTTCCATTTTGACCCTAAAATTACGAATTTAGAAAAAATCCGTACCTCTTATTTTCCGCGTCTACGTAGCCAAATTTAATTCCATTTAGATCCAGATGGTACGAAACTCGAAAGATATCATTATTTTTATAGTCACTTTAAACCTAAACAAATAAAAAGGTGTTAAGTTCGGCCGGGCCGAATCTTATAAACCAGTTTCACTCCGTCTTCCATTTTGACCCTAAAAGTACGAATTTAGAAAAAATCCGTACCTCTTATTTTCCGCGTCTACGTAGCCAAATTTAATTCCATTTAGATCCAGATGGTACGAATATCGAAAGATATCATTATTTTTCGCGTCGCCGCAGTCTGAGAAGTGTACACACCGAATTTCATTATTTAAGCTGCAGCCGTTTGGTTGGTATCATTTTTATCGCCATTTTGCATCGTCACACCGAATTTCAGGATTGCAACTTCAGCGGTTTGGTGGGTACATTTTTATCCCTCTTTTCCAATTGTACGAATTTTGGAAAATCCTTCTATTTTACCTAACTATACAATTAGAGGGACGTACATTCCAAATTTCATGTCTCTAGCTATTGTCTTATCATTGGTACCAATTTTATGTCTGTTTGTCCTATTTCGCCCGCTAAAACATGTATTTACTTTTTGGTGCTTTACGCTGCAAGGGGAATGTACGCAACAAATTTCAAGGTCATATAAAGCAGAAATTTAAAAAAAATTGCTTAAATAGGGAGTACTTTAAGTCGTTGTTAGGGAAAGTTATATCCCTCTGGGCCATAAGACACATTTAGGGACAATTTGAATCTCCTAGCTTATTTAGTTCGGTCGCTATCGTGCTTTCAACAGACAGACAGGCGAACAGACAGCGGACATGGCTAGATGGTCTTAGAATTTTACCTCGACCCAGAATATATATACTTCATGGAGTCGCCGATGAATATTTGAATCAAAAATATATAAAAAAATGTCTATTCCATTTATAAGTTCAGATTTCAAGTCATGCACCGGTATAGAAGTTATATGTAAAGGATTTAATATTAACAAGTAAGGAAAGGCTAAAGTCGGCCGACTATATGATACCTTACACTTTCTACGCCATTACAATTCGGTGAGGATTTCAGCATGTGCTCCATAGCATAGACCGATGAGACCCAATTTCACAATGTATATTTCCAGGTGAAACATAACGTATTGAGATCAAAATTTGTTAAAATATGTGGTTTCTGGAGTGGAAAAAGTAAAATTTATATGGTGGCTATATCTAAATCTGAACCGATTTTTCCCATTTTCACTATAGGTGTTCCTAGTTTTAATATAATATGTTTTGACAAATCTGAAGACAATCTGATACAATATGTGGTTTCTAGAGCGAAATTTGTATGGCAGCTATATCTAAATCTGAACCGATTTGACTCATTTTTACCACAGATGTTTCTAGTTGAAATATGAGTTGTTGTGCCAAATTTGATTAAAATTGATAAATGTGGTTTCTAGAGCAAGAAAATCAAATCGGGAGCGACATTTGCGTGGGAGCAATGTTTCTATTTGAAATATAAGATAATAAGCCAAATTTGAAGAATATCTGTTAAAATTTACGGTTTCTAGACCGGAAAATATCAAATAGTGAACGAAATTAGTACCGTGGATATATTTAAATCTGAGCCGATTTTACCCATTTTCACTACAGATGTTTCTAGTTAAAGTATAAGTTGTTGTGCCGAATTTGAAGAAAATTTAATAAAATATACGGTTTCCAAGACGGGAAAAAGTCAAATCGGGAGCGAAATTTGTTTGGTAGCTATATCTAAATCTGTACTGATTTGACAGATTGTTTGCACAGACAAGATGGGTTTATCTCGCCTCCTTTTGAGTCTCACTAACAAATGCACAAAGCATTATACCCTCTGGTGTAGGGTATAAACAGGGCGTGGCAAAAGCATACATATTTGGTAGGTAGGTTTAAAGTGATTATAAAAACATTTTTATACACTCCACGAGAGTATTATGTCCTTGTGCATTTGTTTGTAACACCCAAAAGGAAGAGAGATAGACCCATTGTTAATTATACCGATCGACTTAGAATCACTTTTTGAATCGATTTAGCAATGTCCGTCTGTCTGTCTCTCTGTCCGTCCGTCCATCTATTCCTGTAATCACGATACAGGTCGCAATTGTGGACAGAACCAAATGAAACTTTGCACAACGAAGTTTTTCGGGATAAGAACGAACGCTATTTAATTTGAAGAAAATCGGTTCAGATTTATATATAGCTCCCATACAAATTTCGCTCCCGATTTGACTCTTTTCACTCTAGATGCCACATATTTTAACAGATTTTCTTCAAAATTGGTAAAACATCTTATAGTTCAACTAGAAACACCTAGTCAGATCGGTTCAGATTTATATATAGCTCCCATACAAATTTCGCTCCCGATTTGAATTTTTCTGCTCTAGAAACCACATATTGTATCAGATTGTCTTCAGATGTGGCAAAACATCTTATATTTAAACTAGCAACACCTATGGTGAAAATAGATCAGATCGGTTCAGATTTATATATAGATCCCATTAAAATTTCGCTCTCGATTTGACTTTTTCTGATGTTAGAACCGCATATTTTAACAGATCCTCTTCAAATTATGCGAGACATCTTACATTTGTTTTTTAAACAGCCATGGTGAAAATTGGTCAGATCGGTTCAGATTTATATATAGCTGCCACACAAATTTCACTCCCGATTTCACTTTTTCCACTCTAAAAACCACATATTTTAACAGATCTTTTTCAAATCTTTCAAAATATTTTATATTTCAACTAGAAACACACATGGCGAAAATGGGTCAGATCGGTTCAGATTTATATATAGATCCAATACAAATTTCGCTCCCACATAGACTTTTCCCGCCCAGAAACCACAAAATTGCACCGAATTTCTTTGAAGTGAGCATAACACGTTATATTTGAACTGGAAGAACTTATTTTGAAAGTTAGTCAATTTAATCCATGTTTGGATATAGCCCCGATACAAATATTCTTTTCGATTTGGCAAATTGGACCAGGTCATATTAGCCTATGATTAGGAAACATACAAAAATTCTTCCCGTTTTCACTTTTTACCGAATTGAATTGTATTCGGATAGAAAGTGGAGTGTATCATATAGTCGGCCCGGCCCGACTTTAGCCTTTCCTTACTTAAATTTAAAATTGCATCTGATTTCGACATCCATAGCCGATTTGTGTGGGAAATACCAGAAGGTGCGTGACAATATCGCCCATATTCAGGTGTGTGAAAGGGATTTAGGACATACATATGGCCTTAAGCTCCTACTCTGTAGATTGAGTGAATAATTATCCAAGCTTAAGAAAGAACCAGGCAAATAATTTTCTACTTTATATGATTATTTGTAAGAAAATTGTTTAAATTTTTGTACCTACTTAAGTTAAACTATTGATAAAAGGATGGCGCATATAAATTATTTTTTTTTACAAGTTTACCGGCTACCTCCGAATACGTAGTTGCGCAACATAAGGCGATTTTTCACGAAGTAGCGGGTATTTGCTAGTATATAAATAAAATATCAGCTCTTGGCGATGGAAAAAACAGGCGAAGGAAGACATCTTGAATCTTGGTGTCACCAATTGGAGAAGAAGTGCCTGGAAATCTATCTACGTTCGGCTACAGGAAGCAATGTTCTGTAATAGCCGATTAAGTTAGTAAGTAATGTGCTGTTCTTCAATTTGCAATCGCAATGGATAAATTCCCTTTCCCTAGTATCTCTGGTCCAACATATCGTCATCAGAAATCCGAAAGGGCCTAACAACATAAAAATTCAAAACTTTGTATTTAACTGAAAATTGTTCACTGCACATTACCAAAAAGTTTTAGCATCCTACGATTAAAAATAAAAAATAGGGATAGCTAGTTGAGTACTTTCTTCTTTATTGAGTCCATACCAACATGGATTTCGTAAGGAGTTTTCTACTGTGACAAATTTGACTGAGTTTACTTCTCACGTTATTGATAAATTTGGTCAGGATAATCAGGATGTTCAGATGTCATCTATACAGATTTTAGTTAGGCATTTGATAAAGTGAACCATGAACTTCTGGTATATAAATTAGATCGCATTGGTTTCAGCACTAACTTTTTGAAGTGGATATCTTCGTATTTTTCGAATCGCTCCCAGATTGTCGAATTTGGAAATTCTTATTGTTAACAAATTCTGATTTCATCAGGGGTTCTTCAATGTAGTCATCTAGGGCCGGTTTTATTCTTTAGATCGAATCCAAGATTTGTCAGGTATAATATTATAGGAGCTGAGTTAGAGTTATTTGATTATTTTGTATTCTAATGGATTCCAAACTGAATTTCAACAATCATATTATTAAATATGGTGTTCTTGGCTTCATTAAGCGATGGGCTAAGGAGTTCTCTGATCCTTTTTATTCTGTTCTGTAAACTTTAAACCGATTGTATATTTATTTGGGTTACGGTTATGGGCCCAGTACGCGGTTAAAATATAAAGAATCGGATTATATATTGTGATTGAAAATGGAACAAGTGTATATTCCCGTTGTTGAATTCCTGTAGTGGAAAAAGCTACTCCAAATCCAATCACATCGGAATTAACAAAGCAGGATCAAAAACCAAGAGCGACGATTGCAATGTGTGTGGATAATTCTCAAATACATCTAATCCGATTGTCAACATCAGCAAAAACTATGTGCAATAAGCTCAAGACAACATACGAAAGAAAAACGAAAGATGACTTCAAAGTTGCATATTTTACGAAAGCTGTATGACAAGAGGATGCTAAAGGGTGATTTTTTAAGAGCTTGATAACTTTTTTTAAAAAAAAACGCATAAAATTTGCAAAATCTCATCGGTTCTTTATTTGAAACGTTAGATTGGTCCATGACATTTACTTTTTGAAGATAATTTCATTTAAATGTTGACCGCGGCTGCGTCTTAGGTGGTCCATCCGCTTAGTCCAATTTTGGCATTTCCACGTTTTTGAGTAACAGAGACCCAATTGGTGCGAACGGCGACGAATCGAAAATTGGTGGTCATCATTAACACTGGCCGATACAGCTGCGATATTTTCTTCAGTTCGCACTCTACGTAAGCGTGTTGGTGGTTTAATGTCCAACAATGTAAATTTGGTGCGAAATTTAGTCACAATAGCCCGAATAGCCGCTTCAGTGGGTCGATTAAACTGACCATAAAATGGAAGCGCGCAATGAACTTTCTTAAAAGAGCACGCATTTTGATAATAAAATTCAATAATTTGCAAGCGTTGTTCGTTTGTAAGACGATTCATGATGAAATGTCAAAGCATACTGAGCATCTTTCTCTTTGACACCATGTCTGAAATCCCACGTGATCTGTCAAATACTAATGCATGAAAATCCTAACCTCAAAAAAATCACTCTTTAGAAAGTGAAAATATGCAGAATCATATAAACGGTTTGAATGTGTGAAGAGCACAACTGTTGGACATGGGTGAGGAAATCAAAGATAATTCAATGGTCGCTATTATTCTGAATAGTTTGCCAAAATCGTTTGAAGCATCGTGACATCCATTGAAGGACAGCCGGAAGACTCAATAAATTTGGAATATGTTCAAGAAAAACTTTTAGACGAAGCTGAACGTAGATGTGAGGCCGATGAAAGCAGTGAAGATACGTCAATCAAATTTCAAGAAGCGTAAGCCAATTAAATGTTTTCACTGCAATAAACTGGGACATTTGAAGAAGGAACATGGAGAATCAAGCCATTTGGCATCAGGTGATGTTTGCCTGAAAGTTATTGACAGTACGACTGGATGGGTAATTGATTCTGGAGCCTCAATTCATATGACTAACAATTTTGAGTTCGACAAATTGGAGAATAAATGCAGCAAAGTATATATAGCAGATGGCAGGTCTCTTTGATGCTGAGGGCATTGGAGAAGGCGGTAAATACAATAAAATCCTACTGCAAAATGTATTGTATGTTCTGGGTTTAAATGGAAGTCTGATGTCAGTCAAAGCTTGGGCAATGAAGGGCTGCATTGTTTCGTTTGAAGGCAATAAATGTTTTATTAAGAAAGAAGACAAGTTATTGGCTGATGGTATCGCAAATGCAAGTCTTTATGTATTGTGCGAAATATGCGAAAGGAGGTATGTGTGTCTGAAGAGTATTCATTAGAGTGCGTTCATTTCAGGCATCGTCGCTTGGGACATCGAAAACTATCTGATATCAAGAAGCTGAAAAGTCTAGCAGATGGTGTTTGTATACGAGAATGTCAAGATAATAATTTTTGTGACATATGTGCGAAATCCGAAATGACCAGGATTCCTTTTCCTAAAGAAAGTCACAGTAGGACTAAAGATGTACTTGAACTTGTACATTCAGATGTTTGCGGTCAATTTCAAATTAGTTCTCAGACGGGAAAGGAGTTTTTCTTGACATTTATAGATGAGATTTACCGCTACACAAAAATTTACGTTCTATCAACAAAAAACGAAGTAATTTGCAAATTTAAAGAATTTTTACCGAAGTACAGAATTTTATCGGAAAGCAGGGCCGTGCTCAGGATTTTCTCCTGGGGGGGTTTTCATCTACACTCATAAAAAAGTGAACCCTATAATGAGTTAAAATTAACTAAAATTTAGGAAAATTGAACTTCGTATAGCGCTAAAGCAAAATTTCCACAAATCAAGTTCAAATTTTCCTTGAAATTAGTACATGCTTTGAACTTGATTCTAGTTAAAATTTTCCTCAAACTAAGTAAATATTTACTCAAACTGGGGAAAATTTCAGTTTTTTCTCAAACCAAGTACATTTTTTCTAAATCTAAGAAAATTTTTGTTGAAATTTTCCTAAATCTAAGTAAATTTTTCCTAAAACCAAGTAAATTTTTACTTAATTTAAGTAAATTTTTACTTAATTTAAGTAAAATTTACCAAAACTAAATGAATTTTTACTCAAACCAAGTAAATTTTTACTAAATCTTAGTAAAATTTTACTGACATTTTCCTAAAATTTTTTACGTAAATATTTACTTAAACTGAGCTCAATTTGGCTGATTTTTTCCTTAAATTAATTAATTTACTGAGAAACTTAATACAAGGAAAAAAGTGAACTTAAAATAAGTTAAATTTAACTAAAAAATCAAACACATGGTTTTGAAAACTGGTACAAAAAATGATATCTCTGCCATAAAGTGCTGAGCTCTTACTCCATGGAGGCGCCTTCGCAGTGGTTGTTTAGAATAATTCATAACCTTTTTTGACCCAGTGTTCGATTAATCGAACAGTAAACAGTAAGAAACAGCGAAAAATAAAATTCGCTGGGCTCTAATAGGTTAAAGTATTTAAGAAATAAGTCTCTGCAAACGAACGAGAATTCTTGAATATTAATCTAATATTCAAGAATTCTTTAAACAATTTCAAATGTTTTATACATTTCAGTAAACATTTTAAATTTATTCTAGGAAAAAAAAACACATTTTTAAGTTAAATTTTCCATACAAAAAATTTCAGATTTTTTCTCACTTAAAAGCTTGGAAATATTCTTCCACAAAAGTATGAATTTACTCAATTGTAAGAATTTTATTAGATCCAAAGAAATGTTTTTAAGTAAATCTACTGCCCTATTTCTAGTAAATGAGCTATTTACTATGGCTTTGAAAGAATGAAACTTTACTCATACTTAGTTAATTTTCCAACTTTTTAGGAAATTTTTACTGTACTGGAATAAAATTGTTGAACTTAATTGTAGTATGAATTTTACTCAGATTTAGGAATGCTATTTTTCTGAGTGTAGTTTTACAAAAAATAAAGCAGATGAAAATTCTGTTAATTATTTTAGTCAATTTTCAATCAATGTTCAATTTTTCTCGTGAAGTCTAGTCAGTCTATGGTGCAATGATAAATTACGTAAATTTGATTATGTGTGATGTGTGTGCGTTTGGAAACCATTCATATTTTATTGTCAGGATCTTCGACACATTCGTCGGCAAAGTTGCATTTCAGTAATCCATCTATCAGTACACTCAAAGGAATATGTCAGTAAAAGAAAGCAGAAAGTCTACTGAAAGAGACTGTTGAAAAAGAGACAGCAGATTTGTATCTGCTGAGATGATAAACAGCTGTTTGCTGTTTTTAGCAATATAGAAAAAACTTTAAGGATATGGAAAGAACGGCATGACCACTTAGATATACATTTTAAAAACACTTTTTTGAATAGAAGTTATTATAAAGCAATGAACAGATGTGTCCTATTTTCATCACAGATGCAACAACGACTGTTTCTGTTACTTCCAATGTTTTGGGAGTTTGCAATTATAATACAAATTCATTTCGACAAACGAAGAAAACTGTTTGATATACATAAACTTATTTCTCTTTGTTCATTTACCAGAACTGATGGCATGTTTACCGCAAACAAACTATTTTTTCCCACAAAAGAAGAATTTCAAATGGCGTGTTTTGAATTACAAGTGACGAGTTTTGAATTTCAAATGATATTTTTTGAATTTCAAATGGAATTTTTGAATTTCAATTGATTTATCATAGAAAAAATGCGGGACTGAAGGGTTTATCGCCGAGGAATTTGATCGTTTTTTGTGTAATATTTCTTCAAAATATATATCGAGGGCTTATATTCAAAAGAGGCTATGAACCATTTTCTCGAAAATGAGTTTTTGATGCCAAACTATTCTCAGATTTGTATGTCATCTGTCATAAAAATTTGGAAAATAATTTAATTTCTAAAGCCATTTTTCCAAATGTTTCTGATCCACTCACACTATAGTTTGTGACTGCATAAGTGGTTATGAACATACAAATAATATAAATAATATAGTTACAAAATGGAGCAGCATATAACCGAAGGTTGTAATTCGCTACAACGATTTTGTTTAAATCATTTTTCTGGATTTAGAGCATATCGTAATATCAAATTCCATCATTTCGCGTGAATAGCATTTTGATTCCCCAGTTATCAGGCTAAACTAGGAAAAATGGTGGCTGTAAAGTCAAAAATTGTGAAAAGTATATTAGAAAAACCGGCGTAACTTATTATTATATTGAGAATACCAAAATATTTCTTTGGCATGTGATTGCTGACTTCATGGGGAATATTTGTGCATGAAAAGTTTCAGAATTATGAATGAAGAAAGTTAAAATATAAGGAATTGCAATGGCGAATTTTGGATTTTTCATCAATTGCAGCGATTTTCGCGACTGGCTACATATATGTTACAAGCGACCAATCTGACGGATGGAGCAGGAATCTTTAAATTCGCTGTGTACACCACAGAAAACGTGTTTTCTTTACAACATTGCCAAGATTTCATGAAAAAAGTTATGGTGTTTACAATAAATCGTATTGTTATTTCAACATTCATAGTGCTCAATTTTAAACATACAAAAGTGGCTATGAACCATGAAACCGCGAATAATAGGAAATTTCGAAAACTTTTTAATCGTAGCAATTAGTAATCCTTTTTAGATTAAACTGTAGAAGAATGATGAATGAAGTTTTTGTTCATAGCCACTTATGAATATAAGCCCACGATATGTATGTATGTAATTTCAAGCAAATATTTAATAAAAGCTATACACTTCGAAAACAAGTCTGTTAATAAAAGCAGCGATTGTCTGCCGCCTATCAGCAGACACTTTTCTGCTATTTCCGTTTTTTGGCATAACAGCAGTTTTCTGCAATCTTACATCACCATTCACACTGCTAAAGAGTTTGCAGTCTGCTAAAATTGGCTGTTGTTAATTAAAATATAAAAATAGATAAGCGTTAATAAGCGATTTTAGCTCGAACTCGAATCCTGGGACAATATGCGTATCACATATATTGCTAAAAACAGCAAACAACTGTTTACGATATCAGCAGATACAAATCTGCTGTCTCTTTTTAACAGCAGAAAATCTGCTCTTTCAGTAGACTTTCTGCTTTCTTTTACTGACATATTCCTTTGAGTGTACTGACGAACTGACTGTCGGACGAATGTATCAAAATATTTCTCGAAGATCCTGGCAATATAATATAAGTGGTTTCCAAACGCTGCAGTAAAAATTTCCTAAAAAGTTGGAAAATTAACTAAATATGAGTAAAGCTTCCTTCTTTCAAAGCCATAGTAAATAGTTCATTTACTAGAAAAAGGGTAGTAGATTTACTTAAAAACATTTCTTTGGATCTAATAAAAAATTCTTACAATTGAGTAAATCCAAACTTATGTGGAAGAATATTTTCAAGGTTTTAAGTGAGAAAAAAATGGTTTGTATGGAAAAATTCCATTTAGGAAATTTTACCTTAAAATGTGTTTTTTCCTAAAATGAAGTTAAAATGTTTACTGAAATTTATGCCGAGTTCTTCATACATTTAAGTAATGAACTTATAAAAAACATTTGATATTGTTAAAAAAAATCTTGAATATTAATCTAAGCAGCAATTCTCGTTCGTTTGCAGAGACTTATTTCTTAAATACTTTATGAATTATTATAAACAACCACTGCGAAGGCGCCTATCTTGCCTTCGCAACAATTATGATAGCTCAACTCCTTAAGGCAGAAGTATCATGAAACTTTTGAGAAATATTTCATTTTGTAATTTTTTGTATCAGTTTTGTATACTCTGAAGCAAAACTATTTGATTGATTTTTTAGTTAAATTGAACCTTTTTCCTTGTATAAAATATAAAATAAAATTTTCCTCAGTTTAAGTAAAAATTTACTAGTTTTGAGGAAAAAATCTGCAAAATTGTCCTCAGTTTGAATAAATATTTACTTGATTTGAGTAAACATTTATTTAGTTTTAGGAAATTTTCAGCAAAATTTTACTAAGATTTAGTAAAAAATTTACTTAATTTTAATTTTGCTTAAATTTAGTAAAAAATTACTTGGTTTTAGGAAAAATTTACTCAGATTTAGGAAAATTTCAGCAAAATTCTACTTATATTTAGTAAAAATGTACTTGGTTTCCTAAATTTTAGTTAATTTTAACTCATTATAGTTAACTTTTTTATGAGTGTAGATGAACCCCCCCCCCCCCCAGGGGAAAATCCTGCGCACGGGCGTGGTGAATGGTGATGTAAGATTGAAGAAAAACTGCTGTAATAGCAGAAAAGTGTCTGCTGATAGGCAGCAGACAATCGCTGCTTTTATTAACAGACTTGTTCTCTTTTTTTTAATAGTTGCATATGCATACATACAGTGGTGGTCACGAATTTAGCACAGTCACCACATGTAACTTTATAAAGCAAATATTTCAACTTCTACTTTATGTTTTTTGACCGGTATTTTTTCTAAAATATTACGTACGATAAGATCACCATTTAACGTTGTTTTTGTTCGGTTCTTATGCTGCATTTTAGTTTTATGCAATTTAAAGTACAAATAATACGAAAAGTGATTGGACAGTAATTTAGCACAAATTTAAAAAACTTTAATCAAATCGGAAAAAAACTGAACTGTATTGGTTAACATTTTATTATAAACTTAATATTTGGTTGGATAATCGCTATTTTGAGTAATAGCTGTACATCTTCTGGACATACTCTCCACTAGAGGCATAAAAGACTCCATTGGAGTAGCATATCAGGAATTTTGTGTTTAATTCAAGAAATCGGGCAAATTTTTGGGTTTTATTGCTATAATATGTTGTTAAAGTCCATTCCATAGATTCGCAATAGGATTGAGATCCGGTGACTGTGCTGCACCATTTTTAAAAATCTATTTTGTTCAGCCTCAAACAGCTCTTCACTGGCGTTAAGTGTGTTTTGGTCGGTTGTCGTGTATAAAACGCCACTTAATTGGCATGTATTTATCTGAATATGTTATCATAGTATCACCAAATAGATTTTTGTAAATATTCTGATCCATTAGTGCATCGATTTTGTGTATCGGACAAACGCCGTGTCCTGAAAACGCAGTATACATCATTAGATTTTCGCCAACAAGCTTTAACGTCTCAGATTTGTACTTTGGGTTGTGCTGCATGTTTGGAGGGCACACTTCGTATTGTTTCCTATTAGATCCGCGCCGACAAATGTTCGATTCGCCAATCCAGGCGATATTTTCCCAAAAATCTTGGATTTTTCTAAATGATCCTGAGTAGATTAAATTTGACACTGTAAGCCATATTTTGATACGTTTGGCTTATGTTGAACAATGCAGCCAAGTAAATTTTTTCCATTGGTTCTTCTTCTTGTGGTTCATGAGGAAATGCTAATATAAATTTTTGCCGAAAAATCTTTCTGAATCACAGTTGAGCTTTTAAATGGATCTGCTACGCAGGTTCTATAAATTAAAAAATCCGATTTATTGCTTGTTTTTCTCGGCGGAGGACATTTTGCAATATTTTTGAAGCTCCCATAAGTGCCAATATTGCTTAGTATATTGCACACAATCTGTCTGGATCAATTTATAATGTTTGCAATATCCCCAGCGGTACTTCCACTGTCGTTCAATTGCATAATAACCTGACGCTGCGCCTCAATGCACTATTTCCCTTAAGCAATATCTAATTATAATTTTTGTTAAATAATAACTTCCAATTGAGTAAAAATTACCCAAACATATCAATTAATTAATTTAAACGCAAAAATAAATAGAAAATAACAACTTTTCAAATGTGCTAAATTTGTGTCCAGCCCAGATTACGAATTACTTGCAAAAACATGAGAGTACGAATAAAAGGCACAAAAGAATTCGAAAAAAAATTATTGGGCTTACTGATCACACCATAAGCAACACTAAAAAACAAATATTTTGCGCAGAGTTCATTATCCGAACAAATTATTTGCTTTTATAAACAACACATGTGAAGTGTGCTAAACTCGTGACCACCACTGTACATACATACATATCGAGAGCTTATATTCATAAGTGGCTATGAACAAAAACACAACTTTTCAGGAGAGCGAAAAAACTGATTTTCTCCTTTAATTTGAAGAGAAATTATTAATCATATATAAAGTTTATTAATCATTATAAAGTTTAATCCAAAAAGGGTTACTAATTCCTACGATTAAAAAGTTTTCGAAATTTCCTATTATTCTCGGTTTCACGGTTCATAACCACTTTTGCATGTTTAAAATTGAGCACTATGAATGTTGAAATAAGCACATATCCATTTATGCCGAAATATATAAATAAGATTTATTGTAAACTCATGGAATCTTGGCAATGTTGTATAGAAAACGCATTTTCTGTGATGTACACAGCTAATTTAAAGATTCCAGCTTCATCCGTCAGATTGGTACCACTTTTATCCCTTTCTCCTTTTTTACAAAAAGTGTATATTGCGGTAGGGCACGTTAAACAAAAAATACAAATTGTGTATTAAGAACCAATGTCGTTTGTAACATATATGTAGCCAGTCGAGAAAACCGCTGCAATAGATGAAAAATCCAAAATTCGCGGTTGCCATTGCTTATATTTTAACTTTCTTCATCCAGGATTCTGAAACTTGTCTGACATAAATATTCTCCATGAAGTCAGCAATCACATGCCAAAGAAATATTTTGGTATTCTCAATATAATAAACAGTTACGCCGGTTTTTCTAAAGTTACTTTTCACAATTTTTGACTTTACAGCCACCATTTTTCCTATTTTAGCCTGATAACTGGGGAATCAAAATACTATTAACGCGAAATGATGGAATTTGATAGTACGATATGCCCTAAATCTAGAAAAATGTTTTAATCAAAATCGTTGTAGCGAATTATGTATAACCTTCGGTTTGTGCTGCTGCATTGTTGAACTATTCTATTTCTATTATTTTTATGTTCACAGCCACTTATGCAGTCACAAACTAACGTGTGAGTGGATAGCCAATCCAGAAAGTTAAAAAAATGGCTTTAGAAAAAATTCTTTTCCAAATTTATATGACAGATGAATATGAGAATAGTTTGGCATCAAAAACTCATTTTCGAGAAAATGGTTATAGCCACTTTTGAATATAATCCGTCGATACAAATTTTGAAGAAATATTACTCAAAAACGAGCAAATTCCTCAGGCCCGCATTTTTTCTATGATAAATGTAGAAAATTGGATATGCTTTTTGACAAAGTATGGGTCTAAATAGGATGTCTAATGAGTTTTGTGGGTTTTAATTTATATAGGACATGAGTAACAGGATGTTTACGCAAAATCTTTATACGCATATTCTGATTAAATAAAAAAATATTTGGAAATGTTTCTTCTTTTTATAACAGTTTGTTTTTGTACTCGATGAAATGCAGGAAGAAACAGCTAGAAATTTTAATTCAAAAAAAACAAATAATTGACATTTTATTTTCGTCTTCCTACTTTGATCCAAGTTACCGAATTTGTTGTTTCTCTTTTGAATAATACTTGTTACATATGTACAAAAAATACTAACTCTGAAAAATATTTGACACAAGTGAGAAATATAACAAAAATTTGAGTATGTTAAAACTCTTTTAAAATTGCTGAAAGATTTTGTTATTAAATTTCCAAACTTTTATTGTAGTACACAATTAAAAGTTCATAAGATATTGCTCTAGTGGAATGCCAAGAAGTGGTATCGGGTAATAAAAAGGAAACTTTTCCGAACAATTTGATGTCCATTAGCGAAATTAGCATTACACAATCTTGAAATTGCCACAATTCGTTTAGTCTGTTTGTATTTTTCATAACCTTTTCTGTAATTTTCGTGTTTTCATGATTTACTGCAAAATTGCCATTTCAGACCAGTTATTTTAAAAATACCTTAAAAATTCTATATTTTATTGCTTCAGAAAGTCTAGAGGTTTTAAAAAGTATATGTTCGAAACCTCTCTGGCGGGGGGTTTGAACCCCCAAAACCCCCCTGCGCACGGCCCTGCCGGAAAGAAACCTGTTGGATGCTGATGGGTGTTTCAGTTAAAAAGTGACAGTCTCAACAAACCAAAATATAAGGCCACATTAGTAGAGAAAGGCTATACACAACATTTTGGAGAAGTATGTAACCTTGAGGACGTTATTGGCGGTAAGTGCTACAAAGCTGTACAATGTTAAACATTTAGATGTCAAATCTGCATTCTTGAACGGACAAATTCAAGAAGAAATATATATGGAGCAGCCAGAAGGTTTCATTGAGAAAGACAAGGAACATCTTGTATGCAAACTGCAGCGATCAATTTACGGACTTAGCAGGCTGCCAAGTCTTGGTATGATAAATTGAACGAAGTCCTTGCGAATATTGGGTTCAAAATGGAAAGGCTGATACTTGTTTATATACAAAGAAAATTAGTAATGAAGTTTGTTATCTACTGGTATACGTATATGATATTAATGTGCGCTAAAGAAGAATGAATGAATGCATTTTTTGAAATTAAAAATTTGGGAGATGTCTCATCTTATTTAGGCATTCAAATTATCCGCAACTCTCGAGGAGACTTCCTGCTACATCAAAAAGAAAAAATAGAAAAATTAAATGACGACGTTAAATTAGATGATGGAAAGTTAAGATATATTCCGATGGATCCAGAATTTATCAAGATTTGTAATGAAGATAATTTGCTACCAATCAATAGGCCTGTTTGATTGGGCTTAATAGCTTAATTTTTGTATGAAATTTACTCGCTTAACAAGAAAGTAGCTTACTACTCTCTTAGAGTTGTTGCCAGATTTTTCTTGTTGATTCATTTAAGAAAAACCAATGGGTGGAAACGTTGCCACCATATCAAGTATCTTAATTGTAAGCTAGTAAGCCCAATCGAACAGGCCTATTGTTTGGTAGCAAATTATCTTCATTACAAATCTTGATAAATTCTGTTATTCCATCAATTACCTCTCGACCAGATATAGCAGTCTCTGTTTCAATATTATGTCGCAGAGTTGAAAACCACGCAAATGTGATTGGGAAGCAGCGAAAAAAGTCGTACGATATTTAAAAGCAACAATACAAAATAAATTAATCATTAGATCACAATCTGAACTTAGCTTGAAATATTATACGGATTCCAATTGGGCTGGAGATCACGGTGACCGAAAATCTACAAGTGGTTATTTATTTTGTAATGTTTAATTTTGTTTGTTTTGTTTCTAGGCCTGCCTAAGTGTGTGCCGGCGCTTAAAAACGCCACTGGCAAAAATGAGTTGTTTTCTGCTGGCACTAAAAAGCGCCTAAGCAAATAAAAAGATAGACAATGCCAATGATTCGGCTAGTCAGTTTTGAATGTGACTTTATTAGCATAATTTCAATCCTTATAAACTAACTTAACGGTAATTTCTTAATCCTAATTCTCTTCACATTTTCATCCTTAAAATTAAACAAAACAATTTTTAGAACTAAACAGCTGTTTGAGCAAACAAATATAAAACTAGGTATGACATAAAATCTATAACAATCGATTACACTACACCCTCACCCTTTAGAGAAAATAATTTTTATATTAATAGTAAAATATAAAAATTATTTGAATAAACTTATTCTAAATACAAATTAATAAGTATTTAAATTACATTCCATTTTTTTAACATATTATTGTGAAATTTTCTTATTTCTCCCCTTATATTTATTAAAGAATTCACCCCTTCTCTACTAACTACCTCATATGGACCCTGATACGGTGGATAGTTCTTCTTTCTATTTAGAACTCTCAGGAGTACTAGATCTCCCACCGACAAGTCAAGAGGGTTGGTTGCTTCGTTCTGGAGTACTCTTTTTATCTTTGATTTTTCTAAATATTCCCTAGCCTTTTCTAGAGAGAATTTTAATCTTACTTTCAATTCATTGGCATAATTATCGGTATTGTAGCATCGTTCTACATTCCTTATCTCATCATTGGGCAAATATGGTAATTTACCAAATACCAACTCATATGGTGAGTAGCCGGTATCCACATGTGGTGTTGTATTGTACGCAAATGTAAAATACGGTATCCAAGTGTCCCATTCATCATCTTTGGAGAAATTCAATAAAAACTCATTAAGCACCCTGTGGTTCCGTTCTATCGAGCCTAACGTCTCGTGGTGATACGGTGCGCTAAATATCTGTCTGACATCCAACAAACGACATACCTCCGACATTAAGTGATTTGTAAACTCTGTACCTTTATCTGACTTTATAACCTTAAAAACCCCATATACTAATATGAACTGCTCAACCAGCGTTCTTGCGACAATCTTCGCCTCCTTAGTCTCCATGGGGCATGCCACGACATACTTCGTTAAATCGCACTGTATAGTGAGAATGTACCTATAGTGGTTAGACAGTCTTAACGGACCTACTGTATCAATTGATACAACCTCAAAACTAGTTCCTGGTGTGTCTGTCAACGTAAATGGTTCTTTCGTATGTCTCGTTTGTTTGTTTAGTTTACACTGTGAGCAATTCATTATGTATTGTTTTATCATTTTATACATATTCTTCCATATGTAACGCTGTTTCAACTTTAATATTGTTTTTCTGACACCCAAGTGTCCACCGTGTGTTGAGTTATGGTATTCCGCTATTAATCCCAATTGCGTATCTCCGCAAATTATTCTTTTTGGACTTTCATAAATTAAAATTTTCAAATTTGTTTTCTTTTCTTGTTGTATATCGTTGAATATAGTTTTAAATTCTTCTATGCCCATCATTTTAAAAATATCATCATTCCTATTCAGAGCCAGTTCTCGCACTCCTACATCATGCATCCTTGATGACAGTTTCTCCAAAATCAACCTTGTGATCGTCGGATTATCGCTGCATCGTACTATAACATCATAATTTTTCATATCAACTTGTAGTTTTCTATTATTCTCTTGCGGCATAAACATAAGTTTTCTAGTGTTTCGTATATCTGTTAGTGACGTACAGTCCCAAATAAAAAGTTTATCGGACTCTCGATTGGACGTATACTCATTCGTATTAGTTTCAGGGGTTTTCTGTAACATATTCTTTCGCATTTGGGTTGTAATACCATTTCTTGGTCGTCAAAGAAGCAGTCAACAATTGCACTATCATCAACTGAAGCTGAGTTTATAGCTGCTTCGTTTGCCGCTCAGGAATTCTTATGGATCAAGCAGCTACTACAAGATATGTTTGTTCCTGTTTCAACACCTATTCCAGTGCATGAAGACAATCAGAGCAGTATTAAGATCATATATTGACGTGAAGTATCATCATATCAAGAGTTTACATGAAGATGGTATTATTGATATGCTGTACTGTACCACGGAGCAACAACAAGCTGATTTTTTAACAAAACCACTACCACTATCGAAATTTAGAAATCTTATTAAATGTTTATTTGTTTGGAGACATATTTTGTAGATAACTACTTGTCAACAAAATAATGTTCAATAAATGTAAATTATATATATATATATAATAAAGTGGGGGATTTTCTCCTGCTTGGATGTTTAGTTTGTTATGACACGTTTACTTTAATATTTTTAGTTATTAACTTTAAGAATAACGATTAGTTGCATGTGATACTAATATTTTGTTTAATAATATTTTTGTTATACCGGCTATTGATATTTGATCTGTAGCCGGTGTCCATCGCTAAATCGACTCGAAAAGTGATTCTAAGTCGATCGATATATTAAACGATTGGTCTATCTCGTTTCCTTTTGGGTGTTGTTACAAACAAATGTACCAGATTTCCCTCGTGCAATATATAATGCTATTACACATGAATCGCACAATTAGCTGTGGGACGAAACGGAAGGGAATAATGCCCTCCACTTTCGTAACATGCATTATTAAAAATTTAGCAAATGTAACTACATAATATCCTGAAATTCGCAACCATAAATTTAGATATTTACTGCTATCAAATGTGCCCTAGCATATGAGTCATTTATTTTAAAACTAATATAGATGATGAATATCAGATGCTTCCACAGAGAATTGAATTGTAGTCCAGTCTTCTCAGCCTTTGAATCGGTCCATCGGTTTGGCGTCCTATACGGAACATACAGACACACATTGATTTATATATATATATAACTATATATATATATATATATATTCAACTCTGAATTTGTCGGTCGTTCTATTATTTATTTTTTTCCATTTTGTCTTATTTTTTTTAAATAAATAAATATCCTATTTTACAAATTGATTTAATTTACATAGGTACTTTCATACGTAAAGAGTGATTGTTTGTGAGTGAAATGTGCCCCCAATTGTTAGAAAGTGTTAATTATAATGACAAATCGCTTTTAAATACTTAACTGTTGCTATGCCCTTTTGGTTTCAAAAAATTGTGGGCCTATAGATTAATGGACAGTAGTTTTTGGGCCTGAACAAAACCATAAAAACATGAAATACGTTATGGGTACCAAATGAAAGAGAGCAATATCTTTTAAAAATACTCTGCATTTTATGAAATTATATCATTTAAACTCCCCCCTCCTAAACAGTAAAATATGAATAAATAAACTAAAGGGGGGGGGATTTAAAATGATTGGTAATGCTAAACTAATAAAGATAGAGCCATGAAATTTGAAGTATATTTAACAGATATTCTTCTCCTTCATTTGATATCCATATCCTTTATATGATTCCCATAAGTAGTAATAGAACCATTTGTATATCTGATGACGATATGTCAGCTCTAGAAGAAAAGCGTTCTTCAATGGGCTCACATGTTCGATAAAATCGTTTATCGTAATAAACGAGTCCAGCTTTAAGACATTTCTTGGATGACGCCAGCATTAAGACTTTTCTTGGAAATATACGCCAGTCCAAAGGTTATATTCGATATTCATTTCGTGCATTAAACCTTCAGTATCGTTACCATAAACAAACGTGTTAGATTCGTGAACATAAAAGTATGGCAATTGTCTTGGCATTAGTCACCTTGATCTAGCCACCGCATTGACTTTCGTTGATCTACAGTAAAAATTCAAAAATACATTGTACATTGCTCTGTCTGCGTAGATAAAGATATCTTTTGACATTCGTACCTTTACCAAACACCATACCATACATACATGCTACCAAATTCATAATGTTTAAAATGTAAAACCTATTTTATGAATTATTCTGTAATATGCTAACAACATAATCACATCGTATTATTCCCGATTTCATGATTTGGAACTTAGTTCCCTTTTTTATTACTGTTATTAAATGGAGTAGTTTTTTAGCTCTACAAAATAATTTCTGTATATGCATTTATTTAATTTATTATATACATTATCTAAGATCTTTATTTAGTTTTTTAATTGAACATACTGCAATATTGTTGAGTAGTTTTTTTAGCCATGTTAAAAAAAGTATTATATATGCATTTTGTAATTTGTTTTGAATTGGCCCGATGGCTTTGAATTACAAGTTGAAATAAATAAATCAAATCAAAACGGGATAAAATCGGTACCAAGTAAGCGGCTATAGCTAGAAAAATGAAATTCAGTGTTTATACTCATCTGAGTTAACTTAAAAAAAAAGGAATAGAACTGGTACCAAGCAAAAGGCTGTATCTAGAATCGTGAAATTAGTTGTGTACATATATGATTCGGCCCGGCCGAACTTAACGCATTTTTACTTGTTAAATATAATTTAATTGTTTTACAATAAATCATAGATAAAAGAAAACATACAAAATCAAATTATGAAAAACTTTATATTGATTAGCGGAAAACGATATACTACCACGAATATAGAATGAAATTCCGGTAGTATTGCAGACAATAAACTAGACCGGTATGAGCTAGTTTTTTTGCTGACTGTTGTTGTTTATCTTCACGTTCATTTACTTTAAAATATTTGCGCTTTTCATAATACAATTGTTGCGTCGTTCTGTTCTGGACAATTGACGAAATACTCACTTATTTGTACTTCACATAAGTTTTCTTAATTTTCTTAAATCTACATTTAGCACTTGTTAGCAACTATATCATTAAAGATCTTTCGATGCGTGGATGTTTCTTCAATAACTTTGCGAGATCTGGACTCATACCACTTACAATACAGGTATCGTTTAGCGCTTCTGTTACATCTACATACCCCTTATAAAAATGTATTATACAAAAAAGTTAACATACAGATACTAATTGTCTACATATCTGCCAATATTGGCCAATTGCAAGCCTCAAAGTTACAAATTGTAATGATATATTGAGAAAACACATCTAAAAATACAGTTCGTCTAGAAAAAAAATTAGATTTTAATTATTAAAAAGATGAAACTTACACTAAATTGATGGATTGTCCCAAAAAACGACCAAAAAAGTTTTAGTATAGCAGAATATATTTCCCTAAATAATAAGTTTTACTATTATTTTTAAATAATTTTTTTTTTCTGACAAAAAATATACACTAATATATGACAAGTCCTGTTGGTGCATTAATATCTCCGATAAATTGGGTTTTCATGGAGAAAATGTCCCATATTTCGGTCCAGATCCGATATCAGTCCTCTCACCCTGTAAGTAAGTTTAAGAAAATTTTTGGAGGGTGTATAAAAATTGGGATATGTTTTTCGAGTAATGACACAATTGTTCTACAAAATTTGGACCCTAATGCTGTTTTGGTTATGTCAACTACCTTTGAATGTCCCAATGGGACAACAACAAAAATGGCTCAAAACTTTATGAATTGGTATTTTGAACTACTTCCCGAAGGGACAACAACGACGACCAAAGAGACACTGGTAGGGTGAAACAGAGCAATTATGTAACATTTAAAGCTAGATAACATAACCAGAACAGCACCAGGAACCATATTTGGCACAACAATTGTGTGATAAGTCGAAAAATATAGTTCTTACCTCTATATACCCACCAAAAGGCTACTTGATGAGGGACAGATATAGGACCTGGAACGGAAATGGGCTAGTTTCTTCATGACTACATTTATTGGAGATATTAATGTCACAGCAGCGCTTACAATATATTAGTAATAGTAAAACTTATTATTTAGGGGGGGAATAGTATGCTATACGTAAACACTTTTTTGGTCGTTGTTATTTTCATCATTTTAATAATTACATAATCATTTTGATATGCTTCCTTAATTTGTTTCACTTGGAAACTTGTAATTTGTAAATATTGGGAGATATGCTTGTCTGTACATAAAGAAATATTTTCAATATGTGTACAAATAAATGTTTGAACCAAATTTGGAATAACAAATTCATTATTGAGATAACCACCCATATTTAGTGGATTTTGCTGGGAATTATTTTACGAACAATCATAAAACATATCAACCTTAATTTTCAGATGAGTACAAATGTCTTTAAAATCATCCGTATAGAAGTTATAACAAGTAAAAATGATTTAAGTTCGGCCAGACCAAATCTTATATACCCTCGTGTAGTATTTGAACATATTTAATAATAGAGGCTAGGGAGGTATAAGAATAAGGCTAATTAAAAATTATTTATGTATCCTAATACTTCTCATAAAAGCATCCAGATATTTTTCTGAACTCTATCACGACCTACACGTTCAAGGGACTGTCGTTGTTCGAGTCACCCAATGCCGCCACTTGTCTTTCAAAATATCTAGCCAAATTACGCCCTGCAAATCAACGTTGGGATAGAAGCACGGTGTTAAAAATTGCACTACTGTCGGTGCGTATGGATATGAATTAGGGAATTCTAATAAGAAACGATATCTCCGTTTAACATATAATTTGTTTATGGGCATTTGTTCCAAATCGTTTCAAAATATTTTCGCCGTCTGGAAAGGCTGAGATACCCTTTTTGACGGTCATCATAAGACTCATTAACTCTTTTTGTAGTGATTTACTAACAGCATGATTACCTTTTAATGTCACTGAATCATCATTGTGCTTAACACCCTGAGATCCACCTGAAATTCCGCTGTGTTCGGGACTTAGGTTTTGTTCCATTTTTGTTTCTCACCTCCTTTATTGTACAAAAATTAAAATAATATAATGACTTCTGTATTCAGTGCCACTAGTTTTCACTTTTTGATAATATTTGTTGATGTTTATTATATATATATTTAAGTTTGTTCATTTATTTTATTTTTAACTATTTTAAATGAAAAAAATACTACGAAACACGTTTGAAATAACAGAATCAAAACCGTAATCGTACAACATAGTTATGACAAATTCGATTTCGGTTGATTGATTTACTAAAATACAAAATCGACTGAAAAAAGTCGATTTCGACTCAAATCGAAATCGGATTACCAAACACAAGCAATAAAATGTGCTTGCGAATATCGCGCCGCCTCCTAGCTATAGTCTATTGCGTTGCCGCCGCCGACGGTTTGGGACGGCTTCGTTCTCCGGCTTGGAGCTAAAAATACACTAATAAATAGGGGACTATTGTTGTCCAGCAACCAACAATGATTTTTTGCTAAATTAGCAAATTTTACGCACCAAAAAATGTCCTAAATTGTAAACTTTACATATTTCATTATAAAATTTAAACCATCATTCGAATTTAATATAAAAATGGCAACAATAGCAACAATTAATTGGCTCTTCGTTTGTGGGCTGGCCTTCTGTTTGGGTGGTGTCGCTGTGCTTAGTTTAATGCCTTTACCGTCAGGTAAGTGAGCCAGCGTTCAATGAAAGCCTGTGTATTTTTATCCCAGCTTCATTCTAGATTGCATATGTCCTATAAGTAGACCGATGCCAAAGGAGTCCGCCGAATTATCCAATAAAGCCCCCGACGAACTGCAAGTGATCCATAAACTGGCTGTTTTGGTGCCATTCCGAGATCGTTTCGAAGAACTACTACAGTTTGTACCACATATGACAAAGTTCCTCAAAAAACAGGGAGTGGTTCATCATATATTTGTTTTGAATCAAGTTGATCGTTACCGCTTTAATCGTGCTTCGTTGATAAATGTGGGCTTTCGTTTTGTCGGTGGAGTGTATGACTACATAGCCATGCATGATGTCGACTTGTTGCCTTTGAATGACAATCTGCACTATGAGTATCCCAGTGATACCGGACCTTTACATATCGCTGCACCAGATTTGCATCCAAAATATCATTACGAAAATTTTGTCGGTGGCATATTACTGGTGAGAAGTGAACAATTTGAGACAATGAATGGGATGTCCAACAAATACTGGGGTTGGGGACTAGAGGATGATGAATTTTTTGTTAGAATACGAGATGCAGGTTTAAGAGTAACGAGACCCCAGGGTATTAAGACTGGAATCAATGATACATTCAAGTAAGACCTCAAATTTTCTTAACGTTCAACTTGTTGAATATATTTCCTTTCTAATCAAGTCATATACACAACCGTTATCACCGCAAACGAGATACCCAAAAGTGTTTTAATCAAAAGGAGGTGACCCGTAGACGTGATCGCGAGACCGGTCTCAAAACTCTTCAGTACAAAATAAGTCGCGTTCACGACATGCTTATCGATGGTACCAAGATAACCGTGCTCAATATTGAGCTGGAATGTGATTTGCAAAAAACACCATGGTGTGATTGTAGTGGAGCGGCTCAGGCAGCTGCAGCGGAAGAACAAACAAAACAGTGATAATAAAAATGCCATAGAACACGCACACACAAACATTCTCACTTATTGTTTTCATTTATTTAAATTAAGCCTAGAAACACATACTAAAGTCCAAAAGTAGTTTGTTTTAGTAGACATGAACCATGCCATACAAGAATGTCCAGAATAAAACGTACGTGCACAATGCACCCATAAAACTGTTGGTCAGCAGACTTTGGCGATTTATGAAAAACTTACGCCAATGAGTGCCGGATTTCATCAAGACCAAGAGCCATAGAACAAATACTGAGATGAAGTAAAAGAGGAATCCCAGAAGACCATTCAAACCCAAAATACCTGTATGGAAGATGGATAAATTTATTGAAAAGTTGACAGCTTTACGAGTCATTGCTCATATTTGCTTACCAGCAGCACATCCAGAAATTGCTGCCATGGAAGTGCGGCAATATTCCACTGCTGAGATATTGTTGCGTATGGCTACTTCACTGTAAGCGATGAGCTCGCCGGTTTTTGAGGCAATTGGTTTGACGCGTTGCATTGTCCCTTGGATTTATATGTTAATTAATAAAAATGCAAAATAATGTGGAACACGACTTCTCCACCAAAGAAAATTAATGACAATTATTTGCTGTCAAAGTACAGCAGCTGTCAGTAGAATTTTTATCGATAACAATTTTATGAAGATGTGTTCAGTTGGTATTAAGGCCGGAGCACACCGAAGCTTGCGTTTTTTCTGATGAAGCAGCAAAAAAGAACGTTGCTACAGATGCACGTATGTACACACCAAAGCATTTTTTAAGCTAAGAAAGCTTTATTCTATAAAGCATATACACTTCGACATTTCATTTCAATTATTTAACACAAATCCGCACGCCCAATTGTTTATATTGTAAGCTAATGCCCAGTTTTTGGCATTTAGTTAAATGACTGAAAACATTATTTTTTATTGATTCTACATATGTTGACAGCTATTTGAACCTAACTTAAATAAATAACCACCCAAAAACTGGACATAAGTGGGACAACAGACAAATTACCAGAATAAATGAAAACTGGGTTAGTGGGAAACCTCTGTAAGTGGGAATAAACGACATATCCCTTGAGCTTCAAGTTAATCAGGTTCGACTGTACTACATTGTCTACCCTCTACTGCCATGTTTCGGACTATGGCGCATACGAGGTCATCTCAGTCGGCCGGGAGTGATTATCGTTGGGATCGTTCCAGTTGTATTATTTAGTACGATTTACGTGTAAAGTCGTAGCATCCAGAGAATTACAAGACTAATCCATTAATAAATCACTAATGCCGTAATAATCGTTGGGAGTTGTTTAAAATCTGTTGTTTTAAATCTCCTAAATTGTGGCTTTCCACACTTTTTCCCGAAATTGGGGTCTTGAAAGTTCAGATATATAATTACAGGTATATTCTTCATTCCTGGTCCGATCGGATCGATATATGAGGCAGTTAGTATGATAGTGCTCTAAGTTACACTTTATACGTTCTGAGATATACATTGGTTTGCGTTTGATTCAATTGGAAATTATTTTTCCATCGAAACATTAAACAATTTAAAATGGTTAAATTTTATTTTAATATTAAATTTTATTTTAATTCGAAAAATTAATATTTCCTTTCCAAAGATAGGCCGAAATTAAAATTAATAAATATATTGAGGTATGTAATGATTTGAATAGTCTACACATTAAGCTTTGTAAGAAAAATTGGCGTTTTTAAGTGGTAACTATCGAAAGTTATCTCGTTGGAAAGCCCCTTGAGGAGCTAATTTCTTAATATCAGTTACCCATGGAAGGTCAAAAATAGTGACTTTTTTAGCCAATTTGTTGTGGTGAGACCCATATCAGGATATGGAGTTGTGTTATGGCACATATGAGTTTGTAGCCACTTTCAAGCTATCTTTCAATGTACATAATGGGACTTTAATACGTCAGGAACGGCAGATATTAAAATTTAAATGATCAAATTGGTCAATTAATGTAATAATTGGCGAGTTTTTGGCTAATTAATGTTGGAATAAGAGCCACAGGCAAAAAAAAATCAAAATAATCGCTGTTTTTTGTTGAAATACCTTTTTAATTTTATTTTATATATATATAAAAAAATCATACTGAAGTTTATAAAAGAAAACTTGAAGTCTTGACTATGGTATGTGGTATGACAGTATAACAGAATTTATAACATTCGGACTGGGATAGTTAAGCATAGAATGTATTAAAGTGCTTTCATTTGTCGATGCTAATGTGTCTGTGGATGTCGAAATCGACTTCAATACCGATGTCATGGGAGTCTGGGCTACTGATGCTAATGTTAACTCGTTCGTTGGGGACAATTGAAATTCACCGGAGACAGTATTTTCAGTTTGTTCGGGTTTTTGTTCGGTGGAATCATCATTTTGACCATTCAATATCCTGTTCAGCATTCTCAGAGCTTCAGTGGGAGTATTGATAAATTTGTTCATGATATCCATTGCATTCTCCGGGGAGTCCATTAAGTTCTTAATGAATTGCAAAACATCTTGGGGGAAACTAACAATCTTCGATATGATCTCAAACGAGATCATATCGAAGAGGGTTAAAGGGTGAATTCATTATTTTACTTATGATCTTCAAGGCATCACCTGCAAAATAATCAAAGTGAGGGAATTAGAAAATGCACATTGGAAGAAATATGGTGGAGATTTTAAATACTAGAAAGGAAAAGTGCCGAAATATTCCCTGCTCGCCATTCATATCAAAATCAGAACAGGGCAGCTTAAACCTCTGTTCTATCAACAGGTATGATTCTAATATTTTTCTACAACATTTAATGAGCTTGCAGGAAAAATGTAGATTGCTGCGTGCTCAAATCAAAATGCAACAGTTCTAATTGACTATGAAAGAAAATCCGTTTATATAGGTTTAATATTGCTTTCGAGATATTAGCGTTTTATAATTATGTTTCCAAACACAAAATTGATGAAAATCTTTTGTAAAGATACGTAAAATAGAGGGATTTTTTTAAATTCGTACCTTTAAGGGATACAATTGGAAAAGGGGGATTAAAATGGTCCCAACCAAACCGATGAAGTTGCAATCATGAAATTCGGTGAATACATTTCTTTGATTGCGTAGACGCGACAAATAAAGAGATCTGTTGCTATTCGCACCATCAGGATCTAAAAAGGATTAAATTTGGCACCATTCAAGCGGCTTTAGCTAGAATCATTTTCATTTTTTTTCTTTGAGCCGGGATAAGAAGCTGCAATAACAAAAACGTTAATAAAAATTTAATTTTTTGCTCAAAATAAAAAAATTATTTTTTCACATTGTCGCCAACTACAATATAAATATATGTATCAAAAAAAATTTTCAAAAAAATATTTTGTGTCGACTTTATTGGACTTAGCCTCGATATCCATCATTTTGACTTACACTGGATAATTATCCAGGCTAAGTCAACAAATTTTAACACAAAATTATTTTTTCAAAATTTGTTCTCACACATACATTGATATGGCTACAATTTTAAAAATAATTTTTTATTTTGAAATTTTAACATTTTATTTAGATTTTTGTTATCGCAGCTGAGTTATCCAGTCTTAATATTTATTATATTTATTTTCCGCGTATGTATACGTGTTACAAACATTTGCCGCGAAACTAACTTATAATACCCTATTCCACGAAGTGTTGTAGGGTATAAAAATTAGGGTCAAAAGTTCGGATATATAAATAGAACTATATCCGTCATTCTTGATCCGAGTGGATCAATATCTATTGCGTTGGAAAGCTTATTGAATTTACTATATCATTAACGTATTGGGGGCAAGGTCTAAAATAGTCAATTTTGAATCCAGTTTTTTTCAACATCAAAAAAATTTCACTTTTCATCATAAAATAAGAGATTCTGCAGCCAATTTTCTCATCCGAACACACTTTCACATAAAAATTGTCATTTCGATTGCTCCAAGGTCCAGGGAAGAAACTAATAGCCATTAGCGATACATAGCATGGCTGTTAACATAAAATGCAGCGCCCCTAATGGAGGGTAGTGGTACAACTCGATTAACATACCATTCCCTTAACATTAACATCAACCTTGACGAAGATGCAAATAACAGCCGGACAACATGAGAACGATGATGAAGAAAGGTTCCCGCGATAATCGGATACATGCCGGAACGAAGTCTAGTAAAATTCAGACTTAAGGATTATCACCTCAGCTCCCTCTAAAGCTGCTACAACAACAACTAACATTTTGCATTTAAGTAAAATCGGACCATAAATATGAATTTTCGAAATAACTACACTCAGCGCCATTTATAGGGCCTATTTATACATAACATTTTTCGTCATCATCAAACCAACACATATTCTGAATTTCTGTTATCTTGGTCCATACATTCGAAATCGAAGACCTAGAACCATAAAGACAGCATATGAGAAAATAAAAAATATATAGAAAGATGTCCTCATAGTATTATTGGAAAATTGGAATATTCTACACACAAAGATGGTGAGATGTTGAACATTTGCAAGTTTTGTGCCATTTAATTTTTTCTCAGGACATGCTCAGACTTTATGCTTTTAGGTCTTTGGTGTAAATTCACCCACAGCGCCATCTACCAGCTCCAAACCACATATAATCCTAACTGGCACCTACCGAAAATCGGTATGACAAAATCGATTTTGGTCGATTAACTAAAATACAAAATCAACTGCAAAATAGTCATTTTTCGGAGTAAAAAATCGATTTTCGACTCAAACCGAAATCGACTTCCAATTGGACAAATTAATTAAAAGAAATCATTCTGATAAAGAAAATATATATTTTTCCATATAATGGGATCATAAAAATAAAAATTTGAACAAAATTCTCCCAATCAAGTGTTGACAAAAAGATTGAGAAGATTTTGACAAAAACAAAGACAGAAAATGATATTTGTGATAAAAGTAAACTAGAATATAAAACCAGCCTACAACTAAAATTGTAAACAACAACAAAAACAAAGTGAACACTAGAAGACCAAACACCAATCCAGTAGAAAGGGTTGAACTGATTGTCTAATTGGACGATGTCACCTCCTAAAACTTGTGCTGTTTGCGGCGACAAGGCACTAGGATATAACTTCAATGCGGTGACCTGTGAAAGTTGTAAAGCGTTTTTTCGGCGAAATGCCCTAGCCAAGAAACAGTTCACTTGCCCGTTTAATCAGAACTGCGATATAACGGTGGTCACTAGACGATTCTGCCAGAAATGCCGATTGAAAAAGTGTTTGGATATAGGCATGAAGAGTGAGAACATTATGTCGGAGGAGGATAAAATGATTAAACGGCGTAAAATTGAAACTAATCGCGCCAAACGTAAAATGAATGAACGAAAAAGAACGGACTCATCAGCTGACGTTGAGGACGATGAGGTGGGTGACGGGGATGCAACTGTTGAACAAGCGGAAGGTCAAGGTGAACAAGGGGAAGTTCAAAGTGAGACCGCAGTTGCTGCTGATAGCAGTGGTTATGACGCATTTGCCACCAACGACTCGCGCAGTTGTGGTTCATTCGATAGCAATGTTGATGGTGGTTCTGCAACGGTTTCAGCGAATGCTTCCTCCAGTTCCAGTTTACCTATGGGCGACTGTATGAGCGATGTTAATCCGGAACTTATGACGGGGGAGGAAATGGTCGAATTTATTGTATGTGATCCTGATCGTGCATCTCAAGCTATCAGCAAGTTAATGCGTTCACCGGCTGAAGCCTTGTCTTCGTTGGAGAAAATTATCAACTCTCAAAAAGATGCACTACGCTTGATATCACACCTAATAAATTATCCCGGTAATTTTTTGCTTGAGTTTTTTTGTATTTTTTTTTTTTTCAATTCACTTTCGTTTCAAATAAAAAGGGTAACAACTCAAAATTTAAACATTTTCAATAGAAACCAAAAACTGCAAGAAAATGCGACTAAAAAGGAATTAACTATGGGTTTCTTTTTATATTTGTACCTAATATTTTTTATATAAATAGTGGTATTATTTGAAATTACTAAACTAAAACTAAAAATATACTAAAACTAAAAATGTATCTCTGAACAGACATAGAATGTCATAACGATTTGTTGTTCTAAGAAAGAGGAGACAAAACATTGGACGATTTTTACAGTGGGTAGAGATACTAATAGTGTTGTTTTTGCGAACAAGGAAAATTTAGAAATTTCGAGTTGTTAACCTTTAATCGCCTTCAAATTTCTATTCGATACTTTCGTCAAGTATTCAATAATTCGTCTCATCAATAATGCAATAAATGGTCCAAAACTGAAGACATTTATTTGTTAGGTCTTTGGAAACATAGTTATAAAATGCTAATATCTCGAATGTCAAACCTATAGAAACGGATTTTCTTTCACAGGCAATTACATTTCTACATTTTTCCTGCAAGCTCATTAAATATTGTAGAAAAATATTAGAATCATACATGTTGATAGAACAGAGGTTTAAGCTGTCCTGTTCTGATTTTGAAATGAATGGCGAGCAGGGAATATTTGCACTTTTCCTTTCTAGTATTTAAAATCCCCACCACATTTCTTCCAATGTACATTTTCTAATACTCTCACATTGATTATTTTGCAGGTGATGCCTTGAAGATCATAAGTAAAATAATGAATTCACCCTTTAACGCTCTAACAGTATTCACAAAATTCATGAGCTCTCCCACCGATGCTTTAGAGATCATATCGAAGATTGTTAGTTCCCCCCAAGATGTTTTGCAATTCATTAAGAACTTAATGGACTCCCCGGAGAATGCAATGGATATCATGAACAAATTTATCAATACTCCCGCTGAAGCTCTGAGAATGCTGAACAGGATATTGAATGGTCAAAATGATGATTCCACCGAACAAAAACCCGAACAAACTGAAAATACTGTCTCCGGTGAATTTGAATTGTCCCCAACGAACGAGTTAACATTAGCATCAGTAGCCAAGACTCCCATGACATCGGTATTGAAGTCGATTTCGACATCCACAGACACATTAGCATCGACAAATGAAAATACTTTAATACATTCTATGCTTAACTATCCCAGTCCGAATGATATAAATTCTGCCATACTGCCGCCCATAACATCACCAGCTCCCAACACACCGCTTTCAATGGATGGCAGCCATAGTCATTATGTTACACCGCCTCCTTCTGCAGCGGACTCGTTAAGTATGGTAGCCTCACCGTTGGAATATCATTCTTCACCCGGTATAGCAACAAGCAGTGTTAATTCATCGATTATCTCATCACATCAAGACGACCTACAACCGAGTACATCGTCAGTGGGTTTATTATCTCCACCCTCGGAAGTTGATGCAGCAGCTGCTGCTGAATTTGCCAGTGAACATTTCGACATCAAAACATTCATACAAAATTCGTTTCCCGAAAATGCGACTGGTCATTACAGACCCGGTGATAGTTTAAATTCTCTAGAATCCGTACTCACCGAAGTGATACGAATTGAATTTCAGGCATTCAATGATTTACCACCAGAACCACGTGTTAAGCAGGAGCACTATAATTCATTGACTGGTTTGCCAATTCAGACGTGCATGTCAAAATTATATGGGAGTAGTGGGTATATGGCATGCATACCCCAGAAAGAGGCATTGCAGTGTCAGCAGCAACTGGTGTGCTCCCCGTCTAGTGTTAGTTTGTCGAGGGATTTAAATGACACGGAATTGATGAAATTGCGTGAATTAAAACTGGCAAGTGAAGCGCTCTACTTACCGGTCGACGATGATTTGAGTGTTTTGATGAGTGATGATAGAATAAAGGTGAGTGTTCGAATGCTTTTTATTTAATTTAATAATTTAATCTTTGGTAACTTTGAAGATTATTAAGAGTAATAGGAAGTATGTCTCCAAATTTTTGGAATTCTTTTTTTTTTTAAATAACTGGGTAATTTTGGAGTGACAAGCAACACATTTGATCTGCTGAAAATCGAAAAGTGTTTTCCCAAGAGCTATATCAGCTTCAAAATTATAATACTCAATACTGTGCTGAGGCAATTAATATGTTTCGTAGCCGAATAGTTGTAAATTAAATTAATTTTTAAATTTGGACCATCTGAATATATTGTATCATGCTTCCAACGAGCAGTAGGGCATTGCTAGGGTATCTTAGAATTGAAGTACTTTGTACGATCTCAGATTGATATTACAAGGTTTTGAATGACATCCTGTTTGTCTATGCTCCATAGTACATCTTCTGATGAAGCTGAAGGAACAAAGGAGAATTAGCGAATTTTTGCGTAATATATATTTGTAAACATTTCCAATTATAATTTATAAAATATTACGTTTAAAATCACAAAAATCAATTACTTTTTATTACAATTAAACGGAAAATGTGTACATTTTCTTATCTTATCATATAATTCTCTAACAATTGAACACCTGTTGCTTTGGCTACAATATGAAATCTCCCAACTATCGGAGATTTTTCAATGAGTCAGTAAGAAGTAACTAAATCAACAAATTACGTGAGCAGACATCGACACGAATATTCGAATTCTCCCGCCAAAAAAAGTATTCCACTCTAGATCTAATTTAAATAAGAGTACTAAACATTGTATTGTATCATTATCAACGAAGAGCAGAGAATAAATATTTATCGTTAAAGTCAATAAATGCGACAATCACCATTTAGCTACTCATTCATTGAAGCAGCCCAATTTTTTCAAAACACCTGTAGATATGCGTTTTTTATCAATGGTCGGTTATCAATGAAAATACCAGGCAAGCAGCAATACCTGTTGTATGACTTTATATATGTCGCATGTATTTGTCTGTTATTATCTTGAATAAGATATTATTATCAATTTAAACATTTATCATTTCATATGTGTTTATTTTTATAATTAACGCGTTAGGGGTTTTCCTCACCATCAAATGGCCCACATAATATAAAAATCACATATGGTCCATGAATTGTACTGTTATCTTATGAATAGAGAACCGGAGAATTGCTGTTTAACCATACGTAAACACCACAAATCTGACATGCTGTAGGAAAGTGCATTTAGAACATTAGAGAGTAGGAAAAAGCTAAATCGGGGAGATATTTCTATAAGCGTTAGGTTACATATGGAAAGGAGGAAAACCACACTCAAACAAACGTATAGCGAAAAGGTCATAGGTTGATCAAAATACACTTCAAAATGGTTTGAGGTGAGGTTTCGGTAGAAAATACAGTCGAACCTGGATATATGGGACCTGTATAAGTGGGAATCCTCTATTAGTGGCACATTGTTGTCCCTGACCGCTCCACACAAGCAAACTCTTTAAGCGGGAATTTAAACCTCTTTAACGGGGGTTGATTTTTTTGGAGTTTACCTCTATGAGTGGATTTTTCAAATGCTTTACCTCTGTTAGTGTGATTTCCTATATTTCTTTGTCATTCACCCCTATCGCGAAAAAGGGGAACTTATTCACGTGTAATTTTCGATTCTCTTGAAGGCGTATGATGGTAATATGAATATAGCCCTGGAATAATTTGTACTTATTTGCATTATAACAGAAATACGGTTATGAATTCAAAGAAAGAATGCAGAAAAAATCTTAAAATAATGCCAAAAATGGGGTTGCATTTTGAAGAGATCGTTTTTTTCTTTTTCATTTTTTTAACTCGGGATTTTTTTAAAACGCATGTAAAGGGTGATTTTTTAAGAGCTTGATAACTTTTTAAAAAAAAAAAACGCATAAAATTTGCAAAATCTCATCGGTTCTTTATTTGAAACGTTAGATTGGTCCATGACATTTACTTTTTGAAGATAATTTCATTTAAATGTTGACCGCGGCTGCGTCTTAGGTGGTCCATCCGCTTAGTCCAATTTTGGCATTTCCACGTTTTTGAGTAACAGAGACCCAATTGGTGCGAACGGCGACGAATCGAAAATTGGTGGTCATCATTAACACTGGCCGATACAGCTGCGATATTTTCTTCAGTTCGCACTCTACGTAAGCGTGTTGGTGGTTTAATGTCCAACAATGTAAATTTGGTGCGAAATTTAGTCACAATAGCCCGAATAGCCGCTTCAGTGGGTCGATTAAAGTGACCATAAAATGGAAGCGCGCAATGAACTTTCTTAACAGAGCACGCATTTTGATAATAAAATTCAATAATTTGCAAGCGTTGTTCGTTTGTAAGACGATTCATGATGAAATGTCAAAGCATACTGAGCATCTTTCTCTTTGACACCATGTCTGAAATCCCACGTGATCTGTCAAATACTAATGCATGAAAATCCTAACCTCAAAAAAATCACTCTTTACAAGCGCTCGTTAAATAAATAAACCTTCTTGTGTATTGTGCCATTCTAAATCTGGCTTTAAATAAAAAATAAAGTTGTTGTAATTTTAAGATTATGCTTTTAGATTATGCATATATGTAAAAAAATGAGAACAGTCAAAAAAGCAGTGCTAAAAAAACTAAAAAAAATTAATTCACTTTAAACGTTTTTTTGTGAATAATAACTTTAAAAGCGTATTTCCTTCAATTTAATTGTTAGTTATACTGATTTTATTGTTTATAACTACTGCACAACGTCGTTTCATGAAATCTGCTACACCATCTCCAAATGTCTCCAAAAATCTCAGAATTCAGAAATTCCATTTGAAATTTAGAACACTTAATTTGATTTTCAAAAATTTGCATTTAAAATTCAGAACTTTTCATTTTGAAATTCATCACATAAAATTCAGAACTTTTCATTTTGAATTCGGAAGTTATTAAATGAAAATCAGATAGTATTTCACTGTATTTAACAGGGTAAGGTTTCATTTCATTTCATTTCATTTCATTTATTTCTTTGTAATTCCAAGCCAAGTGGCCAATTATAATTGAATTACAATATTCTTCAAGAAATTACATTTATTAAATGTCTTAAACTATTTAAACAATTAACTACAAGTAATCATGATCCTAACTACAAACAAATAGTATTTAAAAAAATAATAAAAAATTAAATATGATTTTAAACTGAACATTTTCATAAATAAATTAAAATAAACAACTAAATAAAAATAAGTAATTAAACAAAAATAAATAATTAAATAAAAAATAAATAAATAATAAAAGAACATACAATGACAATTTCTAAGTTCCCAATGAATCGCCGGACAATAATAATACAAATAAAAACAGACGAAGGTCTTTAAAGAAATGCTGCATCGGACATATTTCCAATATAACGATAATAGAAGAAGTTGTTTTAAGAATGACTACTCAAACATTGCACAAGCACCTGTATTAAGAATATTGTATATTACAATATTCTTACAATATTTCTATTACTACTCCTAATAAAATCTATGTAGTTAACTGTAAGTGTTGAAGGATCTTATTGCGCCAGGTCGCACATGACATATTAAAAGTCCTTAAATTAACAGGTAGTTTGTTAAACACACGGGCTACTCTCACTTGGAATGACTTTTCTAGATAATGGTCTAACATAGGGATAATTATCTGGTTAGATCTAGTGGAGCGCGTTAGAGCAAATGCTCTAGCCAGAAAAATTGGACAACGATTTTTGTAAACCTTATAGAACATTATTAAAGAACGTAGACTAATAAATTTGTCAAAAGAACAACCCAAAAATTTTTCTACGAAAGGTGTCATGTGAGCAAAACGATTCGTATGATACAAGTATCGCATTGCACTATTTAAAGCCACACACACCTTATCAGTATTGCGCTTTAAAGTGCCAGCATAAACCTCTATACAATAAAGGATATTGGGCATAATCAAAGCATGGACTAAATTCTCTTTAATATGGCGAGGTAAGCTTAGGTCACAATTATACAGTCGACGTAGCGTTGAATTCACGCGAGCAATGACACCGTCAATATGCTGTTCAAAACACAATTTGTTATCAAGAATTACACCCAAACATTTAATACTACAGACAAAATCAACGCACACGTTATTGTACTGCAGACATATATCAACAGGACGCGTTGAATACAATAGTGCTTTTGTTTTAGTTGCATTAATAGAAAAACTATTAGAAACAACCCAATTAGAAAGCAACTGTAGCACGTAATCAATATTAGCCTGCAAAACATCAGTAAACTGATGCTCCCCTTTAAATAAGATTTGTACATCATCAGCAAACGAATAAGGGACACACCAGGGACCAAGACTAACAAGAAGATCATTCAAAAATAACGTAAATAGAAGTGGACCAAGGACCGAACCTTGAGGGACTCCACTTCTCACGGACAACACACATGACATTAACCCATTGGCATGTACATACTGCTTTCTGCAGGTAAGATATGAGAACATTAAACGACAAGCACTGGTCTGCAGCCCATATAACCTAAATAATTTTTCTATTAATAATGCATGATCAACCCGATCAAATGCTTTCTCTAAATCTAGAGAAAGGAGCACACAGAGACGTTGATTATTTAAATTTTCCCTAATCGTGTCGGTAAGGCCAAGAAGAAGCATCGACGTACTTCTGTTGTCGCGAAAACCACACTGACAATCACTAAGTAGCGATCTACTCTCAATGTAAGTCAAAAGCTGAGCTTTCAAAATATGCTCAACTACTTTGGACAGAATAGGCAGAAGCGATATAGGTCTTAAGTTGTCCAGAGAAGTAGAATTAGATTTTTTCTTAATAGGAATTATCTTAGAAATTTTCCATTGAAGTGGGAAAGTGGAAGTAGTGATGATGGAATTCACCAAAAACAAAAAAACGACGAAATAAGAGGAAACACTACTTTGAAAAATTTTAACGGGAAGCCATCATCACCGGCAACATTAGAAGTAATACGATTAAATGCAATAAATAACTCAGACGGAGAAATGGCACGAAAAGAGAATTCCCCAACATCAGCATATTGTTGAAATATCCCATCAACATCATCAGGCAGAGGGAGCTGATTATCAATAAATTTTGCATTCAGCTCATCCAGCCCGACATTAGAAAAAACTCTTAAATCATCAGAATCATTATTAACCAAACCGTTATTTCTAACGCGATTCCATATTGATTTGGGGGATTCTCCGTCAACAAATAAAGACCCATGGGCCTCCCTCTTCGCTTTTCTAACTACAGATTTAGCACGATTTCGTGCTTTACAAAAAATCTTCCAATTGCCATCATTTTTCTCATCAAGATAAGCCTTATACGCCAAATCTCTAAGCGAAAGATGATAGGCAATATGACTAGATTTAAACCAATCATTGCGGTCCGCTCGAACTTTTCTTCTTTTCAGAGGAAATGCAGAATGGACATGATTTAAACCAGCCATAAGAATATTTAATTGTTCGTTCACATCAGACGAGAGAAACAAATTTGAAAAATCAAAACTACAAACCCTCTCATAGATTGCTTCCTGACTCAGAGCATTGTAATCATAGAATTCATAGAACTCTACGTTACGGCGCCGAACCGGAATTTCCAAGGAAGCAAAAATGAGAGCATGTTTTGAAATATTAGGACAACAAATTTGATCCGAGAGTACAACATATTCCGAATTTGAGACCAGAAAGAAATCAAGTAAGGAAGTTGACTGATGGACAGGATCAAAATGCGTCGGCTTCACATTATGATGTATTGAAACATTCATTCTACTACATGCACGTCTAACACTATTAGCCTTTGTAAAATCGAACAAGTTGTTATTAAAATCACCCATTATCAAAACATTGGGGTAATGAGCTAGCAAATCAGAAATTTCATTTTCAAAAGCACCGAAGTCACTATGCGGCAAATAAACTACACCAACTAACATTTTCCCTACTTCTGTTAACAGCTCAACGAACAAACATTCAACCGAGCCATAATTTTGCCCTCTGTAGACAACGCTGTAATTTAGTTTTTTTGATATAAACATTGCAACACCACCACCCCTCCGTCCTATACGATCATTTCTACAACAGGTGAAACCAGAAATTTTAATGCAATTGGAAGATATAGAAGGTTTTAGCCAAGTTTCGCTAACACCAACGATATCCAATTGGCTGTCTTCAACAACATTTCTTATTTCAGAAAATTTAGCAGAACTAGGTCTTAAATTAAAGCTTTGGCAGTTGAAATGCCCAACATTGAGGTTCAAACGACGATCACCTAATTGGGAACTTAAGAATTGACTATCATGTACTATATGCCCTAAATTACTAATCATTTCAGACATTAAGCAGAAACTATAATAACAGTAAAATTATAAGAGTAAAACGATACCAGAAAAATAATAAAAAAGTGTATAAAAACAATTATTGAGATCCGTAATAATATTTACTATATGGCAGCTACTCATTAGTTGGAGCTTAAAGTCATATTTGGAGCCTGCGATAATACGCCTTCATCAGCATTAGCGTCGAGCATTTCCGCGCACTGTTCCAAAGCAAACACCTTACGTGTGCCATTAGACAGCTCCAACTCCACCTTAGGTCTATCCGCATTTATGAGCTTAAACTTTTTAATTTTCTTTTGCTTCTTTAATTTTCTGCACACGAATAGCAGTTTCGATGCAGATCTGCTTAGGTGGTCATTTAAATAAATCCTACTCCTAACATTACCGCCAATAATATCACACAGTAGTAGAGAAGTACGTTTGTGATAGTTGGCCATAATGCAATCTCTTGCATAAACGGAATTTAGTTTGACCAATACTGATTTTCCACTGGAGAAGTAGCAGCAATGCTGAATATCTGACGGAGATAGTTCTATATTGCAGAGCGAAGCAATTTTTACCACTGGTTCTCTTAAATCCAGGATTCCTGCGGGTAAACCGTTAATAACGATATTGGATCTATTAAGACGCCTACGCAATATATCATTTTCAATTTCTAAATCCTGAATGGCATTAGAATGGTGACTCTCATATTGTTTGACAAGCGCCGAACAATTCATCATAAGTTAGAATAAATACAGGACATACGTACGGGACTGATGTGTAGTGCACGAGGACATAAATGACGCAGAATTACAATATCAATTTCTTGAATTTCAAATGGAATTTCTGAAAATCAAATGATTAGTTTTGAATTTCAAATGGAATTTGAACTGGGATATTGTCCTTGCTCAAGACCATTTTGCATCTATATTTAATAGAATGCAAATTTATTTACAAATGGCATGGTGACATTACTTGGCTGCAGACTACCACGATCATGATTTCGACCATGTAAAAAGAATTTTTAAGTGGCTTCGCAGCGACTTTTCAACATCAAACCATGGTCGAAATCATGATCGTGGTAGTCTGCAGCCAAGTAATAAATGTCACTATGCCATTTGTAAATAAATTTGCATTCTATTAAATATAGATACAAAATGGTCTTGAGCAAGGACAATATCCCAGTTCAAATCAAATATTGATTACAGACCAAAAAATACAAACGAAAAAACTTTCAAATGGAATTTCTGATTTTCGACTGATGAATTCTGGATATGATATGGAAGTTCCAATTGAAATTGGAATTTCTGAACTTCAATTGATGTTTTCGGAATTACAATTGGGCTTTTCTGAATTAAACTTTGACATTGTGAAGAAAACACTATAAATTTCTGTTCTTGAGTTTAAAACACATTCTAATCACAAAAAGTAGCAATACCTTGTCATTTGTAAATAAATGTCCATTCTATAAAATATAGATGCAAATATAGATGACCATATGTCTATATACATATGGGCATCTCCCAAATGAAAAATAATCAGTCCAGCTTTTAACTTTATTTTTTCCTTATTTCGAAAACTTTTTTATTACGAAACTTGAAGTTAAATTTGTTCTCTTTTATTTTTATTGAAAGTTGAAGTGTTACAACGAAAATTACTACTTTTTTACTACGAGTGGAAATATTTGTAGCGTCCGTTTTGTCGCGTCCGTATTTCTGCTGTACCTAATTAAAAAATCTAAGAGGTAATTCTCATATTTAATAAATCTACGAACAAAAAATATCCTCTGACCTTCATTTACATGTATATATTGAAAACCCAAGTTCTCAAAAATCGCTGAACTTTATATATTTCTATAAGAGCTTCAAAAGCACTTCTGTTTTTTGTAGCGTCCGTTTCAATGTAAAATTGTTTATAATTCGTACTAAATCCTGACAATCACCCTCATCATGTAAGTCGTAGTCGTGTCGAATTTTCGAATATGTCACTGAATATTTTGCAAGTGACTAGAGTAATAATAATTAAAAATGGAAAAAATTAATCAAATCAAAAGTTAATGGATTTAGTTCTATTAAACTAATATAAAAAGCAAAAACATATAATTTTATTTCTTGAATTACATACGTAATTTAAGAATGGAAATTATGACTCCCGAGGAATTTGGTATTTTTATTGGTTAAATGATTTGAAAAATGAAAATTTTGACAAAAATCTACAATAAAAAAGTGGAAAGATCAAATATAAAGAAAAAAAATTAACAAAAATTTTTAACAAAATCGACTACGACGAAAATGTTCTAGTCACGTCGAATATGTTACATGATACCGACGAAATGCAAATTCGACTACGACTACGACAGCTGTCGAAATTCGACTACGACTTACGTGATAAGGGTGAATATATTTTTAAAACGTAGTGCTCTTTAAGCGCTTTAGAACACTAAAAGGGCTGATCGACTTTTTCAGTTTCTTTCCTGTTTTTGGCGTAGTTTAAGGCGTGCGAATTCGCGTCCGGGCCCCTGGGAGATGCCCATATGTAGTGCTCCTGAACGACATTACATCTAAAAGGTGACTAGTGACTGAATTATTTTTTATAAATTGTGTTACAAAATATAAATCGAAATCTGCCTTACATAATATATTATAATAGCAGAACCCTGCCCGCTTCGTCAGGCTGACATACATACATTTTGAATTTCAATTACAATACATTAAAATATTCGATATAAATTCATACCAGTGCCATCAACGGAACCTATGATATGAATATGGCTTCTGTAGTTCTTATCATTAAGATCCTATGATCCGATAAACACACGCACGTTTTTATATATTAAGGTCATGATGATACGATTATTTAAAATAACCAAATAACTAAAAAATCAAAAGTTATTATTAAAATTAAATGCTATTTTTTAAGTATTTTCCATGCAATGAATCATATCTTCGAAAATGTTGTCCGATTTAAAAAAATAAATAATTTAGAATTTTAGGACTTTCACAATGATTTATAAGGTGCAATAAGCAAAAAAAGTTAGATCCATATTGAATAATGTTTTATCAACATTCTTAAATTAAAAAAATAAATTGAAATTGTGCTCTATCCTATTCCAGCCCGAAGACACCAACCAGGATCCAAAATTATTGCAAGTTATCAATTTAACAGCTGTAGCAATAAAACGTTTAATTAAGATGGCTAAAAAGATTGCAGCATTTCGTGATATGTGCCAAGAAGATCAGGTCGCCTTGCTGAAAGGCGGCTGTACGGAAATGATGATTATGCGTTCCGTAATGACCTACGACGATGATCGTAATACATGGAAGGTATAATATATAAATTTGGTCATAGCTTTGTTTGTATAAATTTGCTTAATTATTATTTTCTTATCTTTTCCAGATACCTCATACCAAAGAAGATATGTCAAATATCAGAGCAGAAGTTTTAAAATTAGCCAAGGGCAATGTTTACGAAGAACATTTAAAGTTTATCAGTACGTTTGATGAAAAATGGCGTATGGATGAAAATATTATATTAATAATGTGTGCTATTGTTTTGTTTTCACCATCGAGGCCACGTATTATACATTCCGATGTTATACGATTGGAGCAGGTGAGTTGCATACAATTTTATATTTTTCATTAATTTTTGTAAATGTTTCGGAGCACGTCAAATTTGGAGAAATTGGAGATCTTGATGATATTATTTAAATGATTTCCATGCAGTTGTCATTTGCAAAATTTCCAATTGTGGAAATTTCAGATACATTTTTCCTATTTTAAGTCTTCAGTCTCATGAAAATTATTGCAGTTGTCATTTGCAAAATTTCCAATTGCGGAAATTTCAGATACATTTTTCCTATATTAAAATCTTCAGTCTTTTGAAAACGATTGTAATTTTGCCTTTAGAAAATTAACTTTGCATATAGGAAATATATCAGGTTGTTGTCAACGGTAGTCTTTAAATCCTGATGAGCTTTCTTATAGAAAATCTCCGATGTATTTACTTACATATATTGAACGTGCTCAGTTTTTGGAGAATTTATTAATTTAATAATTTTTCTTTTTTTCTTTCAGAATTCCTATTATTATCTTCTGCGAAGGTATTTGGAATCGGTTTATCCCGGCTGCGAGGCAAAATCAGCCTTTATTAAACTAATACAGAAAATATCAGACGTTGAACGTTTGAATCAGTTTATAATCGGTGTCTATTTGAATGTTAACCCATCACAGGTTGAACCATTACTACGAGAAATATTCGATTTGAAAAATCACTAATATTCAAAATAATTTGTTATTATTGTCGTAAGTGTTTTTGTTTCCGATCTTTTATGTTAGCGTTTAGTTGTGTAGTAATAATTGTTTGTTATATATTTTTAAGCATAAAATGCTATAATTATTATACCTATGTATACCTAAATCTAATTTTATTTATATAAAATGGTACGTGTGATAAATGTACAAAACAGAATTAAACGTAAATATAATGTAACAAAAACTGAAACAAAATCAAAACATAAATTTTCTATACATATATGTATGTACTACATATGATACGACAAGAAACCTACAACTTAAAGAAATATATTTATATATATACATACATTTATGTATTTTTAGTCGAAAACACAGAACATTTTTAATGTAATCTAAAACATTTGTGCAATTCACTGATTTATTTATGTCCAGAATCTTGTTAAAGTTATGAAGAAGTAAAATATAATTGTATCTCTTAGTGTAGTACAATGTATTGATAGGTATATCAACACGCAGTTTAGATTTTGTCAATTTGCTATACAATTTTGATTGTGATAGCTAAATGGCTATTTTTTACGAAAATGGCTTAAATTTGTTTTTTATAGAAAAATTCCAAATTGTTTACCTTTCCGAATGCAAACAAAAGCGATTTAAATTAGGGTAGAGAAAACAATGTTATATTCTCCTTACCGCTTCCAAAACCGGCTAAGCAGAGTAAAGTTTTCTTATCCCCTTCTATTTCTTGTTACATTGCATCCATCACAACTATGCAAAACTGCTAATATTCTTTTTTATTTCGAAATTATACATTAAGAACATGAAAGAGTATGCTTCTCAGTAGATAACGCGTCGAATGTCATCTACAACATTGGCCAATTTTTTGAAATATGCTAGAATGATGACTTCGCTCTACTCCGAAATGCTTGAACTCAATCATTAAAGAAACAGTTTCAGGTTACAAAAAACAAAGCAAACAAAGGCATAGACTTTAATTAAAAATGTGATTGTTTATATCGAATATTAAACAAAATATTAACAAAGAGATTTTCTTTTATGGTTGCAAAATTAAAATGTATCATCAGGAATTAAAGTTGCGCTGTAGGCGGCCGAACAACACTCAAATTGCGTAGAATATGCAAATTAATGAAACTCAAAAGTGGACATTTTCAAAGAACTGTGATAGCCAAATATTTGATACGTTATGTACTTTGGAACACAAAAAGTCTTTGGAGACATTCGATAAATGATGCAAGATCTACGAAGCAATTAAAACTAGTTTGACAGTTATTCCGCAGCAAACTCCAGCCGACGAACTTAATGCATGGTTTGTTCATGCATTCACTCTCGCGAATAAAAGGGGAATTTATTCACGTGGAATTTTCAATTTCCCTGGAGGCATAAGAACCCGGGAATATGTTTAGTTCTATGCGTTGTAATACAAATAGAAAGATCAAATCGACCTAAGAAATAAGCAGAAATTCGAAAAAAATACACAATAACGATTGGAAATTTAAGGTAACAATTTTATTTGCGATTGCGGAGATTAAGTACGATCATGAGTTTCCAGTTACATAAAAACAATGATTTGCTATATCTAAATCTGAGCCGATCTGACCCACTTTCAACATAGATGTTTTTAGTTGAAATATAAGGTGTTGTGCCAATTTTGAGGAAAATTATTCAATAAGAAGAAATCGGTCAAATATGTATGTAATAATATAATACTGCATTATATTCAGATTTCTGTCAGTTCATCTATTCAAAGACCGAACTCATCCGAAAAGTGGTCCCAAACATTACTCAAAATCAAGTTTGGTTGAAATAAAAAAATATTTCCACGAATTGATGATGTCGTCCATAATCCAACAGGATCCGTTAAAACGCGTCTTTCAAAGTGGCCTTCGTAGCTCAGTGGAAGTGTGCGCGTCTTGTAATCTGAAGGTGCTGGGTTCGATTCCCGGCCGGCGCACTTGTAAAATTCAACATCAAAAAATTTTCACTTTTCATCATAAAATAAGAGTTTCTGCAGCAAATTTTCTCATCCGAACACACTTTCACATAAAAATAGTCATTTCGATTGCTCCAAAGTCCGGGGAAAAAACTAATAGCCATTAGCGATACATAACATGACTGTTAACAAAAAAATGCAGCGCCCCTCGTGGAGGATAGTGGTACAACTCGATTAACATCCCATTCCCTTAACATTAACATCAACCTTGAAGAAGATGCCAAATAACAGCCGGACAACATGAGAACGATGATGAACAAAGGTTCCCGCGATAATCGTATACATGCCGGAACGAAGTCTAATACAATTCAGTTTCATACAAAATTTTGTGTCGCTCCGAATATTTTGTAATTTTGCACAGAGTTTACAATTGTGTCAGTTAATTATTATTAACTTTTCAAATAATTTCATTTTATATGTTATTTAAATTTAAAAAAATGTTTGTTTACATCACCACACACCAATATCAGTGGACTTTCAAACTAACACTAAAGACAATTTTGGTGTGCATAAAATGAGAAATGTCATTGTAACGGCACATTTTTTATAAATCTCAAAAAGAAAATTTCTTAAATTAGAGATCTGATCAAAGTAAGGAGAAAAATTGATATATCTCATTACCACTATTATAGTAACTGGCATAATTAACAAAATAAATAAACACTGAGTTTGTTCAGCGATTGGTAAAAGTTGGTGGATTTTTTGCATAAATTTAAAGAATAGATTCTGCCGCTTCATTCTGTAGCAGTAAGAAGACGGAGGTCGACGGAGCCAACATATTTTTATTCCAAGAAAAATTACAAACGCTGCATTTTTTTAAAGCTCATATCTACTAAACTAGATTTGTAATCCAAATAACATTGTTTATTTAAAAAAGAGGTCGTGTTTTTCAATTACAATTACATTAGTATGTTAGCAGTGAAAATATCGTACATGCATAAACTACAGAGTTGCATGGAAATTTTAATCAGTTTTCGATTTACGATAAATGCATTTTTCTAAGACAAAATTTACTTTTTACTAAAACTTACTACAGAAATTTCTTATTGAAGCACTTTTCTATAAAACTGCATCATTAAATTTTTGAAAATTAATTGTCGAAAAAAATATTTTTTTGGGACATGTCAAGTGATCGTAATGCTAATGTGCCACCTACATTTAGTAAAAGAAACAACATATGATTTTTTCTTCCAAATTAATGGAACGTTTTATTGTAATATAACTGATTATATTTTATCCAACACCATTTATGCTTTGTTAACAAACATTAAACATTGGGGCAGGGAAACATATACGTATGCACTTCTGAACGAAAACAAAAAGTGTTTAAAATGACACAAATAACATTTAAGAAACTCTTACATGGCTACAAAAAAAGTTCAACATTTATGTTATCAAAAAATTATTAATTCCACATTTGGTGTAAAGAACGACGTACAAAAAATATTATTCCGCCTTTTACTTTTCACCACAAACATTTAATTAAAAAAATATTGTACATCTACTGTAAAATATATTCTGTTGTATACATATTTGTATATACAGAAAGAAAAAAGGAGCACATTTTGCGTGTAAGTCGCACGTATTATGTTTGCATGTATGTATATCTAGGTAAAGAAGTTATATGTATATGTATGCATGTATAAAAAAAACTTACGAAACATCTACTTCTGATGGGATTGTTTTCCTTTAAAATGTTAACAAGTTTGGTTACACATATGTACTATATAAAAAAGGATTATGAACGACAAGAAGAATACAAAAATTGAAGCACTCATATTTTCTTAATTGCAGTCTTTGGCCCATTGTATAAATTCCGGTAATTCGCTAACGGTCAAGTTGCGCGATAATGCCTTAACGCGTAAATTGCGATCGGTTGTGATTAGAACCAATTCGGTTTGAATAAAGCATTTGCCATCTGGAAAGAATAAAGACACGTCTCAACATTAAATAAACATATTCTAAAAATATTTAAGGCTTACCTTTACTGGTTTCAGAACTCATCGATTTCGACATAGCCACGGCGGTTGCCAAAATTTTGTCGTCGTTGGAAACATGTTCTTCCTCCACCAAAGCGAACAGAGATGCATTTATAATGGATCCTTTAGTAGTGGCACACCTTTAAGAACGAAATAAAATTGCAAACTCTCTGTAATACCCCTCCATTGATTAATGATTTAATGCTTACTTCACATGGCTTTTAGCGGTCTTTATGAAGTCCAGCGATTTTTTAGCTCTCGTCGATACGTCGTCGTAGTGATGTATACGATGTTTTTGCATGGTTTCTTGATACGGTTCCACCTTGACGCCCTTCGACAGACCATCTAGTTCTTTGACCACTGTAATTTCAATATTAGTTTTCGTAAACTAAATGATGTTGCGGTTTTTAGATTTACCTGTTAGTGGTATAATTAACGTATAACGTTCGAATTCGTTAACAATACGTTCAAAATCTTCTAAACAATCGATGAAACAATTTGTATCAGGTAGCAAATATTTCGGTCTCACTTCGATATATAACTTTGTATCAACAAATTTAAGAATTTCCTGTAATAAAAGCATAAAAATTAATGTTAACATAATTTGCTTTCAATTCTTTTTTTAAGAATTTCATGAAATATAGATGCAAATTGTCTTGAGCCAGGACAATATCCCAGTTCAATTAGAAAAATGTGATTTATCATCAAAAATCATTCACTGGTGATATTCTTTCCTACAAGGACACATTTCCCGGTTTACTTGATAACGATTAGAAATGTTACTCACCTCCAACTTGTTGCAGTACATTTTCTTAACGTGTGACTTTGCTTCCAGTTCCTTTTTCAGCTTCGACAGATGCGTTAATTGTTCATTATCAATTTTAGCATTCCCACCAACCTTCGATGACTTGGTAGATTTCTTCATCTGCAGAGCATCTCCATTAATGACAATGTTTTCGGAATTGTTTTCCACATCGTCATCATCTTCAACAACATCACCGTCATCCTCATTATTTTCAGAGGTTATGGAATGGGAACTCTGTAAATCATCTAAAGCCTGTTTTATATCTGAGTTTAAAATTTCATTTATGAAATGTGACGTTTCCTGGATTTCCAAACGTCTGCTGTGCTCTCTATAGAAAACTTCAAATTCCCCCATAATCTTTAATCTCGCCTTGAATTGCAAACTTTCGTCGGAGATATTATCATCCTTTGGTTTAGGAATTATGGCGGCCATAGGTGTGAAACCGGCCAAAAAGATGTCCTCTTCAAATTTAATATCTTCGGAAACAAATTTTGTTAAATTTTCTTGTTTGAGCAATAGAAAGAGTTTCTCAAGTTCCATCCAACAGTTCAAGTAAATGTGTCTGCAAAATGTTGAACGTGCAATAATATGTGATTTTTAATGTGCGGTTATATATATTTACTCGTCAGTTTTTACGGGTTCCCAAATATTGACATGATGTTTTAACCACAGGACATAAATTCTAATATATTGAAGAACGGTAGTCAAATCCAAAAATCTGTTTGAAATGAAGGAAATTACACAAAAAGTATAGAAGAATGCTAATTGGAAACGTACTTTTCATCATCGAATTCTTCTGGATTGTCATTTAAATCCGCCAGCAGTTCATTAGTTTTGCGCAACAATAGTCCAAAGAATTGATTGCAAAAGTTGAAAGCATGATAACGTCGAGTGTCTGAAAGAGTAAATATATAATTAATAATGTTCACGGACATTTCAATTGAAAATTTAAATATTAAAATGTGACAATATAGAATCTTTTTGATATCAAATTCCTATTAACAGATGCATAGTCAATACAAATTAATTCCCACTCAGTTTTTGATTTGATAGTGAAAATTACTTCAGAGTTTTGTCCCGAGGTGTTAAGATTATTTAAATGTTTAATATAATGTAATTACAATTTTACAATTGAAGTAAAAAACTTTCAGCATATGTACTTTCAAAACGCAAAAATTAATTTACATTTAAATTTAGTTAATAAAGTCTGCGTTTTTGGTAATAGAAGGCTAAATTATTGGTTAAAGCTAAAGTTTTGGAAGGAGCTGTAGGTTATACATTAAATTAATTTTAAACAATAGGCGTTTTGTTTAAACTTCTACAGTTTCCATTCAATTTTCTAAACATTTTTTGTGTATTAATAGAACAATTGCTGTTAAATAAGTGTAAAATACATTAATTTTATATTTAATGATTAAAAAGTAGTATTTGCTATACATTTTAATTTGTTTTGAAGTAATTTTTGGCGGTTAATTGATATAGAATTCCACTTTGGAAATTGAAAGTGGTTACATTCCGGAACAAAAATTAGTTTTAAATTTTCTGTAGAAGCAAAATTCGGATTTCATTCCGCTTCCGAATGGAATTTAACTCTGTATAAATAATTTTTTTTTATTAAAATGCTTATCTATATGGGCATGAAATAAGGAAAAAATAATGTCAAAAGCTATCAGTGTGGTCTCATTTAATTTTTTGGTTGATCTTTTTTGGGAGACGCCCATATGCATCTCGTCACCATCACACAGAGTGATGTAAGGTATAAGATAATATTTGTGTGAAATGTATCCGTGTTTTAAACAGATCAATGTTTTTTTGGAATTGAATATTTCGGTGGGGCATGGTGAAAGAAATTAAATAAATGTTTCAGATGCCCAGATAGAGAAAGAAATGTTCTGACAACAGTAATTTTTTCAAATCGCATTTTTGCGATTTCAAGTTTCTAAACACATTCGTCTTTAAACCATTACCGCCCTCTGTCCCCACATGAGGATTGCGGTTGCCAGAACACTAGAATAAATGTTTTGACAAGGAAAAAAACATTTCCATTAATGTAATTTCGTTTCAAGTAAATCTTCAAGGGTTTAATGGTTTTTCCATTTCGGGTTACCACGAATAAAATTAATTTTAATAATAACTTAATCGAAAGCGAATAAAACTTCAATATTTACCTTTATTTAAATTATGCTCAACCACAAAGATGTTCAAAGCCAATATCTTCAAAAGTCTTGTTCTGGTAATGGCCATTTTTTCATGTTTCAATAACACACCCAACTGCAAGAATAGCTTACGCTGATGTTCAACAATGGTTTCCATACTAAAAACACAAAGAAAATATATTAGTAGTACAAAAAGACATCATCACTTGCAATGCTAACTTACCCGACGCCGTTAAAAAGTTTACCAATGATGTATAGGTATAAAGATGTAATGCGTCTCAAGAGCTAAAATAAATTACAAAAACATTGGTAAAAATTGTATATAATTTCGGTGCAGGGTTTTGAGTGGAGATATTAATTAGTTATCGCTTTAGATATTAATTAGTACAAGAGTTTTTAAGCCCAAGTTGTCCAATATGATCTCACACTAAAAACCCGGTGTTGTATATACCTCGTCTGCTGGCATTTCCTTAAAACGTTTCTCCTCGCTGATGGCCAACTTATAATTACTATTGCCGTTCAAATCAGTGCGATGTAAACGTCGCATGCCGTCCGGATAAATCCATACTTCTTTACGCATTGATTTTGAATTTGACTGATGATTGCCGTTGCTGTGATGATTGGAATGTATGGGCGATGATTTCAATTCGGTTTCTTCGTATTTTTTACGTATTTCATCAAATAAAACTAAAAGCGATTCCTTTGAAGAATATATGGCATTGGAAGACATAAGGCTACGCATATGGAAATAGATAGAACCGAATTTCTTACGCTACCAATGAAAGGAGAATTGAGTTTCTTCTGTCTTAATTGAAGTATATAAATGTCTATAACTTACATTAAGTATTGCTATTATGGCCAATTGATTATAGGGTACTCCATTCGATGGCACCAAGGCTTGAGCATGTTGATAATATTTCTCTGCTTCTTTATAATCCTGCCCTTGCGCGTCCTTGATTTTATAACGCCACAAATCGCCCAAACATATCAATAACTTTTGAGCAACAACTTTCGCTATAAAATCCAATTTCTGCTGGGATCGTTGTGATGATGACGATGAACCATTCGGAAGAGTATTTATAGGATTTTTCTTTAAGAGATATTGTTTATGGAGTTTTTGGTACAGTTGATCATAAAACTCTATACCATCATCTATGATAATGCGAATACATTTTATGGCATGCGTTTCATGTTGTTGTTGTTTTAAATGTTCACGCATATTGTAGAAGAGTACCTTCCAAAAGAACGAATCTACTTTTTGTTCGCAGCAAAATTTGAGATTTGTGAGAAGTAGATGTTGGAAAATCTCTTGAAGTTCATTACGCAATGCATGTATTTTTTTCCAATTCTAAAGAAATAAAATACAAATAAATTTTAAATTATTTAGTTATAAATATTTTTTAAAGTTTAAGGAAGAAATCGGGGGTGTTCTGAGTTTAATTTTAGGTGTGATTACTCAGTCACAGAATCACGAATATTAAAGGTAAAGGTCTATGATGTCTAGTTTGTATCAGTGAAGCAAACTGATTTCCGAAAAATTTCCAAACAATCGAATGATGTTTCAATAAGTCGTAATTTAGATCTACTTTTATCCTAAATTAAGTGAGGTGAGACATGAGAACAGCCCCGAATAAGTAACTTTTCTTAGCTCTGCCGACATATTTCCGATAAGGCGGAAACGCATCGCTGCAGTGTAACACATTCATTTGGACTATCATCCAATTCCAATATTAAATTTCTGAAAGCAATACAATTAAAAAATTCATAATAAATCTTATTTGTGATCAAGTTCGTCTACATCTTGCAAAGGCCGCGAACACGTTTCCACCCATATATAAGCGCTTAATAAATTTAACTTGACTGATAGCAGAAATGAATCCAATACACTGCAGTGATACGTTTTAAAATAGTCCCATTATACTATACAGTTGAGTACATAACAAGGATAGATAGATATTTAAAATGAAAATGAATGAAATCGAATGTGTTATGAATTTCACTTCAGAATGTGAGATCTCTGTCACAGAACCGCAAATATAAAATATAAAGGTCTAGATTGTCTAGAGGCTGTTCGTATCAGTGAAGCAAACTGATTTCCGAAACCCTTCCAAACAATCGATCGGCGCTTCTATAATTAGTAATTTAGATGAGTACTAATAACAAGGGCAGATAGAATATAACGTCTTTTTTCATATTACCTCAATGACTTGATTATGACTCATTATTTGTTGTAGGGCCTCAAACAATGAAGGCAACCTTTTCACCCACGACTCATCCAATGTTTCAAACCAGCTTGGATGGTTAATCTTATGAATTTGTCTCACGGGAGACATTGGCATTAGACTCTTTGATGTGGCCAAGATTTCTTGTCTAGTCTGATGCCTGTTCCGTCGTTCGTTGCTACGAAAATGTGAACTGGATGATGTCGCTGCTGATGACGTTTCGTTCAGTTTCTTGACGTTTTCCGCATTCAGACGGATCAGGCCTGGTATTGAGGCAACTTCTTGATTGTTCACATTCTCTACATCATGTTTCTGCAAGATTTTCATCTGCACGGCTACCGGTGTCGTTAACCCGCTGGTTTCCAAAACGGGCTTGGAGATGATCCCTTCCCCTTCTGCTTTGGCAGGCAATTTCAGAAAGTAGTCAATGGCTGTCACTTCATCGGTAACTTCAACTGGTGATTGTGGTGGCCCTTGTGTCGCCGCGTCTTCTGCTGCCACCACCGCTGCAGGAAGTTCATCCGTTTGTCTGACAACATTGCTGCTACTGCCGCCTTTTTTGCTTGTGCTTACATTTGCACCGCTGCTGCTGTTAATCCCTTCTATTATGATTTTGTCCTGTAGTCGTTTTGGTAAGTTCGCGATGATTATCGAAATATCATTTTGTTCTCGTGTTCCCTTTCGATTCATATTTCACACAACACAACGCCATCAACCGCATTTATGGTTCTTACTTTTTGGTTTTGTTGTAATTTTAGAATTACACACACAATTTGTTAAAAACGAAATAAATTTATTTTTGGAACTCTCTTTTGATTTCATTCCACTCCAGAGAACAAGGCCGATTATAAAATGCGGCAACGGCGATAGAATATTTTCCTCGATTGATTACGACGTTGTTCTTGAATTTTCTTCAACGGCCTGTGTTAATACGAAATTAGTGCCCACGTAAAAGAATATCGGAGTTCACAAGCCGATGTATTTGCGATAAACTGTTAAGGACATTACTGTGATCCAGGAAATTAAGAAAATAAATTTTCGATATAACTATACACATGAAAATGGATTTTGGAAACAAATGCAATGACGTCACTACAGTCAGAGATACTTCAAATTTGGATTAGGTTTTCGTCAGACTTGAGAACGTCGTCGCTTCCAAACATATATACAAAGGGTGATTTTTTAAAAGCTATAGGAAAGATTTTCAAAATAAAATTCAGAAAAATGCATGAAATCTTTATTTGAATCGATAGCACGGTCCATATAATTTAATGTTTTAAGATTATTTCATACAAATGTTGACCTTGACTGCGCCTCAAATGGTTCATCCGCTTAGTCCAATTTTGGCATTTCCACGTTTTTGAGTAACAGAGGCCCAATTGCTGCGAACGGCGAAGAATCGATAATTGATGGTCATCATTAACACCGGCCGATACAGCTGCGATATTTTCTTCAGTTCGCACTCTACGTAAGCGTGTTGGTGGTTTAATGTCCAACAATGTAAATTTGGTGCGAAATTTAGTCACAATAGCCCGAATAGCCGCTTCAGTGGGTCGATTAAACAGACCATAAGATGGAAGCGCGCGATGAACTTTCTTAACAGAGCACGCATTTTGATAATAAAATTCAATAATTTGCAAGCGTTGTTCGTTTGCAAGACGATTCATGGTTAAATTATAAACCAAACTGAAGATGTTTGACAGTGAAACAAAACACGAAACGTGCGTCAGCTGTTTAAACCAGTGTTGCCAAAAAGATAATAGCAAAAAAATCACCCTTTATATGGAATTTACATTGGTTTTAATTTAACATAGGAATATAGACTTTTTGAATTGGATGTTCCAGAAGGGGCGTGGCAATTTAGCCCATCTTCGAACTTAAACTAAATTTGGGAAAAATATTACCATATGCAAAAAAATTGATTCCTTAACTCCTTAAAAGTTGTGAAAAAATACCTAATTCAACTTTTTAATTCTTTTTTTATATAGAGTTGACAGAAGTCACACAAGTAATTGCTAAATTTCCCTCGTACATGTGTAAATTACACATGTGCTTCTTTTGTAAATATAAATAACTAAGTTTGCTACCAAGTAAACTTAGTTATTTATACAGTGCTTATGTACCTTAAAATATTCAACCATGTTCTTTTTTCCAATTTAGAAATTTGTAACATTTATACAAATTTCTTAGTTAAAATTAATTAGTTAGATAATGGTGTAAGTATGAATATGTAAGTTGCTAATTTCATGAATTTTGTAGCTCATAGTTGCCAAAATACGTACATGAGTAGAGTTTTCTATAAATTTGTCAAAGTGAATTTCGACGATTAGAATTATAAGAAAACCAAAAGCAAAAGAACAGAAGAAACAACAGACGAAGAAGTATGTATGGTGAAATTAAAATTTATTTATTTTGCACTCGCAAAACGAAGATTGATTAATCTTTTAATTTATTAATATCAATTTTAGTTACATTTCGGAAGTCTGGAATATAATATGATGTTCTCCTTCAATTAATGTCAATGAAGTTCATTTAGGAATTGTTGGAACAACATTATGCAGTCTCGACAAGTGATTCCGTAAATGGTTTAGGCAGCAGTGGTATTTATGCATTACGCACAACAACATTTGGTTCTCCGCCCGGTGGTGCTGCGACATCTTTTGTATTTAGTAATGAAAACAGCAGCGGGCCTCTGTTATCCATTGGTACCAAAGCCAGTACGTGTTTGGGGAAAGCCGTTTTTTATGATTGACAGTTTACATGCTGTAGGGGTGGCGGTGGTTGTGCCTCAGCAACAGAAACAACAAATCCATATTGTAGCTGTTAACTCATCGCAACAGACAGCAGCAACAACATCAGCCTCATCTGTACGTCGATGCCCAATCAACACACCAGTAGCAACGACAACAGCAATCCCACCAAAAACAATAGATGCATCAAAGAAAAACAGCTTTAATATCATATGAGTATAATATTTAAAATAAACATTTTTTGTTTCCAGATGGAAGAACAAAAAGCTAATAAGTCATCATCGTTTTTATTTGGGTGGGAAATAGAACATCAATAAAAAGATTTAGGCCTTTCATATTATTAAATTTAGTTTATAAACATTCCAAATTACAATCAATTTGTATATTTATTTCTTTATTTTTAAATACTGATAAATGCAAATTGTTTAAGAGAACAAAGTGCTTTGAAATACAGCCAAAACATACAAGGCAATTTTACACAAGTTTTATTGTATAACTGGCAGTAGTTATTTTTGGTACCAAATTACCCAAGTATTCTGTATGAGTTGCCAAAGAACTTTTAAAGTTGTATTTCACCTTAGAAACTTAGGTAAATTGTACGCTTTTCTTGTATGATTTGTCATATTTTTTCTTTGCGTGTCCTTTCGAGAGTTATCAAACAGTTAAAAAGTCATGAAACGGATTTGGTCCAAACACTTTTTTCTGTCCCAAATGATATATACTTTCCTACTCTTTAGAGTAAAGGTATAAAAATACCACGAAACCTTTGAAATAGCATAATCGAGACCGTAATTGTACGCACAACAGCATCTTACTTATAAAAAGTCGAAAATCTGTGTAACAAATTCGATTTTGGTAGAATTACTCAAAATACAAAATCGACTGCAAAATAATCGAAGTTGACTTACCAATCACTAGTTCCAGCTGATTTGTGTTTAATAGCTGATTTGTGTTTAATAGCTGATTTGTTTGTGTTCCTTTGTGTATATTAAACAGTTTACGATTGATACAAATTTTCTTAAACAAATTCTATAAAAACAGAAAATGGCACAGGTATTGGATACGTTATTTACTTATATACGCAATGGTTTCATATGTATTTATTTCGTATTTCTTACAAATGTACTGATATTACAATAAATTTGGTATTTTGTATTACATACTTACTTCCTATGATTTAATAGTTAACAAAAAATATTCTTTAATGCATTATAAACTAATAACAGGTACCATTTCTCGATAAACTGCTCCACGAGTATTTGATATTTCGTGGTTTCTCGAACACAATTAAAACGTTAGACAATGAACAACGAAACGAAAAGGATCAATCATTTCGGGCTGAAAAAATCATGGAACAGTTTAATCACAACATAGCAATATCTGATCTGCAGAGTCTGTTGGCTTTATGGAAACATTTAGACTCGAATTTATTTAGTAAATTGGAACACACATACTCTATGGGTAAGCGATGGTGGAAGATTACGAGTGAAATGATTTGCAGCTGTTAATTGTCTGTTCTTTCTTTGCAGCTGTAAAGAAGCTGGAAAATAGTTTGCTGAAACTCTATTTGGTCACAGCATATAATCACAACAGGTCTGACAAGATATCCGAGTTCTTTACCAAGTTGGCCTCAGAACTACAACAACAGAGTGAATGGAAGGATTGGTTTTGTAAGTAAAATATATTTTATCTGACAAATACAATCGTCTTTAATTTTGGTTTATTCCTTTAAAGACTTCCCCTTTTGTCGAAACCCAGAGGAATCGCAACCGTTCTCTTTGTATTTCAAAAAGGAATGGCAGGACACTTTCCAGTTATCATTGCGAAACTTTTTAGCCACAATCTATCAATGCTTGCCACAGCCAACTTTTGTGCGAGTGGAGCAGGAGGCAGCTCTTATACGGCGTTTGCAGGAAGAAAACGCCCTGTTGAAATCTCGCCTGCAGCAGACAATACAGCAGCAGCAGCAATTGTCGGCTTCTCAAAGTTCTCAGAACCTTAATAATACGAGTTCTTCATCAGTTGGTGGTGCTGGCGGGGACGCCCGACGTCGCGCATCGTGTCGTCCTCAACAAAGTTTAAGTGATATTTTGCCCTTTGACATCAGTCCCCCCGGCCATGTGGTCGATGACTTTTGTATAATTGCCACGGAAGTGAATAGTGTCACACATGCAAGCGATGCCCAAGCGCGCGGTTTGAAAATGCTCATACGGAACATTGGTTCTGGCGGTTCACCAGTAATGGGCCGCAAAGATGCAGATAAATCGGCAAAACGTCGTTCGGGAAGCGTAGGCAGGAATTGGATATAGATTTATTTTGATTTATTCATTCATTAATTTGATTTATTTCATTGTATACTCTTTAATATTTATTATTTTTTATCTATTAGCGGTTATTTGTTAGAGGACCGTCAACTCAAAAATGTTTGATTTGATCTTAAGGCAATTCAAAAAGACAAAAATTTGATCATGATAGAATTCTACTGCAAATATCAATCACCATCGGACATACGTATACAAATCAATTTTATATATTAATTCCATGTAGTTTCACCGTATTAGAGATGACGGTCTCCTCGAGAAGTAGTGATAAGTACGATTTACGCATAAACAAATAGGAATATAATTAAGCATTCCAAATATATAAGTTCATATATCACATTAAGTTAATATGACTTTGGAACATACTCAAATGAAGTTCCCAATAAGAGCAAATATTAGACAACTCTGGCCAAACTCCACTCATGATCTAAAGCGGGACCATATAGTTTTATCTCAATAGATTGTCCAGCTGCATTCATATTTAAGGACGATGTCCACCGTAATTTTGTTTTATTGGAATGTTCTATGAAGACGCTGAAGATATCACGTTTTAGACAAACCTATTCCAAAACATTAAACAATTTTGCTTATTGACTTAGCCACCGAGATGAAAATGAGTATCATGAAGGCTGAACTGATGGCCGATCTCCTCTCGAAAAATGTCCACGTAAATTTATTACAGTTTGCGTTAAAGACTCACTACATTGGAAGTAAGTTTTTAATATTTCCCAATTTTGTTCGAGCGTATAGCTCCCCATTTTGCAAATGTCAAAAATAAAAATTAATGCTGTTCTACCTGTTAAAGTCAAAGTAATCGGTAGTTCAAATTTTAAATGGCCCACCCTATATAGATGTCTAACTGTTTTTTTTTGTTTTGCGGCATGTCACAGTATTGATTTGTCGGTATTGATTTGATTCCGTAGTCAAATTCCCAACGTTTTTGTTTTACATTTTCTGTAGAAGTAAAATTCAGATAACATTCCATTTCCAACTCTGTGACAGGGCCCTTTATGTCATTGAAACAAAAACTGAAAATCCGGTAAACTGATATTTTAATAAGAGAGGCCCTATCTTATTACAAATATATAAACAACATACTACAAATTATCCTTTAAATATTTTTTTGGGAATCAATTGGGCACTTGAAAGGTAGAAACTATTACCATTCCGAGATACCCCTCATATAAATACAATCTCATACCAAAATAAAGTGTTTCATAATTTGAGACTGTGGTATTATTTCTACAAATTTTCAGGTTTTATTACCAGCCATACGTCAGCATCCACAGTGGATTTGTTTTCACTCCCGCCTTCATTTCGCGTTTTTGCGGCGGAAATTATTTTTGATCAAATATTCGAAAACGTTCAAACTGAAAACATATTGTTGTTTCTAAATTTCGCATTTGTCTTTAAAAAGCTTGTTTCAGTTTTCTTTGTTTTCTGGTGAGCAGAGGATGTTTGGTTAAAGAAAGTTATTTTAACACATTGAGTGCCAAGCGGTTTTGCCGCAAACCTTCCAAAGTAAAAGCAATCACTGTCGTACGGAAACGTACGACGTGGCACTCAATGTGTTAAAAAGAAATGAAAATTTTAGAAACTAGAAATCGCAAAAAAATTATATATTTATTAAATTTTTTTTTCAAATGAGAAATGTCAATTACAAGCCTTATTCTTTTATTGAAAAATGTTGGTCAGTCGTCTTCCTGTTTACATTTGTGCTTATAGTTTTCGGAAATGCTGCTTCTCAACTGTTTCATAACCTTTTGCTGTGCCGTGATAAATTAAATCATGGCGAAAGGATTCGATAATAACTAATTATATATTACTGTATTTTCTGAAAAAGATTTTAACGCCATAAAGAAAATGTCATTTAATAAAGCCTCCAAAGAAAGTTCTTTTAGAAGAAAATACCAAATGATAAGTTTAAATTAAATGTCTTTAAAAATAAAAAGAGGCCAAAATTACTGTTACCGCCAAATTTTTATTTTTTAGTTTTTGACTTCTTAAAACGTATGTTTAAAATTTATTACAATCGAAACAAGAAGGAAGGTTAAAGTCGGGCGGAGCCGACAACATGACACCCTACACCACTCCCTGCGTACATACTTAGTTTTTTATTAATAAATCCAGGTGTTTAACGATATAAATGCATCTTTAGTCAAATTTAACGAATATGGCAAAACTGATGAAAATATTTTGGATTATGTTATATACAAAAAAATATAAAATCAATCAATCGATCACTAATCAACAACACAAAAACTAATAATCAAAATGAGTGTAATTTATCTCATTTTAGCTGTGACTAGGGAAATTTTTTTATGAAGATTGGCTGTAATAAGTTGCATCTAGAGTGTTATGTAAACAAATCACAAACTTGTAATGAACTGTGACAATTTCTTTGCGTAATGTGTTCCACTTCATCAGTAAGTGTTTCTATGTGAAATAATCCAAGATCTGTTAAATTTGATCCAGATCCGATGTAATTTGAAAACATTGGCCCATATAGTTAAATTTTCCGGTAGGTATTCCAATAGTAAATATAACATGATTGGGAAAGTGGCGCTACATTAAAAGTGGATCCATATAGATCACTTTCAAAGTAGATATTCTTAGTTTAAATATAACATGATCTGCAAAATGTTATCAAGATCCAATGTAAGATGTAGAGCGATAATAGGTTAAACTGGGGGACCATTTGTATTGGTACTATACCAAAACATGGACATACATATATAGTTGGCTTTCAATGTAGGTATTTCTAGTCTAAATGTAATATGATGTGGGAAATTTGATCATGATCTGATGAAAAATGTGCATTTTAATCAAAAATAGTGTATCAAAATATGGACCAATGTAGCCCACTTTTACGTTAGCTGTTTCTAATTGAAAACTAACATGATCCTGAATATTTTATCATTATTCAATGTTAAACGTGTATTGTAAAGCAGTAATAGGGTAAATCGGAGGGATATTTGTATGGAGGCTATATCTAAATCTGAACCAATTTCATCCAAATTCAATATCGATCGTCCTTGACTAAAAAAAATATTACTGCCAAATTTTATCACAATCGAATAACAATTGCGACCTGTAGAGTTTTTCGCACTCTAGATGGACAGCAGACGGACAGACAGACATTGATAAATCGATTCACCTGATGATTCTAAGCCGATCGATATGCTTAAAGATGGGCCTAGCTCGAATATTTCTTGGCGTTACAAACATTTGGCGAAAACTAACTTATAATACACTAATCCACGAAGTGTTGTAGGGTATAAAAATAATTTAGGTATACCCTCACTCTACAGATTATGAGGGTATATATCATTAGGCGCAAAAAAAGTGTAACGCATCGAAGAAGTGACTTAAAACCCTAAGTATGTATCAAAAGGAGTTAAGGAAACTTTGCACATATTAACATTTTCTCAAACTTAGTTTAAGTTCGTATGATAAATCAAAACCAATGGAACTTTCACACAGTTATTCGGCATTAACTATATTTTGGTAAATGGTAAAGTTTTTATAATCACTATAAGTGTTCAAAATACATCGGGTTCTATCACCCCCTTTCTAGTACCTCCCACACAATCACCCTAACCTAACTAAAATCAAAGCTATTGTAACTTATATATGGATGATCGGAATACTCTGAAAGATGGCCTTTGGCAATGCTTTTATAGACGTTCCATTTACTGAAATTGCCACACCCCTTTCTGGTACCTCTCACACAAAGTGACATACGCTTTGTTTAAAAATATATATATAGCCAAAATCAGTTGTAATTTGATATTTGAAAATCATCACTTTAAGCACAGTTGTCCCAATCATAGGTAAAATTAAATCCTTACAACTATGACTTCATATTTGATCACGTTTTTAGCGCTAAATAAAATTTAAGTCCCTCCATACATTTGTTCTTTGAGAGAAGTCAGTTTAACCGACTGAATTAACATCCCATTCCCTTTACATTATCTTCAACCTTGAAGAAGATGCAAATAACAGCCGGACAACGATGACGAACAAAGGTTCCCGCGATAATCGGACACATGCCGGAACGAAGTCTAGTACAATTCAGACTTAAGTATTATCACCTCAGCTTCCTCTATAGCTGCTACAATAACAACAACCGACTGGAACTTACTTACTTGTTATACCCTCATTATACAGAGTAGGAGGGTATACATAATTTTGGGACAGAAAAAAGTGTAACGCATTGAAGGAGTGACTTAAGACCCTAGGTATGTTTGGACCAAATCCGTTTCACGACTTTTTAAGATGTTTGAGCCATGTCCGTCCGTCCGTCTGTCTAACTGACTGGTGACGAAAGTAGTTAAGGAATCAATTCAAACTTTGCATATGGTAATATTTTTCCCAAATTTAGTTTAAGTTCGAAGATTGGCGAAATTGCCACGCCCCTTCTGGTACCCATATTCACACTAATAGCCCATATTCCAATGTTAAATCAAGACCCATATAACTTCCACGCGAATAATCGGAATCAGCTATTTTTATTTGTATTTGACAATGTTATTATAATCACTTTAAGTGTAATAAATATCACGGGTTTTGCCACGCCTCTTCCAGTACCTCCCACACAAATCACGAAAAACTACGTAAAATTAAAGTTGTTATAACTTCTATACTGATGATCAGAATACTGTGAAATTTGATATTTAGCTATGATTTTATAGAAGATACATTCGCATGGAATATGGGATATATTGCCACACCCCTTCTGGTACCTCCCACACCATGTGGCATAAACTTTGGTTACAATAAAACCGAAATAACATCCATACGGTTAGTCAAAATATTTTGCAATTTGATATTTGAAAATGTTTTTATCACTTTAAACATAAAAATATTTACGCTTTAGCCACGTCCCTTCTTCTACCTCCCACACAATTGGCTCTATCCTTGGTACAATTAAATACTTTACGACTCCTTTAACGGTGCCTGAAATCCAATATGATCATGTTTTTACAATTATTAACAAATGTGGAAGCTGGATCGAATTGGCGCAAACTTATAGTACCTCCCAGAAACATACTCCGCGCTAAGAAAAATTTAAGTCCATGTTCTCTGAGAGTGAGGGTATATATAAGTCGGTTTAACCGACTGAAACTTACTTACTTGTTTTTTATTAATATCTATAAGCGAGCTATCGTTTGCCGTAATCTATTCATTCGATACGTGATGAAATTTTGAACGATACGAAAGCTCACTCCATTACGAATGCCGGAATTCAGCCCCAGGTCTAAGTCATTCTGATGCTGACCTAAGAAATGCCTACATTACCATACCAAATCGCCCACTGTACCAAGTGTGCGTGACCATACTTATTCCTCTTATGGGGCCTTTATGGGATTATAAAACAATTACTAGTTTGTTTAAGTTTTTAATTCGTTTATTTGCTTCTCGATTTGTTTGTTTGTTTGCTTGCTTGCTTGTTGTTATTATTTATTTATTATAAATTAAATGCTAAATGAAACTCTAATTAAAAATAATAGAAGAAGGTAAACTAATGATTAAACAAATACCGGCTGGATTGGTTGGTTGGATTAGTTAATGGTTAAACAAATAAATAAGACAATAATTATAATTATTATTTGTAAAGTAAAGAGAAAAATAATCATAAGTTAGAACATTATTGCAAAAATAGAGAAAAAACTATTTCTATAATTATTGAACTCTTAATGATAATTATATGATATTTGCTTATATATGTAATTGCCAATGAATAATAATAATTTAGAATAATTTGTAAAAAATATTGAATTTTTTCTTAAAGTTCTTCTAGAAATACAAGTAATAATACATACGATTTGTACAAAGGCGAACACGAACGAACCGAACTGATTTGTGAAAAAAAGAATGAGGAAGACCTAAGACTAAAACTCTTTCAATAAATAGCTGCTCTATTCAAAATAAATCGAACTTTTTGTTTTTAAATTAGAAGAAAATTTACAGTTTGCAGGGGTGGAAATAAATTAAAAGTTGTTGTTAAGTTTCCAAAAAGTAAGAACTCTAACTTTAGGGGGGGTGCTTGGAGAATGCAACGTAATTGCATTGCTAACAATTCCTTAATGATTTGCTTGCTTGCTTTTTTGTTTTTCATTTTTCATTGTGTAATTTTGAATATAATTTAAGAAAAAGCTAACTACATAACTAAACTCTGTACGATTTGATTGTTTTGCTTAATATTTTTTCGACATCCTAATTTTTCCAATAAATAAATGCAATATTTCTGGTATTCTTTGTTTGTTTTCTTTTCAATAATTGGCAGACATATGTAGTAGTGTTGTTGTTTTTCTTTTCAAAACTTTATAAAGCGGTCTCTAAAGCCGGCATATTTGCTAAGGAAGCGGCAGCACCGGCTTCACTATTTATTGCAGGATTAGCGGCAACGTTAACGTTGGCCATCATGGAAGTCAAGGTGGAGACACCACCGCCCACATTACTGGAATCTGTTAGAGGCTTCATTAGCGGCTCCACCTTGCTGATGATGGTCGGCTTCGCTTCGCCTTTGTTGCGACCGAAACTCGACCTCAATTCACTGCGCATGAAATTATTCTCTTCGGCCTGTAGGAAAATGTTACGTTTTATATTGAAACTTTCGCGATCTATAAGATTTTCCTCTTCCGAGTTTTTCGAACTATTCAAAGAGCTGTTCGAATGATCCTCCTCACTGTTGACCTCGGGTATGGTGGTGGACATAATATCGGTGCGCTGCAAGGAATTCGAGCGGGTATTCTTCATTTTGGGCGCAAAGGTTTTGGAAGGCGACCCGAATTGACCCTGACGCAACATGCGACGATTGGCGAACGTTTTGGGAGAACCACTTAAGTCTAAAAGTTTCATGGAAGAATTCAATTGGGAGACGGCCGTATTATTGCTGGCGATATTTATGGCGCCCGAGCTGGCAGTCTTTAGGGGCGAGTGTTGTGGCTGCAGCTGCTGCTGGTTGGCTTGACTGTTCTTCTTCAGCAATTCCACGGCCGACACTTTCTTCGGCACGGTACTGGTCTTGGCCGATTTGGCCAGCAGCAAACGTTTGAAATCCATAAGGCTGGTCTTACTCTGGCCAATGCGATCGGCACAGGTGTTCAAACGTTCGGGTGAATTGTCATCCCAGTTTTTGAGGCGCTGTTTGGCGGGTATATTATCCGCGGGCAAAGGCGAATCCGAATTTCGTACTGGTGTCGAAGTCAGGAAACTACTGCGATTGCGCACCGCGCCGGGAGATGAAAGATTAACATTCGTGGCCGACACGGCCGCCGAGGGCTGTTGCAACGATTGCTGCCGCTGTTGGGCCAGGGCCAGCCTTTCGGAACGCTTTAAGGGCGTGGCATAAAGATCATCACGACTTAGAGCACTGACGGGCGCCTGCGCTTTCACTGGACGACGATTCTGCAAAGTCCAATAGACCGGAGCATTACGTTGGAATGTGGCCGCCGCAGGATTTTGACTTAATGTCTCATAGTAGGGCTGTATCATCGTATCCACATCATCGGGACTCTTATATAAATGTTGATAACCTAAAGGCGGACGAGAGAGAGAGAGAGATGGTGTTGTTAATGGATATTGTTGGAATTCGCAAGAAGAGCAGTCATAAGCTAAGGACAAAACTAAAAACCCTTCAACCTTAGTATACTTGTTTACAACTAAAAATAAAATTATATTAGATTAGATTAGTAGTAGATGAAATACGGGGCTTCGAGGTGCGGATTATTTCGTTATTTTAAAACATTTAAACGAGAAAAGAAGAGCCAAACCAATTTAAACATTTACAAATATACAATTTTACTACAGATACTACTGCTATTTCAGAGATACAACATAAACTACTACATACATACATACATATGCATCTTACACAGATCGATATATACTATATATATATATATATAGTTACTATATCCATCCTTCTACACAAAGTTGTGGTGTCATTCATTACAGCGATTTAGACATCCATGATGATGTTGTTGATATTATTACAGGAAACACAATCCCCCAACAATAGAGCGACCGCACACATAGCAATTGGCAGTATATAGTAGAGATAATATACATAATATACAGACATCATATAGTACATACATACATACATACATACGTACATCATACATGCATAGTAGCATAATTGCATGGCATATTGAAAAGTAGTATGAGCATGTACTATTGAGGTCATTTGATACTTACCTGTTGAAGTCCCTGTGACATTTTCATTTATGCTTTTATTTTACACACACAGGCAGACAGACAGTTTGGGTACAGGTGTCCTAGGCTTACAATGAACCTCCAATGACGATGATGTTATTTGTAATGGGTAATGTATGCACATACATATATGTTGTACACATGTCCTATATTGTAAGTAAAGGGTGATTTTTTAAGAGCTTGATAACTTTTTTTAAAAAAAAAACGCATAAAATTTGCAAAATCTCATCGGTTCTTTATTTGAAACGTTAGATTGGTCCATGACATTTACTTTTTGAAGATAATTTCATTTAAATGTTGACCGCGGCTGCGTCTTAGGTGGTCCATCCGCTTAGTCCAATTTTGGCATTTCCACGTTTTTGAGTAACAGAGACCCAATTGGTGCGAACGGCGACGAATCGAAAATTGGTGGTCATCATTAACACTGGCCGATACAGCTGCGATATTTTCTTCAGTTCGCACTCTACGTAAGCGTGTTGGTGGTTTAATGTCCAACAATGTAAATTTGGTGCGAAATTTAGTCACAATAGCCCGAATAGCCGCTTCAGTGGGTCGATTAAACTGACCATAAAATGGAAGCGCGCAATGAACTTTCTTAACAGAGCACGCATTTTGATAATAAAATTCAATAATTTGCAAGCGTTGTTCGTTTGTAAGACGATTCATGATGAAATGTCAAAGCATACTGAGCATCTTTCTCTTTGACACCATGTCTGAAATCCCACGTGATCTGTCAAATACTAATGCATGAAAATCCTAACCTCAAAAAAATCACTCTTTACTATGTCTTATTTAGATGAAGTGCCAGGATATCATGTGTGTGTGTGTGTTATAGATTGCATGTATGTATGTAAGTAGACGGAAGGAAAGGAACATACTTACATCTACATATTTTACATATGGGAGACATTAAGGTTTATGGACTTTTTGTGTATTAGAGTGCATCGTGAAGAAACAAAATTAAGATTTTCTTCTAGCCATCTAATGTCATTGGCAAAATGTGAAAACAAGGTGTCAAAGATTTTTCAAAGCCCAATTTTTTTTTTGAGAAAAAATATGAGTCATTCCATGTCAAGCGGAACGATTTTTGACCCCGATAGCTGCGATTGTTTTGAGAGTTCGTGTATGTATTGCTTTTTTTACGTGTTATGACCAATTTAAAAGTGGAAAAATACCACTTTCTCAAAAAGGTGTGTTTATTCAATCGCCTGTAACTCCTGTAATACTTGACCGATATTAATGTGCTATACTATTATATGGTAATTTATAGCCGGGTTAGATTTTTTACAAGTTTTTACAATTTTAATTCTTTTATTTTGATTTTTGAAATGATTACAATAATCACTTTTTTGAAACTTTAAAGTAGTGTTCTTAGTTCTCTTTTTAAGCGACTGTGTGAGATTGAAATGATGGGTCCTATTATATATATCGTTTTTTGTGTGCAAAATCAACCAGAATTTCAGTGAAAAACCATCAGAATAATATTTTTTCAAAATTTCTTAAAGACAAGGTATAAAAACAATGACAACTCCAAGAAAAAACAAGTAAGGAAAGGCTAAAATCGGGCGGGGCCGACTCTACGATACACTCCACTTTCAATCCGAATAGAATTTAATTCGGTGATAAAGTGAAAGCGGGAAGGATTTTGGTATCCTGTAAATGTATGTGTTTGACAAAAAATGTTAAATCGGAAAGGACATTTGTATGGGGGAATATTGAAATCTGGAACAAAATAGGTGAAATATAATATGTATAGTTTGGCAAAATTCGGTTAAACATTTGGGAGCAACATTTGTATTTGCGCTATCTCTAAATCTGAACCGATCTTAGCCACTTTCACCATAGGTTTTTTATTTGGATTATAAGCTGTTGTGCAAATTTAAAGAAAATCGAGTACAATATGTGGTTCTAAAGCGGCAAAAGTCAAATCGGGAGCCACATTTGTTTTGGGCTATATCTAAATCTGAACCGATCTTACCCAATTTTTGCATAGGTGTTTCTAGTTGGATTATAGGATGTTGTGCCAAATTTAAAGAAAAGCGGGTACAATATGTGGTTTCTAGAGCGGAAAATTTCAAATCGGGAGCGACATTTGTATGGGGGCTATATCTAAATCTGAACCGATCTTACCCAATTTTTGCATAGGTATTTCTAGTTGGAATATAAAATGTTGCGCCAAATTTAAAGAGAATCGAATATAATATAGGGTTTCTAGAGGGGAAAATGTCAAATCAGGAGCGACATTTGTATGGAGGCTATATCTAAATCTGAACCGATCTTATCCAATTTCTGCATAGGTGTTTCTAGTTTGATTATATGATGTTGTGCCAAATTTAAAGAAAATCGGGTACAAGATGTGGTTCTAGAGCGGAAAATGTCAAATCGGGAGCGACATTTGTATGGGGGCTATATCTCAATCTGAACCGATTTGCCTCAAATTAAATAGCGTTCGTCCTTGATCCACAAAACTTACTTGTGTCAATTTTTGGTAAGATCGGACTATAATTGCGACCTGTAATTTGATTACAACAATAGATGGACAGACGGACATTGCTAAATCGACTCAGAAAGTGATTCTAAGTCGATCGGTATACTTAACAATGGGTCTATCTCGCTTCCTATTTGGTGTTACAAACAAATGCACAAAGCCATAATACTCTCGTGGAGTGTATAAATAGTCAAGGAATCAATTTACGCCACAGGTTATATTAGTTTCTTCAGGCTGCATGCGAAATCTAGCCGAAATGGCATAAGGTCGTTTTACACATGACAGATACCATACCGATTTAACACTTGAAAATCGACCCAATGTCCCTAAGTAAATTCGTAAATGATTGTAAATGGTCAACATTTTCTCTTTTAGGAAGATTGAACATGACTTCATTTCAAATTTTCTTTCAAGTGTAAAATAGATTGGAATATTCGATAAAAAAATAGCTTTGCATGATGGTGCGATTCTTTATCTATTTAATATTTGATTCATAATAATAATTTAATAATTATTTTTTTAAAGCCCTATTCAGACAATAGTGCCTCACGTGCATTCTTATTTGACTGTGTGCGAAGGCCCTATTGCCAAAGCGGCTTGCGACTGTCTGAAAGAAAAATTGTATTTTCTCACGTATTTTTCAAACTTTTATGTTAAATACCTATTTCCCATTTTGATAATGGTGCAATCAGTTGAAAGTTAAAGCAATTTTTCATCAAATTCTTTTTATCTAAAAATGTTTTTTTTTCATGCTTTATATAAGGTTACTTTCTATATATGTTTGTGTGCCACAAAATTTGAAATCAATTTTTGAAAGCTTTTTTCTCAACCAATTTTGCTCAAATTTTGCACACTTAATCATTTTCGATGACAATACAAGGAAATGGAAAATTTGACCAATTGGACAAAGGGGCGTGGTACCTCCCATACAAACCACAAATTAAAAATCTATTATTTCTGCTCCTGATAACGGTATTTAAACAAAATTTGGTACGTCGGTTTGGTGTGGATTTTTTAAGTGCTGCTGCAAATATGGGCGGGATTGTACAAAGGGCGTGGTACCACCCATACAAACCACAAATTAAAAATCTATTATTTCTGCTCCTGATAACGGTATTTGAACAAAATTTGGTACGTCGGTTTGGTGTGGATTTTTTAAGTGCTGCTGCAAATATGGGCGGGATTGTACAAAGGGGCGTGGTACCTCCCATACAAACCACAAATTAAAAATCTATTATTTCTGCTCCTGATAACGGTATTTGAACAAAATTGGGTACGTCGGTTTGGTGTGCATTTTTTAAGTGCTGCTGCAAATATGAGCGGGAATGGACAAAGGGGCGTGGTACCTCCCATACAAACCACAAATTAAAAATCTATTATTTCTGCTCCTGATAACGCAGTAATTTTTCCTTCTACAAAAGATAACTAAAAAAGAATTTCTAGGCCCAATAGAATTCTGCTTGCATAAGCATGGATTTGAAAAAAATTTTTTTTTTGATTTACTAGTTATATATGAAGTTCCTGTTCAATTATGCCTTCTATTTTATAATTTTGACCTTCTTTTTTATTTTTATGCCCTAAAAGCACATCTCAATGTTCCATCCTAATGTCGTCCATAGTACATTGTACGCTGTACATATTTGATGATATTGCATGGGTTTATGTACACTGTAGGTACATTTACAAGGAGAAAAAGCATACATCATACATAATTTAATCTATTTAAGCTTCACATTTTGTATGATTATGTTGTGCCAGTGCCAGGTATGAAAGGAGGTCTGGTGTGTGAGGTCCTTTGATGTGAGTTGATATTATAAATTTCATTAAAAACAAGTGAACATACTGTGATCTAAGGAGGACTAAGGACGCAGATGAAATCAGATGAAGAAACTAGGTTTCATGTATCTTAGAATGAAATGGCTATTCATGGGAATTGTCCTTTTTTGGTGGATACTGTGGGGAATTTATAATAGGGGGTTTAGATACAACATAATATGTTTTACATACTTTACTATTGCAAAACATTGAGCAAAGCGACTTTTTGCGCAGATAAATTGTGCGTCTAAAGGCCTCTTTAGACACACAAAAAATTTGCACAAAAATGTTTTGTTTAATTTTACTCAAAATGTGAGATAATACATTTTACATACATTGGAGTTGGCCTACAAACACTAAATTTTGTGCAAAGCGGTGTTTTGCGCAAATATTTTGTGTGTTTAAAGTGGCCTTAACGTGATGCACAAAATGTAAGACAATACGATTTGGGCAAAGCTGCATTTTGCGCAAATATTTTGTGTGTTTAAATTATTATGCAAAATATTTGGACAAAAACGTGTTTACGTACTCTGGAGTCATTATACTACTTAATAATTTGTGTGTTTAAAAATTAAATTTTAGATGCACAAAATAACTGCGCAAAATGCCGCTTTGCACAAAATTTTGTATTTGTGGGGCAACTCTAGAGTATGTAAATCGTATTGTCTCGCATTTTGAGTAAGACATTTTTAAGCAAATATTTTGTGTGTCTAAAATGGCCTTTAGGGAGTAAATTCCAATCGAACAAGCCTAATGTTTATGATGATTCATAAATTCAAACGATTTCGTATCATCTGTTTGCCGGCTAAATCGCTTTCTCGGTTTTAAAACAAAGCAAGAAAGGTGTGAATTGAATGTGCAGCAGGATTTGTGTGTGAATGATATCAATGCCTTTTAAATGTAAAGCCCCCCATATATACATATTTACATATACAGTGTGACCTCGATGAATGCAACTCCTCAATTTAATGCAACTCGAATTTTTCCATGCAAATCTTGAATAAAAAGCTGTGGTAGTTGGAAGATGGACATGATGTAATTTTAACAAGAACATATCTGGTCTCTTTACACTGTACAACAATTTAAAAAAAGTCGTTACACTTGAACCGGACGATATACGTCTGAAAATATAGGCAAAATGGAGTTCAATGACGTTTTCAGTTTTTCATGTCCTCATTCTGATGCCCCTTAAAAGGACTACAAAGTTTCAGAGGATACGATTTTTCAGGAAAATTGTTAAATACCTATTCACACCCTGCGATAAAATTTCAAAGGATAAGATTTAAAAAAAAAATGTTTTAAATACTTATTCACACTCTAAGATACCGATATATGAGTCAAAATAAAGAGGAGATTATCTCTTAAAAGTACTTTAAATTTCATAGTTCTATCTGTATTAGTTTAGCAGTAGCAACCATTTGAAGTTTCCCCTTAGTGTATTTGATTTTTTCATATTTCACTTTTTAAGGGGGGAATTTGAAATGGTTTTTACTGCTAAACTAGAAAAGATATAACCATGAAATTAAAAGTATTTTTAACAGATATTATCCTCTTTAATTTGATGCCTATATATGTATCGTAGGGTGCAAATAAGTATTTAAAACATTTTTTGGAAAAAATGTTATCCTGTGAAACTTTGTAGTAACTTTGTAAGGGACGACGAAATTAAAAACTGGAAATGCCAATTAACTAAATTTTGCCTATGGTTTCAGAGGTATATCATGCGGTTCAAGTGTTAATTAATTTTATTTTTTAATTTTTCTTTTTCAAATTTTAAATGTTAGAACTAACCATTTCTGTTTCTAAAATCTGAAACTTGAGCTGTAAAAAATTGTTGTTGGTTGCCTAGCCAACAACAACTCCACGGTTTTTACAATTATTAAAATTTCAATTAGTTGCGTCAAGCAAGGTCACACTGTATTTACATAGTGGGTGTGTTCCGTGAGGCTCAAAGATGGAAGTGAAATGCATCATCGAGAATTAATGATTTTCCACCAAAACCAATTCCAAGGCGAGTGGGTGCTGTGTGGTATGTATGTATGCGTGTGCGTGTGTGTGTGATTAAAAATGCCCAAATTTATTTTATTCAACAAATATCCTTTTCTTTTAATGATTCAAAACTTCGTCATCGTCGACTTCTTCATTTTCGATTAAACTGATAATATTTATGCGATAATTAATAACATTTATGTGCGTGTGTGTGCGTGTATTTATGTATAAATATAACTTATGAAACAAACAAACAAATGACAATAATGTTGGAATGTATTTAGGAAGGAAGGGGATGGTTTGGCGTGGCATGGTGCTGGAATGTTCGAGTATATGATGCCAGTGTAAACACTAAATTAAACAGAAACTTATAAGCTAAGATTAGATGGAAATGTAAATATAAAACACAAAAAACATTCACAATCAATGTAGTATACATAATAATAATGATAATAAGAAATCAATAAAAAAGAGATTAAAAACAAAAGTGTTTGCTGGGTTAACTGAAACATACATAGAAGAACAATGGTGTGGTGTGAACATAACATAACAATAGTTTTACAAACATAAAGAAAGTCAGGGGGCGGATGGTTCCCAAAGAGAAAGGATGGGTGGTGAGTGGGGGGGGTGCTAGAAAAAGGAGCAAGCAACTGGCAAACATGATTAGTTCCATAAACAAAAGCATATTGTTAGGCGCGCAAACAGGAGCGAAGAGCAAAAAACCACTGCTACTACTACTACTACTACGTTCACACCATGGAAATGAAGTAATAATAATAGGAGAAGCTTTTTGCACTTAAAAGTTAATGAAAGGTTCAATCAAACGAGCGCGCGCGCATACATCAATTACGGCAAATTTTTAATTGCTTTAGAAAATATCATTAATCGAACGAAAAAACTTTGTTACTTGGTTGGTAAGTGCTTGCTTCTTTTTTTGCGGCACAACATTCGAGATGTCTTGTTTTTTTCTTTGAGACAAATAATAAAAAAACTTAAACATAAGGCAAATTACTTTAAAATTAAACTTAGAAAACTTTTCTTTGTGCAAAAAACTTTACAAGGTTTGTTTCCTATTTATATTCATTCATTTTGGATGTGTGTGTGTGGGGGTGGTTTGTTAATTGTTGTTGTAAATTTAATTAAATTTAAAATCATAAGGACGTATACATGTTACATATATATATATATATATAAATAAGTAAGACTTAACCTAGTTTAATTTATTTAATAATAAGGGCATAATAAATTGTTATATTATCATTAAATTAATCAAAAAAAAAAAAACACAAACAATTTGTTGTTAATTACAAAAACAATGCAAAGAGATGGTATTAGTTACAAACTTTCTTTTTTTTTTGTTGATTATTTAGATTAAATTAAATTAGAAACACATTTTGGAGCGATTTTGTAATTCACTTTCGAACGAATAATCCAGAAAGAACTAATAAGCGAAAGTTAATAACAACACTCCTGAAATTACACTGAAGGTTTTCAGGATACGCATTACACTGTTGCCAAAGATCGATCTATATCGCTGAACTCGAATCTGAACTCAAACCTTAATATCACATAAAAATATACAAGTACAAGAAGATTGGAACCACAATTTTGGGCAACTCCGATGTTGTAGAAAATTCCAACATTGGAATTAAATTGAACATCTACGACATGCCATTCGTATAGAAAATAATTCTTTCTCGCCCTTTGTCTAAAAATGAATTTTCTGTTCATGCTATTTTTTGAAACAAAAAGAAAGACAACATTTCCCTGTTATTTCTAAAGAGGATTTAAAATGAGTATTGAACATCCAAACACTATTCGAATTTTCTTACATTGAAATTTTTTCTTAAATTGACACTTCAACGAGATGATATAGGAGAAATTGGCATTTTTAGTTTTTTTTTCATTTTCTCATCCTGTTTCAATTCAATTTTTCAAACATTATTTTAAATACTTATTCACACCCTATGGTACCGGAAAAGTGTCAAATTAAAGAAGAGAATATATGTTAAAAGTACTTTAAATGACATGTCTCTGTCTGTATTGGTTTAGCATTTACAGACATTTCAAGTTTTCCCTCTTAAAAAGTAAAATATGAATATAATAAATAAACTAGGGGGTAAATTTGAAATGGTTGTTAAGACTGAACTAATACAGATGGGAGCTTGCAATTTGAAGTATTTTTTATAGATAAACTCCTCTTTAATTTGACACTAATACCGTTATCATAGGGTGCTATTAAGTATATAAAATAATTTTGAAAAATTGTAGTCCTGAGAAGTCTCATTTGGACCAGGTTTCATTTGGCAACTTTTCCAATGGCAATTTTTTATAGGGTGCGATTAAGTATATAAAATAATTTTTGAAAAATTGTAGTCCTGTGAAGAGTGTACAAATATATAAGGGTGGATTATTGAGAAGTCTCATTTGGGCCAGGTTTCATTTGGCAATTTTTCCAATGGCAATTTTTTAATTTGGATATTTGGGTTTTGTTTCATGGCAACACTGCCCTAGCAAAGTTTTGGCATCTGACTTTTATAGATAATGGTTCACACTTTAATTTAAGAGCTGTTAAGGTTTTGCGATATGTTTTTATTTTTGGCTACATTCGTATTCAGCGATGACAGATCTACGGAGACAACCGTTTTACAATTCATGAATTTGAATTAATCAGTGTTATATATAAAACTAAAATTTTAATTTTGTTAATTTCAATTATGTCGATTAATAAATTTTGTTAAAACCTAACATCTAGCATAGGTTTTAGGGATTCCTAGAGTAGTAAAAAAAAAAAACAATTATATATCGATTGCAGGTCGAGAAAAAACGGAAACTGTAAAAAGCACGGAGTTGTGTACACAGGAATTTGAGTGACTTGTGTTACTACCAGCATGGATATTATAAACACAAAAATCTAACTAAATCTCTATTATAGCCTTTTCAGACTTCATGTGAAATCAAGCGTTTTCAGATTCGATGCAAATTTGAAATTCGACCTTGAGATGATTGATTTCGCAGGTAATATGAAAATGATATTAGATGATTAAGACAATTGAGAGGAGTTTACACTTAAAGGTTTATTGTACAACTTTGAAGTAGACTAAGAAGTCGTTGCAAGGAATAATAGTACATTATGTAGCAGGTCTCTTTTTTGTAGCCGTTACACTTGAACCAGATGAAATACGTATAAAACTGTAGGCAAATGGAGTTAGTTTTCCATTTCCTCAACCTGTTGCCCCTTCACAGGACTACAAAGTTCAAGAGGATAACAATTTTCAAAAATTATTTTAAACTTACCCACACCATATGATAACAGTATTAGTGTCAAATTAAAGAGGATAATATCCGGTAAAAATACTCCAAATATCATGCTTCAGTATTAGTTCAGCATTAGAAACAATTTCAAGTTTACCCCTTAGTTTATTTAGTTTTTTCCTATATTACTTTTAAAAAGAGGGAAACTTGAAATGCCTGTAAATGCTAATCAAATACAGATAGACGCTTGTGATTTAAAGTATTTTTAGCACACATTCTCTTCTTTTATTTGACACTAGCAAGGGTATCGTATGGCTTGAATAATCATCTGGTTCAAGTGTAATATGGACTGTCGGACAAATAAGTTTAAACGATAAACGATTTTCATATTTTGAAGTGTTCACAAAATACTGGTCTTAGACCCATTCAGACAGACGCGACATGACAGTCGTAAGTCGTTTTGAATGTAGTGGTGTATGTAATGTATGTAGGAGACGGCACTATTGTTACAGCGATTTGCGACTGTCGCGTCTGTCTGAAATAAATCTTCAAATGTAAACTCCCCTTTTGGCACTAAAATAATCTGTTACTGCAGCGCCACTTATATGACAAAATCCAGGAAGCCGGTTATAGCTGTCAAATTGCACACAAACTAACGGTTGTTTTATTGTTAACGGTACCTAATCAGAAATCAGGTCAGGGTGCCAAAATCAAGAAAGACAACGTACGTACACAAATTGTATTTCAAAATTTTTATGAACTCTGATGACATATTGGAATGAGGGTTTTTCTCATCTATATAAAGGGTGATTTGGGAGTTGAAATGACGTAAGGTTGATTTTCAAATGTCAAATTTGTATGGGATCTGACATTTGAAAATCGACCTTATGTCATTTCAGCTAGATTTTGTATACAGTGTGACAAGCAATAACCACAATCGAGAACTTTTTTAAGATTAGTTCAAAAATACGTTATCTTAGCATCCTATTTGTTTTCTTTGCAAATTTTTTGCTTCTTTCACAATAAATACAAATTGATTTCCATCGTAATCAGAACTGTCTGTTTGGATATTCCTGACAGTAGCAGATTTAGTTGTTAGTGAGTGATTATCATGTATTTCAACACTATCAGCGCCATCTAGGGATGACTATGCAATGACTGTACCAAAACTAATAAATGAATACACCGACAACATCGTTTGTATTACAAAGTTTTTTATTTGAAAAGTTGAGTTCCATGTTAGGTTTGGATTTTGTGGTTCATTGGGTTTTAAGTGTCTTTTGTAAATATTTGGATGAACATCATTTGAAGTTTGAGTTTTCTTTATAGACTTGGCTCAAGACATGATTTGGCACTAACGAATGCCATTAATAGTTGTCGACAATAAATGAAAATATGCCATGAGTACCATCTATTGCCACAACAAAAGACAGACTCCGAAAAACTTTTCTGTCATCAATTTAAACATAAAAGAACCCTAAATATTTACACTGCAGTAGCAGTAAAATGGGTTTGAAGAAAAAATACTATAAAACAAACAAATTACTTAAAAACAAATTATTTATCTTTAAATCTTGTCTACGATGCATTAACTGGACGTTGACAATGTGAAAAAAACTGAAAAAGCCTTGCAGCAAATGTCTAAAACACTTGTTTTGTGTTTGAAAACCGCATGCATTGCATGAATGGCCTTAACGTTGGCTGCCAGACAAACAGATGGACGGACGGGCGAACAAATTTGCTGACGAATTTTGTGGCATCCATACACTTGACAGTTTGAAGGGTTATTCAATCAAACGTCCGTCCAACCGCACAGCCCATCATTGTCTTCAACGTCATCATCATCATCATGAAAGTATTCGTTCGATATGACGATGAGTACTTTTGAAGTGGAGTGCTGTTTTTTCGGTACCAGCACCATTGTCATCATCATCGTCATAGACAATCATAATATCCTGATAGTTGTCATTGTCAGCATATGCTATATGCTTATGCAATGATTTCATTTCCACTCTTCCGGCAACGGCACCGACAACGGCACCTCTTATACCAAAAATCACAACAATCCACAGACATGTGACGTTGACATTCGATTACATTGTTCGGGCGTATGATTATGGATGAATGGATGATGATGGCGGGGGCTACACCTCTTCGGCAAAACAACAACGAGACAATAACAACACTTAAGTGTAATGGCTTTGAACAAAGACAGGGACTCTTCGTAAAAAAAATCCACTTTGTAGGCCGATAATACAAAATCTATTGTCAATATGCTTGGGAAGCTAAGAGTGCCGGTACGAGGGTCGTACGATAAGTCTTATAAAAATATGAAGGTTCTAGAAAAAAGGTGCAGTAAGTTATGTACACAGAACCAGAGTCCTCTAGTGGAAGATAGTGGCGAAATACATGAGAATGATAAGAGAAATCAACAAATCATATAAAAGGGGATTCCTCAAGCCTTTTGGTAACTTTGCTTTCTGATGTTACTTTATGGAAAGTTAAAGGTATCCAAGACATTAACTATGAGATTGGCAAATCTATGAGCCAAAAACTGACGTTAAACGACACATCTTTTAATTGTAGAGCGATTTAGAGATTGTAAACCAATATATATATATGTAACATGATCCCTACTCTAATTATAAAATGAATATCTTATAATAAGAGTAGCGATTATGTTAAATCGCTCTTCAAATAAAATATGTGACGTTCTAGCACGCCAGTTTATGGCTCATAGATTTGCCAACCTCTGAGTCAATGTACCATGGATATCTTTAACTTTCCACAAGATAGTCTTTTTCCATAAAGTAACAGCAGTAGGCAAAACTACCAAAAGGCTTGGAGGAATCAGATATGATACTCCTTTTGTATGATTTGTTGATTTCATGTTCTCTTATCACTCTCAAGCATTTCGCCACTATCTTCCACCAGAGGACTCTCTTAAACCTATGTCTACATTTAATAGTTATCAAAATTGTCATACGACCCTCGTATGTCGGGATGGTTTATGCCGACAATGCCTTTCGGTTTTGGGTAAAAGGTCAAGTTTAAAATATCAATTGTGTGCACATATGTAAATTTACTACATACATGCATAGTAATTATAGATATATGGGGGGACACATGGTAAAGTGGTCTCTGTTAGGAAATGTACTTCGGGAAAAAATTTGATACGAAAAAAATTTTGTTGAAGTGTCAATTATTCGAAATGATTATAATCCAGTGATTTTTTCAATTAAGAAAAAACATGGATTTTTTGTTACAAGAGACTTGGTAATTAGATGTGACTTGGCTTGGTGTTTATTAAGTGTTAGGATAGGGGAAAGCGCATTGTTTTCAAGTTATTTTAAGGGTTCCCACTCGCAAACCTCTTGTAGGGGAGGAGCGGCCAATTTGATGACTTTGTGGATATGGTTTCTTTTAACATCATTTAACATCTATATAAGGTGAATAGGATAAAGGATTGTAGAAACGTTGAAAAACAATTTTTGGATGGACAGAAGCACATTCGCTTAATTTGTATAAAAGTTGCAGCAAGGCAAGGCGTTCTGTTGAGAGTTTTGTTCTGTTTATTAGTTTTTTATTTTCAACTAACTTAAATTTGAATATGACTATGGTTACGGCCAATAAGAAATCTATATAAAACTATATTTTTTGAATAGAAATTTCCATTTTGAAATCTTTAGCTTCAGTAGATTATATATGTAAATCTCGTACCCTATGATACCGATATAACTGTCAAATTTAAGAAGAGAATATGTGCTAAAAATACTTCAAATTGTAAGCTTTTATCTGTCTTAGTTTAGCATTAACAACCATTTCAAGTTTTCCCTCTAAAAAAAGAATATATGAATAAACTAAATAAACTAAGGGGTAAACTTGAAATGGTTTTTAATCCCGAAGTAATACAGACAGAAGTGTGATATTTGAAATATTTTTAACAGATATTCTCCTCTTTAATTTGACATTAAAACCGTTATCATAAGTTGCGAAGAAGTATTTAAAATAATTTTTGAAAAGATGGAGGAAATGAAAAACGCAAATAAAATAAATAATGCCTATAGTTTCAGACGGCTCAAGTGTAACGACTATTTTAAACAATTGTCGTACGATGTTATCGAAGTGGCATTTTTTTCAATTTCCGGCCTTTTTGTTTATGGGTCCTCTGCACAAGAAAACCGTAGCGTCAACAATAAAAACTTGGGTGTACGCGAGCCTTTATGCCTTGTTCCGCTATCAGGTGTAGTTTCAGATAGCGTTTGCAATCCGTAATTCTATATAGTGTCTAAAATTTAGAAAAAATGTTTCCTCTCTATTTCTTTATTGATGAACGGATCCATATTATTTTTCCTTAAAACTAAGGTCCAATTTTAATTTGCAGTTTAAGTCCAGCCTTAAACTTAAAAATTAACAAAAACTTAACGGAGAAATAAATAAATGCTACATGTGTGAGTTGAGTTACACAAATACTAATCTTCATCTCTTCAGTATATAAATTAAAATTAGTTTATCTTCCTATTAGCATTTTGGATATTCTAAACTAGTTAAAATAATTTTGTTTAAAGAGGATTTTTGTTAATCGAGTCAACACGGTCTTTGAATAGAATGGTTTAAACTACTACCATATAAGCGCTGTTCACACTTAAAGATTTATTGTAAAACTTGGAATTTGAATTTAGTTCTGTGAAGGATATTCAGCTAAAAAATATTGTATCATTTTGTAGATCTAATCCTTAAGTTGCTAAAGTTTTCGTCATAATCTATTTACAAGTTGTACAATAAATCTTAAAGTGTAAACAGTAAACAATAGTTAACTTCACATAAACTGACTTCTAGAGTTTGCCTTTTCAGACTGCACGTGAAATCTAGTAGAAATGACATAAGGCCGATTTACAAATGTTAGATCCCATACAAGTTTGACATTTGAAAATCGACATTTTGCCATTTTCAGCTGAAATCTATTGATTTCGCAAGCAGTCTGAAAATATTATAATGTAGGGATCGTAAAATCTACTTATGGTCGAGAGATAATAGTAAAGCACTACTGAATTCGTAAATCATCGTAATATAAACCCTCGATGCGTTAAAATACTCAAGATAACGCACGTATTAAAGTCAAAATCCTTTCTTACTTCGGCCTACGAAATATGTATAAATGATGGATGGAATTCATGTGGCACTATTCGGAAATAAAAACCGTCCGATCTTTAAATTTGCCCAGTCCGTCCTTTATAACGACATCAATTCATCTTCCCCCAGTCCACAACATCCAAGTTACCATATTTCCGTAACCTCAAACTTCTGCAAAATCCTTTGTCTACGATTGTCATCATGGGGAAGGATAATCTTCAAGGGTTTCATGAGGACTGCCTCGACAAAGGACTTGTGATATTTCACCTGAGGTATGGCCGGCGAAATCAAGCTGTCCAAATCCGAATCGGAATCCGAATCATCGTCTACATTGTTATTCTTCAACGTCTTAAGGCTACAATCGGACAAGATCGACGGGGAATCATCGAAATTCTCCAAGGACTTATTGCGCAAATAGGAAGAATCCACGGATATTGTGGATAGAGAGAATTCATCGATTAAACGTTCAAAAGATTTGGCAATCTTTCGGGGATTTGTGGAATTCTGGGGTGTAGACGATGAATTCGGCTGTGCTTGGCCAGACATGGACATAGATGACTTTTGGCTATCGTCCAGTACATTTTGTAGGATATTCTTGATTTTCGTACGCGGCAGTGACTTGAAATGATGGGGACTGGGAGTGCTTAGGGTAGCAGCAGTATCTTGTACGGTCGTCGTCATATGGTGGTTTTCTTTGTTCATTTCCAATTTCATGTCATCGTTCGCCAATCTGTAGCTGTTATTGCGCTTTAGAGGCATATGTTTGCCGGAGGGTTGCGTTTGGGCCGTGGAGTGAGGTGGCAGTTGGGGGAATTCGATGGGGGGTGATTCTAACTGCGTATGTGCATTCGTCGCCGGTGGGGGGTTTGAGTCGTAAGTCGTTGCTTGAATTTTCGTTTTTGGGTCATCGTTATGTGAAATCGATTTTTCGTCTTTGTTATTGTCGGTGTCGGTGTCGTCGTCGTTGGCGTAGCCGTTGCTTTCTTTAAAGGGGAATTCATTTGGTTCTTTTGTGTGGGACGGAAATGCATTCTTTTCCACATTCATTTGGGGTTTATTCGTTCGTGGAGGCAAAATTGGGGGTGGTGGTGCTGCTGCTACTGGTGGGGTTGTTATGGGGGGTGCTATGTGTATATTTTCCTCTACCGTAGGAAGAAAAGTCACGGTTTTGTGTGACTCACCTCCTCCTACACCTGTGCAACTTTCAGTTTCTTTGTGCCGGGGATGAATACGTTTAAATGTGCCTAGATGAGATGGAGCAAGTTCCTCTGGACCTATGCTAGATGTTAGTAGTTGTGAGGCTGGCATTATGTGTTTCCGGTTAATTATTGTTTGTATGTTATTTACATGGTTTGTTGTGGGGTTTGGTTCTGTAATACTTAGTGGTGATGGTGATATTGATATGGTTGAAGAAAGCTTACCTTCGTCATCTTTGGATGATGAACCGGAGCCGCCACTATGCGTGGTAGTGGTAGTGGAGGCAGAGGCGGATGATGATGAGGCCGTCGATGATGATATGGTCGAGCCTGTGCTCGATGCCGTCGATTTGGTGGATGGCGAATGCATCATGGACTGTTGATGGAAATAGGGATTTGTTTGATTGGCCGTCAACTGTTTGGCATCGCTGTAAATTGCCGCATAGTTGGACGTGGCCAAATATGAACCCGACATTTCCGTGGTCGCGTTGTTGGCAGTGCTTTGTTCCACGGGCGTTAAGGGCAAGGGACGCGTCAATGGCGATTTGTGATTGATTATGGGACGGACATTGGCGATTTTACGTGGATTTGCATTGCTTTTGTTAAGCAGCAGTAATTTTGCTATCGGACTAATTACACTTTCACTTTTCACTGGTGTTGTTGTTGTTGCTGAAGAAGAAGAAGAATGCGGAGCCGTAGCCGTAGTCGTCGTAGTCGCATTCGTTGCGTTGCGTACTGTGGTATCGACACTTTCGTTTTCCTCTGGCTGGCGGTGGTCGTCGGTGCTGTCGTTGTCGTGTTGTTGTTTAACATACGGACCCGGTGCGAATGTTGTGTGCGCGCCTTTACGTCGTTTCAAACTATCGGAATCGTAAATTGGTTTGCCTTGTGCATTCATACGTACTCTCGCTCCCTTATGGGGTGAGACATGCGGCGATGAGGACGCAGACGATGGTGGTGTATTTTGCAAATAGCTGAGAGTTCCAGCCGCATTCGCAGATGATGCCAATGCCGTAGTAGAGGTAGTAGTAGCAGCGGCAGCAGTAGCAGATGCTGCAATTTCTGAACGCAATTCATTTATTTCGGCATACATGGGTATCGCTGTTGTTGTTCTTGAATTGCTTTGTTTTGTTGCTGTGTTCATTTCCGAGTCGGCGCACATGGTGTTTCTTTGTCTTTCCATGTCTGCTGCTCTCTCTGGGAACAAACCACCCTCCTTGGTGTTGCTGCCGGCAGAGAGGGCAGAAGAAGATTCCTTAGCATAAGCTTTTTGTATTGTTTTGGGCAATTCATTGAGAGAAACATATTCGGTAGCAAGCGGCCTTCTCACCACATTGCTGGAGTAGTAGATACCCAACGAACTGGATGCAGAAGCATTCGCCTGTGGCTGCTGGCCACTGTAAACTTTCTTGTTGTTGTTGCTAACATCAGCTGAAATGTAAACATATTCGCCAGCCATATCGTACAGCTCGTCATCGTCGATAACAGAAAGTTCGGCCGGAGGAAAAGCTTTTCTGGGCGACTTCTTTACAGAGGGTAGCACCACTTTAAGTCTGTCCATAAACGAAAAGTTTGTTGGCGATTTAACATGATTTCGGTTTTTGTCTACCTCATGCTGTGAAAGCTTTTCCTGAGCATCCTCTTCGAACTCCTTAAAGCTCTCTTCGGTTAATGTTTTATTCAAATCGTCTTCCTCGTCGACCTCTTCGGCACGGAACATGTTGTAGTCATCCAAATGATGGTTCTCGTCATCACTGGTAGATGGCGTTATGATGCACATGGAGGGTATGCGTCTGGCATTGATGGCCGTCTTCTGTTTAATGCGTTCTATTCTTTCCACTCCCTCCAAATCGGACGATTCAGATACTTCCACTTCATTGCTGTTGGGTAAAGGCAAAGCGCCTCTCTTCATAATCTGTTCGTTAAAATTGAATTCATCCTCTTGAGAGTCGGGAGTGTCCGTGTTGCATTGTTGGCCACCATCCAGCGGTATCTCACTGCACGACACCTTCAATGTGGTGGCATTGACATTGCGTTTGATGGTGCCCGTCCTCTCAAGGGTACTGCCGATAGTACTGCTGGAAATACTTCTCTCCAAAGTGCTGGTCGAAGCACTGCTGAGTCGTAGAGAACTGATACGTTCGGGTACCTCGGGACCACAACTGGCGAGGCTGTTATTCAAACTTGATTGTTCCGCGCCAGAATTATGGGCCAATAGAGTGGTACACACCGTACCCGCCGAGCTGGTGGTGGTGGAAGTTGAACCACGACCGAACAACTCGTATTCATTTTCAGCCATCAACGTCTGAGGAGAGTTATTGAAGCTCGACTGATGCTGGCCAAAGAGCGATGAATTCAAGGGGTGGCCACCGATTTGGAAATTGCTCATATTTATCTCTTCCTCCTTGAGAGTTCTCAAGCCGCTGTCCATGTGAAACGAGGTGTAATAGCCCTCCGTGTCACAGGAGTAGGCGGAGCTGGTTTCATCGTCCAAATGATTGGGATAAGCTCCTTCGTTTGCCATCTGCAAGTCGGGCGTAGCCGTGCCTTCACTGGTCACACTACTCGAGGCGGACGTATTGAAGAATCTTCTACGGCTCAACATGGACGATGGAGGGGCACTGCTGCCGTTCTGGAAACTAGAAACATTCAACGATGTATTCGAAGCACTCGATTTGGGTTGCAAAGTTATTTCACTGCCAATCGAGGCACGGCCCGATTCCGAACTTGCACTCCAGTTGCCGCTGCTCGAATGGGGCTGGTCATCTTTGTTGCCGCCCAAACCGTTGATGCGACGCTGCCGATTTAACGAAGAAGTATCTCTCAGCTTCACATTCGCACATACCGAATTCAAGTGAAGTTTACCTCTCAAATGGCCCGAACTACTGACACTCATTGATTTCTCTGACGACGAATACGAAGGTTTTCGTTCGTGCGAAAACCGACTTTCGTGCGCGCGCTGTGTAACGAACTCATGGACACGGCAATCATCATCGATATCCGTACCCGTACCCTTCTCGCCCATTTTGGCTGTCGATGAAGTTTTCTGCGATGAAACGCTAGCACTACCCGAAGCCGAACATACCTCCGCCTTTTCCGTCGACGAATTGTGAGCACTCGAACCGGACAAATTCAAATCATTGCTGCAACCACTGCTGTTAATGGTGGACAGAGTGGCAGAATTATGCTGATCTGCCAAGCCCGAGCCGGCGGTGGTGGCATTGCGCTGCATGAACTTGAAACGATTGCGGCCCCACTGTTTGAGCGAATTCAAACGTGTCAAGGTGCCCTTTCCCTTATCATATGGCAAGGCAACAGATTCTTTTTTTAATATGTCACTCGACTTGCTACGACCGAATTTCGATTTGGACGCCTTCAATTCGGCACGATTGCGCTGCTCAACATCCCCATTTCCATCTTCAGTCGAAGCTAAAGCATTTTTAAGCTCGCCACTAGTAGCCGTCGAATCGCTAAAGTTAAGTTAAAATTTCGGGGTAACGTGAGATTGGATGGATTGATTGATAGGATCGATCGATTGTATGATGTTTGCGAATTGTTTGTACAAAAAGAGACACAAATCGTAATGTTGCGTTGTTATAGCAGTTTTGTTTTTAGAATTTCGCATATTAACACAAATTAAGAGGAGGCAGGAGGAACATAAAAAGAGAACAAACGAGAAGAAAAGAAAAACAAAAAACATATTTTGAGGTTAGTTTCTGTTTGAATGTTAAACAAAAATGAATATGATTAAATACAAAAAATAATAAATAAATAATACATAATAATAGTTATACATGTATAGTGTGTGTGTGTGTGGTAAAATATAAAGTGTAAACAGAGCGCAAGCGGAAAGTGTGTACGAGAAGAGCAGAGAGAGAGAGAGAGAGAGGTGATGTGGGATGTGTGGCAAGAGCGCGGTAAATAGTATAGAATAAAGAGGCACTAAGAAAGAGATAGTTATCGAGTATAGTATCCTTTTATGGGAAAATGAAAAAGGGGTGGGGGAAAGAGTGTTGGAGAAGTGAGCCAAAGAGAAGACAGATCAGGCAGTGATGAGCGCATAGCAAACTCTCCTCTTGAGTAGGTTTATGAAGAAATGAAGTATCCGTAAAGAGCCAAGTAGAGTTGCCAGGATGTGAGGAACAGAGAGAGGACTTTTTGTTTGCCCAACACAATTCGTATTCTTTGCTACACTTTAAGACGATCATTGCACATTTGTTCGTGAATAAGGGTGGGAAAGAATCTGGGACAACGTGACAAGAAAATGATTGTGAGAATTCCGAGTACAAATCTCATCGGTTGGTGGTTGAGATTTATAAAGATTTGTAAAGTAGCAGTGAGAGGAAGAATTGTAACTGTGAGAATATGACAGTAAGGGCTCAAAAAATACCTAAGATTTTGTAGTTGGATGAAATGGAAGGAAGACAATAAGAGAGTTAAAGTCAAAAGAATAAGTCAATAGTGAATGAGGGTGAGAAAGAATCTGGACAACGTGACAAGAACATGATTTGTGATAATGCTGAGAACAAATTCTTACTTTTGTCATTTTGGAGAGAGCAAATCGGAAGAGGGTGGATTAGATCTATTAATATAAAGACTTGTAAAGTAGCAGTGAGAGGTAGAAGAATAGAAATTGAGAGAATATGACGATAAGAGCTCAAGAAATACATCCTATTTCGAAGTTAGATGAAATGGAAGGAAGACAATAAGAGAGGTAAAGTCAAAAGAGAGTTACTGGCAAAAACGGTTTAGATCATTGAGTGTTGGGTTTTAATTATCGTTGGTTTAAAAGGATGATTTCTCTTTTTGAACTGACTTGTGGGCAGATATTGATTTGGGGCGAGAGAGAGAGAGGTGGAAGAGACAAACATATATTTGTTGTTTGCCAGACTTCGAGACTATGGCGGAAGAAATGAAAATCGATCTCATGTGATAGTGTAGCAATGATATGAAAAATGCAACCACAATCTTTGGCATTCCGAAATGGAAGTGCGACAAGATAAAATAAGTTGAAGCATTTAAAAATAGCTATAGAGGAAGGACAGGTGCATATAAGAGAGGGAAAAACTATCTGAAAAGAGAGCAAAAGTGACAGCAATAGATTGGTGTGTTTGTTGGGAAAATGTTAAGAATAAAATGAGGAAAATAAAGTGTGAATAGAAAATAATAATAAAAACAAGGCAGTAAAATATTTAAAAAACAAGGCTAAAGAGATTGAAATTAAAATGTCAAATAGCGTGAGCATAGCTTTTAGAATTATAATGATAGATGTTATCGAAATGGAAAATGAAGATTATGAAATAAAATTAGCTAAGAAAATGATAATAGGGAAATACTTAAGGGGAGTAGCGTTTACAGTCAAAACTAAGTTTTTCTTTTTCAAAACAAAGTGAAGATTAAATGAAGTTTGAAAAGTTTAGTGTAGATTATAATATCAGCCCCCTTAAGAGTTCTGTTTTGTAATAGTATTATAATCTTAAAGATTTCAGTATTAAAGTTCCTATATTTGAAATTATTGTGATATTTTTTTTCGGATTACAATATTTAATTTTATCGTTGGGGCACACCCAAACACATTAAAAAATATTTCCTTTTCAAGTATGTGCTTGAAACATTGTTTCTAAATAAATAATAGCAAAAAAAAATACAAAATTTGTTTTAATTAAACAGGTGTCAAACCATATGTATTGTAAGAAATGTTTTAATACTTGAATGAAATATGGAAGAACAATTCCAACGGCAAATGTTTTCTGAATTAATTAATTATTTTTGTGGTGAAATTTAAATATCTTTGGCAATATGTGGGGAGCTTCAGTTTTGTTTGTCTGCTTTTGATCACTAAATATATACATTCAGATGTGCGAACTAAACAGATTGGATTTAAAACAACAACTGTCCGAAAGCATACGGCCTACATCCGTTCCCAGCATGTCCATCTGTCTATCTAGTTTGATGATGTTTAAAAAAAAAACAAAATCAACAACAACAACACAAGTATTAATTAAGAAAACTGAAAACTCTCAAGAAGAGATGTTCAATGTTTTTGTTGCTGTCTGTTGTTGTTGTTTTTTTTTTGGATGGATGGAATTAGTTTGAGTTTAAAAATTTTGTTTATTCCTAGTATTTGGTGGGATCAACACCCCGCGCCATCAAATTATTAGATTACAGCTGCCCGCCCCCTTTATTGAGATTTCAATTTTGATTTTGAAATGCATATCTTAAAGACACACAGACTATGGCATTTGAAATTTGGGTGATCAGTGAATTGGCTTTTGTTTATTTTTCATGTGGTGGTGGTGGAGCTGTTAAACTGAAGTGGCAATTATGGTGTTTGGGGCCCTCTCCTCTTCCCTGCGTTCCATCTTCGTTTGTTGCAAGTGTTATTATTTCGGCGTGATAATGTTTATTATTTTTTCTTTCATTTGGGGTCTTGTTGTTAATTACGCTCTTTTTCATTCACATTATTGAGGGGGGTTTTGTGGCGGATGTTTGATTGTTTTTGGAAATAAATTTTAAATATGTTTTCTTCGCTTATATTTTCGAATACAATGTGCAAACATACACATATGTACACGCAGAGGGAGGAGGGAGTATAAACAAACAATGGCTAAGGGAAAACGATTTTCAGGCCAGTGGTTTAAGAAGATTTCCTATTTTTTAAGTCTTTCGAACGTTTTTTAATGTTTCAAATGTTTTTAGGGAAAGTTTCTTTTGAAATAGAAAATTTTAACTTTATGACATATTTATCGTCGTTTCGTAAACTTAGTCCAATTATTTAAAACTACGAAAAATTTTAAGGTTTTAGTTTTAATTCTTCAGCACGTTTGCGTGATTTCCCAAATTTAAGAGCACATACTTTTCGTTTTCATAATGATAATTATTTAATTATATCAAAATTCCCAGTAGAGATTACACTATGCAACAAAAATTTTGTCCAAGGGTCATTTAAAAAAATGTCTAATGTTTTTGGCTTTCTAAACTCGAAAACGATATTAAACAATTTTTTATGGTATTTTTTTTAAATTCCAAATTTCGCCGGAAGTACCTTAAATATTTGAACTCTTTTTTTTGGAAATATAAGTCCGATAACACCCGGTTATGTGTTAAATTAAAGGTACTCACGATAGCTACAAATATTACACTTTCAGATAGAAACAGTTGTTTAGGCACAGTCTTCAAAAATTTGTTTGTTTTTTAATCAATATTTGGGGACACGAAAAAATTAGAAAAAAAGTCGGAAAAAATTATTTTGCGAATCACACTTTCATATAGAAACAGAGATTTAGGATTAGCCTCCAAAAATTTGGGAAAAATATTTTTTTTTTTCGAAAAAAAAATCTATTTTTGTTGGCACGAAAAAATCATAAACAAAAAAAAAGGAAAACATTATTTTGTTTCATTTTTAATGGCTAACATTCTAATCAATAAAAAAATAATGAAAAATGTGAAAATAGATTTCATGAAAAATATAAAACAAAATCGAAAAATATATTTTGTTTTATTTTTGAACAGCTAACATTATAACCTAAAAAACAATGTTTATATATAAAAAATCTATACACTTTGTAGACGCAAAATGATTTAAAAAAAAATCAGGATTTTTTATTTTTTCTAAATAGTACGAAAAATTCTTCTACAAATTATATAAAATAAAATATTGCATTATGTTGTAATAGCTGGCATTATAACGAGGAAAACAGAATATTTTTGAAGAAAATCTATGAATAAATGTAGAAGTTATGACCCTTATGTTGAAGTAAGGGAATTTTAAAAAATTAAATTAATTTAGTCATATGTGATGTACTTCTACCAGAAGGACCATAACTTCTACATTTATGCATAGATTTTCTTTAATTAGGTCTTATTTTCTTCGTTAAGATGTCAGCTACTAAAAACTAAACTAAAATATTCTTTTATCTAATTTGTAAAGAGATTTTTCGCGCTATTTAAACAAAAATTAAAATATTATGACTGAAAAAATATTTTGCGTCTACAAATAGTATCATAACTTCTACATTTGTGCATAGATTTTTTACATATAAACATTGTTTTTTGCGTTAGATTGTTAGCTATTTGAAAATAAAAATATTAATAATTTTTCCGACTTTTTGATTTTTTTTCGTGCCAGCAAAAATATTTTTTTTTCGAAAAACAATTAATTTGTTCTCAAAATTTTGAGTACTTTCCCTAAACCACTGTGTCTATGTAAAAGTATAATTCGTTAGCTATTACAAAATGGAATGTTCTGGTATTTAATTTGTAAAGCGATTTTCGAGCTATTTGAACAAAAATTAAAAAAATATGATTAAAAAAAATAGTTTTCCTCTACAAGGATTATTATAACTTCCATGTCCATGGATTTTCTACATATATAGATTGTTTTTAGCGTTAGAATATTAGCTTTTTAAAAAATAAAACAAAATATTTTTTGCGATTTTTCTTTCTATTTTTTATGATTTTTTTCGTGCCAGCAAAAATTTTTTTTTTTTCGAAAAACATTTAATTGTTTCCATTATGTTTTTAAATTGCTAAACTTTTAAACCCACTGTACCTATGTGAAAGTGTAATTCGCAACATTTGTATCCATCATGAGAACCTTTAATTTAACATATAAACGGGTATTTTCGGACTTACATTTCCATAATGAGAGTACAAATATTAAAGATACCTTCGCCGAAAATTAGTATTTTAACAAAAAAAAAATAATAAATACCATAAATCGTTTTCGAGCTTACCATATATATCGTTTTCGAGTTTAGAAACCAAAATACATCGGAAAATTTTATACATGGCTCTTCGACAAAATTTTTGTTGCATAGTGTTATCTTAAGTTTTTTTTTAAATTTTCAGCTTATTTGCGTGATTTCTCTAATGTAAGAGACATACTTTTTTCTTGTTATCATAATGATTTTTTTAATTATATCAAAATTCCGGAGAGTATTAGAGAGTTTTCAGATTAAGTTTATCTGAAGTTATACTCTTTTGCTGCCATATCACACCATCATCACTACATCTTTTCAGGTGGAATTTGTTCAGCTGTTTTTCTGCTTTCCAGCATTATCCTCATGAAAACAACAAAACAGGATGCTGCCTAATTTCGTTTGGAAAAAAGAAGATTTGTTGTATTTTCCGCTCCAATGAATCGAGACTTGAAGTGGAAAACTTTTGCAACATGTTGCTGCTGCAAAAGTGCCATTGGGATGTCGTTGACGCTGGCGACAAGGAATGACAACAGCAGCCTCTGTCTATCACTGCGACAAACATATACGCAATGCAATACGAAGATGATGAAGAGCATGTTGCATAAGTTTCTAACAAAAAAAACAACAACAACAAATAGGAAAACATAAATTCAATGATCATAAACGAAATTACTGCAGTAACATTTACACAGAGCCACATACAAACTTGTGCGCCAGACAGTATCAAAAACAGACCAGAGAGGTAGTCTCTCCTATTTTGGGTAGGAGAATGGGGGCATTGACTTTTAAAATCTTGTGCAAACTTGCCAATCACTTTGAGACTTCAGGATGTATGGCGTTCCTTGCCGGAATCTGTGCGTGTTTCGTGCAGAACATTCATGCGCCAGCCAAAGGTGTAGGCACTACTGGCGTTGGCCCCGGTGGCATATGGAATACTCAAGTACATACTCGTTGTATGCATATATGCGTGCGTGTACCATAAACTATAAACGTATTATTGCACTCAAATGCGAATGAGAAAAAAAACGCTTAACATGATTTATGATTATGTTTCGGGGTATGTGGAGTACATACAACATACACACGTCTCACACCAACCATGGACATACATCCATCCATATGTATGCAACATTATCCACAGACAAGGCGACAGAGTTGATGTTGTATGTTTTCAATGGCAACAAAGTGTTTTGAATTTACGGCACAATTCGAACGTCATAACTGCAGGACATCGTGTAACAGAGAGTTACGAATTATCTAAAAGAGCTTAAAACTACAAGAGAAGAAAGCTCGCTCTTTGGATGTATGTTATAGCCTTTTCACACTGCATGTGAAATCTAGCCGGAATGACATAAGGTCGATTTGCAAATGTCAAATTTCATACAAATTTGACAGTTGTAAATCGACCTTGAGCTGAAGTCGATTGATTTCGTATGCAGTGTGAAAAGGCTATTAATTTGTAGAAGTACGAGCTATGTCGTGAAACAGAGATAAGATTTGCTGCTGAATAACCCATTTGATTGTTGTTATTTTACTGTTTTAGCAACGTTGTATTCATATAACATATTTTCGTGTATATTTCTATGTATATCCATTCTTTTTCTTATTTCCCTTATCTGCTTTGCCATGTAAACATGGCAGCAAACTCAACATTCGCTCTTATCCCTCAATGTTGTTTCTGTAATAATAGTAAATGAGTGAGCTTTCATCTCTTCTAATTTTACTCTCTTTGAATTATCCTATACCATTCACACTTACTCACAGTATTTGTACATATTTTAAATGGTTAATTAAAATAAACCGAAATAATTTTGAAAAGTTTCAAAACAAATCAACATAGTCTGGCAACATTTAGCTTAGACAGTGCGGTAATATTAAGCCTGTTCGATTGGGCTTACTAGCTTACAATTAGGAGACTTCATAAGGTGGCAACGTTGCTACACATTGATTTTTCTTAAATGAATTAACCGGAAAAAGCTGGCAACACAACTAAGAGAGTAGTAAGCTAATTTCTTGTTAAGCGAGTAAATTCCATACAAAAATTAAGGCTAGTAATTTATTTACAACTGTCAATTTTTTTATGGGATCTGACATTTGTAAATTGGCCTTATGTCATTTCAGCTAGATTTCGAATGCAGTGTGACAAGGCTATAAGACAGTAGCAAGCTACCTTCTCGTTTAGCGAGTAAATTTCATACAAATATTAAGCTAGTAAGCCCAATAAAACAGTGGGCAAATAACTGGATTCGATATCGAGAAGTTACGATCGAGATAAATTTTTAATTTCCATGAAAGAAGTGGAAATTTCCAACAAAACCAAATAGGATGTCGAGATTAAGACTATTAGAGTTAATCTAATTAGATTTTGTATAATTTTTGTTTAAAGATTATACCCTTTTTACAATAAATAAAATCACTTTTCGGTCGCAACATTCTCGTTTTCGAATGCCGTGATTTGGCCCCAGGCCTATTATCGCGCCGCCCGTGCAGCTAAACGAAAGGAGCTGGAGGTCCAAGTTTATGAATTAATTTTTGGATCAGATCCGATGAGACCAATTCTTAACGTTATTTGAGGTGTTTTCGAGTTCCCGCAGCTTGTCATGATGACAACTTGTCATAATGAAAATCAGCTGTTGGCACCACTGGAAACTTAATTTCAGTGGCTCAAAATCGCAAATTTCTTCATTCCTATCTCGGGGTTTTCGGAAAACGAGCGATTTGGCGAAAATCGAGTGACAATATCTATGATTTTGGGACGAGGGCATGATGAGCGATTGGGCTTACTAGCTTAATTTTTGTATGGAATTTACTCGCTTAACAAGAAAGTAGCTGATTTATTTGAATAAAACCAATGGATGAAATTGTTGCCAACTTATAAAGTCTCTTAATTCTAAGCTAGTGAGCCCAATCGAACAAGCCTACTGTTGAACTTGAATACATTAATTATTAAAAAATATTAAATATTTGTTTTAGTTTTTTTCGTTTGTATTTTTTTGGTCTGTAATCAATATTTGATTTGAACTGGGATATTGTCCTGGCTCAAGACCATTTTGCATCTATATTTAATAGAATGCAGATTTATTTACAAATGGCATAGTGACACTTATTACTTGGCCGCAGACTACCACTATCATGATTTCGACCCTGTCAAAGGTTCTTTTCATGTGGATTCGCAGCGACTTTTCAACATCGAACCCGGCCTCTTTAAGGAAATGATTCTCACAAACGAACGAGAAGCACAACTCACTTGCCGAATTTGCGTTTAACAAATCGCACCAAGTAATAAAGTACACATGTCATCTTACAAGCATCTCATTGAGTTGCATATGTAAGTATTTGTATATGCAGGTATAGTTACACAGTTACCTTAAAGAATCCCATTTTCACCAAAAGAATTCATAAGTTTTTGTCATAATTTACATTTAAGTTGTACGATAAATCATTAAGTGTAAAGTAGCCCATAGGCAGAGTTGAAGTTGAGGAGATGATTTAGAGTACCTTCTCTGTCGCTCTTCCGCTATGGCAAGAAGACGTTTAGTGAAACAGGGTTTTCAGGTTTCTCTGACTAGGGTGGTTCGAAAACCGAAATCAAGAGGAAAAAGTGTTTCCCTAACACGGAAACACGGAATACCCCCATAAATAAGAGATTTTTCGATATTCGTGTTTTAATGGGAAAACAGTGCGAATGGGGTACTAACTAAAAAGGGTACTAACCAAACGACTGCTACCAGAATCATGAAATTCGGGGTATTTATGATAGAGAGGTGTCTATATGATAGAGGCAAAATTTTATTGCAGATAACATAAAGAAATTTTCATACGACGAAGTTTTTTAAATGAAGAAAATGAACATCTTATTTTCAAAATGTTAACTGCTTTGTCACTTTTCGACTAGTTTTTATTTGTTTTGTTTGCTTTGTTGTTCAGCTGTTAAAAAAAATACTTGTGGAAATTGTATAGTCCTATCGAAATGATTATCACTAATAATACTGAAATCTTAGTTTAATTTATCTTTGACTTGTTTAAAACGTTCAATGTTATTGAAAATGAATGAATGGTATTGAATACTGTATGAAATTGAAAACAAGAAAAAAAGAAAAAGCCATGAATGCGAATTAGGTACGAGTATGAATGGAACATGGAAATGATGGCATGAGACCTAATGATCGTGATGGAAAATTCGTTTTGGGAATAAATGTTTAATTAGTTTTGTTTTAATATTTTTTGCCAATTTCAATAGCAATTCGTTGATGGAGTTCCGTTTTTTTTTCTTTTTGTTACAGCACACGGTGATAATTTGTTAAGCTGTTATTAAATAACGTCGATTTTGGCTGGTTTTTGTTATTTCGTTATAAATGCAATTTATTTTTTTATTTGCTGCAAACTCAATGATATACTTTTGCATGGATTTTGTAGGCAAATTATTGAGCAACATATTCAAAATTTAAACATTAAAAAAAACAATATATTAATATGTATATTTACACAGGTAACATAAAGGAGGCAACAGATAACAAAACATATTTACATTGAAATTTTATTACAAAAAATAAACGAAATCATGCTCGATTGTTTGTTCAATTGTTGGGTTGGTGGTTGCTTGGTGCTATTAAACAAATTATTGTCAATTATTTATTGTTGTTTTCTTGCGACATCTATTAAAACATAATCATTCTCACAACATTGTCAAGAGTGCACAACATCAAGAATTTGGAATTTTAGAAATATTGGATATCAAAATGCGTCGGGGTTTTTTTGTTTAAAATTGTGAATCGAAAAAGAAAAAAATTGCATACCAAATAAAAATTTGGGTATTCCAAAAACAGCATAACAAATGCTTAAACAAAATGGGGGAAAAAGATTAAAAAACATATTATAACGGAAAAAATCACAATAATTTCAAATATATATTTCTTTATAAACTAAATAGCTGAAGAGATTGGTTGGTTCGGGTGGTGTAGAGAAAAATGACTGTTTCAATTCTTTATTTTACTGACGACATCAACGGTTTGATGAATGGAGATAGAATATCATTGCTAGGTCTTTACTAATCAGTGCAGGATTATTTCCATTTTATGTCTAAATAAATTTCTTGATTTGAAAGATCTAATTAATTATTATTATTTATTATCTATATAAATTCTATTGATCTAAAACTGATTCAAATAAAATTTTAATAATTTCATTATTTTTTCTCTCAAACCATATGGAATTTTCTAGATTTTTTCACTTGAGAGCTTATAATAGTCTAATACTGCGTTTGAATTCACTCTTTCCGGAGTTTAGAATTTTTTTGTGGAGTTTGTCAACCAAAAGTGGATTTTAGGTGCATATTCGAACTCAGTATTATTGCGTTTCAGTATTGATGGAACACTGTCTTCAAAAGGGCTTTTACACGTGAAGATTTATTGTACAACTTGGACTGCGTTTCTAGTTCTGTGAAGACTTTACAAAGAAAAAGTTGCATCATTTTGCATAAACAAGCGTAAACATTTCAAAATCCCATTTTCAACAAAAAAATTCTATTTTATAAAGTTTTTTTCAAGTTGTACGAGAAATCTTTAAGTGTAAAGTGCCCCACATGCAGCGTTGAAGATGAGGAGGTGTCGACGTTTAGTGACACAGGGTTTTCAGGGGTTTCTCAGTCTATGTTGGTTCCAATGGGTGGCTCTTGCCACCTTTGTCAGCACAACCAAAAGCTCATATGACATTAGCTTTTTCCCGATATATAATATAATTTTATATATAATATAATTTTTAAATGTAGATGCTATAAATAAGAATATCAGAATTGTGTCAAAAAATCACAAAATATGATTATTTTTATATTGGGGCGTTACACGTGAAGATTTGTTGTACAAACTTTACTTTGAACACAACTTTAAATTAAACGCACAAAACATTTGCGCAAAATGACACTTTATTCGTATTATAGAGGGTTTAGACACACAAAATATTTGTATTACGCAAAATACGAGATAATGCGATTTACATTTTCAGGAGTTGGTCACAAATAATTTTTGCGTAAATATTTTGTGTGTCTAAAAAGGCCTTAAACATTAGGCAAAAAACTTGATAAGGTGGCAACATTTTTAGCCATTGGTTTTATTTAAATAAATCAGAGATAAAAGTCTGGCACCACCTTACTCGGTAACTAAGAGAATAGTAAGCTACTTTCTTGCTAAGGTAGTAAGCCCAACCGAACAGGCATATTTTCTTATGAAAAATTCGTTTTTTAGTTATTTTTATTTTTTTTAGTTATTTTATACTGTAAGAAGTAGAATCATATTCCAAGTTTTACTTTAAATCTTCATGTGTAAACATGCCTTTATGTTTTAGAATTGAACTATTGCTACCAAAATATCGGCAAACATTATTTCGACGCATTTGGTTTAATGATTTTATGCGAAAATACAAAATTGATATACTTGAAACCACTAGTTTCGGACTTTAGCATTAACGACTTTATGTTTAATTTTTCATATATTTTCATATCTATACACATTTTCTATAGAAATATAATATATATGTGATCTTTTATTCAAGAAAAGAAAAAATTAGCAAAAAAGCAAGTGTCATTAACCCAAATAAATAATACCTAACAATTTATACCAAAATTAAGGGAAATGTGAACTATTGTACTAAACTGATGCTAGATTACTGTTCGAATATTAACTAAGACTTTCAATTAAATCTCCCTTCGCCTTTCATAAAGAATTGAACCGACATTTCAGCATTTAAAAATAAAAACGATAAATGTAATAAAAGTAGAGAATACGAATAAAACAGAAGGAATAGATTCATCTATAAAGAACAGTACATACTAAATACTTTATATAGAAAATAAATAATGAATACATAAATTGTAGAAAATATTGGACCAGATTCGATCGATCGAGGGATGCTACTTTGTTTCCACAAACAAAATCTCTTCACTCAGTGATTGATCGAAGGCTGGCCAACAGTTTCTTACTTTCTATGATTTTTTATATTCATTAAAATTATAAAAATAACAGAATTAAGAAAACAAAATAAAAACTATATCTAATTCTTAGAATCTCACTCCTCTAAATTGGCGGGTATACATAATTTTGATCGGTGTGTAATATGGATACGATAAGAAAAATAATAATAATAAAAAATTAACAACAACAACATACCCATTTGCAGCACTTTGAATTTCCTTTTGATCAATGCCGGCTATTGTGTTACGCCGTTTGCCGCGTGCTTTACGTGATCGCGAGCGTCGCGCTACAGTTTGTACGTCGTCGTTGAGATTATTGGTGTCGGGCATGGTGGTGAAGACGCCCGTGGTCGATTTGCGAGCCATGCACATGCGCTGGAAACGTTTACCAGATGTATCAACGGATATAACTTCGGCAGGATATCTGCAATGATGGAAAGAAATGGAATGGTTATGGTCTCGGTTTGATATGGTTTATTTGCAATGCAATTTTATATTATAATTATTTGTACGATATGACTATTTACGAGGTTCGTTTTATAAATCGGTTAAAATTGAAGTGGAGAGTATAAAAAGAGCGGACTCTGCACAGAATAAGTCCTTCATCTAATTACTTACGAATAAATATAAATGAAATGGAGCTCTTTGTCTTATAGCCTTTTCAGATATGTATACGATTTCATTTGAAGGTCAATTTACAAAAGTCAGATTCCATACAAATTTGACATTATCCACAATAGAGTGATTAAATTGCTGTGTCTATCTGAAAACTGCCTAATATTCCTACAGAACGTAGTATTGACGAAGTGAAATTGAAAACGAATAATCTATATCTACATTCAAAGGAATTCGTCAGTAAAAGAAAGCAGAAAGTCTGCTGTAAGAGCAAAAATTTCTGCTGAAAAAGAGATAGCAGATTTGTGTTTGCTGAAATAGCGAAGAACTGTTTGCTGTTTTTAGCAACAAAGAATTGAAAGATATTGCGATTGTCAATTTAATGATACGCATGTTCACCACAAACTCCAAGTGATACGCTAATATAAAAGGAAATTCGAGCAAAACTAGTTTTAACCGACAATCTGAAAGGCTTTTAAATTATGAACGCTTATTTTTATCTATTCTTATATTTTAATTAACAGCAGTCATTTTTAGCTGACTGCTAACTCTGTGAATGCTGATGCAAGATTGCAGAAAAACTGTTGTTATGACGGAAAAACTGTTGTAATAGCAGAAAAGTGCCTGACTTTTTTCTCTAAGTGTAGAAAAAATAGCTTGTGATGTTTAAATATTAAACTTCGTATGTTAATTTACAAATAAAGTTGTTTTGCAGCTTCAGCCACAATAAAAATTATATTTTTTTATCTTTTTACTGTGCAGTTTCACTTGTTTAAAATTCAAGTTGAAGTTATCCCTACATTCCCACACTCAACAAATCCCATTCACTTGATGATGATACCCCACCGCCAACAATCGTTTTTAAATGAGCCCCCGAAATGAACTCATACTCCAGCACAACAGTACAACTAGCGACCATAAAATGCCGTTTAGGATCAATAAAATCAAAAGTCATAAAAATTTGTTCTAATGCGGCGGCATTGAAAACGATGAATGGCGGACATCGGACAAGTGAACAAGTACATCGACAGAGAGGACCGACCGACCAGGCCAGGCGGTGGCATTTTAGACATTACATTATCGGTTCGTGTCTTCTTGGCCTTTATACGATTACTTCCATATCCCTGCGCACTGCAACTACTATTTGTTTTGTTTGCCTGTTTTTATCGTCTTAAGTTGCCAGTGGATTTCGGTTCGGTTCGATTCGGTTAGCCAGTCAGCCAGCCAATGGAGGGGGGTAATGCTATTATGGTTGGCTATTAAATCGAAAATGGCCACTATCACCCGCCGTAGCCCATAACATTGCGTCACACGACATGGTTGGTACACCCGAGCCTTGGCTAAGCAAAAGGTGTTATAACATCATCGTCTTTCTTGGACAGCAAAAACCTTGAAGTCATTTTATATTTCCTTCACTTCTATCTAGTCTCTTCGATGATGAGTTTTTGAGGTTCTTTTAATAGTGGTTGTAGTTGTCTGTTAACCTTTAAGGTTAATTGCATTCTTAGGCGTCAGTTTTCCCCTTCCACTTGGAGTTTGTGGTGAACATTTACTGCACCAGCTCTATACAGAGACAGCACCCATCCTTTGGGGGCTTTGCTGCCAGTCACGAAGTTATCATGTCAAGTCATTACCGGGAAAATGTTGGCTAAATTAACTACCGTAATTTTTATTGGTTCCTCCCCGCTACCATCCGCCGACATCGTCATTAGGTTGTTTGTTTGATTAACTTTAATTTTCATTTTTATCTCTCACTCTTTCGCTGTTTGGCCAAGAAAACAAACATTGTAATGTTGGATTAGAAAATAACTACAAGTCGGCAATTACATGATCGCCATCGGCAACAGAAGAGATGGCAGAACGAGCCTGCCTTCTTGCCGACAAAAAACGTGCAACGGATTGTTTAAAATTCTAATTTTAAAAGGTTTCAATATCGAAAGTTTGTGGATTTTTGTCAAGAGTTTGGACAACGGATTTCACTATTACACAAAGTAGTTGGTTTTCGAATGCACCTTCAGATGTATCTCATAGGCGGAAGACAAATGTGTCAGGGCGTGAAATATTCTTTAAATCGAAAGAGTTTAAAGAATCAAATGGTATGTTTCCAATGCTGACTGGCTAATAATAATAAATGAAGTATTAATCACTGCTCTCTGATATTATAATGTCCACCTTATATCTTTATTATATTTCAAGTTCAACAATTTCACCTTTTTTGCGTTTTTTTGGGCGTAAAGATTTATAAACGATCAGATGTCTGTTATACGACCGCATAGCGTGGAAGAACTACAACTCTGTAAGTTTCCAGAGTTGTATTTTGTATTGCAAGCTTTTTGTCCCAGAAAATACAACCTTGCTTGAGTTGTTATGAACTTCTTTTGAATATTCTATGTATAATAAAGAAGCCATTGCGGAAAATCGTGGGCGAATAATAATCGGAGACAGATAACAATTCTATGAAGTCACGAGTAATTCATCAGAGACAATTATATCCGTTGAATTACACTGTTCGGTGCAATGTATCGAACAAAATTTAATTAAAATTTAAAATAAAAACGGTGACACAGTTTTGATAAACGACGACCAATATCGGACAATGTTGTAGGAAGGAGAATTTTTGAAAATCTATTAAAATCTATTGTTACAATTTCACAAAACTGGGTTGAAAACCCGGGTTTTAAACCGGGTTTTAACCCGGTTTCCGAACCGGGTTTTACAAAACCGGTTTCAGCTAGTCAGATATAGTCAGGTTAATGGATGCCAATTTTCATTTTAAGCTTTATAGATGAAACACATATATTTTTTTAGTTTTTTCATTTGTATTTTTTTGGTCTGTAATCAATATTTGATTTGAAATGGAATATTGTCCTGGCTCAAGACCATTTTGCATCAAGATTTAATAGAATGCAAATGTATTTACAAATGACATGGTGACATTTATTACCACGATCATGATTTCGGCCATGTGAAAAGTCTTTTCAAGTGGCTTCGCAGCGACTTTTCAACATCAAACCCTCTATGCGGATATGATTCTCACAAACGAACGCCATAAAAATCTATAGTTAGAATTTTTTCATAAAACCGGTTTGAAATATTGTAAAGCCCGAGTTTTATAGTCAGGTTTATGTATGTCAATTAAGGTTTTACGCAGTTCTATATATAAAACACTTTAATACTGTATTCATATATGTACCCAAAATCCACTTTGACCGGATTTCATCTGTCAAAATTCATATAAAAATCTAAAATAGGAAAAAATGCATTTTGGGTGGGTGTACATTCGAAGGGCATAGAAATCTATAGTTACAATTTTCACAAAACAAGTTTGAAATATTGTTAAACCCAGTTTTTGAACCGGATTCCGTGATTCAAATATAGTCAGGTTCATGGATGAGAATTTGGGTTTTAATGCAGTAGGCATTCAGATATGCAGCCAAAATCCACTTTGACCGGATTTCAACTGGCAAACTTCATATAAAAATGGCAAAATTCAGAAAAATTGGATTTTGGATTTACATTTAATTTCGGATTTTATCTATCAAAATGCATATACAACTCACTTGCCGAATTTGTGCTTCTCGTTTGTTTGTGAGAATCATTTCGAACGCCATAAAAATCTATTGTTAGAATTTTTTCATAAAACCGGTTTGAAATATTGTAAAGCCCGAGTTTTATAGTCTGGTTTATTTATGCCAATTAAGGTTTTACGCAGTTCTATATATAAAACACTTTAATACTGTATTCATATATGTACCCAAAATCCACTTTGACCGGATTTCATCTGTCAAAATTCATATAAAAAATCTAATTGGGTGGGTGTACATTCGAACGGCATAAAAATCTATAGTTACAATTTTTCCAAAACCAGTTTGAAATTTTGTAAAACCCAGTTTTTGAACCGAAATCCGTGATTCAAATATAGTCAGGTCCATGGATGAGAATGTGGGTTTTAACACTACTGCATTCAGATGTGCAGCCAAAATCCACTTTGACCGGATTTCAACTGGCAAACTTCATATAAAAATGGCAAAATTCAGAAAAATTGGATTTTGGATATACATTTGAACGCCATAAAGATCTATCGATTCATTTTTTCACAATATCGGTTTAAAATATTGTAAAACCCGGTTTTTAAACCGGTTTCAGTGATTCAAATATAGTCTGGTTTATGGATGACAATTTGGGTTTTAAGCAGTTCTATAAAAAACACCATTCTATTCTATTATGTACCCAAAATCCACTTTGAGGAGAATTTTTTCGATTTTCGGAGTACTAAAATATAAATCTATATAACTAAAACTGGGCATTGCCACTTCTTCTGGCAATGGCCACCATCATTAACAACCTGACGTTATTTTTGAATTATTTTTCAGAACTCATCCGTATGAGTACATGACTGACTGGCTGCGTATGTGTCACATGCTTTGTTTTGCTAGTTGCCGCCCCTCCCTGGAATAAACCACACAATGCCTGAATATGATCTATATTCGAGTATTGTCAGCAGCAATAGCAGACAAAAGAACATAAACTATTCTTTAGAATGCAACATATTCCACCTCTCCATGTATCCATGTCTACGGTACCACAGGGAAGCAAGTATGGTGGCTATGTTTGGATGCCATGAATGAATTTTGTATTTTTCTGAAATCACTTCCAACTAATTTGCATACGAGCCCTTCAGTTTTTTGTATTTATTTAAACAAAAGCCGGGAAGAGTGAGAGAGAGAAAAATAGACCAGCCACTACACAGACTTTTTTCCAGACGGACGGGTACTCAACGTGCTTGGCTTTTATGCTAATTTAATTTGAATTTGAAATTGTTATTTATTTACCAGGTACTCGACCGTGTTAATTTTTGTGGTTTTATTGTTGTTGTTGCTGTTGCTATTGTCCATGGGCTGGGGTTGCCTTAACCTTAGAGTGGCGGTGGCGATATGGTGTATTCCCCCCTCACCAAAAAACTTTGTTATTTCATAACGTTTAACTGGAAATTACCAGGTAAATGGATGGCATCTCTTTAACAATGTACTGGCACTAAAGAATTTCGAAATGCCAAATGTATTTCATGGAAATTGAATGGCTTTAATTGTTGAATATTTTATGGCTTAAGGTTGGGTTTCCAAATGTATATTTTTTGGAATTTGAAGAACCATTTCATGTGCATGCACTTGAAATAGGTTTGGTACTTGATGTATTGGAGCCACGTTTATGTATGACTTAAATGTAAGGGAGGAATATTTGTAAACTAACGAATGCATGCTAGTTCGTTCCTCAACATGGTTAATTTGAAGATCTATGGAATATGAACACTTGATAAGTACAACTCTTACCATTTGCAACACCAGATAATAGCATCTCATTACCCCTTATGATTACTGACAATTAATAAATAATCACTTTGTAATAACGATATAAATGAGTATCTTTTGGCAGTTCCTATTTATTGCACTCCATTCCGATACGAACAATTTCCAAAAATTCTTAAGCTTCCGATGATTCACTGTTTCAATTTTTCCACAAAACCGGTTTGAAATGTTGTAAAACCCGGGCTTTAAACCGGTTTTTATGAAACCATTTTCAGTACCAGTTTCAGTGAGTCAGTTATAGTTAGGTTTATGGATGAAACTTTAGGTTTTAAGCAGATCTGCAAAAAACCGTCACTGCATTCAGATGTGCACCCAAAATCCAATTTTACCGGATTTCGCCAGTCAAGCTCCATATAAGAAATTCCAAAATCCGTAAAAAATGGATTTTGGGTGTACATTCGAACGCTATAAAAAATCTATCGTTTCAATGCTTTCACAAAATCGGTTTGAAATATTTAAAACCGGTTTCAACGAGTCACATATAATCAGGTGTATGGATGACAATTTAGGTTTTATGCAGCACTATTGAAAAAAACACTTTAATACTGTATTCGGATATGCACCCAAAATCTACTTAAACCGGATTTCACCTGACCATCTAAGAAATTCCAAAATCCGTAAAATATGGATTTTGGGTGTACATTCGAACGCCATAAAAATCTATTGTTTCAATATCTTCACAAAACCGGTTTGAAATATTGTTAAACCCGGGTTCTATATACACAAAACACTACTGCATTCAGATATGTACCCAAAATCCACTTTGATCAGATTTCACCAGACAAACGCCATATAAAAATATACAAAATCCGGAAAATTGGATTTTGGGTGTACATTTGAACGCAGTATTAACAAGTCCTTGGAGTCATTCTTTCTTCTGAATCGAGCAAAAGTTCATTGGATTTGTGTGAAAAGAAATTGAATTTATTATTCTTTTATTGTCAATATTAATCAAACAGAGCACCCATCTGTCAAATTGACAATCATAAAAGTTTCTATGGGTGATTTTCTAATAACGTCCTGGACGGACGTTCTAGTTTACAAACTGATTAACGAGGCCAATACCCTACCAATCACATTTTTCATGGCAAGATTACAGTTTTAATTTTTTATTAGCATCGCTAGTAATAGGGAAGTGTGAGCAAAGCATTTTTTGATGAAGTTACGCTTTTTAAGTTTTAATTTTTTCATAAAACCGGTTTGCAATGTTGTAAAACCCGAGTTTTCGATTTGCTTTTTTTTAATTTTTACACATTTTTTGCTTGTTTGTAGAACTTACCTTAATGCTATAATTTTACATTGTTCCTCGGGTGAGGGCAGTCGATGATTTAAAGGCACATCGTTATTGATATCATTAGGAATATGACTGTTATCTATTAATGTATGATTGACATCAATGGAATATAATGCATCTACAGCATCAGCTGATAGAACGGACGGAGACAGGGCCGGTGTTAGGACACCATTGTCACCAATAACCATGGAGGTCGATATCGATGTATCCACATGGTGCATGCAATCGGGCGTAACGGTAACATCGCCCAGGGCCTCGGTCGAGGTCCATTTGCGTAGATCTTCGATGGCGGCAGGCTGTAACGAAATAAAAAAAGCGAAAAAATAAAACGTTTGTCAAGCAAATATTTACATGTAAATATAATATAATTTTTAAATGAATTCACTTTCGTGACTCAATAGCTAAATGTTACGGCGTAGCCTTACTACTCTGATCCTCTTAGTATGTAAACCTATTCCAAGGCAAATTATTTTTAAAATCACATTTTAAGGCAAAGGACATGTTTTCAAACACGAACACAAAATCTCAAAAAAAAAAATTGCTGTTGCTCACGCAAAATCCATCCTTCCTCTAATGACTGATTTTACAACTCATGGCATTTCCAAAGAAGAGAAATCACAAAAGAAACTCAGAGATTATTAAATTATGATTGCTGCGAAAAAAATCGATTTATATTAAAGCATGGCCATTTGTGTTGGACAGGTGGTAAGGCGGCCGCTTTGTTGGCAGGACATTTATTTATGTGGTCATGTGGTAGCCGCAGTGGTTTTCTTGTGCGGAGCGGGCATTGACATTTTAATAATAGAGGCATATTTCAGGAGGGCATATAATAAATTTAGCGACACTGAATATTTTCATAGGACAAACATACTGCATACTTTAAGGATGTAAGGAAAAATGTGGCATATGTTGTGGGGATATTTATCATTTTTTGCAAATCGAGATTTTTGGTTATTTTAACAAAACACAACAAATTCGGTCATAATAAGCAAAAATATTAATTTGCAAAAAAATGTTAGTTGAGTAATTTTATATTTGAGTATATCGTTACTCTTTTTTATTCCCTCTATGTAGTTGTCACAACCTTGTTAAGATTAATTTTGTACCACAGTATAATTAATGGAAAATATAGAAAAAATAGGTTGCGAAAAAATGATCAATTGGAGATTGTAGCGTGTGAACAACACACAGTCAATTATTCACATTTTTATATACCAAGCTGACGGTTTTGTTTTAGTGTAAATGGGCCTAAGACTCATTAGTGTTGCTACAATATTTGTACAGCCATTTGGAAATATTGCTTACATTGGGGGTGATTTTGAAAAAAAAAACATTGCATACTTTTCGTTGAACATTTGGGCACACCTTTAGGCAGAACTATTTATTAAAAACGTGCCTTGATAGACATGACAAAAACATTCCTATTAATCGTGAACAAAATGTATGAATAGAAGGTCGATTCTGGTTCGGTGAAAACTTTTCGGTAAAAAATAATATGTCAGCCATCAGTACTATCCGTAAAGTGATGGTGACATATTTTCATATGAAATGTTTCAACCGAACCATAATCAACCCACTGCTCTTAATTTGGCAAACAAAAACTTTTAGGAAGGAAAACACTCAGTTCGCCGGACATGTGAACATTTCTCAAAGTCCTAGAATTTCACAGGAATCATAGAGACAATACTTGGGTTTCACAATTATATTTACAAGTTTGGTGTTGCACTGTGTTAAAGACATTTTGGGACAGAAATATAGATGCATACAATTTGAATGTCTTGGGGTGGATGGCTAAGCAATGCCTACATTTAGACATTAGTCATAAAGTGTTGCATACATTTAGGATGTCAGAAATGCTTGATGTACTACGTATATGACACACCTTTAGGCAGAACCGTTTATAAAAAATAATTGAAATGAATTGATGTGAGAGATAAAGCAAAAGCTATCTGTGCACGTCCAAGTGTGTCCCTGGGCAGGCAGTGCTTTCTGGCCGGTTCATTATTATCATTTTGGTCTAACCTTTTCGTTGCCGTCTTCACAGTCTTTTAACCTTCACAGTAGTGGAAATAGAAATTGATTGCAAAATCCTTTCAGTTTAATGAAAAACTATAAAAATTCAAAGCAAAACTTTGTTGTTTGTCTAATAGCATTACGTGTAACAAACAAGCAAATATGTAAAAGTTATTTGTTGTTTTTAAGCTTATTAGAGGCAATTGCCTGGAATAAATAAAAAGTGATTACTCACATGTAACACCAGTAGCAGGCAGGCAGACTATGTACACACGAGGGTTGTACGCTAACTGTGGTTCAGTTATTTAGGCACTTGGATTTGAAGGGATTTTCGAATGCAACCCTGCATGTATTTTTGATTTGCGCTTTTTTACTTAGTTACTAACTTCTTTTCTTTTACTCAATCTCTTTTGAACTTTGTTTGAATAAAGACGCTTTTTTAATTTCACTACGAATGGAACTCGTGTAGAAATTCTTATACTATCATTTTGCATTTTTACTTTTTAATGGGCAATTGTCTTCGGTTTCTTTCCATTTCCATTTTTGAGGTGGCATTAGTAAAAAGAACAATTCTAATTTTTCCCGAGTTATTGTACGACCTTCGTACATGCTCCAACACTGTGTGCGAAACATTCCCACAAGGCAACTCTTGCTCTCTTCTAATGTCATGTCACCGTAAAGTAAACGTAACAATGTTGCTCGCTGGTGGTACTTAGTTTGAAATTGAAGGCAACTTTTCGTTGTTGTTTCGCAATCTCCGAGTAATTAATTAGCCAGACATTTATTTAATTTTCCCCACACAAAAAACGATGCAATAAAAGAGTAGAAAAGAACATATGCATAATTAAACTTCATTAGGTTTATCTCTGGGGATGAGCTGTTTAATTATTATTTACATTTACGTAGTCAGAGCTCTTGCTTTTGGCGAAATCTTCACGCGCGAATGTCGGCCGCCAATTTATAAAAATGATAGTTAAGTGGCAGCACACATACGCATGTCTCTCTGTACCACCACACATTTGAACAGCCTGAATAAAGTTGGTACTTTTAACGAGTTTCGCAATGTTGCAACGTGCAACATGGCTAGACTTCGATATGGTCTTGTAAAAACACACACAACACACAGAGAAAAATTAAATTTAATTCGAAATACGACTCTGTTTGAAATGACATTTATCGACGCCAAAGCATACCTTTGGGCTGGCGTTCTTAATGTGAATGTGTAGCATACTTTTGTGCTGTGTGTTTATGTTTTTCCGGGGATTTATATATTTGCCCATATTGAGGCGAAACGCAAACGTACATATGCCCGCCAACAATAACAATACCGCAGTACCAGCTTATTACAAACAAAGATAACAGCTCTGCCAACAACGGATCCGACGTTTTTTCATTTCCAACAAGGATGCCGTGGTTACACTGATTTAAATTACGCGGAAAATGCGATTATAGCGAAACCCCTGCATGTAAATCGATTTTAATTTTCACCCAGAGACCAAGGTATCCATACTTAAGGGTGTGAAGATAAATTCGTAAGTTAAATACGTCCCACACCCAAGACACAAACCAATTTAGCTTGTGGAACGTATTTAAAAAATATTTTTTTAAATAAAAACACTAAAAATAATAAAAATAAAAGGAATTATGTAATTATTTTTTAACAATATTTTCCGTTCCCATTATTTGAATGCATCAAATCAGTCAAAAGTCCAAAAAGTATACAAAATAGGCCATTTTAGGCCATGTATTGTTGTGACATTGAAGAGCCGATATCTCGAAAACTAGAATACATGAATCGGGTATTCCAAAGGCAATTATTTAGCCCTTGGTAAGTAGAATATTTTCCAAAAAAGAGTTTATCCAAATTCCGTTTGAGATCGGAGATATATAGCTTTTCAGATATCGGGTATATATATATAGAATATTGATATCGGACAATCAATATTCTATATATATATCTCGAAAACTAGAATACATGAATCGGGTATTCCAAAGGCAATTATTTAGCCCTTGGTAAGTAGAATATTTTCCAAAAAAGAGTTTATCCAAATTCCGTTTGAGATCGGAGATATATAGCTTTTCAGATATCGGGTATATATATATAGAATATTGATTGTCCGATATCTCGAAAACTAGAATACATGAATCGGGTATTCCAAAGGCAATTATTTAGCCCTTGGTAAGTAGAATATTTTCCAAAAAAGAGTTTATCCAAATTCCGTTTGAGATCGGAGATATATAGCTTTTCAGATATCGGGTATATATATATAGAATATTGATTGTCCGATATCTCGAAAACTAGAATACCTGAATCGGATATTCCAAAGGCAATTATTTAGCCCTTGGTAAGTAGAATATTTTCCAAAAAAGAGTTTATCCAAATTCCGTTTGAGATCGGAGATATATAGCTTTTCAGATATCGGGTATATATATATAGAATATTGATTGTCCGATATCTCGAAAACTAGAATACATGAATCGGGTATTCCAAAGGCAATTATTTAGCCCTTGGTAAGTAGAATATTTTCGAAAAAAGAGTTTGTTCAAATTCCGTTTGAGATCGGAGATATATAGCTTTTCAGATATCGGGTATATATATATAGAATATTGATTGTCCGATATCTCGAAAACTGGAATACATGAATCGGGTATTCCAAAGGCAATTATTTAGCCCTTGGTAAGTAGAATATTTTCCAAAAAAGAGTTTATCCAAATTCCGTTTGAGATCGGAGATATATAGCTTTTCAGATATCGGGTATATATATATATATAGAATATTGATTGTCCGATATCTCGAAAACTAGAATACATGAATCGGGTATTCCAAAGGCAATTATTTAGCCCTTGGTAAGTAGAATATTTTCCAAAAAAGAGTTTATCCAAATTCCGTTTGAGATCGGAGATATATAGCTTTTCAGATATCGGGTATATATATATAGAATATTGATTGTCCGATATCTCGAAAACTAGAATACATGAATCGGATATTCCAAAGGCAATTATTTAGCCCTTGGTAAGTAGAATATTTTCCAAAAAAGAGTTTATCCAAATTCCGTTTGAGATCGGAGATATATAGCTTTTCAGATATCGGGTATGTATATATAGAATATTGATTGTCCGATATCTCGAAAACTAGAATACATGAATCGGGTATTCCAAAGGCAATTATTTAGCCCTTGGTAAGTAGAATATTTTCCAAAAAAGAGTTTATCCAAATTCCGTTTGAGATCGGAGATATATAGCTTTTCAGATATCGGGTATATATATATATAGAATATTGATTGTCAGATATCTCGAAAACTAGAATACATGAATCGGGTATTCCAAAGGCAATTATTTAGCCCTTGGTAAGTAGAATATTTTCCAAAAAAGAGTTTATCCAAATTCCGTTTGAGATCGGAGATATATAGCTTTTCAGATATCGGGTATATAAAGAGTGATTTTTTTGAGGTTAGGATTTTCATGCATTAGTATTTGACAGATCACGTGGGATTTCAGACATGGTGTCAAAGAGAAAGATGCTCAGTATGCTTTGACATTTCATCATGAATCGTCTTACAAACGAACAACGCTTGCAAATTATTGAATTTTATTATCAAAATGCGTGCTCTGTTAAGAAAGTTCATTGCGCGCTTCCATTTTATGGTCAGTTTAATCGACCCACTGAAGCGGCTATTCGGGCTATTGTGACTAAATTTCGCACCAAATTTACATTGTTGGACATTAAACCACCAACACGCTTACGTAGAGTGCGAACTGAAGAAAATATCGCAGCTGTATCGGCCAGTGTTAATGATGACCACCAATTTTCGATTCGTCGCCGTTCGCACCAATTGGGTCTCTGTTACTCAAAAACGTGGAAATGCCAAAATTGGACTAAGCGGATGGACCACCTAAGACGCAGCCGCGGTCAACATTTAAATGAAATTATCTTCAAAAAGTAAATGTCATGGACCAATCTAACGTTTCAAATAAAGAACCGATGAGATTTTGCAAATTTTATGCGTTTTTTTTTAAAAAAAAGTTATCAAGCTCTTAAAAAATCACCCTTTATATATAGAATATTGATTGTCCGATATCTCGAAAACTGGAATACATGAATCGGGTATTCCAAAGGCAATTATTTAGCCCTTGGTAAGTAGAATATTTTCCAAAAAAGAGTTTATCCAAATTCCGTTTGAGATCGGAGATATATAGCTTTTCAGATATCGGGTATATATATATAGAATATTGATTGTTCGATATCTCGAAAACTAGAATACATGAATCGGGTATTCCAAAGGCAATTATTTAGCCCTTGGTAAGTAGAATATTTTCGAAAAAAGAGTTTGTTCAAATTCCGTTTGAGATCGGAGATATATAGCTTTTCAGATATCGGGTATATATATATATAATATTGATTGTCCGATATCTCGAAAACTGGAATACATGAATCCGGTATTCCAAAGGTAATTATTTAGCCCTTGGTAAGTAGAATATTTTCCAAAAAAGAGTTTATCCAAATTCCGTTTGAGATCGGAGATATATAGCTTTTCAGATATCGGGTATATATATATAGAATATTGATTGTCCGATATCTCGAAAACTAGAATACATGAATCGGGTATTCCAAAGGCAATTATTTAGCCCTTGGTAAGTAGAATATTTTCCAAAAAAGAGTTTATCCAAATTCCGTTTGAGATCGGAGATATATAGCTTTTCAGATATCGGGTATATATATATAGAATATTGATTGTCCGATATCTCGAAAACTAGAATACATGAATCGGGTATTCCAAAGGCAATTATTTAGCCCTTGGTAAGTAGAATATTTTCCAAAAAAGAGTTTATCCAAATTCCGTTTGAGATCGGAGATATATAGATTTTAAGATATCGGGTATATATATATATATAGAATTTTGATTGTCCGATATCTCCGATCTCAAACGGAATTTGGATAAACTCTTTTTTGGAAAATATTCTACTTACCAAGGGCTAAATAATTGCCTTTGGAATACCCGATTCATGTATTCCAGTTTTCGAGATATCGGACAATCAATATTCTATATATATATACCCGATATCTGAAAAGCTATATATATCCGATCTCAAACGGAATTTGAACAAACTCTTTTTTCGAAAATATTCTACTTACCAAGGGCTAAATAATTGCCTTTGGAATACCCGATTCATGTATTCTAGTTTTCGAGATATCGAACAATCAATATTCTATATATATATACCCGATATCTGAAAAGCTATATATCTCCGATCTCAAACGGAATTTGGATAAACTTTTTTTGGAAAATATTCTACTTACCAAGGGCTAAATAATTACCTTTGGAATACCGGATTCATGTATTCCAGTTTTCGAGATATCGGACAATCAATATTATATATATAAATACCCGATATCTGAAAAGCTATATATCTCCGATCTCAAACGGAATTTGAACAAACTCTTTTTTCGAAAATATTCTACTTACCAAGGGTTAAATAATTGCCTTTGAAATACCCGATTCATGTATTCTAGTTTTCGAGATATCGGCTCTTCAATGTCACATCAATACATGGGCCTAAAGTGGCCTATTTTGTATAGTTTTTGGACTTTTGACTGATTTGATGCATTCAAATAATTGGAACGGAAAATATTGTATTTTTTTTTATTTTTATTATTTTTATTATTTTTAGTGTTTTTATTTAAAAAAATATTTTTTAAATGCGTTCCACAAGCTAAATTGGTTTGTGTCTTGGGTGTGGGACGTATTTAACTTACGAATTTATCTTCACACCCTTTCCATACTTTTCGCAAATAACCAACAGCTTATTGTTGGTAGGCGTGTAAACATAGAGGTGGGGTTAAGAAAAAGTGGATACTTTTTGTATGAATAAAGGAATATTATACAGCGGCAAACAGTTTTAATCTGGTATCCAAGGTTTCGGTTGTGAAAATAAAATCATTTTTTTAATAAATATGAATAGCGGTGGAACGATGGAATAAAAATATAGTGATAACACTGTCTAACAGTCCCATCGCATTAAATTGAAAAAGAAAGTACTGTGATACTAGTATTTAAGTTTGGTCTGATTTTTATCTATGAGTAATTATTTATATAATTATTAATAAATTATGTCGTGATGTCCAGTTTTTATAATAGTATATACGTGATTTACCTATGATGTAAAATTAATCTGTATTAGGTTACCATTAACACCCATTTCATGCTTCTCCCTTAAAAAGTATAATACAAATAAACTGAAGGGGGAAATTTGAAAAGGCTGTAGATGCAAAACTAACTAACAGGTAGAAGCGTGAAATTTAAAGTATTTTCAATAGACATTCTCCTCTTTAATTTCACACTTATACCAATATCATAGAAAGTGAAAAACACTCAGAAAAAATAGTTCACAATATTAATTTAATGAACCAAATTAACTAATATATTATTAGATAAAATAAATACTATTAATTGAATTAATGGAAAAAATGTATGGCTACAGGGTCGACTCTTCTGTGATAGTTCTGTGAAAACTTTTCCGAGACAAATAATATGGAAGTTATCAGCACTATCACTAACGTGATGGTGACTTATTTTGTATTTTCATATACAATGTTTCAACAGAACTAGAATCGACCCACAGCTCGTAATTTGGCAAACGAAAACTATTAGGAAGTAAAACAGCCAGTCCGCTAGACAGATGAACATTTCTCAAAGCCGTAGAAGGTCACAGGAATCCCAGAGACTTTTTCGAAAAAGCTTCAACTTGGACTCCACCATTACTATCATGCCACTCAAAGTTTCAGAAATATGGCTATGCAATGCCTACATTTTAGACATTTAGTCATAAAGTGTTGCATATATTTAGGATGTCAGAAATGCTGGTCAAGCATTTGATGTACTACGTATATGACACACCTTTGGGCAGAACCGTTTATAAAAAATTATTAAAATGAATTGATGCAATATGGACTGTCGGACGGTATAATCACTGAGAAAAAATTAGTTCAATATTAATTGAATGAACCAAATTAAATAATATATTATTTTTAGCGCATCTTCAGAGGCTCAAAATCAATTAATTTTTAATTCAGGCAATACTATGCAACAAACATTTTGTCGAAGGGCCATGTGTAAAATTTTCTGATGTATTTTGGCTTTTTAAACTTCAAAACGATATTGAAAAAAATGTTATTTTATTTTTTATTTGTTTTTTACTAAAATTCCAATTTTTGACTAAGTTACCTTAAATATTTTTAGTCTCATTTTAGAAATATAAGCACGATAACACCCGGTTCTATGTTAGATATAAGGTTCACATGATGGCTACAAATACGAATTACACTTTCACATAGCAACAGTGGTTTAGGAACAGTCTTGGGAAAAATAATAATTTTTTTTTTTTCAAAAAATCTATTTTTGCTGGCACGAAAAAAATCATGAAAAATAGAAAAAAAGTCGTAAAAAATTATTTTATTTTATTATTTTTGAGAAAAAAACCGTTGAAGGATATAAATGAAGAGGACTTAGAAACCGAAGGTTTAGAGTTAAAAAGTAACAACAAATATTTTGAACAAATCAAACAAATAACATCCCTGAAAGAATCAAGGTTCAGAAGTAGACCGGCTGCGAACAGCTAAAGAATTTTCACAACGGTTTTCACTCACAAATGTCCTCAAAAACACGGTGTTGAACTTGGGAATCACTACTGAAGGATAGCATTCTTTGAAAGAATAGAAAATTGCATACTTTTTGGCTTTATTTACTCTTCACGCTAAGTGCGCAAATACAACCACATTGTGAAAAATGTATAGCATACCTTTTGGCTGCTTTGTTCGATGAAAGTGTTTTATCTTTAATACCTGAAATTAAAGCTCTACACTATGGCAGAATGGTCAGACCGCATATTATGCGAAAAATGCATTGCATACTTTTGGGCTGAATTTGAGTTGCCTACTTGGAGGATAAACAAATCGATATTAACTATACCTGATATTAAAGCAGTTCCCATGATTTTTGTTCAGTGTTTTAAACTTACAGCTACAAAAGGAAAGGATTAATAGACAACTTCTTCTGTAACGTTTTTTTATTTGTTCTCATGTAGAAAATAGCTTGGTAATCATTATAACAGACATAAGTTATAGTTTTCCTTATGGAGCAGCAGCAGCAGTCGAAGTATCGTTATCGATGTTGCAGCAGCTAAATACAAAGAATCAAGCAACATTCTTAAGCAGAAAAGTACATATACGGACTACGGGTTAGAGAGACAGCAAAAATATGTCTTTTCCCCAGCCAAACAGGATCAACAAGCCATGAACAACCGAACCGAACAGAAGAAAGAAGATGGTCCACGACAACAGCAACAAGACAATGAGGACAATGACGACGACGACGGCGACAACTTCTTGTTAAAGCCAATAACTGTTATGTGGCAAGAATTTATTGAATGTTGGCGGCGAATAGGTTTCTGGGTAAGACCGGCCATGTAACTAACTGGTGGTGGATGGTGCTGTGTGTCTACTTTCAATACGTTTATGTATAAATTGTATATTTTAATTATGGTGTTTAGTTTTTATGGTCATTGTTATCTAATACATTAGATAAACATAGTGAAATAACCGATTTATGAATGTTTACAAGGCGAAGAGACACAACGAGAAACTTCTCATGGGATTTTTTTGCTAATAATGCCAAAGAACTTTGGATTTTCCCCCAAAAAGTGCCAAGGCACACTGGTTTGTTTTTCTTGGTGGCAAATCTTTAAAATGTTTTGCAAATCCTGAGAGCTTTAAATATGTGTGTATGGATTGCACAAACTAAATGGAACACCGCAACAAAAGGCATGCTTTTAGGCTCTTGTTTCTGGTAACTTGTCTGTATATGTGGTGGCAAACTTAAGTTTTCCCAACAGCTTACCACATTTACCAAGTACACTTTATGTAGGCAACTCCTTGACAAGAGTAAAGTGTAGACATGCATAGGAGGATAAAAAGAAAAGTATAGATTTAGGCGTGGTATATTGCTTCCAACAAAAATATGTGGTCTACTATTTGTGAAAAAAAAAAAAAAAACAAACAAAACGTTGCATACTTAATGGCTGGCACTTGTTGGGAAAAGTGTGACAAACTCCATTGCACGAAAGGGAGAAAGTTGTGATTGCGACGAAAAGAAATCTATAAAGCGTACGTCCAAAAGAAGGAAAAACGGATGCATAAGATATTTTACAACATTTCCGGATTGTAGTTTTATATGTTGGGTTGGTCTAAAATCAATCTATGAATGTATATCCGTCCTCAAAGTATGCTTTGAAGAATACAATCATTTTAAATGACAGCCACAAAGTAGACAGCACTTTCCATTCTCGATTTCTATTTCATTTTCATTAATTGTAAGTCGTCTAAGACGACTGAAACTTCAAAATTTAGAACGTAGAAAAGTCATTGCATTTTATTCTTCCTCAGACGAATTCATCTTCTACGAGAAAATAAATTAAAGGTAGTTCCTGTTTTATATGTTGGGTTGGCTTGGTCTAAAAGCAATCTATGAATTTATACCCGGCCTCAAAGTTAGCTTTGAAGAATACAATCATTTTAAATCACAGCCACAAAGTAGACAGATTTTGATTCTTGATTTCTATTCCATTTTCATTAATTGTATGTCGTCTAAGACGACTGAATCTTTAAAATTGAGTGCATAGAAAAGTCATTGCATTTTATTCTGCATCAGACAAATTCGTCTTCTAGAAACCGACCTTAATTGAGAATAGTACAATACAAGAGAAAATAAATTAAAGTGTGTATTGTTTTTTTTTTTAATTATTATTTATTTAAGAGGCCAAGGAATTAAAAGCATAAGTATATTGCTTTGTTTAAGTAGAAGTGCTGTAGCCTCAAAATATGCAACACTAGTTGGTGCTTCAAATCAAAGCATAACGCTGGACTATTACAATTTCAGTTAATTTATATGAAGCTCCTTTCCCTCCTTATCATTGAAATTAATTGTGTATTCGAACAATGTCAACGTAACGGTAAATAAATCCTTTCTTTGTTCGAAAACTAGCAGAAGTAGGCAATATTTTCTTTATTATTGTTGTTGATAACACTATGCAACAACAAAATGGAAAATTGTGAGTCCAAGACGAAAAAGATAATTTTTTGTATGCATTGAGGCATAATGATTCATAAAATCAACCCATACAAATTATGGATATTTTCCTTTTTTTAATTTTGCTAAAATTACAATTTTCGTTCTAGGTGCCTTTAATATATGTACTGTCATTTGGGATATATGGGTCAGATTGCAGCCACTTATATGTTTAATTAAAGGTAATTATGATGTCTACAAATGTCGCGATTTACACATTCACAGCGGTTTAGGTGCAACCTCAAAAAATGGGAAAAACTGATTTTGTTTTCGAAAAAAATTATTTTTGCTGGAACGAAAAAAGTCATAAACAAAAAAAAAAAACGCAAAAAAGTATTTTCGTTTATTTTTAAAAGCTGACATTATAACGCAAATACACTTTTTTGTATGTGAAACAACTGTGGAAAAATGTAGAAGTTATGATACTTTTTGTAGACGCAAAAAATTAAAAAAATCACAATTTTTTATTTTTTTTTAAATAGCGCCAAATACATTATATTTTTATTACAAATTATATAAAATAATATATTGTTTTAGTTTGAAATAGCTGGCATCCTAGCAAAGAAAAGAAGATATTTTATGATACTTATTGTAGACGAAAATTAATATTTGAAAATCATGATTTTTTTAATTTTTGTTTAAATAGCATTATATTTTTATTACAAAATATATATTAGTTTATAATAGCTGGCATCGTAACGAAGAAAACAACGGATTTCTGAAGAAAATCTATGAATAAATGTAGAATTTATGACCCTTAAGTAGAAATGAGAGAATTAAAAAAACGATTTTACGAAGTTTTTGCTTAAATTGATGTTTAATATCGTTTTAGAGATTGACAAAATGCATCAGAAAATGTTATACACGACCTTTTGACTGAAGTTTTGTAAAAATTAAAAAAATAGTAAAAATTAAAAAGTAGCAAAAAATAAAAATAAAATTAAAATTAAAAAAATAGTAAAAATTAATTTTTTTTAATATTGTTTTCGAGTTTATAAAGAAAATGTTATACATAACATTTCGTTATATTTTTTGTTGCATAGTGTAATAGACACAGCTTTGTTTGTGCTGTAGCCTCAAAGTATGCAACACTAACTGCTAGTTCACCAAACACCAGCAAAAATATGCAATATTTATTTAATTAATATTAATAATGCACAAGTCTGCCTTTGTGTTGAGACTTTTGTTTTGTTTCGTGTGGTGGCATAACCTCAAAGTATGCTATACTTTGAGGTTCGCCTTTTGGATAGCCGCTTAAGTATGCCGGAGTTCAATTCGATTGTTGTTATGCATATTCAAATCGTTGAATTATTAATAGTCCTTAGATACAAATCAATTAAGGTTTAATTGTTTGTCTACTAGAAATAAATTATTTGGAAATTATGCTGTCCCAACCACGAGTGAGCTTAATTGGTGTTCAGGCTGGCAGGGACCTTGGCTAACAATGTCAAGCGCTCTACAAATAAAATAAAATAAAATACTCGTATTTTAATTTATGCCAACATTATGTGCCTAGGGCCACAGCGACATGGAGCGCGGTCGAGTGCTCAGTGCTTAAGTGGAACATCCATCCATCCATTGTTTAGTAGTGATTCCAAAAACGACAACAACAACAAAAAAAGAAGAGACAACAAATCGCAAAGAAAAGAAAACACGGAAAACGAAGGCAATGAACAAATTGCGAGCACAAGTGGTCCCTGTTACTATTTGTGTTGTTGATACTGATACCGATGCTCTTGCAGTTGCTGCTTGCTGCTGATGATGATGATCCGTGTTTTGCTGTTGCTGTTACGGATGCTGCTGTTATTGTTGCCGTGATGCTGATGCTGCTGCTGTGCAGCATAAACGAGCCACATTTGCTTTACTAATCTGTAGAGTCATAAATATTAAGTCTTACTATGACTACACACACATACATGCATGTAAAGGACTATCAAATAAAAGCTACGTATAGTATTTAATTTTAAGTTATTACTATTAATAATAATTATTATTACTATTATACCTATTAACGCACAGAAAAAGCTGTTGATCAAATGTTTTAAATGAAACAGATGTCCTCATATGGGGAAAGGGGGGCGGCAATGGGTTAATTTTAATTATGATATTTGACAAATATGATAATTTACATTAGTACTATGTAAAAATATAATCAAAAGGGCGTTAAGTTCGACTAGGCCTAGTATTACAAAATTTCTATTCAGCAATAACCGAAAACCCATCAGCTTCAAAATACCTTATGGAAATGTGTATAGCTGAGTGTGGTTACCACTCAAACAGAAGACATAATGTGTTACATTCAAAATAAAACTCAATCAAAATCGATCACTAATCAAACAACACAAAAATTAAACAAAAATATTTAGCATGTTCTACTATAACAAATTACAATATCGTTTATTTGGCCCTAATTATACTATGCAACAAAATTTTGGCTTTCTAAACTCGAAAATGATATTAACAAAAATATGATATTTTTTTAATTTTTTACTAAAATTCCAATTTTCGGCAAAGGTATGCACCTTAAATATTTGTACTCTCATTTTGGAAATATAATATCCAAGAACACCCGCTTTTATGTTAAATTAAATGTACTCATGATGGCTACAAATATTGCGAATTACACTTTCACATAGAAACAGTGGTTTAGGAACAGTCTTCGAAAATTTGTGAAAAATTTATTTTGTCGAAGGGTCATGTATAACATTTTCGGATGTATTATGGCTTTCTAAACTCGAAAACGATTTAAAACAATGTATGGTATTTTTTTAAATTTTTTACTAAAATTCCAATTTTCGGTGAAGGTACATTAAATATTCCTACTCTCATTTTGAAATGCAAGTTCGATAATACTAGGTTATATGTTAAATTAAAGACACTCATGAAGGCTACACATATTGCGAATTACACTTTCACATGTAAACAGTGGTTTAGGAGCAGTCTTCAAAAAATGGGAAAACATTATTTTTTTCGTAAACATAAAAAACTAAACTGGCACGAAAAAATCGTAAAAAGCAGAAAAAAGGTCGGAAAAAAGTATTTTGATTTATTTTAAATATCTTACTGCTAAATAACGCAAAAACAATGTATATATGTTAAAAATATTTTTTACTAAAATTCCAATATTCGGTGAAGGTACCTTAAATATTCTTACTCTCATTTTGTAAATATACTTTCGATAATACCCGGTTATATGTTAAATTTAAGATATTCATAATGGATACAAATATTGCGAATTACACTTTCACTAGAAATAGTGTAACAGTCTTCAAAAATTTGAGAAAAGATAATGTTTTTTCGAAAAAAACTATTTTTGGTGGCACGAAAAAAATCATAAAAAATAGAAAAAATTCGGAAAAAAGTATTGTGTTTAATTTTTGTAATAGCTAAAATTCTAACACAGAAAACAATATTTATACTTAAAAAATCTATGGATAAATGTGGAAGTTATGATATAATCAGATAAACAGCGCGAACATTTTACATTTTACAAATTAGATAACAAAATATTTTAGTTTGCAAAAGCTGGCATCTTGACGAAGAAAACAACGCCTAGTTAAAGAAAATCACTGGACAAAAGTAGAAGTTTTCTATATTTGCTGACACTTAAAAAATTGTTTTTGTTTGTTTTATTTTAACATTGTAATGCAAAAAAACAATGTTTATATGTTAAAAATCTATGGATAAATGTAGAAGTTGTAGACGCAAAAGTCTTTTAAAAATTAGATATTTTATTTTGTAAAAATCGTAAAAAATAGAAATTTTGTTTTATTTTTTAATAGCTAACATTGTAATGCAAAAAGAAACAATGTTTATATGTTAAAAAATCTATAGATAAATGTAAATATAAGTTGTAATAATCTGTGTAGATGCAAAAACGTTTTTTAAAAAATAATAATTTTTATTTTTGTTTAAATAGCGCGAAAAAATAACAAATTAGATAACCGAATATATTAGTTGGTAATAGCCTACATAATAATGAATAAAACAAGTCCTAGTTAGAGAAAATCTATGGATAAATCTCGAAGTTATGACCCTTCTTGTAGAAGTACATGTCGTCTTCGTAAAAAAGACCCACGATTTTTTAAAATTACCTTACTTCTACATAAGGGTCATAACTTCTACATTTATATATTTAAACTAGCTGAACCCCGCCCGCTTCGCCAGGCAAAAACAAAAATGGTAAAATTAAAATCAGGTTTCATATTGATCTTATCATATTGATATTATCGTGGTCAGTAATATATACGTTCCAATTTTCAGCCTTCTAGCTAAAAGACACTTTTGCCACGCCCCAACTACCCACCAAACGAAAATTCAAACTCCAGCATCATATTTATCTTTCTTGTGGTCAGTAATATATACGTTCCAATTTGCAGCCTTCTGGCTCAAAAAAACACTACTGCCACACACATAAAATGAAAATCCAAATTTCGGCATCATATTTATCATTCTCGTGGTCAGTAATATTTATGAACCAATTTTACATCCTATGTCCTTCCTTGGGCCAACACGAATTCATCAAGTCCAAAATCGTGAAAATCAGACGATCCGTTATAAAGTTTTGCGTGTTCACACCGACGGCATTCTCTTTTATAAATATAGATATTCCTCAAAAATGACTTGTTTTCTTCCTTAAGATGTCAGCTATTAGAAACTATAACAATATTTTCTTTTATATAATTTAAACAAAAATTTAAACAATCATGATTTTTTTTAAATCTCCTGTGTCTACAAAGAGTATCATAAATTCTACATTTATCCACAGATTTTTTACATATAAACATTGCTTTTGCGTTAGAATGTTAAATATTAAAAAATAAAACAAAATACTTTTTTCATAATTTTTTTATGATTTTTTTCGTGCCAGCATAAAGTTTTTTTTTTAAATATTTTTTCACCAATTTTTGGAGACTGTTCCTAAACCACTGTTTCTATGAGAAAGTGTAATTCGCCACATCATCAGACATCATAACTACCTTCAATTGAACATATAAGCGGTTACAATTAAAATTATCCTCAAAAATTAACAAAATATATATACATAAAAATTGTTTGTGTTGACATTATGATTTTTTTATTTTAAAAAATTAAAAAAATAGTTTTTCGTTTGTTTTATTTTGGTCTGTAATCAATATTTGATTTGGACTGAGATATTCTCCTGGCTCAAGACCAGAATGCTTCTATATTTTATAGAATGGAAATTTATTTACAATTATTATATTTATTTTTTTGCAGAACAATATATAGTAAATATGTAGCTCCCATGGGATAACCCATTACATAGTAGTTAGTTCATTCAATCATGCAACAACTTTGCAGCGATGCTCCTCTAAGTCGGCAACATTCGTAGAACTAACGTGTGGTCCTCTCGGTAATGACTACACACACGACTAGTTGCGGCGTTGTTTGCTGTGAGATGGCCTGACCAAAGACAGACGACAACACAGCTCGAGAATATGAACAAGAACAACATCAGCCATATCGAACGAGGAGGGGAAGAGGAAATAATGGCTCGTTTGCCTAGCTGATTGTTGGCCGTTTAGACGGTCTCAGTTTGGCCGGACGAACTGGTGGTGGCGGTTGGCCTGGCCAGGCGACAGTTTTTTTCTCACTGACTGGCTGTACTAAGGTTATGTTGACTTTTGTATAACTACTCGGCTCGGCAATAGTTCAAGAAAATACGTAGCGTATAATTTTGCCTTTCGGCTGTGAGCACATTTCCATTTTTCTTTCGAGTGACACGGGCAACAAGACGTGCAAGCCAGCCAGCCTTGAGGAAGAAATAACAGGGAAAGCAAACAAACAAACATACGTGTATGGATGAGGTCGAAAAAGAGTAGTTTTTAAGTACTATTTGGTATTTCGCCACATCTGTAGTACGTTGCGTTCGTGTTGGTTTAAATTTGAACTGCACTGCACAAGTTCAAGAAACAACAGCCTAAAAGCATACTTTGTATGTTTTTGTTTGCACTGTAAGCCTAAAAACATATTTTGTTTTCTGTTGGGATTGACATAGCCCCCCGCCCCAAAGTATGCCATATATATTTCTGGAGTTTCAAAAGATTGCAAAAATGCAATATTTCCTGGATGTCTAGTTTAAAGCAATAGTCAAGAAAGGCATGTCAATTTATTGCTATAACAAAATATTTTTTGTACAGAATAAGCAAATTTAAATCCTTGAAGTCATTAAGCCAAATAATAAAAAAAATATTATTCGTTATTGTAATATTAATTACACCTTTTCATGATCATTAAACTATTTAAAACATTGTACTTAATAAGATATATAGAAGTGTCCTTCGGAAAGATTTAAATTTCTTAATATGTAGTTCCGATTCATTCAGTGTCAATTATTTGCTTTTATTTCATTTCGTGCAAAAAAAATTCTCAACTCCAAAAATTGCATTGCATCAATTGAACAAAACATTGCATACTTTGAGGCTAAAATAACTCGATATTATGGAAAAGTTTTATCTTTTAGGCTGTTGCTTCATGTCGTTGCCCATGAATTTCAATCATAAATCACGTTTGTATAACATCAAATTCAAGAATACACATCGTAGAGCGCCCCGGTAGTCGAGTTGGTAGCGTGCTCGGCTATCAGCATCGGGGTTGTGGGTTCGATTCCCACCAGAGGCTCTGGCCTGTCGCTGCAATATCTAGCTACAATGATCTTAGTCAATCCCTGGACCCAAAATTAGAATAAACTACTAAAAACATAAAAACATGGTGCTTTTTAGCCAATTGTGCCTTGTAAATATGTGACTTAAACTTAAGTTTCCAACAACTTCTGGCGTACTTTATGTATAGGCAACTTGAGAACACCTTGAGAGGGAGGGAAGCATATTTTCAGGCGCGTCTTTCTCTATTTTTTTTTCACATCATAGATATTTGCCAGTAGAGAGAGTGTTTGGATGTGTTCCATTAAAAAGAAAAAACTGTTGCATACTTAATGGCTGACACTTGAGGTAAATGGGATTTTTTACTTACTCGAGTGGAAAGTGAGGCAAAGAGGATGCGAAACATAGTCATATGAGCCAATCAAGGCACTCATATGACAGTAATGGGGAAATGGAAAAAAATGTGTGAACGAAATCCGAACCACAGATTGCAAAGTTAAATTTAAATCCAAGAGCAGAAATTGCCATAAATAAATTGTAATCAAATGTAAAACTATTTATTAGAATTTACATCTCGTAATCGAAACCGAAAAAATAAAAATGTCTGCATTTCTTTGGCTAAAGAGTTGAATTCAATCAATAAATTTGTATCCTAAAAATATGCTACGAATACGTAGTCACAAATAGTATGCCAAGTTAAGAACATTAGAGGGAGGATGAATTTTAATTTGGGGGTGTCAAGCAAAAAGATGCACGCTTGGCAAGCAATATATTTACTACACTTAGAGAAAAAACTCTGTTATTAACAGCAGCCAGGGTTGGCAGATATGGCGATTTCTCGCCAAACGTGGCAAATTTTAAATGTGTTTGGCGACTTTATTTTCGATTTGCCGACATGGTTATTTATAAAATATCTTGGCTAATTTTAGAAAATTATAATTCTGTCCTCCGATTTTATTATATTGGCGTTATTCTGCAGAGAAATATATTACAATTTGTATGCAATGAAAATGGTATTGTGTGAAAACGCGTAGGTGCAATTCAAAGAATGAAGAAAGGCTTATTTTAAAGATAATTTTATTTTGTTATCTTTTGTGGTTTTCTTAAAAAGTAAAAAAAAATAGTCGTATTCCCGTCGATTATAAACAAACCATATACATTCTAGAATTGAAAAATAATAATTATTAAAAATGTAATAAATGTGGACGACCGAAAACGCTATTTTTGAACGAATGCATGCATTGACTTTTCTACTTCAGATAGATTTTTCATCTATATGTTTTTATTGAGATTTATTTCTTTTTCGTTCCATTTAAAATACCTGAAATAATATAAGGTAACTTTGTTCCATGAAAATGGGAGAAAGAGATCAACTCAATATTAGAAACTGCTTCGAAAAAAGTATATTTATATATTGGTTTTCAACCAGTAATGCCTGCGTTGAAAGTGTATTATTCTGCATTATGAATTGCCTAATCTAGGTCACGGCATAAGAAAACTTTTAACTTTTAACTTTTAATAAGAATAATAAATGCCAATAATATATGTTTAATTTTTAAGCATGAAATATTGAAAATATTCAATTCAAATATAATATCTGAATTCCATACATTTTTTACAAGAACTAAATTTTATTTTTAATAAAAACTGAAGTTGTTAAAATTTGGCGGTTTTTGGCGATTTCTGATAATTGATCTGGCGATAGCGATACAAAAGAATCTGTCAATCCTGACAGCAGCGATTGCCTGCTACCTATCAGCAGGCACTTTTCTACTATTACAGCAATTTTTCTGTCATAACAACAGTTTTTCTGCAATCTTGCATTAGCATTCACACTACTGAAGAGTTTGCAGTTTTCTTAAAATTGCTGCTGTTAATACAATAATAAGATAAGAAATAATTGTCCATAATTTAAAAGCCTTTCAGATTGACGCGAAAACGATTTTAGCTCGATTTTCGTTTTATATTAACTTGGGACAATACGCCTTTCATCTACTATCTTTTATTTACAAATTCCTTTGAGTGTATTTGCTATTGCTTAAATCATATTTTCAATTAATTAAGTAAATTATGAAACTCTCCAAAGAAAATGTGAGTTGGCACGGCAGAAGTATTGCTGGGTAACTAGTATACTTGCATATAAACATACTTATATATGCAACTCAATGAGATGCTTCTAAGGTGGCATGTGTACTGGTGCGATTTTTTAAACGCCATTTCGGCAAGTGAGTTGTGCTTCTCGTTCGTTTGTGAGAATCATTTCCTTATAGAGGCCGGTTATGTTGTTGAAAAGTCGCTGCGAAGCCACCTGACGAAGACTTTTACAGGTCGGAAATCATGATAGTGTTAGTGTGTAGCCAAGTAATAAATATATGTACATGATACATATAAATATAGATGCGAAATAGTCTTGAGCCAGGAGAATATCCCAGTTTAAATCAAACTTTCATTTTTATTCATTTCTTTGTAATTCTAAGCCATTATCGGATACATAATTGAATTACAATATCCTTCAGGAAATTACATACATTAAATGACAAACTATTTCTTAGTTTGAAAGAATATCTTGGAAAAAAATATATATATATGTATTAGGATTGGTCACGAAAATAAGTTGCTGCAGTCTCCCCCAAAAATGAAGATTGGATCGGCTGATGATGATCTTCAAAATATTTCGTCGCTGGGTCAAGCCAAAACGCTCCTGAAAACTCCTTTAAAAATCATGTTTCTCCCATGTAATTTCTTTTAAATTAATAGAACCTAGGAAGCACTTTAAATATAAATTTTTATTCTTGTTTTAGAATAATTCATTGATCGTATTATTGGACGTTTAGACTAATTGTTTGTAGTTTTTCAAAATGACAGCTAAAAACGCATATTTGTTGGGAACATATTGTGAAAAAGTAGAAGGAATCATTACATTTCGAATGTTGCCTAAATGATGAATATCGGACGAAAAATGACGTCACCAAACAAAATTTCATTTTTTGTGAAATAATTTAATACAGGAGATGGTTTTTCAGAGCCAACATTTTCAAACTATTTCTACAAAAATGAACGCTGCGGCTTCAAAATACTTCCGATGTTCATCATTTAGGCATCATTCGAAAGGTATTGACTGGAAATATTTATATATATTTTTTATAAAATAGTACCACCAGATACGAAAAAGTTTTCAATTGTAACTATGAAAAAACACAAAAAATACTATAAAGGTCCAATAATTCGACCAGTAAATCTCTAACTCTAATACAGGGATCAACATTTATATTTAAAATACAACATATTTTTTTCTGGGAAAAACATGATTATTAGGGGCGTTTAGCTCCCAGACGACTTGATCTAGAAACGAAATATATTGCAAATTAATTAAATTAACAATCCCAATTTTATTTTCGTGGGGCGACTTGAAATTGTTTTTCAATTTGTATAGACCGCGACCCAGCCTATATATAGGGTTTTTTTTCAACTATTCAACCGTTGCACACTAGTCCCAAATGCATTTTTTATGGCATAAAGTCGAAAAATAAACATACAGTCTTGTAATTTTGCACATTTGCTAGACATATCATACGCAAAAAATAAAATTGGTCCGATCGGACCACGCCCACTACCATCTCCCATATAAACTCAATATATAACCAACATAATTATCACCCTGTATTGGTACAGGGCGACCAAAAACAAAATTTTATGAAAGCTTAAAAGAACGAAGAGTTGTCTATTTTGACGAAATGTGTTTTTCTAAACATTATAACAAAAGCAAAATAAAGCAAAGCAATTTAAATAATTATTTCAAGAAATAAAGTAAAATGTATACATGTGTACAAAAAGGTGAATGATGTTGTATACCATTTTAAAGGTACTTTCAATACCTTTTAAATAAAATATTGATGGGTCTCGTACACAAAAATAATTCAGAGATATAGTCATATATATGTCTATGGCTAATCAAAAACTGTGCTAAAATAAAATGAAAATTTTTGGAGTTTGCCGAAAAATGCTGACGAGATATTAATTCCACCATAAATTTCAACCTCAGACGAACACTTTCACATTTACACTTTGAGTCAAGTTGAGTCATACATATAACTTTTGGTCCACGACATTTATAGATTATGTTCTCTACAAATCACAAAATTACAATACCTATGAATACTTACAAGACCACAACAATCATAAAATGTTAAATATAATTTTTCAACTACTAACTCTTGCCGTTAATTTTCATAATATAGTCGCTTTATTATTTTCTTTTTAAGTCTTGATTTTAATTAATTTGTAATACTGCTTTATATCAAAATTAATCCCACTTTTTTTGAACCGCAAAGTTTAAGTACCGTTCAGGCTTGTGGTGTTGCCACCTAATTTTCTCCAGTATATTTTCTTGATTGTTTAGAATGTTGCCATAAAGGAAATATATACACATTTATCACTTTCCAATTTTAATTTTTTTGAATTTCTGCCAAAAAATATGGATTTGGGACCATAGTGCGTTGGACTATTATTTGTGGGGTGCCCTCAGCAGCCATTTGAATGAAATTACTTTCCATTATTAACCGGAAGGATTGTACTTTCAAATAAAAAAAGAAATTTGAGAAAATATTCACTAGTTTTTTTATAGCATTTTCAAAAAAAAAAAGTTATTTGGCGGACCCTATATATCCACTTAGGTCCTTTCTATATAAGGTCATCGTTGTACAAACAGGATAAATTTCATGAAGAGTATTGTGATTATATAATAATAAATTTCTATATAATTTTAGATGATTGCAAATTTTCTATTTTAAACTGATTTGCTTGGCGGCCTCTGGAGAAGAACGAAATATTATTTTTATTACTTATTTTATGACAGACAAATTTATTTATTTATTTTTTAGTTTTGGGGCCATCGCATTGTCTGTCTGTCCAGTAACCTGCCTAGCCTTCCTATAGTCCCTCTATGCTCGGACAAGATTTCTATTTGATTCTTCTTTTTTATATGTCCATCGATCTATCTAACAATTTTCCATTGGTCCTCTATCGTTTCGTTTGTTTGCCTGCTCTTCAAGCGTCTAAACCTCAATCGAAATGTACGTCTGTCCGTCTGGACAAACATCACCAACATCTATCAACATCCCCCGCTGTTAGATTTCAAGCTGGCCGATTGATGCCCTCGCCATCGAACACACAAAAATAATTTCCTTTTGCAATTATGGCCCAGAAAGCAGTTAGCAGCAGCTTTCAGCCAAATACCTGTTTTCCAATCATGCAATTAAAACACACACACACACATATGAACGAGTGCTACAAAGAATGGCGGCACAAAGTTTGTATGATTACAACACCACCAGCTTGCTACAAAACACCTCGGGTGCGCGACGCGCTGGTCATATTTACTCACACGGTTGAGTTGCCAAATTGAAAAAAAAACCTGGCTAAAACGAACATTTTACTGTATCTGTCCACCGTTAAAGACCAGTTTTTTTCCAGCAACCGAGTCAGAGGCACATAAAACCGTATACTCTAATTCTCCAACTCTGACTGATGGTCATTGGGCCACATTGGACATTTTCGTTCGTTTTCGGATAAATCGAACCACACTTACCAATCTTATTTCAATTTCAGCATCGATACGTTTACGCATCTTACGGTTGGCAATACCGAACGGACACAACAAATCATCGCTGCCAGCAGCCAAGTGATTTGTACCATTCGCCATTCCACCATCGCCCAAAAAGCCCTCACTGCCGTCACCCAAAATATCATTATGATGATGATGATGACCGGATGTGGGGGAGCCAGCAGCCGTGGACGCCGCCGAGCCGACTGCTGGTGGAGGTGGTGTCACTTTGCCGGCCTCTTCATAGAGGGCACGTACGCTTTGGGGCCGGGAGTCACTAGTGAAGAGTTCCTTGCGATATGACTTGTCGCAATCGTAGTGTTGTTTACGCTGTGCGAATGTTAAAAGGTCGCTTTCCGCTGAAACGAGAAAGAGAGAGAGAGGAAAATTAATTATTGAAATGACATCAAATGGAGTGGAGTACGGTAGGTGATGGAGGAGAGTCAGATGGGGGGCTATCTGTCAAGTCAATTAAGTGCAAGTTTATTCAATTTTCTCGTCTCGTCGTTGTTCTCTTCGATTACTGGACCTGGGCCTGGCCAGTAAAACGAGTCTCATGTAATGTTAGAGTTCGCCTGTTACCTGTGACTCATGTTTTGTTGGTTCGTTTATAAAATTTTAAAAAAATATTTATAGTATGTCTTGACGTTGTTAATTATGACAACAATTTGCAATAATCCGCCTGACTATTCATAAAATTCTCTTTTGTATTTGTTCAGCTTGAGGCCATGGAAAAACTGGTGTTGTTTGTTTTATTTTATTTTATTTTTCCCAATATTTCGGTTGCCTTCGTCAACCATCATCAGGGGTAAAAACACTAAACAAAAACATATTTAAATTATAACAAATGTAAACTATAAAAATCACGAAACAATTTTACAAATAATTACATTAAAAATAATTAGCGTCGTCCTGTTCGTCTGCACAAGTTGTTGTCAACTAAAAGTCATGTTTTGTTTTCGTCTGTATTTTTGTACAATATGACGATAAGCTTTCGCACAGTTTTCTGTGTCCGTTTTGTAATTTATTCTCTTATCCGTGGGAACGTCAATAATATGTAATACTTCGAGAGTAAATCTTCGTTTATAGTTTCTCTCTTCTGCAAGTATTTTTACGTCTTTAAAATTCGGCGTGTGCCCTGTCAAAGTACAGTGGGCCGCAAGAGCAGTTTTTTGCTCTATTGGCCTGTCAGTAGCTTTTTGGTCAGATTTATGTGAGGAAAGTCTAGTTTTAAGTTTGGTCTTGGTAGTGCCAACATATACCTTTTGGCATATGTTGGACTTGTCTCCATTACATGATATCTTATAAACAACATTAGACTTGTCCTCATTCTTTATCTTACACTTAGTTCTACTGAATAACTTATTTACTGAACAATTTGTCTTAAGTGCTAATTGAAATTTGTCCTTGTTATACACGTCAGCATTTTTGAACCTTTCTGAGAATCCTTGTATATATGTCAGTGATTTATATATCTTCCCCTCTTTTTCATTGTTATGTTTAATTGGTTTCCTTTTAGTGTATTTTATAAGGTCGTTGATTGTTTGTTTTGGGAAGTCATTAGCTCTTAGAATTTTCTTAATTTTCATCTCGTTGTCTGTGTGAAATGACTGGTCACTTATATTAAATACCCTATTTATAAAGTTCGTCGCTGTATTGATAATTATTCGTCTATGGTGATTGGAATAGAAGTTGATCAGCCTTCCAGATGACGTTGGCTTCTGATACCAATCCAATTTCAGCAGGTTGCCTTGTCTATGAACAATCGAGTCCAGATAGGGGAGTTTATTGTCCTGTTCTTTTTCCATGGTAAATTGTACTTGTCGATCAAATGCGTTTAATGTTTTTAGGGTATTGTCAACTTCTTCTCTTTTTATAATCCCAAACAAGTCGTCTACATATTTTGTGATAATTCTAGGTTTTATTGTTAATTTTCCTATTGAAGCGTCTAATAGTTCTTCCATGATTATATCAGCAATCACAGGGGAAGCTGGAGAGCCCATTGGCATTCCTTTTCTTTGTTCATAAATGTAGTCATTATATTTGAAATATCTGGTGTCCTTGATGCAGAAAGTTAATATTTTTAGAAATAAGTCCTTTGGTATTTTTGTAAAATTTGTTATTTGTTCCCATTTTCTTTCAATTGTCTTTATAGCTAGGTTAACTGGAATGCTGGGGAATAAGGACACCACGTCAAAGGATATAAGGATTTCGTCGTCATCAATATAGGTGTTGTTGATTTTTGATTTGAAGTCTATTGCGTCTTTTACGTTATAAGGTGAATTCTTTGTCAGGTTCTTTAAAATGTCGACGATGTATTTACAGAGTCCGTAAGATGGTGAATTAATTGAGGAACAAATTGGTCGTAATGGGGTGTCTTCTTTGTGTATCTTCGGAAGTCCATAAAGTCTTGGTGCCATCGCTGTTCTGTTTGTTAATTTGTTCTTCTCATTGATGCTTATAATATTCATGTTGAATAAACTGTCCACTAATGTATTGTTTTTGTTTTGTAAGTTGGTTGTTGGATCACGTTTAAGTCGTCTATATGTACATATGTCCCCGAGAATAGTTTTCATTTTTAATTCATAGTCGTCCTTATTTATAGCTACCGTTTTCCCGCCCTTATCCGAATTTACAATTAATACATTTTTATTTTCTTTTAGAAATTTTCTAGTTTGTCCCACTGTGTCAAGTATGAGTTTGTCCCTTCTACTTAATCTAATTTTGCGTAAATGGTCATCTATTAGTGTTACTATTTTCGTTCTTGCCATCTCTTGTTGTTCTTTGTTGTCTATTGTTTGCACACATTCCTCCCCCTCTGCAAGTATGTTGAATAGTGGAAAGTCCTCTTTTGTGTTAGGCAGTGCGTATTTGGGCCCCAACGAGAGCAACCACTGTACATTTGTTGGTATGTTTATTTCTGTTTTGTTTACAAACCAATTTTCGTTTCGCTTTATATTGAGTTCTTTGTTGTGTTGTTGTTTTAATGTTTGTAGTTTTGTGATATGTGTTATTTTATTCTTCTTCACGCGACTGTCGTAGAGAACTCTCTCGCTCTCCTGTAATAAATGGAAGTCATCTTCGCTTAGAATCTCTTTTAGAAGATCAGTTGTTTTTGTCAATTGTTCTTTGTTTGTGTAAAGTTGTTTGTGTTTGTATTGTATTAAAAGCTTTAATATTTTTATGTGAAAATTGTAATTGTGCTTTTGTAAAGCTTTTTCTATATTTGGCGGGATATTGTTGTGTGTTTTAAAGATGTTGTATGTGTGCTTTGTTGTGTTCGAAATAAAGCTAGGTATGATGCCCATCTGCTTGCACTTTATTAAGAAGGTTGTTGTAGATTTTAGGTTTGGCTTTTGTTTATTGTATTTGGAAAATTGTTTGATGATATTATTAGTTTGTTCGTTATAGTTTTTCTTGATTTTTGTGTATAGCGTCATGATGAGTTTTATATTTCGGCGTGCTTTCCGTGTAGTGTAATTGATGTTGTGTATTGTTGACCTTTTGTTTTATTAATTCTCTTTTGTATTTGTTCAGCTTGAGGCCATGGAAAAACTGGTGTTGTTTGTTTTATTTTATTTTATTTTTCCCAATATTTCGGTTGCCTTCGTCAACCATCATCGGGGGTAAAAACACTAAACAAAAACATATTTAAATTATAACAAATGTAAACTATAAAAATCACGAAACAATTTTACAAATAATTACATTAAAAATAATTAGCGTCGTCCTGTTCGTCTGCACAAGTTGTTGTCAACTAAAAGTCATGTTTTGTTTTCGTCTGTATTTTTGTACAATATGACGATAAGCTTTCGCACAGTTTTCTGTGTCCGTTTTGTAATTTATTCTCTTATCCGTGGGAACGTCAATAATATGTAATACTTCGAGAGTAAATCTTCGTTTATAGTTTCTCTCTTCTGCAAGTATTTTTACGTCTTTAAAATTCGGCGTGTGCCCTGTCAAAGTACAGTGGGCCGCAAGAGCAGTTTTTTGCTCTATTGGCCTGTCAGTAGCTTTTTGGTCAGATTTATGTGAGGAAAGTCTAGTTTTAAGTTTGGTCTTGGTATTTTCCAAATACAATAAACAAAAGCCAAACCTAAAATCTACAACAACCTTCTTAATAAAGTGCAAGCAGATGGGCATCATACCTAGCTTTATTTCGAACACAACAAAGCACACATACAACATCTTTAAAACACACAACAATATCCCGCCAAATATAGAAAAAGCTTTACAAAAGCACAATTACAATTTTCACATAAAAATATTAAAGCTTTTAATACAATACAAACACAAACAACTTTACACAAACAAAGAACAATTGACAAAAACAACTGATCTTCTAAAAGAGATTCTAAGCGAAGATGACTTCCATTTATTACAGGAGAGCGAGAGAGTTCTCTACGACAGTCGCGTGAAGAAGAATAAAATAACACATATCACAAAACTACAAACATTAAAACAACAACACAACAAAGAACTCAATATAAAGCGAAACGAAAATTGGTTTTGTAAACAAAACAGAAATAAACATACCAACAAATGTACAGTGGTTGCTCTCGTTGGGGCCCAAATACGCACTGCCTAACACAAAAGAGGACTTTCCACTATTCAACATACTTGCAGAGGGGGAGGAATGTGTGCAAACAATAGACAACAAAGAACAACAAGAGATGGCAAGAACGAAAATAGTAACACTAATAGATGACCATTTACGCAAAATTAGATTAAGTAGAAGGGACAAACTCATACTTGACACAGTGGGACAAACTAGAAAATTTCTAAAAGAAAATAAAAATGTATTAATTGTAAATTCGGATAAGGGCGGGAAAACGGTAGCTATAAATAAGGACGACTATGAATTAAAAATGAAAACTATTCTCGGGGACATATGTACATATAGACGACTTAAACGTGATCCAACAACCAACTTACAAAACAAAAACAATACATTAGTGGACAGTTTATTCAACATGAATATTATAAGCATCAATGAGAAGAACAAATTAACAAACAGAACAGCGATGGCACCAAGACTTTATGGACTTCCGAAGATACACAAAGAAGACACCCCATTACGACCAATTTGTTCCTCAATTAATTCACCATCTTACGGACTCTGTAAATACATCGTCGACATTTTAAAGAACCTGACAAAGAATTCACCTTATAACGTAAAAGACGCAATAGACTTCAAATCAAAAATCAACAACACCTATATTGATGACGACGAAATCCTTATATCCTTTGACGTGGTGTCCTTATTCCCCAGCATTCCAGTTAACCTAGCTATAAAGACAATTGAAAGAAAATGGGAACAAATAACAAATTTTACAAAAATACCAAAGGACTTATTTCTAAAAATATTAACTTTCTGCATCAAGGACACCAGATATTTCAAATATAATGACTACATTTATGAACAAAGAAAAGGAATGCCAATGGGCTCTCCAGCTTCCCCTGTGATTGCTGATATAATCATGGAAGAACTATTAGACGCTTCAATAGGAAAATTAACAATAAAACCTAGAATTATCACAAAATATGTAGACGACTTGTTTGGGATTATAAAAAGAGAAGAAGTTGACAATACCCTAAAAACATTAAACGCATTTGATCGACAAGTACAATTTACCATGGAAAAAGAACAGGACAATAAACTCCCCTATCTGGACTCGATTGTTCATAGACAAGGCAACCTGCTGAAATTGGATTGGTATCAGAAGCCAACGTCATCTGGAAGGCTGATCAACTTCTATTCCAATCACCATAGACGAATAATTATCAATACAGCGACGAACTTTATAAATAGGGTATTTAATATAAGTGACCAGTCATTTCACACAGACAACGAGATGAAAATTAAGAAAATTCTAAGAGCTAATGACTTCCCAAAACAAACAATCAACGACCTTATAAAATACACTAAAAGGAAACCAATTAAACATAACAATGAAAAAGAGGGGAAGATATATAAATCACTGACATATATACAAGGATTCTCAGAAAGGTTCAAAAATGCTGACGTGTATAACAAGGACAAATTTCAATTAGCACTTAAGACAAATTGTTCAGTAAATAAGTTATTCAGTAGAACTAAGTGTAAGATAAAGAATGAGGACAAGTCTAATGTTGTTTATAAGATATCATGTAATGGAGACAAGTCCAACATATGCCAAAAGGTATATGTTGGCACTACCAAGACCAAACTTAAAACTAGACTTTCCTCACATAAATCTGACCAAAAAGCTACTGACAGGCCAATAGAGCAAAAAACTGCTCTTGCGGCCCACTGTACTTTGACAGGGCACACGCCGAATTTTAAAGACGTAAAAATACTTGCAGAAGAGAGAAACTATAAACGAAGATTTACTCTCGAAGTATTACATATTATTGACGTTCCCACGGATAAGAGAATAAATTACAAAACGGACACAGAAAACTGTGCGAAAGCTTATCGTCATATTGTACAAAAATACAGACGAAAACAAAACATGACTTTTAGTTGACAACAACTTGTGCAGACGAACAGGACGACGCTAATTATTTTTAATGTAATTATTTGTAAAATTGTTTCGTGATTTTTATAGTTTACATTTGTTATAATTTAAATATGTTTTTGTTTAGTGTTTTTACCCCTGATGATGGTTGACGAAGGCAACCGAAATATTGGGAAAAATAAAATAAAATAAAACAAACAACACCAGTTTTTCCATGGCCTCAAGCTGAACAAATACAAAAGAGAATTAATAAAACAAAAGGTCAACAATACACAACATCAATTATTCATAAAATTGTTGACTTCGTTACTGTGCTTGTCGTATGGGTTATGTACTAGAATTTATTGTAATAGTTTGCAGTTGTACGAGGGTAGGATAAGAATAGCAAATACTCCACCGCGACAATATCAGTGAAATATTCCATAACTTACGATTTGAAAAAATCCAGAGGTTATAGCCTTGTCACACTGCATGCAAAATCTAATTTAAATGACATAAGGTCGATTTTCAAATGTCAGATGCCATACAAATTTGACAATTGAAAATCTATCTCATGTCATTTAAACTAGATTTCGCATGCAGTGTGACAAGGCTATTACTAGTATTTTATGTAAACATTTCAGCAGTTTTCCATGTCTAGACCAAGTCATGTTTGGTGAACAAAGTATTTCTTGTCTCAGACTAATCATATGATCCTCAAACATGATTTTAAATTCACCTGTGAACACTGTATTTTGGGACATGTAAACATGAATCTTCTTGAAGGCCATAATTGGCCCTTCGATGTGACACAAAACACCGCCGACCTGTTAATCGCCCTGTTTCACTGGGATTTTGTAGGCAACATAAAACGAGTCTTGTTTGGCTTTGTTACTTTTCCATCTGCCCTCGTATACATGTATTTGCTTGTTTAGAACAATCGCTTTTTTTCACTCTTCTATACGTCTGAATGCATGAAGTATTCAAAATAGTTTAGAATTCAAATGGAGTGTAATAGCAGTCATGCCACGCCATGATTCGGTGCAATAATACGTTCAATATATTGCCTTAAGATCAAAAGTGCTTGATTGTGATAGAAGGTGTTGTAGTAATTTGTATTATTTTATTTGTTGTGCAATTTTTTTCCTGTAAAGTGTGATCCAAGAAGAGGTTCAACAAAAAAATTGGAATATTTTTAAATCACTGCAAAGCCGAGGAGGGGATTGACATTATTTTTTATTTTTGTAAAAAAACGCCAATTGTGAAATATTTGCCACATCAGTGGATTTTAAAATGTGTATGGTTACCAAAAATATAGCCCTAACCCTGCAACACGATATTCATAGAAAGAAGATGAGGTGTGAGCGTAAGTGAGCTGCTCTTTAGCCGCCGAAGCGTTCACACGTTCTTTTAATTGATCTATATTTTCTTTAGTTATTTTGTAAATATATTTTATTAATATTAAATCAGAAGTGGACGATGAACGAGAGTTTTTAATCTTAGAAATGTAACCCACAATGGAATCACCTTTTCCATAGATCTCGAATTATCATGCGGCATGTTTAACTATTTTACAGCAATCTTGTTGCTATAGAACTTTAATTTATGTGTTCACATGGCCTTAGAGTAGTATTTTCACAATATATCTTCGGTATGCCAGAGAAGTAAAGAAAACAAAAGCAATTCGGATAATTCCATAGGTGGGGCAAGACAACAAAGTCATTCCCATCGAAGCTATTTTTAGGAATTTATAATTTATCCTATACAAGACTACTGATTGGTAGTTTACATTTCATTGATTTTAAATTTTGATTTACTTCCAATATTTTTTTGACATTTTATCCCCAGAAAATGACTTGGGTCCTTCTACTACACCGTGCGACAATTTTACATTTATTTTATTGAACCTAAGCAAGACAATATACATGTGAAACTAGAGATCGTATGTAGAAAAAACTATCTTTTTTACAGGACTTTTAATTTCCAAACGATATAGATGTTTAAATAATTTATTTTTATACTTTAACGAGTCATACAAAGATATGGGTATCTAATAAAAGGGAAGACTATTTGTTAAAAATATTATAAATATAATGCTTTTATCAGTATAGTATTTACAACAATTTCAAAATTATTTATTTAGTTTATTCATGTTTTACTATTTAAGGTGGAAAACGTTAAATGGCTGTTAATGCTAAACTAATACAGATATACGTATGACTTTTTTAGTATTTTTAACAGACATTTGTATCTTTCATTTCATACCCATATCGCCTGTGTATGGCTCTCGGAAGTATGAAAATAAATTATTCAAACAAATGTATGCTTTGTAAATTTAAAGTCCTGTAAAAAATATAAAAGATCACCAAATAAAATGTACACAGTTTTTCTACATATTATCTCTAGTTTCATGTGTAGATGGTCTTGTTCGGGTCCAAAAAGTACTGTCGCACGGTGGAATATATCGTCACCTGAAATGCACGAGACATTTACCTAAATTTTCAGGAGAAGCAAAAAACGTTAAATTGCAAAGTTCGGATTGTGTTAATAAATTCTATAATCTTGGACATAGATGTCTATAATTTTCAGAGATTATGTAGCTCAGACATATGTAAATATAAAAAATATAATAATATATAAAATATAATAAATATAGATAATATCCCAGTTCAAAAAAATATAAAAAATGTAAATATAGTTGAAGTTTATGAGATTGAATATTTTTAAATTTTCGTTATAAAATCTTTATTTCTTGGCGTGAAAGTCTAAAATTTGGTGATATTGTGTATTTCAGTTAAATGTAGCCTAATCAATCCAAAACTCGATTTGCGATTATTTGATGTTACGTCTTTTTGCATTTCAGGTGACGATATATAAAATTATTGAAACAAGGAATTGAAACAAGTCGATTAATCGACTTTGAAAATAAAACTGATTTTCATATTGTGAAAACTCTATTCTCATAGCCTTTTCACACTACATGCTAAATCTAGCTGAAATGACATAGGTCGATTCACAAATGCCAGCTCCCATACAAATTTGACATTTGTAAATCGAACTTGAGCTGAAATTGCTTGATTTCGCATGCAGTGTGAATATTGACATACGGCCGATTTACAAATGTCAATTCGCATACAAATTTGACCTTATGCCTTCTCAAGCTGAAATCGATTGATTTCGTATGCAGACTAAAAATGCTATAATAGCCCTATTATGCAAAATCTAGCTGAAATGACATAATGTCGTTTAGCAGAAGTCATTTCCCATACAAGTTTATCATTTGTAAAATGACCTTATGTCATTTCAAGTTGAAATCGTTTGATTTCGCATGCAGTCTGAAAAGGCTATTTATTATCAGCATGTTGATGAAAAATGTTGCCAGTCATGTGTTGCCAACATCATTATTGACAGACCGCACGCACCTCGACCAACTACGCTGTTGATTAATTTCGTAGTTCGTTTGTTTCGTAATAAACAGCTCTCAACAAAAATTAGTTAGCCCGCATTTTCCTCCAACACGATTTGGTAATAGAGTAATTAGAAAACATATTGTCGCATTTAATTAAAATTACTGGGAAGCAAAAGAAAGCGAACTTCTCAAGGAATCTTAACGAGTTGTGGACAAAACAATTCGATGTGCCTCTTTACAGAGAGAGAGAATATTAATTTAATTTCGTCTTTTTCCAAATCATCACAAGTTTAATAATAATAAAAGTCATTGTCAATGTGTGATGACTAGGCAAGCCAACACTGGGGCTTGAAATGAAAATGAAATTTTTATATAGTCTCCTTCTTCCACCACAAGCCATATAATTATAACCATTAAACGGCCGGACAAAAAGCAACTCCTTTATGATTTTTTAATAATAACGCATGCCTGGCAAAAATTGCCACATTGGTCTAGGCGTTTGCCGCCATAGAGCACCACAATTCGAGTATAATTAAAACGAAATGTTCCCTCGGTTAAGACGAAGAGTAGAATAAATAATTGAATTAATGGCAATCAAAGCAGCAGCAGCGGCAGCAGCAACGACATCAACATCACCAATCATCCATCCTCTTTGTCTTTCGCAATGATAAATGTGTGACATGAGAAAGTCCAGAAAATCTATAAAAAGCCAACAAGAAAAATCTCGGTAATAATGCCGGCCACAGCCAGATGAACGCAAACGCACTCGAAGATCATCACATTGGAGAACGGCGTCCATAGGACCAAGAGCAGCGACCATAATCAAACATCAAACCGAAGTGAATGGCTAAGCAAAGTGTTCGGCTGCAATGGGGTGAGGGAAATTAAAGTTGTCGTCAGAGGATAGTCTTCTCAAAAATAGAAAAACTTAGTTCTTAGTAACGAATGATCAAAAAAAAAAACTGAAAATAAATTTTGTATTGTATAGCTAATGAGATTGTACTTGGCCACGCAAGCCAACGAAACATAGCCTTTTCAGACTGCATGCGAAATGGCATAAGGTCGATTTACAAATGTCAGATCCCAAAGAAACATATAATTTTCAGACTGCATGCAAAATCTAGCTGAGGTGACATAAGGTCGATTTACAAATGTCAGATCCCAAAGAAACACATAATTTTCAGACTGCATGCGAAATTTAGCTGAAATGACATAAGGTTGATTTACAAATGTCAGATCCCCTACAAATTTGACAATTATGTCATTTCTCTAGATTTCGCATGCAGTCTGAAAGAGCTATAAGGTCATGTTAATGCAAAATTTTGCATTGTTAACTTAACTCTTCATTGGATTAACGAAAATAAATTGAAACACAAAACAAAAAAATGTAAAATAAAAAACCCATTTGAGGAACAATTTTAATGAAATTTGCCACGAAAAACCAAAACACCCTTTACACTATGAATAAATAAATATACAATGTCTCCTCCTCCTTCTCATCTTCTGTCTAGAAGTCGTAGACACATATATTCAGCAACAAGAAGTTGCACGAGCATGGGCTCGTATACGGAGGAACAACAGTAACAGAAATGCAGAAGCTAGTTTACTTGTCAGGAGACATGGGGTAATGGGACCAATGTTTCGTTCGGCCTGCATGAAAGCAATGCTAAAGGCCTGTGGCAGGTTTCAACAGTGGACTAATGATAAAAACAACTGCAACAGCTACACTGCCAAACTAAAATTGCAGAGCAGAGACGACGTCTGTCTAGCAAAAATGCCTTTTAGTTGGACAACTTGGGTCATTTCGTTTCGTCCGTTGGTTCTATTAAAGCACTAGGCCATTACTGCGCATGCAATGTGTGCAATGCCATCCCTGCTGGCCCCTCCACAGTCATGGGCTTCAAGGGTCCTCCTCAGAATTGGAAAACAACGTCTTGGCTGGCCGGTAAGAGCAGAAGAGGTGCCATGAATAAGTGCATGCATTACAGATTGTTGCAATTAAATGTTGAAATATTTCCAAAGTTGAAATGCTGATGAAGTTTGCTGACGAATGGCTGAAAACAATACTTAATAAACAATTTTCTTCGTACAACAGACGAGCATGAGCGAGAGACGACAAAGACCGAGAGACAGAGTTATGCTTAGTAAACAATTTGGCATTTTGGCAGAAAGAAAAAAATGTGTTGTCAGCAAAAATGAATAGCAACATAAATTTTTAAATCGCTGTGACTAACAACATATTTACAAAAGGGTTTCGCTTTGTATTCAAACCACTTTCTGATATGAGATCCACAAGCTGAAAAAATTAATTGGAGATGAAAAAAATAAAAAAATAAAATTGTTTCGCAACATATCGCTGATTGAATATTAGATGGGGCAGATGCGCCACATGACACTCTCTTCATATACTCTCATTCAATAAATCGCCAGTAGTGAAAGTAGTTTAAAATCCAACGTGCGAGCGGAATTGCCAACATTTTTCAATATGTAGCTATAATGATTGAAGTGATATCGGTAGTTATATAATTTGTGTCCAATTATTTAAAAAATTCTCAATCTTTACTATTTACTATTATATTCAGAAGTGGGATATTAAAAATGCAAACTTCTTATTTGATACATGATCGTTTTTAATATACCTTCCAGTCACTGATATCGATTGTACTTTATAAAAGTACCTAAAGGATTATTGCGTTAAAAAAAAACTTCAGAAGTGGGATATAAAATAAGCTAGTAATATATAAATATATGAAATCGTCCGAGAATCAGCTGATGAAAATCTCTCCCAAAAAATGTCGATGGCTATATTGAAAGCCCTTTTTACATGGCGTGAATTTCTGTTGTTATCGAAAACAAGAAATCCTATCATAGCGTGTAAAGTGGCCTTTATTAACAGACATTAAAATGTTTGGCTTGGTTTAGTGATAATGTTGTCAATGAACATATGTACCTTATCCTTCTCTGTCATATGTAGTAATATGACATTTCTACAGACAGTGGAAATATAAAGTGAATATATATACCTATGGGCCATTTAAAATTTTAAATTTGAACTACCGATTACTTTGACTTTGAAATGTAGAATAATATGCATTTTTATATTAATTTCCAGGTTAATGTTTGACATTTGCAAAATGGGACGCTGTACGCTCGAATAAACTTGGGAAATATTAAAAACTTACTTCCAAAGTAGTGAGTCTTACTCTTAAATTACTGTAAGAAATTTACGTGGAAAAGAAGAGTTCAGCCCTCATGAAGCTCATTTTCATTTCGCATATGAGGTTCAGAGAACCCACACGTGGCTATTGAGAGGTCAATGCATCCATGGTGTAGATTTTGGGCGAGCCAGTCGTGGTAGTTATACGAATGATATTCTATTCCATTATTAAATTACAAAGTTCAACCTTTCCAATAAAAGCAGAAATTTTAAAAAATAATCAGTACTTTTTTTGTTACATGGCCCACCTTATATATGCATCGTGTATCGTGGTCTTCCATCACCAAAGGCTCTGGTCTGTCGCTGCGAAAACTATCTAATGCCTTTTCAGACTGCATGCGAAATCTAACTGAAGTGATGATAAGGTCGATTTACAAATGACAAATTTGTATGGGAGCTGACATATGGAAATTGACCTTCCGTAATTTCATCCATCCAAAATTACTATATAAATTTATTTTGTTACATTAAATAAATAAAATACGTAAATAGAAAAATTTGTCACACTTTTTCGTACGGGCTTTAATTGCACAGAAATATTTCTTTTTATGATCGACATCACCTGCTGCGCGTATGGCATTGCGGTAACATCCACATGCAGATGGCGTTGTCGTTCATTTTCTGGCTGTCAAAGTAGTAGTTTTTGTGGACACTGTAAGAAAAACATTCAAAAACTAATTTGTTGTGTGTTTTAATAAATTGTCTTCCCCAGACTATGTATGGGGGAGTCCAATAGTGCCGTCATCCTGATGGAAACCTGTTCAATTTCCTTTGATAGCATTGAGATGAGTTTTGTATAAATTATGCCCCAAAACATGCTGCACATTTAGTGCTCCAAGATATATGCTCTTCCTCCTTAGACACATTCAAAAGTGGGATATACCGTTAAAAAATAATTCGTTTTAGTTTTTCTTTCAAATTATGCAAATTCCAATAGTGCGCGTAGGGTTACTGGATGATTGCTGTGGTTGGATTTGACTTGATTTTTTTTGGTCGGTATGATTGTCATTCATTCCGAATAAATCCCAGCCGCTCCCTCGACACCCATTACTTTATGAACTGTTCATTGTTGTACAAATTGTCTGTTATCATCTTATTTGCGTTGACATACAGAGCGGGTTTTGCTCTTTCTTCTTTGCTAGTTCTCGGGCTCTTTATGGCTTGTATTCAATTTAAATGATAATTTATGTGTAAATTTCACACACACACAGCTACAACAATAATAGGAGTAAAGTGTGCGAGTTTTATTAAAAAACAAAACAAGAAGAGGCGAAGGACAAAAATAGAACGGCAACACCAGCAGCTCCCTGGCTAAATTGCAAAATAAACCCGATGAAGTGGTGGGAGAAGGGGGTGCCTGCCACACAAAAATAACACGTCAGCCAGACGTGATGGCGCTGACAAGGAATGCCAGTAGCTAGAGTTACATACTCCTCCTCGTAGTATTGTGAAAGTGAAACGAAAAAAGTTGCTGTTTTTGTTAATTTGCTTTGGCTCTTTTTATCAGGAAACTTGGAAAACTTTATTCGGAGGTTTATTAACGATTGGTACAGGACCAAAGGACCAGGACATGTGTGTGCGAGTGTGTGTTAAGTGTTCTGGCCAGGGACCACAATTGTGGAATTCCACAAAAACAAGCGGTTACCACAGTTCAAAGGATATTCTGGTTTAATTTGATAACTTTATGCCAGAATGCAGAGCAATTTAGAGGGGAATATTTGTGATTTCTACTAACATATCGTATCGTATCGTTAAAGTTGTTGTTATTATTGTTATTTGAAAAATAAAAAGCATTGAATCAGCTAACTTTCATAATAATTTACGTTATTTGTGAAGAGATAAGTAGAGGACAACTTTTCCCATTTCCTTTTCTAATTTCCTAAAAGACTTGGTTTTTTCTTTTCTTTGCGCTTTTTACTCATTCCATTAGCAAAAATGTCATTTTGTTAGAGGACAACTTTTCCCATTTCCTTTTCTAATTTCCTAAAAGACTTGGTTTTTTCTTTTCTTTGCGCTTTTTACTCATTCCATTAGCAAAAATGTCATTTTGTTACACAACAACCACTGCTATAATTGTTGTGTTGAATTTAAGCACTGAACTCCTTCCAACTTGAGAGTTCATTCATATCAGGAAATGCTCAAGAAGTTGCTGTTGTTGCTTTATATTCTCACATAAATTTGAAAATAACAAAAAAACTGCATTACATGATAAACTAAAAATATCCGTCCATCCAACAACACACACATTATGCAGTTGGAATATAAATCTTTTCTTAGTTTTTTATTTTTTTCTTAATCATCTTTTATTCAGCCTCTAGAATTACTCTCAGAGAGAAAAGTCAGTCAGTCGAATGAAATATCTCCGAATTTGATTTGAACTGGGAATTTGTATGACAGTTTACACTGCATGATTTTTGAAAAACTTGGAGGTCAGTTTTGATTCTGTGAAATGGTATTGGTAGTTACATAATTTGTGTTCTATTATTCAAAAAAATCTCAATCTTTCAGCTAAAATTAGATTTACCATTGTGTTGCCCAGTGTAATTTTTATTACTGTTGTATTCAGAGGTGGGATATCAAAAATAAAAACTTCTTATTTGAGCTCATACACGATCGACTTGAATATACCTTCATGTCACTGATCTCGAATCTACTTTATTAAAGTACCTAAAGTATTATTGCGATAAAAAAAACTTCAGAAGTGGGATATAAACCAAACAAATATAAAAATAAACATATAAAATATTGCGAGATTCAGCTGATGAAACTCATTTTAAATTGCGTGAGTTTCTGTTGTTTAAAATCGTGTAAAGTAGCCTTTATTGATGATATTAAAATGTTAGGTTAGGATATGTACCACCTTCTTCTATTCTCTGACATATCTAGTAATATGCCATTTCTATAAACAGTGGAAAGAGAAGGATCTTGTATATGCCGGGAAGCCGCCAGTACCAGATTTGTATCGTGGTCTTCTATCACCAAAATTGACCAAAATTGACTGTTGCTGAAAAACTATCTAAAACGTTCTCAATTCATCAACACAAAATTAATATATAAATATACTTCGTTATATTAAATAAATAAAATACATAAATAGACAAATTTGCCTAACTCATCGTACAACTTTTAATCATCACCAACATTTCTGTTGATGGTCGACATCAGCTGATGCTGGCCTAATGGTCCTAAACATATGATCTGTCGATCATCTGATGAGCGTATGGCAATGCTGTAACATACACATCCACAGATGGCGTCATCGTTCATTTTCTGGCTGTCAAAGTAGTTGTGTACTCCGTACGAAGAAGCAAAAAAACTAATTTGTTCTGTGTTTTAATAAATTGTCTCCTCTAACATAAGTCTAGGTCAATTTCCATTGATAGCCTTGTGATCACATATGACGGGTTGCATGATTTTTGAAAAACTTGGAGGTAATTTTTTATTCCGTGAAGAATTTTCACCGGAAAATATTATCAGTGGCATGTAAATGGTAAAAATGCTCATATTTGTAAGTTTTCACCACAAATCTAATTGTACAAAAAATCTACATGTGTAAACTCTATTATAGCCTCGTCATACTGCATGCGAAATCTAGCAGAAATGACAAAAGGTCGATTTACAAATGTCAGATCCCATTGAAATTTGACGTATGAAAATCGACCTTATGTCATTTCAAGCTGACATCGATTGATTTCGCATGCAGTGTGGCAAGGCTATTCCCCGAAAGAACTACAAACTTAAAGACGCGCGTACACTATAGCTTATTTGCAACACTGCGTTTTCTTAAATCTCCGGTTAGTTGGGGTTGGCGAATCACTTAATCAAGAGAACCACAGCGTCGCCAATAAAAAGATTTGGCAGATGCGGACCTTAAACCCCTACCCCTATTAATATCATATTATTATTAATTACATTAATTTTATAAAATCTTAGTATAAGTCGGTCTGTTTGTTTGTTCCGCAATCACGGCTGAACCGATGTTGAAAATTGGTACATATATATTACTGACCACGAAAAAGATCAATTTGATGCGGAAATTTGGATTTTCGTTTTGTGGGCGGAGTGGGCGTGGCAAAAGTGTTTTTGAGAACTAGAAGGCAGAAAATTGGTACGTATATATTACTGATAACGGCTGAACCGATGTTGTAGAAATTTTCAGTATTGATATAAGCAGGTCTGGAAGGAACTATAGACTATAGAATTTTTAAAAATTTGATCTGTGGGCGGTGGGAGCGTGACAAAGTGTTTTTAAGAGCTAGAAAGCTGAAAATTGGTACATATATATTACTGACCACGAGAAAGATCAATTTGATGCCGAAATTTGGATTTTCGTTTTGTGGGCGGAGTGGGCGTGGCAAAAGTGTTTTTGAGAACTAGAAGGCAGAAAAATGGTTTTTTTATCTGGCGAAGCGGGCGGGGTTCAGCTAGTTATATATATATATTAAAGCGGTACTGAATACCTCATTTATCCGATAAACTTAATGCTTCAGAGACATTAAATTGTTTTCACACGTGATGGCAGTGCTGCCAAGTTCGTCAAAATGAGGACCATGCCATTTGTTAAGATGCTGAAAAACACCTTGGCTCCACTTTACATTCAATCGAATGCACATTTTCCTTTGGCTGTAAGATGGCGCACAAGACCAGGACGGTCTACGAATTTCCATGATATGTCACATTTAGACTTCCTTGTTTAACAAGAAAAACTATATTTTGCACTCGAATATTTCGTTTTTATGAACTTTTTCTCGGCTGTTGTTGTTGCAGTTCGACTCGTTTTTATTTTTGGTTCGCTGCTCGGTGAGTTGTTTTTTTTTCGTTGTCAAATCGTACGTATGACGGTGGCATAAAGATCAAGAACGTGGCGGCGGTGCTGATGATGCTGATGGTCTTGGTGTTGGTTTTGTTTAGTGGTGGCCCTGCCATTTCTCATTTCTTTTGCGTTGCCCCCGACCAGATACAGGCAGACAGGAAAGAAAGAAAGATAGAAAAAAACCCAAGCACACTGCAGCAGAGTAAATTCGGCAAAGTGGACGACTACTACTGCAGCATGGAAGACATCAATCATGTGCCGTATGGCGGAAAGTTACTCGAATCTTTTACACATTTTCGGTGACACTTATTGGTCGTTGTCTCTCTCTCTCTCTCTATCTGTGTGCAAAATACACAAATAAAAAAGATGCAAATTGTTGCAAGCTTATTTACGAGTTGCAGTTGTCAAGGCTCTGAATATTAGCATACACACAGATGTCAGGCGGAGGGTGGTGGGAGTGTGGGGGAGGGAGGTAAGTCTGTGTGACATTGCCCCAGCCATTTGAAGCCATTAAAAATATTAAAAACTGTGACAGTGCCACAAAAATTAACATGAAGTGTTGCAAAATATGAATATGGGAATTTCATATGCTTTTTTCGGCATTATGTTCGAACCACGGCAAATTTGATATTGAAATGAAAAATTATGCTGAAATGGCGGTGACTGATACGTTTCGGGAAAGTTTTAAAAGGAAATGCCATTGATTGGTTGACCATTATTTTAATCATAAAAAATGAATAAGAAAGCTCCTGCTCGGCGTACCATTAAACATTTTCCATTATTTCGAATCACATTCAAATTCATGTGTAATAATTTATTATCTCTTATTTATTTGTTAACAAATTAACATCTGCAAAAATGTCATAGAAAATTAATCATTTGGTTGATGGACAACTTTGAATTGCTAGATGACCTTATTTTTTCACGTTATTCATGATTCACTAGCTTAGCTTGAATTTCATGCTAATTTTTTCGAAAAAAATTGTCAGTTATTTTTTGTCCGCGGTGGGCAAAACAAAAAGACCTTGAGTTAGTCTCTTGAACAATTAACGAGAAGAAAATTAACATAACTACGGACGACAGCAAAATATGATGAATGATTCATGTGAAATTGGAAACGGAACGAGTACTCGTATGCATGCAATGAATAATTCCAAAGTCTTGATATTTTTTTTTTTGACTAGAAAAGTGGAAAAGGCGAAATAAAATACTTACAGAGAACGTTTACTAACGTGAAGAAGAAATCAAGTCAACCAGCAAACTAGTAAAAATTCAATACTGAAAACCAGGAAATTAAACACTTTTGTTTACAGTAAGAGCAACAAAAAGAGGTATGCCACCATTAGCACAACGGCCACCACCAACACCACCATCAAAACTTCATTTGATAACATGCAAAATTACGAGGTGTGTATGAAAAGGAAAATTTTGTTTATGACAAGCGGCTTTGAATGAAAAAGCTTCGCAAACGAAATAGTTTGTTTGCTGCTAAAGTTTATTTGTTTGAAAACGCAACTTAATTTTAATGTAAAAATTATTACTTGGCTCCTCACTGATTTACCTATTAATGGCGTTCGGAGTCCGATTTCAATTGTAGTTCTGTTGCCGAACGACCATATGATCGATCTCAGCTGATGCGTATATGGCAACGCTGTATCATCCACATGCTGAAGATCGAGCTGATGCGTATATGGCAACGCTGTATCATCCACATGCTGAAGATCGAGCTGATGTGTTTATGGCAACGCTGTAAAATCAACATATAGATGGCGGTATGGTGTCCTTTATGATTGTAAATTCAGTAGTTTTGTGTACTCCGTACAAAGCAATAATACGCGCTAAAAATAAAATATTGGAAAACTAATTTGTGGTGTTTTAATAAATTCTTTCCTCCAGACTCCAGTCAGGAAAGACCAACAATGCCACCAAACTGGTAGGATCCTGTTCAAGTCCATTCCAGTGAATTTCGCACAGATCTCTTTGATAAAAGATAATTTCTATCCATTTATCGTTGAAAGGATAGTTTACACTCTGTGATTTATTAAAGAACTTAGAGGTCAAGTTTGGTTCTATGAATTTCCACCGGAAAAAATACTTCATTTTACATATCTACGTGGTAAGTAGAGGATTCAAACTATTAAAAAAATACGTTTTTTTATTAAATTGTCTCCTCCAGACTCCAGTCAGGGAAGACCAACAAACTGCCTCCAAACTGGTAGGATCCTGTTCAAGTCCATTCCAGTGAATTTCGCAGAGATCTCGTCGATAAAAGATAATTTCTATCCATTTATCGTTGAAAGGGTAGTTTACACTGTATGATTTATTAAAGAACTTATAGGTCAAGTTTGGTTCTATGAATTTCCACCGGAAAAAATACTTCATTTTACATATCTAAGTGGTAAGTAGAGGATTTAAACTATAATTCTTTAAAAAATACGTTTTTTATTATTAAATTATCTCCTCCAGCTAGGGAAGACCAACAGTGCCACCAAACCTAAAATCATATCGCAGAGATACAGGCGATAAAAGATTAGTTCTATCCATTTATCGTTAAAAGGGTTGTTTACACTGTATGATTTGATTATGATTATTCTTATGAAATACTCTTTTCTTCTTTCAAATTGTACGATAAATATCTATGTGTAAAGCAGCCTTTACATTATGCGATTGTGTAAAACGATTTTTGGTGAGAGGAATCGCATAATTCCTCTCCCGCTTTCAAAAAATCGCATCGAAATTCGTTTCACCCGTTTACACTTATCACACAATAATAATGCAAAATTAAGAGAAAAACATTTAACATGCGATTTTAATTTTAGCTTACTTTATTTCTGATTTCATTTGCTGTGAAATATAACTCTGATCGAACAAAAAGGGTGGAGTTTTTGACAAATTTCAAAAAATTAAAAAATCGAACAGACTGTCAAAATTTACGTGTGAAGCACCATTTACATTATGCGATTGTGTAAAACGAGAGAAATTTCATGATTCCTCTCCCACTTTCAAAAAATCGATTCGAATCCCGCGTTTACACTAATCGCACTATAATAATACAAAAATTGAAACAAAAAATAAATAAAAATAGATTGTCTCGTAAAATATAACGCTGATCGCACAAAAAGTGTGGAGTTTTTTTACAAATTTCAAAATATATAGTCGAACAGACCATCACAATTTACGTGCGATCCTCTCTCGAAGCCGTGTGGTTTCGTTTACACTATGCGGCTTTAGATGCAATTTTTGGTTCTGCGAATTTCCACGATTATTCCTAAAAAATAATATTTTTTAATTTTCAACATAATCTACTTCCAAATTGTACGATAAATCTCGTGTCGACCTATAAACTTAAAGGTTCTGCTACACCGTAGCCTTTTATTATCAACATTGCGAATCAGCTGTTCAAGAAAACCACAATAAAAGAGTTACAAACTTAAAGCATCGTACTCCGAAGCTTTTTATTATCATAACTGCGAATCAGCTGTTCCAGAAAACCCACAATCATATGACACGACCGATCTACAAACTAAAAGGCTCGAAGCCTTTTATATCAACACTGCGAATCAGCTGTTCCGGAAACCACAAACAATAAAAAGCTATGGTAAATGCGACCCAAGATTATATGAAATGATTCCAATCCCTACATTTCAATTTTACCAGACTTATGGCAAGACCTTCGCAACAAAAAAGTTGCGTCTGCGTTATGGTTTCTTCGGAATATGCAAAGCAATCAAACGAGTAAAAAATGCCAGCCCAGAAATATTGAGCGTGACGCCAAAAATGCGTGGTCGTGAATGAGCAGCAGGCAGGCAGGCAAAGTGTTCAACATGAAAGATATGTCAGGCATGATTGATGAACTCTGTGTAAGCACCCAAAATCCTGCAGCAAACAAAACGTGATTTTTCGTTTTTCCCCCATTTAGGCAACGAAATGTTGCAAGTTTTGACTTGCCCAAACATAAGCATAAACATTAAAATTGGCAACAGCAAAAAAAAAATGAACCACTGCAACTGTAATTCACTTCCTTCTTGACGACAATCAGTGGTCAAGCCAACAAAAAACATTTCATATCATTAGTGCCGAAAAAAGAGCGAAGCACCACATGAAACCCCACAACAACGTGATGTGATCGTGCTGGTGACCAGCTAATTAAGTTAAATGTCCATTATGACACTTAAGAGCCAAATGGAATGGCAACGCACAGCAGGACGACCGACCGACCATGACGATAAGTTGAAAACAATTAAATCAAAATTCAGTTTGTTTGTCATTCTCCTGCTTTTTGCAAACGACGGAGGGGTGCTGCGGGGCCTTACAAAACATGTTACATAGGCCGGTTCACTGCAGCAGACATATTGGCTACCAGCCAATTAACAAAAGAGCCACTTCGCCACACACAGCACAGCACCGCCGGCAGCAGGGACAGCAGCCTCACTGCTTGCAGTGGTTAGTCATAATGACAGATATGTATTTTATACAGAGAGAGACAGTATGCACCTTGAGAATGTATGCGCATGCGCAGAGCACGACACACAACACAAATTGACAATTTCTAAAACTTGTCATTGGGGAGTGATGCGTGATGCATGCGTCCGCAAACTGCATCTTATGCCGCAAAATTGCATACTTGCTAAGCACTTGAAATGACACTTTAATTGTACCGTTATATACTTTACATATCCGTTTCCCCCTCATTTTTTTTATTTCACGTTTGTCATTAAGCGGGGATGTTATGGGGAAATTATCATGATGCATTTGTGCGTTGCATGCAGATACAATTTTGTGGAAGTTGCAGCACTGGTCGGCCTCTCAAGATGAACGTACGCTTACAATATGCCCAGATCATTGAACCACTGATTGAATTGAGTTTTTCCAAAGAATTTAATCAACATAAAACGTAATCTACACTCTGACTTGTTCGAGTGTATTGACATATGAGTGATAATATGCTGAGGAGTCAGGTGTGTGCAAACGAAGGCCCTTGTATTTATTATTGTTATATATTTGAAATATTAAAATATTAAAAAATTAAATATCACTTGGCTTTCCTTTAGCAGCATATGGCCCCTTCAAACCAAGGCCCGAGAGTACAGAGGGCATGGCCCACTATATTTGTGTATGACTTTCAGTATTGGGCAAATGTAATTTAGAAAATCCACTTGGCTTTCCCTTTGCAGCATATAGCCTGGGGCCCCTCATATGTGCCCCAATTGTTCATCTCCGGCTTGTGCACAACTGCAGTGTTCTGGCAACCGCCAACCACCAACTAACTGAAACTGTAAATTATAGTGATTGTCGGGGCTCTTTTTCTATTCGCTTTATCTTATTGCAACATTTCATTAAATCTTTCAACAGATTTCTCTGAGGTTTCCAGGTTTCTGGCTTTTGATACTCGCAGTTCGGTGTGTTTGTCTCCTATTCCATTCCATTCCATGCGATTCCATTCGATTCGATTTTGTTATTTTAATATTCTCTGGTTTTGCCATTTAAAGGCAATTCAACATTATTTTGCCGTTTATGCCACTTATGGCATTTGCCATTATGTTGTAGCTTGCAACATTCTCGGCTAGCGGTGGTGGTGTGTGTCTGGTGTGCAATAACAACAACCACATCTCTTCAGCAGCTCATGAAGTGGTTATAATAAGAACGCACCAAAAACCACAATCACATACCAAGAAAGCCAGCACCACCAGCAGCGACACTCGTCCAACTCGTGGTGTGGTACGGCGGCTCGAAGGAAGGGGTCGATGCAAGGCTTCCCGGTTGGCACAATGTAAAAGATGTTTTATCTTTGGCCATAGTTGAAATGTCTTGTCTTTGCTTGTCTTCAGTTTTGCTTTATTTTTGCCATATATGCAGAAATGTAGTACATACCTAGAGCCAAGTTGTACAGTGGGTTTCAAAAGATTGTAGCTGCAGATAGGGAGATTCTGATAATATTTAACTGAGTTCATTTCGAAAAAAGAAAAATGTAGATTTGGGAATCAAATGAAAAACAGTTTTCGGTTCGGAAATTTGCTGACGTTGAGGAACTTCAGGAAAAGGAGAACCGAAGGAGAATATAAAACCTCAAAATTTTTACAGATATTCCAATATTTGTTACTGCCTCATCCACAATGTCGAACCTTCTCAGCATGTCCCAGTGCACCCGTTGTAGAGCTACTGAGGATGCAATAAAGTAAACGTTGTTGGAACTCGGTCCTTGCATGACTCTATTGCACCCGAGTCATGTAGGGACCGAAAATTCGTATAGAGCTGAATATCTGCATGCTACGGTTGAAATAAAAGAAGTAAAATCCAAAATTCTCATGGCGCTTTTTAAAAAGCAAATGACGAACATATCGCAGCAGTCCCATGTTCAAAACCCGGCCGCAATATTTTATTTTTAAACTAGAAATGCCAATATTGCAATCCAGTAATTGCTGCAATTCCAGACATCCCCAACAAATCTGTATCCGCTTAATCTGCAGGTTAGTATGCGAGAGATACTGCATCTCTCCCTTACTAATCTGCTGAAAACGGAGCAGGAGCTTTTGCTGGGTTATTACTCCATAGAACTTCATAACCTATGCACAAAGTCCGTCTAATTTTTTTTTATGGTCCTTCGAGCCGATTGGCAATTCTGTCAAATTTGATTTGAAGAGATAAGATTAATAACATTCTAGGAATTTCAAGAAAGGATTTAACTATATCACTTCATTTTCCAGTCACGTCTTCTCTATTGTCTCTAATTGTTAGTGGTAACTGAACAGTTTACAAGCGCTGTTAACACCTAAAGATTTATTGTACATTTTGTTCATGGTCCTTCGAGCCGGCCGGCAATGTATAGACAAATAAATTAAATTGGCAGCCCTTTTTCATTTGTGGACGTTTTTAATGAATTTATCGACTTGTTTAATGCCGTGAATTGTATTTTTATAGATTCTTATCATTTTATAATTCAATCAAATTGGTTGGTTGAAAGTTTAACATAATTTAATATTTTACGAATTTCGAGCAAGGAATTACCAATATCATTTCATATGGCAGTCACGTTTTCTCTATTTGTTCTCCATGGTCACTGAAGAGTTTATGAGCGATGTTCACACCTAAAGATTTATTGCACAATTTGGAATCCGTTTCAAGTTCTTCAAGGCTTTTTAGATGAAAAATATTGTAACATTTAGTAGATCTAAGCCTAAGGTTACAGATAAAACTAAATTTTCCATTGAAATTAAGTTAAGTCATAAGATTTTGTCATAATCAATTATCAAGCTGTGCAATAAATCTTAAAGAGTAAACAACGCTATATTCAATCAAAAAAACACAATGTGGATCTTTAAATCAATCATGCGACTTGATTGATGTAAATGGAACTCGATTTTCATCAGGCAATTCAAAAATATGTTCCCTATGTAATTTATAAGAAGTATACAACATTTCATAGGCCGTTGTCCAGTATTGAGAGAATTAAGCAATAATTGGTTTGGAAATGTATATTTAACCGAAGAATTAATAGTGGAAATTCTAAATGGTGGATATACGGATTGGAATCATATGGAGCAATATATTGTCAATGTTCAGAAAATTTTTAATAAATGAATTTAACTACTGATATATATTTGGTAAACGACTGACGACTTTTGTCAACGTCGTATTGTAATATTTATATTCATTAAAACAAAATTTTATAAAGATAATTGTAATCATAAAATTATTGTTATTATATTTTTTCCTGAAAATAAATGAAGCACTACCACTACCACTACAATCAAGCAAACTGCTTTCGAAATCAAGCGATTTGTATGGGAAATGACAATTGTAAATCGACCTTATGTCATTTCAGCTTGTTTTTAGTCTCTAGGACTAAAAATCATAAAAACAAAGTTGGCAACGCACGAATGTGCGGTAAAAGAATATTATTGTGCTTTCTGTCATATAGTCTAAGGCGTCCTTTATTGCATGTGTACTCACGGCGGTGAAACAGTAATTCCACTGTAGATAGTATTGAGAATACTTACCTAAAAAGAGAAATAAGATAAAAATAACATTAGAATTCAATTACAATTATTTATGTATTGATAATAAATAAATATAAAATTAAATTTCAAACTAAGAAACAATATTAAGATATCAGGCTAACTTAATATATTTGTTGCAGATCGATCTCAGCGCATGCATTTATGGCAAAACTATATCATTCACGTATAGATGGCGTTATCGTTTCTTTTATGGTTGTCAAAGCAGTAGTTCCGTACGAAGCAGTAAAATAAAATATTAAAAAACTAGTTTGTTTCCTTTTATAAATTATGTCCTCTAGACTCAGTCTAGGAGAAACCAACAGGGCCACCCTTAGGTGGAAACATAAGTGAAATATTTCGGCTACGTCAGTTAGAGGGATATTCATTGACAAGCCAAGAAAATAATCTCTGGTAGTGTAAAGGAAGAATGTGGTACAGTTTTAATATGATTAAAAGCGATCATTCTAACATATTAGACCGTTTTATGAATGTTTTCTATGTTTTCACGAAGCCAATGAGGCAAACATAAATGGACGATGAAGAATCACTCTCCAATGGAGTCAAGGAAAAACATTTTGTTCCGACGAAGAGTTGTAGAAGACCCCAAATCACTATGAAGCACAAACGCTCTTTTGAAATGCACTGTTCCGCATATTATATATGTATATTCAATGTATTGATACTGCATTGTCTCTATAGATGTGTATGGATGGATATACGGACAGAGTACATTGAGATATCTGCTGAAGTGTAGACACGATTTAGGTCTTTCTGTTAATGTTTTTGTTGTTGTTATATGCCAAAGTGTCATATATGCCTTTAACAAACAAAAAAAAGTGTTGTACAATTTTTGCACCATTTGCAAAAAACTGCACAAACATGCCCACACAGTTTACACTTGGTATTATAAGTGTTTGCAAATTCAGATTTCACGACCCAATTTAACGATCATTAATTAGAATGAAGGATTTCCAATAAAGATATTTTCAAGGATGATAAAAGTGATACAAATTCTGACATTCTTTTTCTTAAAAAAAATCATAAATATTTTGCGTAAATAAATTAGCATCGTTTAGCTAAACACAAATCTTCAATTAATTTACACTTCCTTTGCTTCCGGTTGAACTTTCTCTCTGTGGAGCAGAGGCAAATTACCATGACAATAATGGTGATGGTGATGACGACGATTACAGTTTAGGTTCTTTTTTCTTCATTCTTGGTATCATTGTTAGCAGAATGTGATACCGTAAATTATGTCAAACGGAAATTTTTAATTAAATTAGCACATTATGCTTTGTCACGAATGTCAGTCGGCGGTCTACAGAAGAGCAGCACAACATTATGTGTTGTATGAGACTATGATGATGCTGTTAATTAAGGCCTTTTGAATAATTGAGGAAAAAACGGATAACAAAATGTTGGCTCTTGCTGAGAACAATGTTAAAAAAGGTCAATTAATTTTAATATGAAATAAAGTAATGAGTTTTCGCATGAATGACAGTGGAAAGACGCTCGGTTTTGAGTGGGAACAAAATGTGGCACACATTCATTGTCTTCTAAGATCTAAACGAGAGATGGAGGAATTAAAGTCGTAGAAGCTTGAATCGGGAGACCGAGTTTAATTATGCTTTAGTCAAAGAATTTGCACAAGAGTAAAACAGAGATTAAATTGCTCTCCCGCCCTGTTAGCATTAGAATAAATATAATGACCTTTAGTCTAATTAAATGTGAGTAGGAGAAATTTCATATCGCATTTCATCTTCATTCTCGTTCTCTTGGTTTTTGAAGTGAAATTCCAAAAGCCAAATTGATAAAGCCAATTGATCAATATAAGAAAGACCTCGACGAATTTTATAGTTAATCCCACAAAATGAAATAAATGTTTCTGAACAATATTGAATAGGACGCTACCAGTTCTGTGGCCGTGTTGGTTTCCCCTAAACGGAGGCTATTAAAAGAAACAAATTTGTTTTTAATACTTTATTTCAGCAAGTATTTTACAACCATAATGAATACTATACCGCCATCTATATGTTGATTATACAGCGTTGTCATAATCACATACGATCATACGGTCGATCTTCAGCATGTGGATGATACAGCGTTGCCATATACGCATCAGCTGAGATCGATCATATGGTCGATCTTCAGCAAATATTGAGAACATACGTAATCGTATGGTATCCACTCTCCAGGCCTATTCTATTGGGCTTACTAGCTTATAAATAATTGATGGTCATCATTAACACTGGCCGATACAGCTGCGATATTTTCTTCAGTTCGCACTCTACGTAAGCGTGTTGGTGGTTTAATGTCCAACAATGTAAATTTGGTGCGAAAATTAGTCACAATAGCCCGAATAGCCGCTTCAGTGGGTCGATTAAACTGACCATAAAATGGAAGCGCGCGATTTACTTTCTTAACAGAGCATTTTGATAATAAAATTCAATAATTTGCAAGCGTTGTTCGTTTGTAAGACGATTCATGGTTAAATTATAGACCAAACTGAAGATGTTTGACAGTGAAACAAAACAAGAAACGTGCGTCAGCTGTTTAAACCAGTGTTGCCAAAAAGATAATAGCTAAAAAATCACCCTTTAATTAAGATACTTGATAAGGTGGCAACGTTGCTACCCATTGGTTTTTCTTTAATGATTCAACAAGAAAAATCTGGCAGCAACACTAAGAGAGTTACAAGCTACTTTCTTGTAAAGCGAGTAAATTCCATACAAAAATTAAGCTAGTAGGCCCAATCGAACAGGCCTACCATTATTTATTAATATGAGGTTTGCTTTCGGATCGTGCTATTCCAGTTCAACTTAGTACATATTTCATAGTTCATATTTGCTGATTTACCATCTCCTCTGCTGCCTCAAATGTTTCAATTCATCTGTCGTCCTGAATATACATATATGTCAACGAAAACCATTACACATCTATATCTATCCAGCATAATTCTCTCACAGAGCCTTTTCACACAGAATGCGAAATCAATCGATTTCAGCTCAAGCTCGATTTACAAACGTCAGATCCCATACAAGTTTGACATTTGATTGTTGAATGTTGAAGATGACATCCGGCCATTTATGAAAATATGAGTCGATCTTGTCCATGCAGTGTAAAAAGGCTATAAGTCATATGTAAAAAGGCTATGTTGAAGATGACATCCGGTCATTTATGCAAATATGAGTCGATCTTGTCCAATTTCAGTTATATTAGTTCGGGCAAGGAAATGAGTATTTGTACCAAATATCAGGGAAATCGGTTCATAACCTGCAGGATGAAATAGGAATTTGCCCAAATATCAAGAAAAGTGGATCGCTGTCGAAACTTGTGGCCGTATAAAACCCTAATCATCTTGTAGATCCATTTGCCACGAGGTGAAATTGGGTTGAATCCACAATGATTTCCCTGATATTTGGTACAAATACCTATTTCGTTGCCCGAAGTAAAATAATTGAAATTCACATTTAAAAATTCTGATATGGGACTATAAAAACTCCTGCTCCGTCCTTAGCAGGTTAGTATGGGAGAGATGCCGTATCACTCGCTTACTAACTTGAAGAATAAGCGCTGATTTTTGCGGGGGATGTCTCGAATTAGAGCAATTGCTGGCATGCAATAAAGGTATGTCTAGTTTAAAAATCAAATACCGCGGCCAGGATTTGAATTCATGATAGTCGCGTGCTCTATCCAATGCACCACAGCTAGTGATGCGATATGTTAGAACCACGGCGAGGGTGTAATTGCACCCTCAGTAAGGTGCAACGGGAGCACTGCTTTCAAAATCTAGCTAATTTTTTGCTGCGATACCTTGGTGGCTCTTTGAAGACTCATCAACAGAAGCTCAACGTGTTGTGCTACCTGGGAGTATAACTTGCTTTGTTGTGATAGGTTATTGAAATCATTGAAATTTAAAATCTTTGGGACTATGGGGGAGCTCTTACAATCCATAGTTTGATTGCAGAAGACCGTGTTCCCTTGTAAGCCAACGCTCATCAGGGCCGGCAGAAGGCCGGTGGCAAAAAATATACTTCCCTTCTGCATTCCAACACGCATCAAAGCCACAACCCGTCTATCACATCTTTTAGACCATGGCGATTTTTTTCGGGGAATTCTTCCGGAATTCATGTACATCTTATGTGCATCACAACATTAGGGTGCAGTTCTCTGGGTACGTACGTATAATAGCAATATGCAATATTTTGCAGTGTTTTTCGCACATTTGCTCCCTCGTCCATCGTAAGGCGCCATCTGCTGTGCCAGCAACATAATGTTGATAATGTGGCAAACTCATTTTGCTGCAAGTAATTTGTTGGGAGCACAACAACATATGCGGGTTTGCCATAAAATATATTACATTGTAAGCATGCATATTGTACCGCAGCAAAGAATGAGAATTATACAATGCTTGCCAGCCAGCCAGCCAGCTTGCCTGGCATTTAGTCACCCATCCATCCATCCATTCATGGCGGCCGAACCGAACCCCTCTTGAAGTGTGCAAGCGCGGGGTGCCTTCAAAACAATCTCTTGTTGACAGGCTTTTTCTTTAAGCCTTCACCTTTTCTGATTTTGATTTAAAGTTGATAAGGCGTGGAGAGAAGCCATCATTTAGCATTTACTCATACGAGCGTTCGCAGTACCTAGGGTTTGGTTTGTTTGCAAACCAATAAATTTACGATTTTTGCTGTCATAAGACAGACTTCCTACTGCCTCTTCTGGAGGCACAGACATGAGGAGGGCCAGCTCTTGAGTGCCCTTTTCGTCTTACACACGACGTCCCTGTTAATCTGGGTGTGTAAGTGGTGTGCGAGTGTGTTGAACAATTCATTGTAATAAAATAGTGGTTGCATAGCATAGTTTATAGTTTTGCATTGTTCGTTTTTTTTTGTTTTCAAAAAATTTAATATGTATGATCACGTTTTATAGCTGATTTTCGCATAAAAGACTCGTCGTCGTCGCATGTTAGCTGTGAAGTTGTGATGTGCGGTGTTGTTTGCCAATCAATGGCAATTCAAGGCGATTAGTCATGGCGAATTGGCCAGTAGCTGTTCTTCTTCTTATTCTTAATCTGATGTTGTTTTAGGTTTATGATTTTATGATATATCACATGGCACGTCGGAGTAGGAGGAGGGATTATGCTTCTGCTCGGACGCAAGTAAAATCCAAGTGGAAAAGGAAGTGACTAACACTAGAGTGGAATCACATTTTGGATCGATGTTGCAACGTGCCCCCTTGTCTGTCCAATACATGTGCGTCTGTGTAAAATGATAGGCTGGAATTTTATTTCGAACGTTGGCTGGAACGTTGCCATCTGTGTTATAATCAATATATTTTGTTATCTAGATTTTGGAAGCAGTGCACCAGGTGTAGAGCCAATGAGGGGCAATAAAGTAAACATTGCTGAAACTCTGCATGACTCGGGTGCAATAGAGTCTTGCAGAGACCGAAAATTCGAATAGAGCTGAATCTCTGCATGCTTCGGTTGCAGTAAAAAGGCAAAATGAAAAAACAATACTAATAAACCCTCATTCTGATCTTAACAAGCAAGTGACGAACATATCGCATCACTTGCTGCGGTGTATTGGGTAGAGCACTCGAATGTCACGTAAAAAGTCCCATGTTCAAATCCCCGCCGCGGCATTTCATTTTTGAACTAGACATGTCATTATTGCATCCCAGTAATAGTTCTAATTCGAGACATCCCCCACAAAAGTCAGCGCTTAATCTGCAGTTTAGTAAGCGAGAGATACCACATTTATCCTTTACTAACCTGCTGAAAGTGGAGCAAGAATTTTTGCTGGGTTGGTACGTAGATTACGAAGCAAAACCCTCAGGTTTATGTCTGGACAATAGACCATCTGAATTTATTACTGAGTAGAGTTTTCGTCACATTTATGTTGACTTCATCAACCTTCGATCAATGTCGACAGTTCACAGAATGTTGGCGGGATGTTTTTTCATTTTATTTAGAGAATTTTTAAGAACATATTCAAAGTCTTTCCATTCCACATAGCCACTCTAATATTCAAAGATAATGGAAATATATAGATTAAACAAAACTCTCAGAGAAATGCGTAGTACGAAGACAATTATTTAGATGGCACTGAATGTCATTTTGGAGAGAAAATTTCCCTTTTTTCTAAAAACTGCAATAAATGGAAAATAAAAGAGAATTAAATAAACTGAAGTGTGGTATTTGACGTAGAGTCATAAAAATCATTGGAAGTAACTTTTACTTCATTCATTTTCTTTAAATTTTCAGTATTATAAGCGAAAGAGAGAACACAATTGAGTGAATTATAATGTACTTTGAGTGAAATAGAATGTACTTTTTACACATTCGCCACCTAGTGGTCAAGGCTACAACTACAACTATTTTATCTATGTATTTCCATTATCTTTGTAATATTATATATGTCGATGATGCCACAGTACTGGTTAATAGTATTAAAGGAGGGCAAGATTTAATGAATAGACCGGTTACATACAATGAAATATATGGTCTGAAAATAAATATTCGGAAGACGAAATATATGATTGTGAGCTGGAAAAAAGCTACGACACAACTAATTTAAAAATACAAAACTTTACCGTTGAAAGAATTCATAACTTTCAATATCGCATGGGATTGAAATGACAAAGAGATACATTTTTGAAATAAAAAAATTCTAGTCGTGATAAAAACGAAAATACGATTAACAAGATGTTGAAGATCGACCATATGTTCGATCTCAGCTGATGCGTATATGGCAACGCTGTATCTTCACATATAGATGGCGGTGTGGTATCCTTTATGGTTGTAATTTCAGTAGTTTTATGTACTCCGAGCGAAGCAACAATACGTGCTGAAACTAAAATATTGAAAAACTAGTCTGTGTTGCTTTAATAAATTGTCTCCTCTAGACTCCGTCTAGACCGGGTGACCAACAGGGTCACCTAACTGGTAGGATACTGTTCAGAAGGCCAGAACTACTATACGCAATCTACTATAAGGAATCCTTCGAACGACTAAAAATACCATGAACCGATTTAGTATCAAAAAAAGGAGGCGCTGAGAAAAATGTATCGAAATGGAGAACTCAAAACGACTATAAATTATTATTATATTTATATTATGAGAAATCATTATATTATGAGAAATCCAAAGTACAAATTGTTACAAACAAAAACACGTAGGCAAGAATAGACGGAAAGCCTTCCAAAGGACAAAAAGAAATGAGCTAGACTTGATTCCAAGATGTAAGATACCTTCTGAGTGCTGTAGAAGAGTGTTTTCTGAAATCCTGAGAACCATATGCATTTTTTATTTAACTAACATGTAATAAATTCTCAAATAATTGCAGAGGTCGCCAACATTCGTGAATTTGACGAATAGGAAGATAAATAAGATGATAGCCACTCTTGTGCAGGAAAACATATTTTCGAAAATTGCCTCTTTTTATAGCCATACTTGAGTCTCTTGGGGTCTCTTCTATGCCACATCCTTGTGACTTGTAATAAATTTTGTCTCAATATCCACGAAAAAAATACGCATTTTTTATCGAGCCAATACTTAAAATCATAAATCAAGTATACGAGTATGTTATGTTGTTTGCATATTTTATTTCATTCCACAGCATGTTCTCTGCCATCAGAACATGAGCACCTTGTCGATGCATGAAGTCAACAATACCTGTACTATGGCCATCAGCAGCACATCACCGGTGGTGGTTAACACCATCAAACATTGGAGTGGCTAGATGGATATATTCCAAGACTAGTTTGCAGGCGTACATTTTGTGTGTTTCAGGTTTAGAATCACTTTTTCTTGAATGGAATTTCTACAACGTCGTTAACCGTTTGATTTATTATTATGATTTGTTGACTCATAAATAAATCGTATGTAAATTTTGATTGGTGCCCGTCTGAAAAAGGGTGTGTCTTGAATTTCATCCAATTATGTATTTAAAAAAGGGTTAAATAAAAAATTGTATTTAAAATGTAGAATTTTGGAATATGGTGACTTGTTTTGTTGACATGTGGATGTTGGATTCCAATAAATACTTTGATAGTTAGAGATCACGTTTAAAACAGCCTTTACATACATTACACGCTCCAGTCTCGTGATCAGTCAAAATCGCACAGTGTAAACAGAACCACACGGTTTTGAGAGAGTTAATTTTGACAGCTTGTTCGATTTTTTCTTTTTGTGCGATCAGGTTTGTATTTCACGAGATAAGCAAAGAAAATGAGAAATAAATTAAGCAAAAACACAAAAATGCACTATTGTTGGTGATAAGTGTAAACACGGCAAACAATTTTCAATGTGATTTTTTGAAAGTGGAAAAGGAATCATGCGATTTCTCTCACCAGTAGTAAATAGGGAATAATGTAAAGGATGCTTAAGTGGATAAGTATCTTGGAGCTCAGGCGCCAGATTTGTCTAAAATCGAATAATAACTTATTAACCTGGTGGCCGAATCATTAATCTAAAAGTCAACAAAATTACTTTTCTAGGTTATTACCCAGCAAAAACTGCTGCTCCGTTTTCAGCAGGTTAGAAAGGGAGAGATGTGGTATCTCTCGCTTATAAACCTGCATATTAAGTGCTGATTTTTGTGGGAGATGTCTCGAATTATAGCAATTACTGGGATGCAATAATGACATGTCTAGTTTAAGAATGAAATGCTTCGGTCGTGATTTGAACATGGGACTCTTTTCATGATAGTCGCGTGTTCTGCCCAATACACCACAACAACTAATGCGACATGCTCGTAATCTGATTGTTAACAGCGCTGCGAGGATGTATGTGTGATTTTTTCAATTGGCTTCTTTTATTGCAACCGAAGCATGCAGAGATTCAGCTCTAATCGAATATTCGGACTCGGGTGCAATAGAGTCATGCAGAGTTACAGCAATGTTTACTTTATTGCTTTATAGCTCTACAAAGGCTGCACTGCTTCCAAAATCTAGATAATTTTTCGCTGGGTCACTTATCCTGCCCGAAAGAGAGATTTTGCAGCCGCCCACAACCAATACTCTCTTCGATAATAAACAACATAGATTTTCCTTCCACTTCAGACAATTCGTATTCCAAAAAAGCGTAATATTTGCTGCTGACTTGATTAGTCATCGCTAAAAGCATTCAAATGCTTTATTATTTCCCCGTAAACCGAACAAATTATTATTGAAACAATTTCAAAACCAATTGAATTTCAACTACAGCAAGCGAAATACACTTTTCAATACCAACCAATTCAGACACAATACCACAAAAAAGATCTGTTTCTTTTCAACATTTTAGAAATTTTGCGTCTTGTTACTCAAGTCTTTGGCTGTTGCGGCCCCAGGCAGCAGATTTTTTGTATTTATTATTGTATTTTTTTCTTCGTCATGACTATCAAGAGCAAACATGAATTTTATTATATAAACAATAAAATACAGAATTGAGTTCAATAATTATTTTTATTTGCGTTGTTTTAGATGAATTTGTAGCCGTTTTTTTTTCATTGAGAATAATGTCTTCGACAACAGTTGTTTGATTCAAAAGGGAAAGAACTTGGACGGACGGACAGGCGGTTTGTTTGCTATCGACAAATTTACTTTGGGGGTTAAAAGATAATACTTCTAGGGCCATGGAAGGAGAAACAGAGATTGTCGTAAAACATGAACGAATGAAACAAAACGACGTAGAAATAATAAAATAATAACAAAGTCAACATTTGTTTCATATTGTATCATTGTACATATATTTAAAGAAATACGAACTTTTATGTTTCCAATTTAATGAAAGCCTAAATAATAGGCCTAGATAGATGTAGTTGCCAAGGAGAGTTTAAGAGGCATTTAAAACACTGAGAGACAGAAGTAAACAACGAAAATTCATATTGGTCTTAATATTTGTATGGAATTTACTTTATTAACAACAAAATTGCTTGCTACTGTCTTAGTTAACTAGTTAGGTGCTGCCAGATGTTTTTTCCTCATTCATTTAAGAAAATACAACAGTGGAATGCTGCCACCTTATCAAGCCTTTTAATAGGAAGCTAGTCAGCCCTATCGGCATTATTTTCAAATTCTTTCCATTTTTCGTTATTCAAGGCCACCAGTAAGCTCCGTTCATAAAAAAGATTCGGCGTCATACAGCCAGGGTCTCATATAATTTTGTGTGCCTATGCATATGGAAAATTTAAGTTTATTTTGGTATTCGATGGATTCATTCATTGATAAAACTAATCCTGACACAATTTTAGTAATTACAGAGAAATTTAGGTCGCTTTCATTGGTTTCCTTTCATTTGTGAAGTTTTGTTAATACAACGAAGAATTTTCGTTCACACTTATTACTGTCTGTTGTTTCATTCCAGTTCCCAGCAAAAAATTTTCTATATTTTGAAAGCAGTGCACCCGTTGTAGAGCTGCTGAGAGTGCAGTAAAGTAAACATTGCTGAAACTCGGGTGTAATAGTCATGCAGAGACCGAACATTTTTATAGAGCTGAATTTCTGCATGTTTCGGTTGCAATAAAAGAAAAAGAAGAAAAAAAAGCCACAACATAACAAGCAAATGGCATCACTTGCTTTGGTATATTGGATAGAACACGCGACTATCATGGAAGAGTCTCATGTTTAAATGCCTACCGAGGCATTTTATTTGTAAACTAGACATGCCATTATTGCATCCCAATAATTGATCTAAATCTAGACATCCCCCATAAAAATCTGCGCTTAATCTGCAGGTTAGTAAGCGAGAGTTACCGCATGTCTCCTTACTAACCTGTTGAAAGCGGAGCAGGAGCTTCATGTTTTGTAAAATTATATTTGTTGCGATTTTAATTCGAACACGCGACTATCATGAAAGAGTCCCATGTTTAAATGCCTGCCGAGGCATTTTATTTGTAAACTAGACATGCCATTATTGCATCCCAGTAATTGATCTAAATCGAGACATCCCCCATAAAAATCAGCGCTTAATCTGCAGATTAGTAAGCGAGGGTTACCGCATGTCTCCCTTACTAACCTGTTGAAAACGAAGAAGGAGCTTCATGTTTTGTAAAATTATATTGGTTGTGATTTTAATTCGAATATGCTTCTGCATCCACAGACCATTTCGCATCTATATTCTGCTGAATGCAAATCTATTTACATGGCATGGTGACATTTATGGGGTGGGCCATGTAACATTTTTAATTTGAACTACCGATTACTTTAAAAGGTAGACTAACACTCATTCTTATTTTCAGATTTATGCTTGACATTTGCAAAATTGGGAAAAATTAAAAACTAACTTGCAAAGTTGCAAGTCTTCAGCGCAAACTGTAAGAAGAAAATCAGAAATTTGAAAAATATTCAGATATAAAATATTTTATTTTTTTATATTTTACATTTTTTGATGAAAATATTGCTCTGTTTTAATAGTATGAACTTCCTCTAATAATCCCTACTCAATTTTTTAATCAAATCGGTAAAAGTTATTTCAAAAAGGAAATAAATATCAATTTTAGGGACAAATGTTCTGTCCTTTCCCCTGTTACTCTTTTTGGTTCACAAAAGAAAACGCTAGACTTATAGCCTTTTCAGACTTCATGCGATATCTAGCTGAAATGACATTAGGTCGATTTTCAAATGTCAAATTTGTATAGAATATGACATTTGTAAATTGACCTTAGCTAGATTTCGCATGCAGTCTGAAAAGGCTATTATTAATAGTAAAGGCTTGTTTATACCATCTATACGGGAAATGCCATTAGTACCTCGAAGCAATATTTTGAATAAATAGCCCGAAAAACTTATTATTATTTTATTTTTTTAAATTATCGTTCACTCTTCGTACATTAAAAAAAAAAAAACACTGATGTAGACCTGAAATCGCTGTTTTTTTTTTGTCTGACCAATATTTGTTGGAAATTGCATAGTTCATTAATGGTTTATTGGTACGAGTTGATTAAAATGATTACTCGTTTCAACTGTTTTAATGAATTTGCTCATTAAATTAATGAAGACGGTAGTGAGATGTTAATGAACGTAAATGTATTACGAAATTCGGAGAGAAAAACAAAATATATTTTTGAAGATTTTTATTTTCCAGCGGCGATTCAAACGAACCGGTTCATCAACAATTTGAATTCCCAGGCCATCAAGAGGTTGTAAAGACAACAACATTAATTGGTTTATTATATTAATTACATTGATCATTATATTTACGAATTAACAGATTAACGTAAAATAGAAAATATGAAAAAAAAAATATAATAATAAATTATATAAAAATAGTATAGTATAGACTGGATGGGAAATCGGTTAATTTCAGAATGAAATGACCTAAGGTCGATTTACAAATGTCAAATTTGTATGGGATCTGACATTTGTAAATCGTCTTGTCACACTGCATGTGAAATCTAGTTAGACTGACAAGGTCGATTGTCAAATTTGTATGGCATCAGACATTTGCAAATCGACCTTATGCCATTTAAACTAGATTTTGCATGTCATTTCAGGTTTTTTCTTCTTACAAAGAAAAGTTTTGTGTGGTAATAGAAATTTGCAAATATATATACATGGTAATGCAAGCACTCTATACAGAAACAACACTAATGAGTTATCCCCATACAGGTTATGGATATGGCCAAAATGTTGAGTGTAGTTCTCATCCTTTTCATTATTTTTTTGATTGGAATTCGAAAAGTACGCTGAACATCACTTCTGGCCTAAAAAGATTAGACTGCAGGCGAAATCGAGCATAATTCGATTTCTAGTGTCATATTTGTATGGGATCTTAGATCGACTTCATCTCGATTTCGCATACAGTCTAAAGAGGCTATTAAATATACAGTATTGCGAAAGAGTTTTAAACTATTCTATTGTTGTGTGACATGCCATTTATCTTTTAGTTGATTTTTTATGATATCAAAATCGAAAAGTACACAGGAATTTTTTCGTTTTCACCCTATTAAATAAATAAATATATATTTTTATAGCATCTTTTTATTGCATATTTTCTTGTTATCTGTTATCCGCTGATAACAAATTCAATTGAATTGTTATTTTTGCATATATTAATTTAGAATAATGGCGGCAAGCATATTTAAATTTGTAACCAAAGAATCTCTACATTTTCCATAAGTAAAAAAAATCAATCTGTGCATATTTTAGAGAGATATTAAAACCCCACCAAACCAAACCATGCCATCAACATTATTATGTTAATGAAGATAAACAATACTCATGTGTAAAAGTATGTATTATATACATAGATACTTATGCTTGTACATAAGCACATACAATATGTGTGTGTGTACCCATGGTAAAGGCGAAGATGGTCTGGGTCTGAAGAGCCCATTTGAACTTTTAATGAGCCATTAAAGAAGCAGCTCCAACCATATCCATCTGCAGGCATCAGCAGCAGCAACAGTTTGACATTACTCCCCGCGTTTGAGGAAAAGGAAAATCTAAGTGGAAAAAACATTAAAAATCGTTGCCAATGCTCCACACTATGTGTGGCGGATGGAAGGGCAAGAAACTCTCCCGAGGAAGGCACACGTTTAACATAAATATTTATACAAAAACTAGACATACAAACATAAATAGCAGACACGAGAAACCTTGAAGTGAAACTACAAATTTTAAGTATGTGCTAGACAAAATATAGGTACCAAAAATCAATTGGCCGTCGCAGAGGGATGGAGGTAGAGTTTCCAAAGGGAAAAGATAAATTCAAAAGCTATCCATTGTTTTATATAAAGTGAGATATTATCTAGCCGCGCCATCGAGGGGTTATAAATTTTCCAATGACATTGACATTTTTTCGTTAGGTCTGTCTACAAAGGGGAACAACTAACGGAAGGAACAGGAAGGTGTACGCGTGACCCGTGTCGATTTATCCTGGTGGTGGCGGTGACGATAACGGCTGCGCTTCTTTCGTTCAATTGTTAAATTTACAGGGGCGGTTGCGGGATCTTAATTAAACTATGTATATTTCTTGAACTATGCTCACAACAGTCATGGCTAATTTCAATTGTTTTCTCCAAATGCTTACTTAGATAGTTCATAATTATTCATTTAGAATAGTGGGTAGTGTAAACAAAACCTCACGATTTCGAGAGGGGATTCCACGTACATTTGTTAGATTTTTTTCTTCTTTTCTTTAAATTTGTCTAAAAACCAACATTTTTTGTGCGATCAGGGTTGTATTTCACGAGATAATCAACGGAAATGAGAAATAGAGGAATAGCCTTGTCACACTGCATACGAAATCTAGCTGAGATGACATAAGGTCGATTTACAAATGTCAGATACCATACAAATTTGCTATTTGAAAATCGACCTTGTCATTTCTGCTAGATTTCGCATGCAATGTGACAAGGTTATAAGAAAAAAATTAAATATTTTTAATTTTCTTTAATATAATAATTTCTAATTTCGCATTATTAGTGTGAGAGGAATCAAGCGATGTCTCTCACCAAAAATTGTTTTACACAATCGCGTAATGTAAAGACAGTTTTTTTATTCAAATAAAATCAACTCTGAAATACTCTATATCAATGAAATCATAACAAATTCAAATTGATTTGTTATTTTTATTATAGCTTTGTCACACTGCATGCGAAATCTAGCTGAGATGACATAAGGTCGATTTTCAAATGTCAATTTTGTATGGGATCTAACATTTGTAAATCTACCTTATGTCATTTCACATGCGGTGTTACAAGTCTATTAGAAAATATAGAAAATGAAAACAAAATATATACAAATAAAATAAAAGAACCTAAAGAAAGACCCAATATACACGTTGACTTTTTTACTTGACTCAAAAGTCATGAGTTTCCAGTTTGTAGGCGAACGACGTAGACAATCTTCCGGGATAAGAAAATTTGAATGAAATGGAAAATAGGAACAAAGATTAATTAATTTGTTGCTGACAACTCAGTCAGAAAATATTTTTTAATAGCGAGTAATTGATACAGCTCTTAATGGAATAAATTCACAAAAAAATCGATACGACCTAACACAACACTGAAGTGTTCAAAGTCACAAATGTTAACATTATTACATATTGTTTTATGTTGTTTGTAACATGTATCTACATAAAAGCTTAACATGACACAGCAGACTAATTAAAATATACATAAACTTAATAGGACAATCAATGAAAATGTCGTAAAGTAGTTTCAATACACTCATAAAATGGCATGCTTTCCAAATTATGCAATGAGAACAACAACGAAGATAATAATGAGCGTACATTAGTGTGCCTGGTCTCCTGATTACAGAAGACATAAAATCCCGAAGATGTAAAAAAGCTACAACAATTCGTAATTTCTGCAAAGCAATTTGCTGCAGAATATTTCTAACCTTCCAACAAAAAATACTTCTAAAAGAACCACTGAATGGCAGAAAACTTGCATTCCTCTATTTTGATAACGATTTTTTTACAATTTCCAATAATTATTATCTTTTGTACCATATCATATCATTTCATTTTATTTGTTGTAGTTTTGCTAGGTAGTTTCTATAGTAAATAAAACTTCATTTTTACATTTTTTTCCAAAATTTCGTCGATTGTTTGTAGACTTCTGAGGGGATTTTTTCAATTAAATGGAGAGCTTTAATAATTTTTGACTTTTACTTACAATACGTACAGTAGACGTTTTTACATCGAATTACTATCATAAAATATAAAAAGACATTTACTAAGACAAATTTTAACACAGCTTAGACAGTTTAGTACTTTAATTTTATTGCAACTCTGTAACTTGTGTCTGTATCTGATGTTATCTGTGTGTTCCTTCAAATTCGTCGTCATTTCTGCTTTGTGCAGATTTCTGAGGCTTTCTATTAGCCTTGTCAGACTGAATGCGAAATCAATCGATTGTAACTTGAAATGATTGGTCAAAATTTGTATGTTATGTGACATTTGCAAATCGACCTTATGTCATTTCAGCTAGATTTCGCATGCAGTGTGAAAAGGTTTTCCCTATCAAATATTTTGACATTGTCTAAATCAGCAGCGTGTTTAGGGTTTATCATGTGTTGGGATAATCATTTTGTGCAAATTTTGACATTCGATCTCTCACTTTACTGTCACCCTGGTGAACATAATTGTCAAAAGCAATCACTTTGTTGTGATTGTAGTTCGACTGTAAGATTATCAAAAATATGATATGTACATATTTACGTATTTATTGATTTGTGGACATTTTTAGGTCATTGGAAATAGCATATGCACGCCTCGGGGGGGCTCTACAGCACAAGCTATGACGTACATAGATTCCATACACTCCTTAAACCACAAAATAAACTCAAAACTAACTTTAAACATTTAATTGAACAAAAAACACAAAACGAATATAAAAATTATTTCATTTGGTTTGTTTGCAAACCTTTCTTTACATTTAATAACAGCTGACGGCTTTCAGAGTTGTATTTCCTATTTGTGGAATAGTTGATATGACAGCAATGTTACTTGACAGGTTATAAATGGCTTACATTCCACGCGTAAAGGCAGGCGAAAGAACGAAGGAAGCTTTAGCAGGCTTTACATTGTGTAAAGCGATTTTTGGCGAGGGAATCGCATCGTTTACACTTATCACATAAATTAAATTTAAAACTCGATTTTTATACCCTTCACCACAGGGTATAATGTCTTTGTACATTTGTTTGTAACACCCAAAAGGAGGCGACATAGACCCGTCGTTTATTATACCGATCGACATAGAATCACTTTTTGAATCGATTTAACCATGTCCGTCTATCTGTCTGTCCATATATTCTTGTATTCACGATACAGGTCGCAATTATTGTCCGATTCTAACGAAACTTGACACAAACGATTTTTGCATGCCAAAGACGGACGCTATTTAATTTGAAGCAAATCGGTTCAGATTTAGATATAGCTCTCATACAAATGTTGCTCCCGATTTATCTCTTTCAGCTCTAGAAGCCAAATAATTGAAGCGATTTTGAAAAAATTTTGCACAACACCTCATATTTTAACTAGAAACATCTGTAACAAAAATGTGTCAAATCGGTTCAGATTTATATATAGCTCCCACACAAATGCCGTTCACATTTTCATCGAATTGAAATGTAGTGGAGTAGAAAGTGTAGGTTATCATATAGTCGGCCTCGACCGACTTTAGCCTTTCCTTACTTATTATTTTTGCTTATAGCTTTGTCATACCGCATGTGAAATCTAGCAAAAATGGCACAAGGTCGATTTTCAAATATCTGACATTTGTAAATCGACCTTATGTCAATTCTGCTAGATCTCACATGCAGTGTGACAAGACTATTACTTTATTTCTGATTTCCTTTGGTTGTCTCGTGAAATATAACCCCGATTGCACAAAAAGTGTGGAGATTTTGTGTAAATTTCAAAAAATGATAAAATCGACTGTCAAAATTTGCGTACGATCCTGTTACGAACTATACGACCATTCACGCGACCTGTATTTTTTGACAGATCGCATAATGTAAAAGCTGCTTCAGTGATGCTAAATCCTAACAAAAATAAATGACTAGAACTAGTTATCTAGCTGCTAATAATCTATATATTTAAATGTCTCATTTAGTTAAAAGAGTGAAAACATATGCTTTTTCATTTAAATCCTAATTACAGATAAATAAGCACCCCGAAATTTGGCCATAGTTCGACATCGTGACTTGTTACAGCCAGTTAGGATTGGATATTTGTTTATAATTTTTTTATGTCATTGGATAGCCTTATTGCCAACGTGGCACCCCAATGTATTCCAGTCGACTTATCAAACAAAATATTAATATTAACAGTGCAATTAAAAAAGTTTACACATTATCCAATGCAAATGAAACCCCAAAAAACAATCAACATGAAACTGTTAATGAAAATGCAACATTGCGTGATACGTAATTATAACACAGCACGTTTACAGAGCACAAGAAGGCGCAACAAAAAGGGGAATGCAAAACAAAAAGATACAAGTGAATTGAATGAAAAGGGAAATGGGTAAAATGAAAGCGGGAAACAATTTATATTTTATCTGGGTTACCCAACGAAACATCTGTGAAAGGAACAAAACGTTACGTGACATTGAAATGTAATACCTTTGAACAGGTCTGAAACAACAACAAAAAACGCAACGCCTGTCATAATGGGTGAAAGATGCAAAGAAGCAATTATGTATGTTGTTCTTTAGAGATTCGAGATGTTCCAAATATTCCAGCAAATAAACAATAATTAATCGTCGCATCATATGTGACAACAACAAAAAAGGGGGGTTCACAAAAACCAAAACGACGAAAGAAGGAAGTAATTTTTTAAGAAAATTAAACAAGAGCGACAGCAAAAATCACACATAAAAATTTATAATAATGGGAACACGACAGTGATTCCATTTCAAAGTTGTGCCGAAAACGCACAAGAATGAAGGCATAAATACAACGGATGCAACAATTTAATGACTTCATCCGTTCTTCTTCATTCTCAATGTACGTCCGTCTGTCTTGTTCATCTTTCACACTTCGGCGGTGGTTCTGTGAAAATCCCCTCACGGAAATTTTGTTACGGAAGCTGGAAGTGAAAAAAAAATAGAACGACAAAAATACACCAGGAGACACCTTTGAATATACCTAAAATGAACAAAAACAACAGAAAAAGAGAAAATACCATAATTTACATCAAACGCCTTGGACAGAGAGAGAGCGAGAGGGAGATAGAGAGGCACTCGAAAGTGTCAACTGCTGAACGCTGCATCTAAACAAATATTGTGCTGCAGACAAAAACTCTCGCAAGCATCCTTTCAAAATAGAAATATCATTTATTATGACTAGATACGAGGGTAGCACGATAAATCGGAAAAGGTCAAATATTTAGCATGAAAACAAAACAAAAATGACAACTGACATCCATGGCCACATAGATCTAGCATCCAAAGCTAAGTTCGTGCTATATTTTTGGAAAGAGGACGTCAAAATAAAAAATAAATTTGCATTCTATTAAATATAGATGCAAAATGGTCTTGAGACAGGACAATATCCCAGTTCAAAAAAAAAATTACGAACTGATTTTTCTGTAAAACAAAACCTATGAGGTCAATATGAAAAATAAACACGGAATAAATAAAATAATTTTTTCTATAACTTTTTTAGTTATCGAAATTTAAAAATTTTTATTTTTAATTTTGCACATTTGAATGGAAAAAGCAAAAAAAATCGGGTAAAAATTATATATATATATAATTTATAATTATTAAATTAATTATATTAGCGTTATCGAATCTAAAAATTTCGGAAAAACTGAATTTTAAATAAAACTCACAAGTTTTGGTTTGGTCTAAAAACCATTTCTTGGTGAATTATGTTAGGAATTCTTGATTTATGTCGTCATCTATATTTTGATAACTCGCATATTGAACCCCAGTATCCGACTTTTAGATCCATGGGTATGGACTCAAGTCCCAATTTTGATGTGGATTTTCGGCAGTTTTGCATCATTTTGAATGGGATTATATACATTTTCTATTTTCAAAAGATGACTCCAAAATAAGAAACAAATAATTATGTAAAATTATATCAATATAAAAAAGGAAATAAATAAAAAAATCGATAAATTTCGTAGTTATCGAAATTTAAAAAATCTTTTTTTATTTTTTATTATCTGTAGCACATTTAAAGGAAAGAAGCGAAAAATCGATTAAAAATTTACGATAAATTTCGTATTATCAAAACTAAAAATATCAGAAAAAACTGACTTTAATCTTGCTTAGTTATCGAGTTATTGGGCGTTACATTTTTAAAACATTTAAAAATGATTGTTTTGTAAAATGAAATCAATATGAAAAAACGGAATAAATAAAAATATCGATAAATCTCCTAGTTATCGAAATTAAAAAATCAATTTTTGTTATCTGTAGCTCATTTGAATGAAAAGAAGGAAAATGGGTTAAAAATTTACCACAACTTTCGCGTTATCGAAACTGAAAATATCGGAAAAAACTGACTTTTGGGAAAAACTCAAAAATAGGCAGAAAATCACCGCAAAAGGTGAAGAAATTTGAATGATTAGCCCAAAAGCATCGCGCGATAAATTTTCCTTTTCAGTTTTCTTTGAAGTGCATGTAATAATTATTGAATATACAAAGAATTCAATAATTATTATTGTTATTATTCAATAAATATTTTATTTTATGGTCAAAATAAACATATTATTTCCACAATCGATTACTATGATTGAATAAAAATAAGCATAGCTATGCTTTAAATAAAAATAAACATAATTTTTTATGGAATCGCCTCAATCGATAACTATGGAATTTATCGATTACTAAGGCAATTATCGACAGCTAAAAAGTTTTCGATTTTTTGGAACGAATTAAATTGGTCCGATAACTAAGCGAGGTGTCGCTACCATTCTGACCAATTTGTTTTTTTCTTTTACAATAAATAAAAATAATCATAATTTTTTTTATCGAATTTCCATAACTATGGTTTAATAAAAAGAAACACTGCTATGTTTAAAATAAAATAAACATAATTTCTATAGAATCTCCACAATCGATAACTATGGCAGTTATCGATTACTAAGGCAATTATCCATAACTAAAAATTTTGTATTTTGATTTTTTTTTGGAACGAAACAAATCGTCTTTAACGTCCGATAACTAAGCGAAATATCGATAACATGTTAACAATTTCTTATTCTGAGGCTCGCTTCTGAAAAATATAGTCAGAACAGTTTTGTACGTCTAACGTTAAATCAGATATCAAATTTTGCTCAATCCATTTCAAAATTTTAATTCTTTTATCAAAGTATGTATTTTTTCTTATGATAATTTTGGAAAAAAAAACTATAAAAATTGTTCACAAAAATGGAGAATTGTTAGCGTCCACGTTGCAAACATATTTACTAAACACATCATACCATCTTCGCAGATACATGTCTGCCTATCCTCCAGCTATTGCAGCTCTCCATCTGTCCGTCCTTTCGTTTCACTGTCTGGTTGTTCATTCGGCTGCTACTGGAGCTGCTGGTTGTAAAACTAATTCAATTTTCTGTATTTTTTCTCATTCATTTCATTTCTATATTTAAAAACATTTAAAGGTGAGGGTGTCAAACCATAAAACTCCATAAATGGCAACTGCCAGGCAACAACAACAACAGCAACCAGACATAGACATAGGACGCGGTACGGGGAATAGCATTAGCCGAAATACAAACTAAAGTGTTCCAGGGGAAGACACAAACCGTGTTTGGCATGCAATGATCGTTCCGATTATCTATATATGATTATGGTACAGTAACATATATATAAATGAATGCAGCGGATGTATGTATGTTCATACATATGTCAGTAGTTGCAACTTTATAAAAGCATAAGCGTGTCGATGTTTTAATGACGTCATTAAAGACAATCACTTTCGCCTGTAACAAACAAAATTGTTGATTTACGAGGGTGGGCTGGTTGGTTGGCTGGCTGTTAAATCCATCAGGGTTATAATTACATGCTCTCAGCACCACCACACTGATAGAATCTGGCGTTGCGAACATGACATACTCATATAGTTGGTCGGTATATCCTTTGAATGGGTCCGATGAAGGACGTGATTTATAGCGAACATTTGCACAAGTATTTAGACAATTGTTTCTCATTCGAATTGCAAACTAAATAGATATTTTTAAATGTAATACATTCGAATGCCAGTCATTTCGTTCAAGTTTTTCTTCTTACGAAGGCAATTTTGTGTTTCGCAATGGAATGGAGGAGAACAACCAAACCCAACTATATACATTTTGTCCATATACATACTTCGTATTGGGTGTGGGGATAACTCGTTAGTGGATCTCCTGTATAGAGTGCTTTGTATATATTACATATATGTAAGTTATATATAGAAGAAAAGAAAAATAAACATTAAAAAGGGGAAAAAATAATTATAGTGAATTGCCAATTTGCACTATTGTGCAACGTACAGTGGTTTAAAAACCAAATTGATCGATCAAATTTTAATAACTTTGAGTTCTGTATAAAATTGAAATTGGACAAAATGACCCAAGGTTTATTTTGAGATATTAAAATTCGGACAATCAGATGTATTTTAGAAATTAGCCCAAAGTTGACTACTTCTCGTATTTTTCGTTTTTTTAAAGTAAATTTTTTTTTGGTTTTTTTTACATTATTTGACCTTCAGAATACGCATAAATTGTTTTTTTATTTTTTTTTCGTATTACAGTTTTTCATCTTTCTCAGATTTTGAAAATTAAAAAACATAATTTATTTTCTGACTTTGTCGAACTGTTTCTCTCACATTTTAAGAGATTTTGCACTCGAATTTATTTTATTACGAATTTTGGTTTCTTAGCTTTGTTATGGCGCAAACAAACTGTGTTTGTGCCAAATGAAGTTTGTTTGTTATAAACATTTAAAAACTGCACTTTTTGAAAAAATATAATACTTTGGGCCAACATAACTTTTTTCCTTTGATAGCTTTTGATCTGGAAATTCTGCAGTTTAGGAAACAGATTTAATGGATTGATAAGTAGATAATAATTATAAATATGAAAAATGTCGGTAATTTCGTATATAGATTAAAACTTTTACCAGCTTTTAAAGCACTCAGTACAATAACTTAAAGAAATAAATAATTGCCGATAATTTACATATTTATAATTATCTGCTTATCAATCCATTAAACTGCAGAATTTCCAAAAATAAATAAATGTTACATTTTTTAATATCAAATGGAATAATTTTTGAATTTCAATTGATGAATTTTGAATTTGAAATGGTGTTTTTTGAATTTCAAATGATGTCTTTTGAATTTCAAATGGTTACTTTTGAATTTCAAATGGAATTTTTGAAATTCAATTGATGTTTTTTTAATTTCAAATGATGTCTTTTGAATTTCAAATGGTGTCTTTTGAATTTCAAATGGAATTTTTGAAATTCAATTGATGTTTTTTGAATTTCAATTGATATTTTTTGAATTTCAAGTGTTTTTTTCATTTCCAATTCCAATTGAAAATCGTGTAGTGCTTATTCTGATCTAATAATGCATCACAAACTTCTTTTTCATGTAAAATCATCTTCGAGAGGTTTGGTTCTTCGCCTGAATTCTGAATCTGAGGGACGCCTGAAAAAGGACACCTTAGACATAAACAAACATTTTGGTTTCTTTGGGTCAGACATTGATGGCAGTTGTTTATTTTTGGTGTGTATGTCTCGCCATCCACTTTTTTCCGGCGAAATACTGGGGTGGCCGGCCAGACAAGAAGGTGCTGGCTGACAGAAATATAAACAACTGTCACAGGACGAAAGATAAAATATTCAAGATATGTGTTTGGGCATAGCAATAACTGAGGCATATGACCGTAGCATAGAGAATTCATATTGATTGGCTCCAATGTTAACAGAGTTGTGTCGAATTGAGGAAATTTATTAATTTCCTCCGACATGAATCTTGGCACACCCCACCCTTTGAAACATTCAAAATCATGTCCATCACAAAACAAAAGTCAACTTCCATTTTCCTCCGGGTTGCCATATGGATTCTCAGCACCAAAAGTCATGTTAAGGTCAACTATGTTGTGGCTTCATGGCTGTACAGCTACTGGCAGATCAGCTGACAGCATATGGATTTAATGTTCACTTTTTTTCAGGGACACAAAATAAATATCCATATCCCTTAACTGCGAAAAAGGACAACAATAAACAACAGCTACAACTATGATGAAGACTGACTACAGCCGGGAATTTCCCCTGATGCCTTGAGCGCAAACATATGTTTGTTTACGTTGCACTTCAGCCATTAAAACGTCCCCACAAAACACACACCGACTATGACAACATTGTAAATGAACATAACAATTTTGGCAAGACGAAAGGACACTAACGAACACGAGGAATGTTAGTCATTTTCACAACCCGAAATTCCCACAAGTTCTCACAGTTTTTTCAAATTTATGATAACGCAAAGAGCAGGTAAGAGCAGAGCAACGAAAAATGAACAACTGGCAGCAGCCACAAAAAGGACACAAGGAAGTCTCACACTCGAAGGGCAGGCAAGGCAGCCAGCCAGCCAGTGCAACTAAGCTGCTGTTGTTGTAAATAACGCCGAGAGTGAGTATTCTGGGGAAGGGGGCACGGAAATGAAATTCAAATTCTGACACACACACATCATATATCAGCATTTAAACGTATTATCCTGGTATTGTATTAAAGGACATGTGCATAACAGTGTGTGCGAGTGCGTTGACAAGAACCGTATGAGAAGTGTCGGCTTCTTCCATGAATGAAATCTTAGGAATTATAATTTTTGTAGTTTTAGTTGCGCTTCGATTTTTATGGTTTCCTGCCTTGGATTGCTTTGCTGGCAGCTACAAGGAAGGATATGTGTGACAATATTTTTGTAAGTCCAGACATGTAAGTGTGTGTGTGTTTGTGTCATATTGAATAGGGGGTATGTCGCGCCTTGCCTAAGCGGTCTTTCATAAATCTAAATTGTATACAATCCTCCTCTTGGCATGGTATGGCAATTTGCTGCTGTTGTTGTTGTTGCTTTTGTTGCAAGGATAAGACATTTTTCAATAACATAACGAAGCCTTACTAAATACAACTACAACCGAGACGGAGACCGAGAACAAACAGCAATTACAGCAATAAACAGTTGTGAACGATGAAATAGCATCATGCAATGGCCTAAAATTTACTTTGAAAATTAGAGCAAAAAATCAGGGGATATATTTCGAATTTTAGCTATATTTTTCCTCGTAGGATGGTGTACGGAGCCAGATTAATAAGTATCCGAGTTCTCTGGGATTTAGTTCCACTGGTGGGAATCGAACCCACAACCCCCACGCTGATAGCCGAGCACGCTACCAACTCGACTAACGGGGCGCTCAATTAGTGATGCCAATCACGAAAAGAAAAAAGTGAATCCCGCGATTGTATTGGGTTCTGAGGTTACAAAATTGGAAAAATGTGGCAATACTGACCAACATTTTTGAACGTTGTTATCATGCGATAACATTATCGCCTCTTCTTCTAAAGCCAACAGCCAAAAATGTTATAAAATAAATATGTGATTTATTTTTAAAATTCTATGGATTTTGAAAATCTCTTAGTATTGCTATTTGTTTTCCTACAATAAATTGTTTTAATAAACGCGTAAAATAATCTTAAACTTTATATACAAAAAACAACTAGAAAATCCCGGGATCCCGAAAAATCCCGTGATTCGGATTTTTCAAATCCAGTTCAATTTGACATCCTCAATACCAACTTGCTTTTAAAAAATTCTGTTAAGTAGTGCCGGCAGAAATGCTGTTAAATAACAGCCATTGTGCATGTCAAGTTGCTGTTAAAAGAATCGCTCATGTTCATAATTGCCGAATTACACGATCCCGGAGAGATAGTTACGTGTATCATAAAATTCTGTTAACAACTGCCAGCAAGAATTCTGTTAAGTAACAGTCATTGTGCATGTTAACTAGCGCCGACAGAAATTCTGTTAAATAACAGTCATTGTGTATGTCATCTTGCTGTTAAGAGTTGTTCATGTTTATAATGGCCGACTCACACCATTTGGCTTTTGATTTGCTTATATACAGCATGGTTGGCAACACATTTTTTGTAAGGAGTAAGTTGCCACCTCTTGTATATAAAAGAGTCGATTACCCCGTGGCTACGCGGTGTAATTACACTCACATTTCTTTACCAATACATAGATACTTTTGCTTCTTGCCGCTCAACTGGCCGCGGAATTCTGTTGGCAGTTGAGTGGCAAGAAGCAGAAAAATATAATCTGGTTTTCCATTTGATTTTGAACAAAATAGTTGGAAACACAATTTACATATGGAGTACTTTGCCCCCTTTTTTGTTCGGCCAAAGAACTATTTAACCCTTTCAGCTCCGAATTTTACTTTTGATAAATATCAAATAATGGCATCTTCTAAATATGATTTCGATAGAGAATAGGATGTTTCTCAAAATCATTCTCCAGCAGTTACCAAATAAAAAAATCTAAAAAGTTTCTTCATATCTCGAATCTTTATTATATTGAATAACAGACAGTTTCTCAAAGAAATCTAATAACAAGAAGAAATCGTAAAAAAATGATAACTTTGAAAAATATTTGATCTTCCAGATTTTATTCGGCATTCTCGTAATGTCAATATTGGAATGAAGGTGTAAATTCAATTCGAGAAAGCTACATAACTCGGTTATCTTTATACCTGAATTTTAGACATATTTAACATAATTTTATGAAATTATGCTAATAATATGTTAACTTTATATAATAAGTTAACTTAACAGGCCACTGGAAACCGATTTTCTTCTACTTTTCTTTGCAGTAAAACTGTCTTTTTAATTTCAAGTGCACTTTGCTATTTTTTTGTCCTCCACTGTCCAAAACAACAACTGTCGCGTGATGTAACAAACATGCACACATACATACACACCCAAGCAAAAAGGAATCCTTCGTCACATTTCCCAGGAACGTGATGAGGACAGGACACATACACTCGACACCATTAAGAACAACAGCAATAACAACCACGACGAAGGCATACATATGCCTGAGTTTATGTACATTCAATAACTATGGCTTGATATGTGCTTCCTTCGCCACACATGTCTTACAAAATTTTTTTCTGAATACATTTCATTAACTCCAGATTGAATTACATGACTAAAATGTCCTTATGTTTGTCACCACTAACTACCATTACCACACGACCATCGTCGACGCCGACCGCCGTAGTCGTCGGTAGGTTTTCCGCCTGCCCTGATCTTACGATGGCCAGGAAAAGGAGACATTAGACATAAACAAATACACAATGATTTTCATTTAGAAGGACATTCCTAAATGTTTGTTTACATGCGGCGGTGTATGGCATGTCTAGACGGTCACTTTTTGGCACGAAATACAGTGGGTCATTATTATCTTTATCTTCTGTGCCTGCTATCGAGGTGCTTCTGTCCTATGACAACCACTGTTCTCGATGAGGTGCTTAGAAATCTTGGGAATTTTCTGCGAATTCCGTTTGTGTGTCATTTCAACAAACACTGATTTCTTAATTTCGAATGTAATTCGATCCACAAATAAGCCAATAAATGCCATTGGAATGTCACTCACTGTATTGAGTAAACGAACGAATGGGAATTGAAATTCAATATCTCCAGAACAAGTGAACAAGCATGAAATTCCTTAAATCAAATAATGAAATTGTATATTTCTTGTGTAGGTGTATCTAATTTGATTAAATCGCTGAATAAATGAGGGAGGGATTCGATTTCCGGCCCTTTTCTGAAAATATCAATGGGAACGATTGCTGCAAACAAGAATGTTAATAATAAAAAAAAATATTTCATTTAGGTTTACGGAACGCATTGTTAATCTTTCTGGGGCTAATGCTATTTAACAGGTTGTACTGTTAAAACTACTGAATAATGTTAATATTAAGGGCCAACCTAAATCCACACGGGCTGCTGCTAAATCAGCACGTACGAAATCAGCTGCTGTTTCGAACGTCAATACTACCTAAATCTGCATTATAACCTTTTCAGACTGCTCGCGAAATCATTCGATTTCAGCTTGAAATGACAAAAGGTCAAATTTGAATGGGATCTGACATTTGTGAATCGGATGCAGTCTGAAAAGGATATTAAAGGAAGTTGTGGGCGAAATCAGCTGATGTATCAAAATAAAGGAAATATAATTATCTTATCTCATTTCTTCACTTGCCATTACTTTTTTATCAAGACTACTGCAGGAGCCACTCACATGAGGATAAAGAAGAATCAGTGGAGCACTTGCGTAGGACTGCAAGAACTCAGACTATCCTTCCTAGGAAGTATGTTCTTCGCTGATCTGACGGACTTAACAAATGTACCTCTACGGAATCTGCTCAACTTCATCAAAAAGACAATATGTTTTCAGAGAGAAGCGATCGATATTCTATGATTATACATCCTAATATCTTCCCGTATCTCCATATCTGGTCCGCAATGATAGGTACTCGGAGGCCTTTATAGTGAATATCGCTACCAGCGGGCAATCCATTCAACCTAACCTAACACATTTTTCTTTACTTGGTTTTTATTATTTTAATTCTTTCTCTATATTATTCGCAGAGTAATTGAGATTCATGTCAGTTGGATTTTTCAACTTTAGCCGCAGCGGGTTTAAGTAGCCTCTTAAAATTTTCTAAACAAACCATTATTTTAAAATGGTGAAATTTCAGATTGATCCTCTGTGGAGGATTTCGTAGTTTTTGGAAATAAGTGAAATTTTTAACTGAATGAAACTTCACTTGTCTTCGAGTCGGAAGGATCACGCCAATGGAGCCGAAACAGTGAAGCACCATTTTCTGTTTTTTATTTTAGCTATTTAATAATTTATTTAATTATTTAATGATTCCACGTTTGGTGAAAGTATCTCCTACAATAACTCTCAGACTCTCCGAAGATTTGAAACTTTTTCATTTCTACTAACTTTTTGTACATTCTCTTTAAATATTCCAAATATAGCTGAACTGGCCAATAAAATATGTACAGCAATTTTAAAACTCTTGGTAAATTACTGCCCAGCGCAGAAAAGCGTAAAGATTTATTACTCGTTGCGCAACATAATAAGTAATGTACTACTCTGCACTAGGGATGACAAATGGGGCTGGATTTTAAAAATCTCGGGTTCGGGATTTGAAAAACGTAAACCCAGGATTACGGGATTTTGTTTTAATTAGAACAATTCCATGTAGGAAAGAACAAAAATAAGATGTTTTCAAAATCTATAGAATAATAAAAATAAATCACACTGTTATTTTGTAATATTTTTGGCTGGAAGAAGAGATAAACATTTCATGGCAGGCCACTATTTTGTCAACTTTTTACATTTGATCACGAATGTTGGTCAGTAGTGCCATATCTGCACAATATTCCCGTGATTCGTGATTCACTTTTTTCTCGAAATTCCGGGATTGGCATCACTACTCTGTACTTCAGCTGAGAAGAAGTTTTAAGGTGTTGCCAAACTACTTAAATTGCCCTCAAACATTCGCAGTTAGCAAACTTTGTTCTTTTGACTTATATTTTGTGAATTTGTTTACATTTTGAATGTTGGCCAGTCTTGTTACAATTCTCCCGGTTTTGTAATCCCGGGATTTCTGCACAATAATTTCATGATTCGGGATTAACTTTTTTCTTGAAATCCCGTGATTGGCATCACTACTCTACACTTCAGCTGAGAATAACTTTTTAGGTGTTGCCAACCTACTTAAATTGCTCACAAACATTCGCAGTTAGCAAACTTTGTTTTTCCCCTCTTTTTTCCAATGAACTAGAGTTAAGTGCGAAAATTGTTTCGTTTTCTACATTTTGAAGTGCTGTTGGGCATTCCAAAGCCGTCTCCCCTCTCGCCACCAAACATCGTGGGCAACGTTTTGTAGCAGTTATTTTTCTCTCGTTTACGCACGCGATTGTTGTTGTTAGTCTTACTACTGCTGCTGCTGCGGCTGCCTTTATTGACCGCAATATTGTTGCAGCAACAAACAGCAGCAGTGGTTAACTTGACTCTTTTTTTCTCGCATTTTTCTTTACTCGCTTTGCCCATTTTGCTATTGCTCTGCTCTGCAATATTGTGTACTCGTATTTCTGTTTCCTTTTGCAGTGCATTATTGTTGTGCGCTTTGGTTTAAGCGAATAAAAAAAGACGTAAGTTAACACTTCATTCCAGCTTTTTCTGGTTTCTCCCCAACACCGTTCACAATACCACAAAAGCGTCATTTTGTGCGGCTTTTTATAGGAGAGCCTCTTCACCGTTCCCGCCTTTACACCCAGCTCCGGCAACTTCATTTTTTTTCTGGTGTGTTTAGTGTCTTATCTAATTAACATTAACCATTCATTCATTTGTTTAATGTTGTACTTAAAATAGTCTTTTTAATGGTATATAATATCCTATGGTGGGAGTGGAGTGGAGTTGTAATAGAGAGACAGAGAGAGAGTGAGTGTGAGGGTTCCCAAGACAGACACGGCAGCTGTGATTTCGTTTTTCATTAAGTGTTAAATTTCTTTACTTACGTCTTTAATGTAATTTGATCATAATTTAAATGAACTTTGTTTTTTTTCCACTTCGGTTTTATTTCTTTGTGGTGCTTCTTTTTATTTTCTTTTGGAAGCAGAAAACAATGTGTTGTGTATTGGATTCACTGCATATAGGGTGAAAAAAAATAAACTTTCTTTTTGTTTTGTAAATGTTTCCTTAAATCCACACATGAAAGTTAATTTGAAACAACATTTTCAAAATGTAAACCTAATTCAAGATGCAATTGTCAACATTAACACGATCGGGTTACCCATATCGTTTTCCGCCAAACATCTGGCAACATTTTCTTTGTATATGTAGTATTTTGTACGTTGCCAACTGTTTTGTAACAAATCAAATCAATCAGATCGTGTGACTCTATCTGAATAGGTCATTCACATGCATTGTATTATCATGACAAAAATTCGAGAAAAAGGTGTTCACATGACTTTTGACTAGTTTTTTCATAAAAGAAGAAGATTTGTCGTAAAACGATGAATCCGATTCGACTTATGTGGATACTTTTCAGATGGAATGATTGCATAATTTAGTAAATCCATGCCTTATGTTACCGATAAAACTTATTTTCCATCGTAAAATGCTAAATTTGTTAAGTTTTTCATAATCTATTTTCAAGTTACACAATAAATCTTTAAATCCTTGTCACACTGCATACGAACATAAGGCCGATTTCCAAATGTCAGATACCATACAACATTTGAAAATCGACCTTATGTCATTTCAGCTAGATTTCGCATGCAGTGCGGCAAGGCTATTATAAATTGTCACTTTGTACGTGTTCAGTGAATTATATTTTCAGGGTTTTATGAGTAGTTCAACATAGAACTATGTTGGAAAATGAAATACAACACTACATTTGAAATGATTTGTAAAGCGATTATTAATTGGTCACATTGCATTATCTTGATATTTGGTGCAAACATGTGTGGAAAATAATGTGATGATAAAAGTGTGATTTTTCAATTCGCGTGCATGTGAAGGGCCTATGTCAGAAGAGCGGGAGTGATTCATGAGATTTACTTTAAATTCTCTTCGCCAAAGCTCCCATTCCTCGTTATGTAGAAGCTTTTCGGCCACCTCAACTTGGAGCAGTTGGAAACAGATCCAAAAATTAGCGAAAAAAGTCATATTCAATGATGAAGTTAGTCTTTGTTTGAACGGTTGAATAGAGGGGCTGCGATCAAGAGAAAATATTAGTGCTGGTTGAAGACCCAACCCTCTGCATTAATCGTTCGGCGTAGTGAGATCACAAAACGTGTAATACTTTCTCCAATTTGGCTCTGGATTAGTTAAAAATGACTCCAATCTTTGGCATTAAAGTCATATTCGTGAACAAGCAAAATTTCCACATATGGACATCGAGAGGATACTGAAGTTGCCTAAAATGAGGCTGAATCCACAAAATTGTCGAGAGGGGATCGCACTCATGGATATTTTTGCGAAAACACTTGGTCAATCCCAAACCACCAAATTCGTCGTTAATTCGCTGATTGGCATGCGATAGTTGGATACCACCCATATCACTGTTCGACAGTCCATATTACACTTGAACCAGCTGATAAACGTGTGAAACTATAGGTGAAATGGAGTTAATTAGATTTTTTCATTTTCTCATCCTGTGGCCCCTTAAAAGGACTACAAGGATAGGTCAACTGAAACAACTTTTTAAATTGTCGTACGGTTTTCAGTGATGATGTACATTTTTGGTTGAACTGACTTGTGAATAAGCAAAATTGTCTCAAAATGACAGTTAGTGGCGAACAGTCCAGATAAGTGATTTTTGAATGACGTGGATCCGAACGACATGTATTTCCGACAAAACGGTGCAACATGTCACGCATCAGGCGTTACATTCGATTTGTTCCCAGAACGCTTTGTCTTTTCAAAAAGAGACGGTGTGGTGCCCTTACACTTTTCTCTCTTGGGCACCAATAATTGACCAACTGGAGAACAACAGCATTCAAGCTATTGATAAGATCGAGGTGTACCTCGGGCTAGTTAACGAGGCTGTGTGAATTCAATAAAATAGAGATTTCCCTAATTTGCATGTCCTTTAAAGCTAAACATAAATCTACTGAAGTGGCCAATCGACCTTATGTCATTTCAAGCTTAAATCAATTGATTTTGCATGCAGTTTGTAAAGGCTATACGACAATCCATTCTCGTTCGTCGGGCTGAATTTTCGCATTTTGGACTTAACTTTCAAAATTCATTAACATATAAATAAAATTTTGTTTACTCTAAACTGGGTATAATAACGATTCTAGATGTCGCTTTGTATTTAGCTGGCTAGCTTAAACTTTTGATTAACTGAACATTCTAAAATTGGTCCTAAGCGAATAAATTTGAATTTCCCTGTACTTCTTTCGAAAAAAAAAAAACAAAAACCTTAAACATTTCTTACACATTGTTGGGCAGATAGCTGGAAGTTCTTTTCTTTTTGCCTTGGTCTTTGAACTTATTCGAGTATTTCGTCTTCGCACAGTGTTTCATATTTCATTAGCATTTGCAATCAGGTAAAGTGATACCTTTCTTGAACAACAACGAAAAACGAAATGAATTGAAACGAAAGGAAAGAAGAAACGACATATTCCTTCTTTCTTTTGTCGTGCATGATATTTCTTAATGTCCTTACGAGTACCTACATATGTATGAATTCTCAAGTGAGCGAATAGAGTGGCAAGAGTGCGAGTATGTGAAGTGTCATCATCCCTTTGTGCCATTGTGAAATGCAACACTGCATAATGTCACTTTAGGTTGCTGTTGTTGTTATTGTTCAGCAGCAAAGACTTGCCGGTGCCAAGAACAGCAACAAAAACAACCACACCGACAAACTGACGAATGAACTTTAACTTGAAAAGTTATCTTTTTGTGGACTTTTTACAACTTCATGCAACCGGCAACTTGTACTGCTGCTGTGCGTCTGCCGGCTATGCTGCTGCTGCTTTTCTGCAATTCATGCATTTTAATGACTGCGTCTACCCCACTGATGTCTTGTTCGTACTTAAGTTGTTGTTTTAAGTTTTAACTCTACCTCTCCGCCAAGCCTGCCTGTAAGGACTTTATTATCTACTCGAAACATTAACATTAAGTTAAGTTAAGGACACCAAATATACAATTTCTTTTGAATTTAATTAAATGTCTTAACGTATTTAAATGTCGTTATTCACACGAACACACTCCGGTATGTAGATTTTGTAATTCCTTAGCATTTGAGGTGCTTCATCCTGGGGAGGATTTGCATTTTAAAAGTTGAAAGGTACTCCTCTTCTAAATGACCCTAAGACACTACAAATTCCCGTACGGATTCGGCCGGATTCCTTACATCATTTATAAGTCTTGTCTCTCTTCTTCTTCGCTTTTTTCATTTGTATAATTAATTGTTGGTTGTTATTGTTAAATGATTTATTGTGTTTTGGAGTTTTAATGACTTCTTTTCTACTTATGATCCAAATGTGCGCGCGCCAATTTGATTGATGGTGATTTTTGAGGTTTTGAGAAATGAGTGAACGCATTTTCGACAGATATCTAACACATTACTATTTGTTTGTTGTTGGCTCAAGTGTAATGATTATTGTTATATGATTTCTAATCAAGAGAGAGAGAGGAATATGTTGCAAGTACTTAGTTTGAAAGTTAATGAGAAGTTAAAATGTAACAAAAATGATGTAATTATTGGCGGAAAAACAAACCAGTTGGCAACTCCTCCTCCACTCATTTGGAATGTAGTGTGGCCAACTTTCTCAAATTTACTGGTAAAGGCAGGTACACGCAGCTCTCACGAAAATTTCGTTTCCATAAGAAATGCTCTAAAGGCCTTTTCAGACATACAAAATATTTGCGCAAACATGTGTTACGCAAAATGCGAGACAATATGATTTACATACTCTGTCTGGACTTGCCCCACAAATATAAAATTTTATGCAAATCGTTTTTTTGCGCAAATATTTTGTGTGTTTTAAATGGCCTTAATTTTATGTGTTTAATTGGTGTTGCCAACTATTGGATATTGACAAGAAATCGATCAGCTGTAGCAAATCATTTGCCAAGCAAACTCCTACAACGGGGATTCATCACGTCACAACGAACCTAAAGAAGAAGAATGCCAGTCTCTGGCCTTTTTGAACACAGAGTAGAGCACCATGAATGTATGAATTCTAAATACCATCGCATTTCATGGTAGTAGAGGCAGCGAAAAGACAACCATGAACCCACAATGTCACACATAGTTTTACTTTTGGATGTTGTCACATTGATCTTTGACTCATTTTCTTCTTCGGTTTCTATTTTGTATTTGTTTTTTATTTTGCTGTATTCTGCAGACAACCAAAAAAAGACAGCATAAACAGCATTTAATACAACAAATGAACAACCAAACAACCCAACCGATATACGAGTAAGGATGTCCAGCGAGTTTAGTTTGGACAAGCCACGGCGGGGGAGTATAAGGGGAAAACAATAAAGTTTTCAAACAATTCCATGTTAAACAACAAACATGACAAACAAGCAGTCCATTATAGCACTACCGTCGAATCGAATAACTTTAGAATAATCGAAACTATTCGATAACTTTTGATGTGGTTACTTAATTTTTTTAATACACCATCTTTAAAAAACAGTTTGATTTGATTTTATATATAGGGAAGCCAGAAAATCGAACCGACGATATGTATATCCTGGGTTCCAACCTAAATCCGCACGGACAATTTTTATTACAGGTATTCTTATGGTACCTACTTAAATTCGGTGCGGCTAAAGTTGAAAGATCCAACTTTGATATTGCGGAATTATAAATAATACTCTGAGAATAATAGAGAATGGGAAAGCTGGCAAAATAAATAAAGAAAGGTAATAAACAACGAATTTTGAAATTATTTAAAAAATTATATTTGATAAAAATTAATAAAAAGGAATGGTATCCTTTTTCAGACTGTATGCGAAATCTAGCTGAAATGCCATAAGGTCGATTTACAAATGTCACATTCCATACAAATTTGACATTTGTGAATCGACCTTATGTCATATCAAGTTGAAATGGATTGATTTAGCATGAAATATGAAAAGGCTATAAGTAAAGAAATAATACATCAGCTGATTTTGACCGTATCATTCACTAATGCGCATTTAAGTAGTATTGACGGTCGCGACATCAGCTGACTTCGACAGAGTACTACATTTATGAGTCACTCACATAGACTATATTATCCTGCCAATGTCATGATAATCACAATACGTCAAAAAGTTGTTCACTTTTGGATCGTTTTCTTCGTATAGGGCTGTCCACACATGAAGATTTATTGTAATACTATGATTCTATTTCTGTTAAGACTTTTTAAAAAAAGCTAAATTTGTTAAGTATTTGGGATGATCCATTTTCAAGTATTATAATAAATCTTTATATATGAACTCCCCTTATAAATTGTCATTTTGTACGTGTTCAGTGAAACACATATTCAGTGTTTCATGGGTTGTTCAATAAGTTCTATGTTGGAAAATCAAATACAACACTGCGTTTGAAATGATTATTAATTTATCATGATAAATTAACTCGATATTTGGTGCGAAGATGTATTCGAAATTATTGATTAGTTATTTTCTCATATTATTAGTTTCAACCGAGTGAATTTCTAGTTTTAACCGAGTACCCATGTATGTGGGTTCTCTATGTTTCCACAACACTCAAGCCCAGTAACTATGGTTGGTTGCCTGCTTGGTCTCCCTCTGTCCTCTGCTGGCCAAAAGTATTCAATTCAAGTGACACAAACTAAAACCATGAGCTCAACAACACTAAAAAAAGTTCGGCGTTAGTGGGAGTGGGTGAAGGAGGGGTAGGGGACAAATAGCGAAAAACACATGTATACTGGAACAATGGACCTTTCACTTTGACCAAAAAATAAACAACAACAAATTCCATGATTTAAAAAAGTGTTACCAATAAAAAAGTCAAGAAAATGTTTTAATTTGGCCAAAGAGGAAATCTTAAATTAAAAAAAGAGCCGGAATTTGTGACCTAAAAAAACGGAGCCACCATAACATCATAAGGGAATGATAACAAAAGAAGAGGGAATTCTCATAGAAACACGCTTAACCCTTAAAAGGGGCGGGGAGGGGGTCATCACAAAGGAATACTCGTTCAAAAATAACCCTTGATGTTGAGGTATTAACTGCATCACTAACCATCATTAGGGGGGACAAACATAAACAAACAGTAGTAACCAAAATTATTCGTTGATGTTTTATGACATTATAAGGCTGCGTAAAAACAAACAGAACGACCGTCCGTCCGTCCATCACATCGTGCCTCCCCGCCCCTTCCCAACATTATGGCTCTTTATGATTTCGAAATGATTAGTGTTGCATGTGCAACTCCACAAACACCAGAATGCGGAAGTTTTGAAATTAACTGTTGCCGCAACAAAAACAAGAAAATACAGAGAAATTATGAAAGCCGACAACAACAAAAAGTGTACAGCGCACCTGTCATGACCACTGGCACTTCTTGTTTCTTCTTCGGGGCCGGGTATGGTGTGCAGAGGAGAGAAGAGCAGAGTAAGGGAAAACCTTGATGATGCTTGAACGTCATGTTGCATGACCAAACAATCTAAAATAGTTGAGGTATTTGCCAATGCATTACCGCACAACAAGGGGCAACTGACAGTGGCTGCAAGCCGGCATCGTTGTTGGCACAAACGACAACAACAGCAACAACACATCAGTAGCATATCAATCAAAATTTATCGTTGCCATATTCCGTAAACTCATAAAGTTAACATTTTTAGTGCGATGACAAGGAAATCCAGCAGCTGTAGTACGTGAATAGAACCGGTGGCTAAGAAGGTAACGGGTCGACTCGACAGCGCTCGCCTCATGGCATGGCACAACAGCAAACGGAAGGACGGACGGACGGACGTTTGAAATATGCGCAACGAGCCGGCTAACACTGGATGTTGAAATTTAGCAACATCAAATTTCGACACATTCATGTGTTGGTTTTTATACGAGGGGGTAAGGTGGAAATACTGATCACTGATCAGGGAAATCAGCTTCACAAAATAAAGACTAAAGGTCCATTCAGACAGACGCGAACGCCATTCGCAAGTCGCTATGACACATACTCAAAAAATAACGTATGAAGCGCCTCGCGACTGTCGTGTCGCGTTTGAATGGGTCTTAAATAAATGAAGTCGCTGTCGTTGCGACAGCAGCGTCCTCTCACATTTTCATAAAACAACTTGTGAGACGATATGAAAGAGCCAACAAGTGTGACTCCTCAGCAAAAAAAACTCCTGCTCCATTTGCAGAGAGAGAGAGATGTATCTCTCACTTACTAATCTGCAGATTAAGGTCATATTTCTGTTCGGGCTGTCTCGAATTAGAGAAATTACTTAAATTTTTATGTTCTTCTTTTATTGCAATCGAAGCATGCAGAGATTCAGTTGTATCCGAATATTCGGTCCCTGCATGACTCTATTGCACCCGAGTCATGCAATGTTTCATCAATACTTACTTTATTGCACCCTCAGTAGCTCTACAACGGATGCACTGGATCCAAAATCTGAACGAGACTTCATATCTGATCTTTATAATCCTGAAACTTTTCACCAAAAATTCTTTCGTAGAAAAAGTGTCATTATTTTAATGATGGTCCTTCGAGGTGTCTTTAATAATATAATATTGAAGAGCTTCGAAGAACAATCCAATAACTGTTCGTTCTATCTATCCTGTTCCTGATTTATAAGCAATTCACATGCACTATACTCGTATTATCATGATAATGTCGTGGTAAGCACAATACGACGAAGAGGTGTTCGCAGGACTTTTAACTCGTTTCTTCGTATAGGGCTGTTGACACATGAAAATTTGTTTTAAAGGTATAAATCCGATTCTCCCTCTGTGAAGACTTTTCAGATAAAAAAATATTACATTATTTAGTAAATCTACCTAACCGATAAAACTTATTTTCCATCGAAAAATGCTAAATTTGTTTAGTTTTCGTCATAATCCATTTTCACGTGGAACAATAAATCTTTAAATATGAACTCCCCTTATGAATTGTCATTTTGTACGTGTTCAGTGAAGTACATTTTCAGGGGTTTGTGGAAATCAAATACAACACTGCGCTTGAAATGATTTGTGAAGTGATTATTCGTTTATCATGCTAAATTAACGCGATATTTCATGCGAAATAACGTGTCAATTACCGTGTTAATTTTGGGAATAGCCTATTACTTACGATATTTGCAGTATAAACGATCAATTTAAGCAGGTACTTACCTAAAAAGAGAAAAACATAAAGAAATATAAATAATATTGAAATGTCATCACGAATTAGCAATGAAATTATAATCGATAAATGAAAATTATATGATTTTTATGAAATGAATTTGAGTATTCCAAAAAGAGTTAAGATTTAAACTTCCTATTGTAAAACGCTTTATATGACTGACTTTTTTATTTGTTTTCACACTTGTTGAAAGGTTCCCCACCCCCACACCCTTCCTCCACCTTACACCATTTCCTATATTCTACTTCTACCGGTTCTGTTTATTAATTGTCATACATTTCCCACTCGTTGCCATGTTTTGAACCTCTTCCGCACTGAAGCCCATGAAGGACCATGAATTGAAAGTAAATGTAGGACTTAACCCAATTCACTGGTTGATTTCAACTTTATGTTGGTATTTTTATGCCCACTACTTTCTTTTTTATTGTTGTGGCGGGTTCATCATAATGGATTTTTGTTTTGTTTTGATTTTATAGCTTTACAATTTTATTGCCTTTCCGTGAACGCCAACGGGTGTGGGCTGCAAGGAAGGGTGGCGCGCTGTGTGCGCAGCCCACACACTCGCATACGCACACGAAATCCAAACAAATTTGTTTGATCACTGATATTTGTTAACGATTTATCCATGTTTATGACTTTTTGAATTTAATCTTCATCGTGCATATGCCTTATTTGCCATTCATTCAATTACAAAAATAATAAAAATATGATAATATGAAATTGATTTCAATTTGATTTAAAGTTTCCATATCCGTTTCATGTGTCAACATTTGTTGTTTGTTCATTCATGGCGTTATAATTGTTGCGCCTGCGCGCGGCGCTCTAAGGAAGCAAAATTCAACCACAAGAAAAATTTTGTTTATTTTAAAAAACCATAAATCAGCACAGTCATGCGTGCCCGTCCGTCCCGTCTGTCAGTAGATAGTTAAAAATATTGATTGGTAAATGTAAAACAATAGGGGTTTGGAAATGAAAAATATAATTTCAAAATGTTGGAAAATCATGGTGGTGGTGTAGCAATAAAAAATATGATGTAAAGAAAATGGAAGATTTAAAATTTTTCTCACTTCATAAATTTAGTCACAATTGTTTGAAACTTTTATCTATGATTTTATGGGGAAAGAGGCCAGCTCCCCATACATACATATGTAAATGCTCTAAATCATATGTACATGTCTGTTATATAATTACAGCTTTGGGGAGTTTATAATGAATATTGACATTTGTACTATTTAATATTTATTCAATTATGATTTTGTCTTTCTGTTTATTTTTGTACGGTTCGGTTAAATAAACAAAAACACGCTTGACTTAGCCTTTCCCTCAGAACGAGGAAGAAGAAGGGGACACCAACCAACACACAGCACTTGTCAAATGTCAATGCAAGTGTTGACACATTTAAAGACCATCCCATCCCATCTCCTTTCCCTTCCTCTTCCGTCCACCATTTGTTCGTTTTCTGTGTTTTATATTTACAAACGTTTATCTGTTTGACAGTTTCGGTGTCTTTGTTGTCGTCTCTTGACATTAATACAAATCTTTCATTGGAATTGAAAAATTAAATTGTATTTTAAATACCATTATCAGCAACACACATTCTTGCTGTTTAGTTGGAAAAAAGTGTACAGGCAAAATATTTCAAATTCTCTATTTTTTGGTGACAGTTTGTGGGGGAGAATGTTATTTGTTCAGAATAAAGTTAACTTTTTCAAACTTTCTTTTTTAATTAAAATTCTGATATAGCCTTTTTACACTTCAGTCGATATCAGCTCAAGGTCGACTTACAACTGTCACATTTGTATGGGATCTGGCATTTGTAAATCGACCTGGGGTCATTTCAACAATATTTCGCATGCAGTGTAAAAAGGCCAGAAGAGGGAAAAAAGGTTCCTTATATAATTCTTAAATAGTCTTTTTACACTGCATGTAAATCATTCGATTTCAGCTCAAGGTCGACTTACAACTGTCACATTTGTATGGGATCTGGCATTTGTAAATCGACCTTATGCCATTTCAGCTAGATTTCGCATGAGGTCTGAAAAAAACATAAGAGGGAAAAAGGTTCCTTAAAGCCTCGTCACACTGCATGAGAAATCTAGCTGAAATGACATAAGGTAGATTTACAAATGTCAGATCCCATACAGATTTGACATTTGAAAATCGACCTTATGTCATTTCAAATAGATTTCGCATGCAGTGTGGCAAGGCTATTAAAAAATTCCGCTTTGAACAAAGCAATTTCCAATTGCTTGATTGATTTTATTGAATCGTATCCCAGCGAGGTACAATAAGCTAACAAATAAATTTGGCTGTAATCAAAGAACCTCTTAAAATTTTCTGGGACGTTATATTTCCCAAAGAAATTTACCAAATTAATTGAAATCGGCAATCAATAAACAAATTAATAAATCGAAACTACCCGGCCCGCCGTTTATTGTGCAAACAAAAATGTGCGTTAATCAGTTCAATGTCTCATTAATGTAAGTTTGGAAGAGGGGAGAGAGAGTGAGAAAGAGAGCAATAAGATCTAGCCTGTTGCACTGCAGGGCAATAAATAAATTACAATAATGACGACATGTTTTTTAATTGGATCATAAATAATATTTTTTATACCAGCCGAACGAATAATGGAACAAAGTACTAAACATAACAACAACAGCAACATATGAAAAAGATACAAAACATTCATCATTCATATGGAATGAAAGATTACCCGGTATCATCACCATCGAACGACGGGCCGAACGGAAAAAGAACATAAACATAAAAATTTTCGATGTCATAAGTTTTGATTAAAATGCTGCAGAGATGTGATTAATCATAGCTCAAATGAAATGTACGAATAAATAGGAATGAACATAAATAGAAAAAAGAAAACAAAAATAGAATGCCATATAAATAGTGCAGAGATGGGAATGATGTGAGGCTTTCGAATTGCCGGCAATAGCAATGATACCAACGCACAGTGGGGCGGAGGAGAGATGCAATAGTGTCATTATCTCCAACGAAAATTAAAAAAATATATAGGTTGTTTATTGTAGAGGATCCATCGCATTTATCAATTGTGTTCATTTTGTCTCGAATTTGTTATGTTTTTATGATTGTTTTGTGTAAATGTTGATTACTTTATAGTTTTGGCAGACTTTGCTCTGCCAGTCACTGCAAATGCCGTGAGCAAGCATTGACATTCTACAAACAACTGAATGCCCGATAGACTATCCAAGAAGTCAGATGAGTTTTGAAGAGAGAAATCGCATGGAATTATTTTCCACTTTTAAAAAATCGAATGCAAAATCCTTTGCAGGCATCACAAAATGAAGTGAAAAGTGTCAATACACATTTGTGTAAGGAAAGCATTCAAAATTGCGAATATATTTATAAGGCCAAGAACAATCATTGATTAGAGTGTTATTTTTGTTTCGATTACATTTTTTTTAAATTCCGTATAAAATACACCTGATAACATAATTTTTTGCAAATTTGCAAAGAATTGAAAAGTCTGACAGACCCTTTTTCACTTTATACGCTCATTTTTGGCCGAGTTAACTTGTAGGATTTGTAGGATAGTCTAATCGGGTCTTTAGATACAATGTATTCTTATTCTCAACTCATTCTGTTAGCAAGTGACTTATTCAATTGATTGTGTAATATAGGCCATTCACATGCACGTGATTTGCAAAATTAACACGATAATTGACAAATCACAATATTATTATGTGAAGTAATACATTTTCGCATCAAATATCGAGATAATTTATCATGACAAATCAATAATCAATTCAAATGCAGTGTTGTATTGGATTTTCCCAACATAGAACTTATAGCCTTGTCACACTGCATACGAAATCTAGCATAAATGACATAAGATCGATTTTCAAATGTGAAATTTGTATGGGATCTGACATTTGTAAATCGACATATGCTAGATTTCACATGCAGTGTGACAAGGCTATAACTGAAGGTCGATTTGCAAATGATATATCCCATACAAATTTGTCATTTGAAAATCGACCTACAAGCTGAAAGCGATTAATTTAGCACGCAGTCTGAAAAGGCTATTATTGATCAACCCTGTACTGAAAATGTACTTCACTGAACACGTAAAAATGAAAAATCATAAGGGGAGTTCATATTTAAAGATTTATTCTACAACTTGAAAATAGATTATGACGAAAACTTAACAAATTTTGCATTTGTCGATGGAATATAAGTTTCATCGGTAACATAAGACATAGATTTACTATATGATGCAATATTTTTATCTAAAAAGTCTTCGAAGAAGCAAATGAATTCATAGTTTTACAATAAATCTTCATGTGTGAACAGAACTATACGAGCAAAACGAGTCAAAAGTCCTGTGAACACCTCTTTGTTGTATTGTGATTTTCACGACATTATCATTATAATATAGTGCATGTGCATGACCTATTACTTCTACAATAAGAGTCACACAAAAAGTGTAGGTCCGCGATTTTTTTTTTTGTTTTGTAAAAAATCGAGTATTCGACTCTTTACTGAAGTCGAATTTTTTGGTAATGTTTTGGGGTTATGTAAAGTCATTGGTTAAAGTGTATAAAACGGAATCTTTGAACGCCTTGGAAGACAACAATTGGTCAACCCACTGTGCCGACTTCTTATATTAGAAAACAAAAGAACGACAATCTTATAAACAAAACTACTGTTTACATTTTCCTTAATGAATCTTCTTTGTCAATTGAATTGAATCCATTGTTATTTTTATTGTTGTTTTTGGTGATGGTAGTGCTGTTGTTGTTGTACGAAATGACGACAAATGAAGATTTTTATTAAATTTGACACAATGTGCCAGACGGACGGATGGATGCGAAGGAAAAAATGCTGGCTGGCTTTACGATGCAACCATGAATGCTGCTCTTTTTTCAGCTCTCCAGCTACACAGTGATGCTTAGAAACAGATGTTGTCGTCAACAACATGACAACAGCAACGCCAACAAAAAATTCTGATGCATATCGATTGAAATTCATTAAGCAAAAAAACTCACTTCACACAAAAAAATTATCATCTTCATCTTCTTTTTCCCTTTCGCTGTTCCTCTTCTATCTGTTTGTTGTAGTATTTCTTTTTTGGTGAGGAATCGTAGTATTAAAGTAGTTGTTTTGGGGAGTTTTTATTTCTTTTCTTTTTCTTCGTATTTCTTTGGTTTTAAACTTACTTGCTCTATTCCATTGTGCAGTTTGTTTTGCTCTTAGATTTCATTATAATTTTTCATGGTTAATGAATATTTTCGTGGCTGTTGTTCCTGGTAATGGCCTTTCTTGCCAACTTTTATGAGTTTTTCTTATGCCGGGGCATAAATCATTAATAATAGAACACTTTCTGTCCGTCCGTCCATCATCCATTACATCTTGAAATATGATGTACTCCACTCACCACCACTCATCTGGTTATCTGTTCGCTGGGAACTGATTGAAATTTATTTCGGGACTTTCATAATAATAAAAAAAAAAAGAGTCTGGATATCCCAGAGAAGCGCGCGCACAAGATGTAGCGATGAAAAATCGTTGAAAGAAATATGTTGTCATGGAAGATGAAGCAATTCAATTTCAAGTTCACAGCTTCAGATACTTATACGGTGTGGCGGTCGGTGTTCCCATCATGCTATTCATTCCCCTCAAGATGTGTGTGAAAAAATGACAACATCGAATTGAATTTAATATTCAATTTTTTGGGTGGAAAACATATAAAAACGCATAAAAATAGCGTTACATTAACGATTATAGTGAGAGCGAGTTTTTAAGTATTTTCAAAAAATAATAGAATATTCATTGAACTCTTCTTCTTAGATGGGGAAATGGAAAGGATTTTAATATAAGAAATTTTAAGTTTTTGACCAACTTACATCAGTATAGTTTACGAAGCCTAACAAAAGAAGGCCTTTTATAAGATCTCATTGAACCGTTCCAAAGGTTTTTTTTCCTTTTGTGCACTTTATTACAATGATAATGTTGTGATAATCACAATATGGCAAAAAAGTATTCACATGACTTTTGACTTCACACACGACGATTTATTGTAAAACTATGAATCCGACTCTGCTTTCGTGAAGACTTTTGAGTTAAAAATTTTACATCTTTTATTAAATCTATGTCTTATCTTACCGATAAAACATATTTTCCATCGGAAAATGCTAAATTTGTTGAAGTTTTCGTAATAATCTATTTTCAAGTTGCACAATAAATCGTTAAATGTGAACTCCCTTATGAATTGTCATTTTGTACATGTTTAGTGAAATACATTTTCAGTGTTCAGTTCAGGGTTGCTCAATAGTTCTATGTTGGACAATCAAATACAACACTGCGTTTGAAATGTTCTGTGAAGTGATTATAAATTTATCATAATAAGTTATGCCAATATTTGGTGCAAAAATGTATGAGAAAATTAATTAATTTTTCAAATCACGTGGCCTATTAGAAATATGGTATTTGTAAAAAAGATTTCTCATCCTGCACCTATTTACACCAATTCTCTAAATATAGACAATGTTGTGCATTTAAACTCCTTAAACAAAACCAAGCCGAAGTATGATTGATATTTTGATGTCGACGAGTTGCAACAAATAAATAAAGCCAAATATAGCAACAACATGCATGGGTCTCCTAATAACACTATTATTTATATATGAAAAATATGAAATGATTGTTGACGAAGAGAAGGTTGGAGGCGGAATGTTTTCAACACCATTAGCTAAAGTACGTGCAAAAGTGCCAATGTAAACAAATATGGACATGTGATAACAACTCTATCACAGAAAAACAAACCATAGTTAGTTGGATGGACGAACAAGCCACACAAGACAAAATATAGGCTAATAATATGCCTACAAAGGCCCTCCCCCTCCCCACGAAATTCCACACGACATGCATGCAAGTATATACATATATGGCGAGGCAAACAGAAACTATGACGACGACTTCGATAGCAGCCAATCATGATGATTGGGGCACCAAGAGAATTGACAGCAATCATTTAATTTAATGAATATTTAAAGAGGCCTCTTAAGCGGTCATTAAAAACAAAACCCGACTTGAAAAATGCGTTTTGTTTTTTTTTTTTTTCGTAATACAACGGACAGTGGGTTAGTACGATGAGTGTACGATAGTGCCTTTGTAAGGTTTGATGATACCACTTCACTTCATTCCACCACACTCCATTCCACTCAATGGTTATGGCGATCAATTAGGAATGTCTAAGGTACGAGGGACGTGCGAAAATTTGAAATTTGGTATGAAATAAAATTTCCTCACCAATTTTCTGTCGAACTTGACGGATCATCAGTGGACCTCTAATGCCCAGTTTTTCAGTCAGAGATCATATCAGCAATATTTAAATTTAAACCTATTCATATGCACATGAAAAATTAACACGGTAATTGACAAATTACACTACTACCACGTAACTTTGCATACATTTTCGCACCAAATATCGAGATAATTTATCATGATAAATTAATAATCACTTCACAAATCATTTCAAACACAGTGTTGTATTTGATTCTTATTGAACAACCCATAAAATCCTGAAAATGTATTGTACTGAAGACGTACAAAATGTCAATTCATAAGGGGAGTTCATATTTAATGATTTATAGTACAACTTGAAAATAGATTATGACGAAAACTTAACAAATTTAGCATTTTCCTATAGAAATAAGTTTCATCGGTAACAAAAGACATTGATTTTTATTGAACAACATTAAACCCGTAAAATGTACTTCACTGAACACTTACAAAATGACATTTAATAAGGGGAGTTCATATTTAATGATTAATACTACATTATGACGAAAACTTACTAAATTTAGCAGACATAGATTTACTAAATTATGCCATATTTTTATATTAAAAAGTCTTCACAGAAGTTGAAAAATATTCATGTGTGAACAGCCTTATACAAAAAAAAAACGAGTTAAGTCATGTGAAAACCTTTTTGTCGTATTGTAACTATCACGACATTATCTTGATAATATAGTGTGAATGGCCTATAAAATTGATTAAATATAAATTTTGGTCAATTTCTAGGTATAAAAGGAAATTTCTACTCGATCCTTCAGCCTTCGATCCTTCAACTTTTTCACACTGCATGCGAAATCTAGCTGAAATGACGTGAGGTCGATTTTTCAAATGTCAAATTTATATGGGATCCGACATTTGTAAATCGACCTTATTTCAGGTAGATTTCGCATGCAGTGTGACAAGGCTATAACACCCAGCACCCAGTCAGAGATCATCTCATTAATATGAAACCATGTTTTGACAGTGGTTTTAACCAAATATCAGGTGGCCTCTGTCTGAAGATCTGGGCATAGAAAGTTAATTTTTTCCAGGCTTTCCTTATTATCAGGAGCAAGCTTTTTTATAGTCGTTATGGTTCATTTTTTGGCTGTAGGTTTTGTACTCCGTACAAAGCAGCAAAACTTGCTGCAATTAAATATTGAAAAATGTAGTTTGTGTTGTGTTTTAATAAATATAATCCTTTAAGTGTAACCGGCATTCGAAAGTGTTCTGTTGTAGTCCATCTTCAGCCATAAAATTACATTCATATCATACGACCCTCGTCGTACCTAGCCTATGTATGCTATGCCCATGTATGTATGTTAATTATACAAAATGTACATAATTGCTGACAACTAAACCATTGTAAGACAAAAGTGGACGAGAGACAACATGAACGAGTTCAAAAAGTTCAAATTAATTAACATTTGTGAGGAAGAGTGTAGCATAGCATATAACCTACTACTGAACATGGACATGGACAGGGGACTCCCCCTCTGCTCGTCTCTTAACTGGGATGGGAAATGTCTTCGTTACGGTAGACAGACGGACAGTTGGCGGCTGACAACTAACAAGTAGTTGAGTTGGGGGAAACCTTTTCGGCCTTCTCGGTGCGTCTGTCATTTCTTTTCGGAAATTAACATTTCGGTCAAGCCATTCATGTCTAGGCTGTGAACACAAAAAAAAACAAATAAAGGTTAAAGTATAACTTGAAACGACATGTTGACACAATTTAATGTGATTTTGATTGAATATTTTCCTCTCACACACACGACCAGACGGACGGTCCGGCCCAGCCCGGCCCGTTTCAGTTATCAGATGGTGTCAATAGTTTAAACAAATATGCAACAAGTGTCAGTTTATACCATAAAATGCACACAAAACGAATACGTGCAGCATGTAAGAGAGTGTTTGTATATTTAACATTTTATCACACAAATTGTAAATATTTTATTGAAGAAAAAACCAAACACAAGTATTGTCAATAGACTCAGAGGAGGAGGCGCGACAGAGGATAGGGAATTGTAAACCATGGGAATTTTAAACAACAGATTTAAGTGAAAATGCCTTTACAGCGGTTCAAATTAAACTTTACAGTGGATCCAGGTCTACAGTATTTTAACAATAGTAATATTTGTATATGAATGCAGTGGTATCTGCATTCTTTCAATTTCCAATTCTGCACTACATTTTTCGTTAATATGACATTCGTGATATTCATAAGACGACAAAAAGATGTTTACAGGACGTTTAACTCGTTTTCTTCGTATAGGACTGTTCACACATGAAGATTTTTTGTAGTGGTATGAATCCTATTCTACTTTTGTGAAGACTTTTCGAATAAAAATATTGCATCATTTAGTAGATCTATGTCTTATGTTACCGATAAAACTTATATTCCATCGAAAAATGCTAAATTTGTTAAGTTTTCGTCATAATCTGTTTTCAAGTTGTAAAATAAGTATTTTAATATGAACTCCCCTTATGAATTATCATTTTGTACGTGTTCAGTGAAGTACATTTTCAGGATTCTCAAATACAACACTGCGTTTGAAATGATTTGTGAAGTGATTATTGATTTACCATGATAAATTATCTCGATATTTTTTGCGAAAACGTATGGAAAATAATGTGATAAAAGTTTAATTTGACAATTAGTGTGTTAATTTTCCAAATCATGTGCATGTGAATGGCCTATTGATTATTTTCTCCATATTGATTCTTTATGAAAAATAAAAAACAAATACATCTCCTTAGGATAGTCTGATGTGGCCTTGAATGTCCTTTCTGGATTTAGCCTTGAACAAAAAACACAAGGTGTGCAATGGTATTTTCAACATCCCCTGCCACACAAAAGATCCCGCCAAGTACGAGGAGTACTTGAAACAACAATGACAATGACAGCAGCAATAATAACTGTCATCTGAGGCCTGATTGAGAGGAGCATTGAAACGAAAGCATACAGAGAATTCGAGGAGTCGAATCGAGTCGAGGAGGCGGATAAAAGGTTACGCGCGCACACATGAATGCACGAAAAAACAGCATAACACATTTTCCATAATGAAGGCATTGTACCTACGTTTCAGAATAATACAAATACCTTGTATTGTTCCAAATACATAAACCGAATTTAGAAATTCAAGTGGATTTGCGTTTTGAGTGCCGTAACCTTAACATGACATGAATAATGTTAAAAAATGTATAAATTAGGGCGTTGTGGCGAAAAAATCCAGAGCAATGTCAATAAGAGGAATGTCACAAAAAAAACAATACAGCCGGAAGGAAGGATGTATGTTGTAGGGAAAGGCTTAACAATGCCACCAGACGACTGTATACCACTATACCAGCGATAGTAGGCAAACGATAAAGGATTTTGTTTGTATGGGAAAATAGGGAGATTTTTCACTTTCTTTTTTTTTGTGAAATGGGAAACCGAAAGCAGGGGAATGAGTTAAGAGAAAAGCAAATATGGAAAACCGTGCATCATTATTAATCATCATATGGATGAGTGTGTGGCATTGACATAAAACATGAGTGAGCATAAAATATCAAGAGTTGACAGTGTGCTCTCATCATTTGTTACAGTTGCAGCTGCACTCAAATAATTATTGTCGTTGTATTTATAATTTTGTCATAACCTCGGTGAAAAATGTCATTAGAAAGTCGCCAAAAAGGCTCTTCATAATATTAAAATATTTTATGGAAGTATCAAGAAATTTGAATTTATGAAATGGGCTCATAAATATTACGAAGAGAAATTCTTTCAGTGTGCGATAGCATCCTTCTTATATGCCATTCACATGTACGTGATTTGCTAAATTAACACGGTACTTGACAAATCACACTATTATCACGTTAATACCCATACACTTGCTTCAAATGTCGATATAATTCATCATGATAAATGAATAATCACTTTGCAAATCATTTCATTTGATTTATCAACATAGAACTTATTGAACAACCCATAAAGCCCTGAAAATGTAATTCACTGAACACGTACAAAATGACAATTCGCATTTAAAGATTTATTGCACAACTTGAAAATAGATTATGACGAAAACTTAACAAATTTAGCATTTTTCGATGGAAAATAAGTTTCATCCTTATCTATGTCTTAGATTTACTAAATAAATATTATTTTTATGTAAAAAGGCTTCACAGAAGCAGAATCGTATTCATATATATCGTATAGCCTATTATTAGATAAAGAAAATTGTGGTGTAAAACCGACTCTGAACGACTTATACTATGTTTAGAGAAGCTTTATCCTTCGTAATAATTATGAAGCGATTTCATAATGATTAATGAATAAATTCAGAGAATATTTTCTTAATGGTATAAAATTTCATAAATAATATGAAAAGTAAATTTAAAAGTATATTTATATTTATAAAGTATGAATACAACTTATAGTCCGCTCACATGCACTATATTATCACAATAATATCGCGATAATCACAATACGTCAAGAAGGTGTTCACATGACTTTTTCATCGTATAGGGCTGTTCACACATGTTGTAAAATTATGAATCCGAATCTACTTCTGTGAAGACTTTTTAGATAAAAATTTTGCATCATTTAGTACATCTATATCTTATGTTACCGGTACTACTTATTTCCCTCGAAAATTAAAAAAAAAAAAAAACTAAATTTTTTAAGTTTTCTTCATAATTTATTTTAAGTTGTACAATAAATCTTTGAATTGTCATTTTGTAATTGTTCAGTGAAGTACATTTTCAGGGTTTTGTGGGTTCAATAAGTTCTATGTTGGAAAATCAAACACAACACTGCGCTTGAAACGATTTGTAAAGTGATTATTAATTTATCATGTTACATTATCTCGATATTTGGTGGGTGGTAACGTGATAATAGTGTGCTCAAAGGAAAATGATAAATTAATGTTTAAAGAAGGAGAAATGATTTTTATATTTATAATGCAGGATTTTATTACGTTTGAGGTATACCATGTCAACGAGATTTTTTCGTAGGTCTTGTGATATATAAACTAGGAGAATTAAAAATTTCGAAAACTATGTCAGCCCTGTAAATTGGAAATTTTGTATTTTTGAAAAAGATGGATTCTTAAACAAGTCATGTTGTTGTATTGATTGTTTTAGATTTTGTTGTATCGGATTATAATTATTTTTTCGGATATTTTCTTTAAAAAATATTGAATTTATAAAAACTATTTTTTTAATTTTCTGTGGAATATGTTAATACCATTTTATTATATATTTTAATATTAATTTATATTAATACTACTTTTTTAATTATTTTTTTTATGAATTACGGAATACAATTTTTTATATTTTCTAATAATATTAAAATTTATTTATTTTTTAATTTATGTTTATTTTTTTTTAATTTCTATGAATGACATTAATACCAGCAATTCTCATTTTTTCAATGTGACTTTTTTTCTAATATCTATGAAACAATAATGAAATCACATACATATATTGTGCTAGTAAGTCCAAGTCCGAACACACCTAATAAGCAAAAAAGTACTCGTATTCATTAATCAATGTTAATTGTCACAACATTAGGCAGCAGCAGAAAATATATCAAATTGCAAATTCATGAAATTTTTCCGCACAAAAACAAACATTTTTGGGAAAATTTTGCAACCCTGCAGATTTTCAGATTTTCCGTGCCATATTTATTGTAATGAGCACCAGTGCATTATTATTATTTTCGGAAGGGTGGGGACTTTATTTCCTTCCCTGCCACCCCCGAAAAATGGTAAACCACATGAGTGCCAACAATGCATATTTAGAGATTGTTAACCTCATCATCTATGGCTTTATTATTAACACACAAATATTGTTTTCCATGCGGATGCATAGTTCTACCAATTTACCATAATCAGGCGGGCATTCACTCACTCATTCATTGATATACAATGGCAGGCGGGACAGCGGCGGTGGTGGCGGCGGCTTTTGCTTCATTTTACTTCATTTCCGCAACGGTCTCATTAGTACATCATGCGTTTAATGGCTTTTACGAGGTACCACTTTGATTAGAGAACTATTCGGTGTGTACATAGTTTGTGGTTCTTTTAATGCATATGGATGGGATCATTAAAAATCCACCCCCTCCCCCAAAAAAAAACAACATGGAAAACAATAAAATCTAATGTTTGGGAAGTGTGGAGAAGTCGACGAGTACAATTGAAATGAAATCACAGCGTAAGGTACACTCGACGACTCCGCCGCCATCCACGTAATGCCAAGAAAGTATGAGAAAGCAAAGAAGACGATAAATTTAAACACAGCCGCCATGTAATTAATACCCCCAAAAGTGACCTATTTCGCTGTGCATGCCAGCCAAGAAGAAAACTAATTCAAATATAGTTCATGAGAGTAGATAGACGAAAAAGAAATGAAAAGAAAAGAAAACAGCCTACAACATCCAACTGTGACTGACTGACTGATGACTACACTCGAAGAAAAATATTGAAGAATTTAAAATCCCAAAACAGTCTGATCAACAAGAGTAAATAGTTCCCCTCCTGATGATAGTGGGCTTTCGTACACTCACAGAATAAACTTAGTTTAGCCGTCTGTTAGACCACACAAAAATGAAACTCTTAAGTCATCAGTCGCCACTCAAAGTTATTATCACAGTCATATATCTTTTAAACTTCATATTTTATTTCATTTCCTTTTTAGCTGAAATCTTTGCTTTACACGTACATCCGCACACATAGTCTTACGTACACATGTATATGAATGTATGTACAGATATTTATTTACCCATTGTAGTTGAGAAGCCTTTAGTGTAAGGCAAACAGATAATTATTATAATAGCCATGATAATGACTTCAGCTATATACATACATATATATTTTTGTTTTCTTTATTACAAACTTACCTATCCTCTACCAAACTACCTACATACAAGTACATGTACCCTACGAGATATTCCACAGGGTCTTCTTTTTTAGCTGTGGGCTGCTGCTGTTTATCCCGAGGAACAAGCCAAATGTTCTGCCCCACCCAATGCCAAAAGCTGCAACTACGAGCATACATACATAAATATGAATGTTTCTTAAATTATACACAGGAAAAAATATTGACCAAAAAATGCTAGTTGCATGGGACTAAAAAATAGACCATTTACTTGCACATGATTTGAAAAATTAACACGGTTATGACAAATCACACTATTATTACTATATTCACATGATAAATTAATAATCACTTCACAAATCATTTCAAACCCAGTGTCGTGTTTGATTCTTATAGAACAATACTGAAAATGTATTTCACTGAACACGTACAAAACCACAATTCACAAGGGGAGTTCATTGTAAAGATTTATTGTGCAACTTGAAAGTAGATTATGACGAAAACTTAACAAATTGAGCATTTTCCGATGGAAAATAAGTTTCATCGGTAACATAAGGCACAAATTTACAAAATGAAGCAATATTTTTATATGAAAAGTCTTCACAGAAGCAGAATCTGATTTATAGTTGTACAATTTTCTAGTGTGAACAGCCCTATACGAAGAAATCGAGTCAAAAGACATGTGAACACCTTTTTGTCGTATTATGATTATCACAACATTATCATGTTAATTTAGTTCATGTGAATGACCTTTATTTGTTTTAACTGGATTGCAAGCATCTTGTCTTAAATAATTTAAGACCTGTCGAACGTAAGTAAATTTACTTAAAATTTAATCAGCGATTTATCTTCAATACGTTAGCGCTTACTCTTCGCATTGTCTGAATATTGCCAACCCATTCTGTAAATACTAAGGAAATCCCATCTCTGATGGGATTTTTCATATTACAATTATTGTCATATGATATTCTCATTCTCTAAACCATTTTTGGTCATACCATAATTATCGGATATAGGCTAATAAAAATTACTCAATTAGTTAAATTATTAGTGCAAGTCTTTTTTATACGAGAATTATCCGACTTTGTCTGCACATTGTCTGAAATGGCTTTTTGCACCCAGAAAAATTTTATTTTCTATACAAATTCTGTTCCATAAAATCTGTACAAGCTTTGAATTTTCCTCAGCGTTTTATATAATATGAATTAGCTAAATGTAAGTCTAAGGGATATTTTTGTATACGAGAATTAACCGGCATTGTCTGAATATTCTCTGAGGTGACTTTTTTTCTTGCAGAAAAGTCTGAGCTTTTTCGGTTATTTTGACACAGTTTGGTCAGACTTCAGGAGTAATCTAATTTCTATGCAAATTCTGTTCGAAATTCGAACGAAAAATCTGCACAATTTACGAATTTCCCACGATAAATTGTTTCGAATTCCTGCCAACTTCCAATGCATTTGTTAAGATTATGTCTGACTGACCTAGACATCAAGTGCGGCCTATATTATGATCGAATTCGGAAGAAATAAAAATATAGGGTGGACCATGTAAAATTTTAAATTCGGACTACCGATTACTTTGAAATGTAGAATAACATTAATTTTTATTTTTCGGGTTTATATTTGACATTTGCAAAATGGGACGCTATACGCTCGAACCAAATTGGGAAATATTAAAAACTTACTTCCAAAATAGTGAAGTAAACTGTACGAAATTTACGTGGACAATTTTCGAGAATAGATCGGCCTTCAGTTCAGCCTTCATGAAGCTCATTTTCATCTCGGTGGCTATGTCAGTAACCAAAATTGCTGCATATGGGGTTCAGAGAACCCACACGTGACTATTGAGAAGCCAATGCATCAACAACGAGTCACTGTTTGGTAAGGATTTTGGGCTATACTGAAGAATTGTATTATATTCCACAATTAAATGATAAAGTTAAACTTTTCCAATAAATCCAGAGTACTGTTAAAATTGTAAGTGGCCCATCCTATATTACTTAGATTTTAACTTTTGGTACATTTAGAAATTTAATAGAATACAGGAAGGCCAAACGAGCCATCATATAAAAGCAAAATATTCCTCATATAAGTGTTCTATTTAATAACCGCGAAGCAGAGTAAATATTAGCCGCGGCGTAGAGTAAATATTATCAGTGCTTAATTATTTCTATTTTGTCCAATTCCTAAATGTTGCATTGTCTTTTACAAAGAAACTTAAACAGCCATTTCGGATAAATGATGCTTTTGTTTTTTCTTTCCTATTCTTTATATTACGAGTATTTCCTAAAGATACGTACCACCACGTTCCCATCCTTTTGTGTGGCGACGGACAGACAGAATAGCAGAAGCCACCCAAAAAGTCTTATTTGTTGGCCTTAGATTCGCCCTAAGATTAACAGAATCGTATATGTTCGTATGTGTATCCATTTATGGGCACAAAATTTAATTGCTTTAATCTCATGCTGACTTAAAAAATAAAATACAAAGAAGAATAGACAATTTCAACAGCCACTATAGAAAAACTAAAGGAAAATGCAAGCGACCGAAATAAAAATTCACTGAAGATAAGAATAAAGAGTACTCGTAGTGGTAGTGGTAGTAATGATGTTCAAACAGATACGAATTTAAAATTGAGGCAGTACAAAAAGATACTCTGTCGAAATTTGAAATATTTATTTTTTTGTAGAAAATACAAGCAATGGAGGAGTGGCCGCGAACAATTATTTATTTGCGGAAATATAAATGTTGATTTTTTAAGAGCTTGATAACTTTTTTTTAAAAAAAACGCATAAAATTTGCAAAATCTCATCGGTTCTTTATTTGAAACGTTAGATTGGTCCATGACATTTACTTTTTGAAGATAATTTCATTTAAATGTTGACCGCGGCTGCGTCTTAGGTGGTCCATCCGCTTAGTCCAATTTTGGCATTTCCACGTTTATGAGTAACAGAGACCCAATTGGTGCGAACGGCGACGAATCGAAAATTGGTGGTCATCATTAACACTGGCCGATACAGCTGCGATATTTTCTTCAGTTCGCACTCTACGTAAGCGTGTTGGTGGTTTAATGTCCAACAATGTAAATTTGGTGCGAAATTTAGTCACAATAGCCCGAATAGCCGCTTCAGTGGGTCGATTAAACTGACCATAAAATGGAAGCGCGCAATGAACTTTCTTAACAGAGCACGCATTTTGATAATAAAATTCAATAATTTGCAAGCGTTGTTCGTTTGTAAGACGATTCATGATGAAATGTCAAAGCATACTGAGCATCTTTCTCTTTGACACCATGTCTGAAATCCCACGTGATCTGTCAAATACTAATGCATGAAAATCCTAACCTCAAAAAAATCACTCTTTATTAGAAATTGCTTTTTTATCAAAAAAATTGTTTTAAATACTTATACGATACCTTTATAACATAAAGGACAACCAAATTCCAAAGTATACCATTAAAAAAAAAATATTTTAAATACTTATTCGTACCCTATTATGCCGACATTGGCGTCAATTTAAAAAGGAGAATATCTGTTAAAAATACTACAAATTTTATGCTTATATCTGTATTGGTTTAGCATTAACAACCATTTCAAGTTTCGAGGTATATTTAAAAGATATTCTCCCATTTAATTATATATTGGTATCGCAGGGTGAGAATAGTTATTTAAAACAATTTTTGAAAAAAGTAGTCCCCTTTTAAGGGGCGAAAGGATGAGGAAATGAAAAACTGGTAACGTTAAGTACACATTCATTTTGATTATAGTTTCAGACGTATATCAGACGGTTCAAGAGTTTCGAGTTCTCTTAAAAATTATTTTACAAATGAGAATCCGATTCTACACCATTTTGTAATTCAAAAGACATCATTTGACTCGTCAATTGATATTTTTTAATTTCAAATGGATTTTTGGAATTTCAACTGATATTTTTTAATTCCAATTGGTGTCTTTTGAATAACACTTGGAAATAGTGTAGTTCTGTCAGGGGTTTTCATATAAAATATTGTATAATTTAGTAGATCTAAGCCTTAAGTTACAGCAAAAACTTATTTTCCATCGAAATGTGCTTAAATTTTCGCCATAATCTATTTCAAAAATGTAAAATAAACTACTTTTAAGTCTATATGAGATGTATTATTAACATTCATTCTTTAATATGCTCCATATATATTATATGTCTCATTAGTTTTAGTTCTGTTTAGTGTTGTATTTATATTACAGCATAGAACTGATTGAACTATACATAAAGTTCTGAAAGTGTACATCACTGAACACGTTCAATATAATAAACTTTTATAAACTTTGCTCTCTTCGTAAAGTTAACATTCTCTACAGGTCTTTTTACACTTACAAATTATTTGTGCAAAAAGCCGCTTTGCACAATATTTTGCATTTGTGGAGCAACTGCAGAGTATACAAAACGTATTATCTCAGATTTTGCACTACACGCTTTTGCCCAAATATTTGGTATGTTCAAACCCTCTTTTAAGGAAACTTTGCCTTTATCTATCCTTAAATTGGTATGTTAACGTAAACTTAACATAATAATATATAGATATGAATTAATATTTTTGTATATAATGATGCAATGAAAAATATCTCAATTCTTTAAGGATACCCAATGCTTGCTCGCTCGCTCGCCGTGTCACATGACCTAAAGATTTCCGCTTCCTTCACATAATAATGAAATATGATCTTTGGGCATTCTCCGCTAAATTAACATAACCACACATCTGTCTGCCGGTAACATTATAAATGGAATGTGAAAGAGATAGACACGCATGTGTCTCTCAGTCTGTCTGTCGGTCTGTCTAGTTGTCATTCTCGTCGTGGCACAACCAAAGCAGCCGTAGACCCTTCTGAAACTCATAGACCATTTGACAGCTAAAGTAAGCACAGCATCTGAAAATGCACTCAAGCATAGCAGCATGCGCAGCGCTGCCTGCTGCTGCTACTGCCCTGCTAAATGATATGAAATAATCTCAGTGCAGGCAAAACCATATGGACTAAATCCATTTTTAAACTCTGATGAAGATGATGATGGTGATGATTTGGCATAAGTATGCTTACATATAGAAAATACTCGTATATGCAGATTAAATAAAATCTAATGAAATGAATTTAAACAGCTTCCGCAGTCTGCATAATAAACATTAAACAAAGCAATTGGATTTTAAATTAATTCCAATTAAAATCTGCTATTTATTTTTCATTGGCTGCGGAGGGAACAATTTGTTCTATCCTGTGTTTTGGTGGTTGGCAATCCACGTTATTGTTTGGCAAAATCAATACTCCACTCTTTTTTGGAACCTAGAAATCTTGGCTGGCTGGCTGGCTGTTATGTCCTTTTACATAGATAGATTTTTCAAACATATTAGACTGGGTCAAAAATTAATCGATAACCCAAAATTATTTGGGTATTCATTTCGCGACAAACAGTAGTTTCAATAATATTTTGCGTGCACTCACTTTTTTTGAATGAGAATTCGAAATTCTTGCTAATAGTCTGGTCACACTCCTTGCGAAATCTAGCAGAATTGACATAAGGTCGATTTTCAAATGTAAAAATTTGTATGGGATCTGACATTTGTAAATCGACCTTATGTCATTTCAGCTAGATTTCGCATGCAGTGTGACAAGGCTATTAGTAATACAACAATTCCCGGCAAACATTGGTACTACAAAGTTATTTAGATAATAAAGTGTTTTTGTTAATAGCCTTTTCAGGCAGCATGCGAAATCCAGCGATTTTAGCTCAAGGTCGATTTACAAATGTCAAATGTGTATGGAATCTGACATTTGCAAATTATTTCTTATGTCTTTTCAGCTCGATTTCCATGCAGTCTGAAAAGGCTGTAATCGGAGAACTTTAACACAGTCTGTGCACACCGGAGTAGTGTTTGAAAATAGCTCAAATTTATTGTGAAAAATATGATTCAATTCTAGAAAATTGGAAATAAAATTGAATTTATTCAGAGATGTATCACACATTTTATATATATATATATTTTCAAAATATGTTTGCTTGTAAATATTTTGACATTTTAAAGGTACAGCTATTTTACTTTGATTTTTTAGCGACCCTCTCTTATGTCTGCTCCGTACGTACACTTTGTATATCTGCTGCAATCATCTAAATGTCGGCATGTTTGCCAAGATAATGAACGAATAGCGAAAGAAAACTCTAAAATCATGGAGAGAGAGAGATGGAAAAAAATTCAACGAAATAATTTTTTATGTAGCGTTTCAAATCGTGAATTGTATTCACCGCGTTTTTTCTTCTCATGTAATTTCAATTCAATTTTGTGTGTCTTTAGTTTTTTTTGTCCGATGATTTTTCTCAATCTTTGTTGGTTTTGTTTTGTTGTCTTCTGTTATATCTTCTTTGTTTTTTATGCGATTTATGGCTGTGTTTATATTTTGATTACTGGCCAAAAGTGTTCAAGAGAAGACTTGGAAGACGACGACCAAGAAGAAGAAGCAGTAGAAAATAAAACCAATGGAAATATTTGGATTTTTCTCAGGGTGTGTGTTTGTGGTACGTCCGTCTGCGCGGTCCGGTCCCTCTGTCTGTTCATTTTGTTCACTTTGTGTTTTCTTTGCTTTGGTTTTGTTATTAATTAAAGCCTTGATTTTGTTTAAGGTCAAATGATAATGAAAAATTGTTTTTTAAAGTCAAAGGTTTTTTTCGGGTGTTAAAATTAGACGTTAGGTAAGATTTGGGAGGCGGGGGAATCGCTATTGTATGGCCTCCCATAACGGTATAAGCCCTTTACACCCCGACTCTCTTCAACTTCATTAATTTGTAACTGTCATTTTTAAATTTTAGAATAATCCATGATAAGGTTAGACCATTAGTTTGTTAGTTTATTTCACCCAAAAATGTCGTATTTTACACCAATATAAATTGATGTAAAATTATACTTGAATTAATATTATATTTTAAACTTGATAGGCGGCTTATTAAGTGTGACATGACAGTAGGCCTGTTTGTTGACCGTACAAGCTTAATATTTAATATGGAATTTACACACTTAACAAGAGAGTTAACGAGTTGACGGTGCTGCCAGATTTGGTTTCAAATGAAGTACTACAGAGAGACGTGACATGTCTTTCTACTTGAATATATTTGCTTCACTCACTTTGAATTTGGGAAAATTGGGGGTTTATAGAATATTAAATTAAAATTTAATATACACACACTGAATTTTACATAAGATTTAATTATTTTTTAGATTTCAAAAATATAATTAAATAAATCATAAGTTTCGCTGGGGAATTTACACCCAAAGTGGATCGATTGTCAAAGTGATTAATTGAGTTTCATTCGAGGCCAATTTTGTTTTTAATTTGCCCATCCAATCCATTTAAATTATATTATCTTTTCAATGGAAAATTCTAGGAAATTCAACAGTTTAGAAATCTTGTTTCTTCTCTTTGACTTCTACCTGTTGCACAAGTAAATGAACTGAACGGCGGGCTTATCATTCCCAAGCAAAATGAAAAATTGCTTTGAAATCTTAACACTCTACGCATAAATAACACTTTTCATTATAATCCACGCACAACGCACACACATCAATATACCCCCGCCCGAAGAAAGTCATAATAATAGAAAATCGATTACAAAAGGAAAAGCAAGAAATACCATAAAGAACAAGAAGGGACATGTGATCATAATGGTCCGATACTACATAGAAATGTCACCTAATGTGTAATAACCCATAAACTACGATGACTTGGTTGGTGGTGTCCTAAGTCATCGACAACGACTGACTTTCTAATCATGATGATAGTCGTCGTCGGTGGCGGCGGCCACATTTACATAATAACGTTAATAAAAATTGGTAACACTCGCACACACACATACACGCACAGGAATGAAGAGGCATTCATCCATCCAACCATCCATCTATCCACCCAACCACTCAGAAGATACAGCCGAGCAGCCCGAATGAAATCACGTTCTAATTTTCGATGACGGTATCATTCAAATCCACCCAACACACGTAACTTACTAAACTAGTTATGGACAGGCAGCCAGAACGGACGGACGGACAGACAAATAGGCAGAGGAACGAACGAACGTAAGAGACGAAGAAAGGCCGCCGTGTCGTGTCTGTATACAATGCAATCATTTTTAATGGAATTTAAATTAAATTTTCAATAAAAAAGACAACAAAAAGGAGCGTAAAGTCTACACAGATAATGCAGTTGAAAGGAATCAGGAATGCATTCCCAACTCCATTCAACGCGATTCTTTATCAAAAGTGTACACGACCGAACGACGACGACGACGATTGGAGTACAATTCACACAACACCAACAGAAACAGCAAAAAGGCAGTAGACATGCTCAACATATATACGAGGCTCACCAGTTAAGATGACAGAAAAAACATAATAATTTCAAAACTGCATGCGAAATCAATCGATTTCAGCTTGAAATGACACAAAGTCGATTTTCAAATATCAAATTTGTATAGGATCTGACATTTGTAAATCGACCATATGTCATTTCAGCCAGATTCCACATGCAGTCTGAAAAGGCTATAAGTGATTTCACATTGTATAGAAAGATGAACATCTGATATTCTAGGCGACGCTTATATTGTTCTACAAATTAGGCAACATCAATTGCTTTAAAAGTCTATTCCACAGTTCGCATGACGCGCTTGTAATAGCCGTGTCTCATTGCACGCAAATTCATTTCAGCTAGATTTTGAATGCGAACGCTATGCAAAATCGCACAACGCGTCATGTGTTTTACTTAAAGATGTGGTAACAAATTGAAAATATTCCTTTTACTCTAGTGGTTTTCGCTGTGTCGCTAAAGCGGACTGTTTTACACTTTAAGATTTATTATCCATCTTGGAAATAGGTTATGACGAATACTTAAGAAATTTAGTATTTTTCGATGAAAAATAAGTTTTTTATGTAACTTAGTTCTACTAAGTGATACAATATTGTTATATGAAAACCCCTCACAGAACTAAAATCGGATTCCAAGTTGTACCATGAATCGTTATGTGTGAACAGCACTTAAAACCATTCAACTCAAATTGCTGTTCATTAAAAGCAGCCTTTACATTAGGCGATACGATGGCGCTATCTGTCAAAAAATCGCTTAGTGTAAACAAAACCACGCGATTTCTAAAGAGAACGTACGTTCATTTCGACAATATTTTTAATTGGGTTACATTTCACGAGGCAAGCAAAGGATTAATTAAAACCGATTGTTAAATACTTTTAATTTGTTTAATTTTGCATTATTATTGTGTGAAAGTGTAAACGTGGGAAACTACTTTCGAATCGATGTTTTGAAAGTGGGAGAGGAATCATGCGATTTCCTTAACCAAAAATCATATCAATCGCATAACATTTCTATTTCTAACCCTCCCAATATTCTGACGTTTTTGCATTATTTAAAGCACAAACGTGATTTCTTGCATTGTGTTCAAATAAATAATACTAAAAAGCCTGAATTTTGGTGGTATGATGCGTTGCGCTTTAGTATATGAGGGGGAAAGTTCGTTTACGCTTGCGTTCTCGTTATGCTGTGTTCAGTCACTTTACACAATGCGTCAGATAAAGAGGAGTCTGTTTCATTTTGTTCCCCTCTTTTCTGGCTATTAAAATTACAACTTTAATTTTGCCCGACTCATCATACGACCACCATTCCATCTGACACTGTGCGACAATAATGTATGGCTGCGTGCGTGTGTGTGTATGGAATTCTTTCAAGATGAAAGAATTTGCACCATTGACTCCTAGAGAAGCGTCCCGTTGGGATGTATGAGGACTTGCTGCGAGAGGAGAGTGCGAGGTAAAAATGTTTTGTACAGGCGAAAAATGCATTAAAATAAATCACAGCACAACGAAAATGCACACACACACAATAAAAAAAAAGAAAATCTGGAAAAGGAGCACACACTCACAGAGAGATCTAACACTGGAGGGACTGGTATTAGAAAAAGGTTGAATGGAGTTAATGGGTTGGTTGAATGGAAATGCATTGGGTTGCCATTTGTTGTGGCCCACGAACAATTGTGAAATATGGAATGGTGAATAACACCTACAGTTTGGCTTCATAAAGTGTTCTGGCGTATAGTTGCTGTGGTTGAAATGGCGAGGACCAATTTTTAAGTATTTCATTTTCAAATATAACATAACATGTTGTTATGTCTACTGTGAACTCTTTATGTCCCTTTGTGGCATTCACTGATGAATGTTAACAGAACGTGTGGACGGTGAGAACCGTTTTAAACGTGACCACTTATATCAGAATGAATAGACGCTGATAAAATGTAAAATGTATTGGCGAGGTCGCATGCACAAACAGCAGCTAGTCAACATTACAAGTAGAATGATCCGGTTTTTCTATACTTCCAGCGACCATAATTCTCAATCGTTGTTTTCGAAACACCGGTAAAATCATTTTTTATTGACAGTTTCCACCGGTTTTATCTTCGTTTGAATAAAACTTTTAACAGAAATAAATTGTATCATAAAATTAAAAACAATACATGAAAGAAATGAAAGACAGATTGGATTTCTCCAATTAATTAACGTCGTCAATATTTTTCCCCCAACTCTTTTGACTATGGGAATATGTCACTCGTGGTATTGAATTTCAGTTCTTTACGCAACTGGGTAATGAGCGAGACAATCATATTAGTGTTTAACATAGCGGCCATTATTCAAACATTGAACATTGAAATGGTTCAAGTTACTAATTTACTTACGACAATTAAAATATTAATCCACAATTTCTTGTACTTACCTAAAAAGAGAAGAAATAAAGAAAATAATTAATTAATAAGTGCATTGAATTGAAAATTGCACATAATCTGTTACAACTATGCGAAATCTAGCTGAAATGACATAAGGTCGATTTACAAATCCCATACTAATTTGACATTTTCAAATCGACCTTGCAGTCTGAAAAGGCTATTAGTTGGCAACGAGAGATGAAAATGTATTTGCCTATGTGGAACCACTTAGTCCTTAAAATGGAAAGTGTCACAACAACGAAAACTTTTAGGGGGTTATCACAGAAAACGCAACGTGCGACGCAATTATAGACGCAACTCTAAAAGGCGCGATAAAACAATCGCGTTGGTCTGCGAACACCTTAACGTTTTTCCTTGGCGCAACCATCAAACAATAAACACAATTTCTGGATTATAATGTAATTTAAAGGCTTTCCTCTATCATTATCAATAGCCAAGAAAAAGTAAGAAATCATATTTTTATTTTTATTTAAATAAATTAAAATATGAAATATAAGAAGGCAGCTTCTCTGATCATACGCTTATGTCACGGAGTGTTATGAGTTGACGAATCAGCTGTTGAAAAGCGCTGAACATGCCATAAATGCGACTGCACTTAGGCGGACGTACAATAAACAGCTGATCGTGTTTACACCTACAACAAATACGCTTTCGTGCATTGAGAAAATTTGAAAGAAAAGTTTTCTTTAGTGTTTATTTTGGACAGACCGCATTTAATGTGGGCCTTAGAAAATACTGGTGTCCGCAGACATTTTACTTTTATCCAAAAATGCTGGTTATACGATAAATTCGAGTCAACACTAGCCGGCCTTTGTACAAATTATGGTTAATCGTGTGTTGGTCTCAAAAACCGGTCCTGACTTTTTTTTTTTTTGGGTTGCTGTGCATAAAGTGCATTTGCAATGGCATTGTGTGCCGCCATGTACAGGATATTTGTAGGCGTTAGAAAACAACAAAATGAAATGAAATGTGTTATCATCCTACCCGTCTCTCTAAGCCTCTTATGGCTTCCACACCAGCACCGAAGGTTGTTGCAAGAGACTATGAAATTGCAAACGTGGGGTTTTCGTTTTTCCCAAAATGATGGTTGAGTCGGTAGCAATGTCATTCCGACTGGCAACAGTCGACTAGTGGGTTATCCTGTTTGCATGATATGCGATGTTTGCGTAGCATAGCCAGAATTATTGACCGGCTTAAATTCTTCTTTTTTAAAGAAGACATTTACTAAATGCTGTCATTGGAATGAGAATATATGCCCTATTTCAAAATTTTCCAGTGAGTACCCTTAATCTGCTGTCGGCATGTAAATGTAAATTGAATTATCATGAATATAGCTTCTACGCTCTCAATTTCACATCTTGATGAAAGTGAAATTAATTTCAAGCTCATAAACCGCATATTAATCCCTTCAGCATTTAGCACCATGCCAACAACAGGCTGCACAGCAACACAAACAATACGGTGAGAAATTCAACTCAATTTCCCTTTTTTAACACCGTTTCGCAGTTTGCTTCTCCTTTTTTGCCTTTGCTAACATTAACATTTTTCATGTTTCCATATGACTGCAGGCTTAACCGAACGGAAAACATTAAAGGATGGCTGCCCGGTTTGGGATGGTGGTTTAAACCTCGTTGCTGGAATGGGGGGTATGCGTGTGTATGAAATGAACCAGTCCCACTCGAGTTAAGTATGAAGCATCAAAAAAGGGCAAAACAGCACGAAAAACAGAAAATATCAATGAACACGAAATCATCTTGTATGTTGTATGTTGCAATGTAGTTTTACTTGTTTTTTTCTCTCCTTTTTGAGTCTTGTAAAAAAGCATCGGAAATGATGTCAGTTCAAATTACAAGAGTCTGGAAGTTCATGTTGTTTTTTCCCTTTCAAGGGAAGCGAGGCGTTTTCTTCTTCTTTCTTCTTCTTGCCATCCAACCATCAGATAGGAATAAACACCATTCCCGTGAAAAAAATTGGAGTAGTTGCTTAAGACATGCTCAGGTAAATTTGAAAAGGTGAAACTGAAAGAACAACAACAACAGCCGCCTGATTCGGGTGACAATATCTTAACAACAACAAATTAAACGTTGTAAATATGTGGCAATTGAGTTGAGTTGCTGCTGTTGTTTTTTTGTATTTAAACGTGTTTTGTTCCATCTGAACGTGATGATAATTGATGCGGAAGGTAATGGTGATAATTGGGCCGACATGATATAGGACAAGGGCAAGTTATGGGCTTTATTAGATTTTCACAATTCGTGAAATAGAAAATCAATGTATGGCGTCAGATACTTGATGTCAGTCATGAAACCACAATGTTTGCCTATTTTTGTGGAAGAAGCAAAAATGAAAACCAGCCACACTATTCTACTATTCACAACGAATAATATGGTTGTTTTTCTTTAAGACTGGATAACTAAGCTGCGATAACAAAAATATAAATAAAATGTTAAAATTTCACTCAAAATAAAAAATTATTTTTTAAAATTGTGGCCAAAACAATATCAATGCGTGTGAAAACAAATTTTGAAAAAATATTTTTTTTGTGTTAAAAATGTTTGAGTTAGCCTGGATAATTATCCAGTGTAAGTCAAAATGGTGGATATCGAGGCTATGTCCAATAAAGTCGACACAAAATAGTTTTTTGAAAATTTCTTTTGATACATATATTTATATTGTAGTTGGCGACAATGTGAAAAAATAATTTTTTATTTTGAACGAAAAATTAAATTTTTATTAAAGTTTTTGTTATCGCAGCTTGTTATCCCGGCTTAAAGAAAAACAGCCCTATTATTAATAATATGTTCCAAGACAAAAATGAATTCATTCGATCTTGTTACCTTCACTGGGATTACTCAGTCATAGCTCGTGATTTTTTTGGAGATAAATATGCCATCATTTAATAGATCCAAGTGTTAAGTATTTAAAAAAGATCTAATTTGCATCGGAAAATGTTAAAATATTTAAGTTTTCCTCATAATCTACTTTCAACTAAAAAATCATTAAGTGTAAACTCTCCTTGAGGGAATTTATGTTTGAACAGTTCTATGTTAGACAATCAAATGCAACTCAGCCTTTGAAATGATCTGCAACGTGGTAATAATAAGGGTACTCACTTCAAAATATGTTGCTGTTGTTCTGCTTATAATTTCCCACTTTTACAACATTCCTAGAGAGGAAAGCAAATTCCCATAACATTGTCATGGAGGCAATGACATGGAATGGGCAAATCACGTGCAATAAAATAACATTCTAGGGAGTGTTTAAACTGATCAGATATAAATCACATAAGGTTAGCAAACATTGCCGTACGATCTAAAAATGTAAACAAATTTATATAAATCGCATATACAAATTATTTAATTCTGCAATTCTTGGAGACGGATTTATGCAATACGATAACGTTGTCATTCGTAATTTTGCTTTAAAATAGTGATACATTCTTCAAAAGAAAACAGAGCTCTGGGCTACTTCACTGTTATTTCATCCACATAAAGTGTTAATATAATAACAGTGCCTCTACCAGCAAGAAGGCATTAACGAAGAATTCCAGTTTTGACAGCTTTCACATGATATGCATGCAGCGAGTTTATTGTGGGTGTTTTTTGGTTGGTCTTAAGAACCACTAGATAATTTATTAGAGTTGCCAATCAGTCTTGCCACCAAACTTGTTCATTTCCACTTTTCTTGACAATCCCGACCATAATTATACTCTACTCTAAAGAAGACATGAAACTTCTTGGGAAGTTTCTCTTTTTTTAGGCATCCAAACACCAGATCTACAGCTTCAATGTTTGATATTAGCCTGACAGCAATCTCTGTACTCTGTATGAATCTCTGTATGGGAGTCACACCACCAACAATTGCAGCACTTCAATTGAATTGCTATTTCTAAACTAAACAGGCATCAAGTGCGTGGGTTCTACAACAACTCGTTTCGTTGGCTTCATTACAAACCCACGACATTATGGAAAAAAGGAAAAACGTACGTAGTGAAAAATCACCCAACTCCAAGTTGCGTAGTTGAATATACGAGGATCGTACGATAGCTGTGGTAACTAACGTTTGGGAATAATAACTTTTTTCGTTTAAATATGGCAGGGACCATTTGTCTACAAATCAAGCATAAATTTGCAATCAGATCTGCCATCAAATACAGCTGATTGAAATGGCTAAGCATAAGGGATTAACATCGCCTCGTTGACAGCTGAATTTTAATCATAAGAGCTCGACTTATCCGAAGGAGATTTCAAAAAATCACAAATTTCCTTTGCAAATTGATGGCATCCACGATGAAAGCTGGTCGAAATTTATTCATTCCCTCTCTTTGATTTAGAAAATGAGAGACTAAATTTGCAATCAAATTTGCTGACTGAACTCGCTATGCATAAGGACTCAATATATTCGACACCGACGCGATAGCGACAAAACTTTTTGTCGTCGACGATAATAGTAATCTAGGACCTAAGTGGTTTCAGTATTGCTTCATTAATGTAAAAGCTCGAGAGAAAAGATGATTTGGAAGTTGGTGGGTAAAGAAGTGGATTGGAAGTATGATCAAGGCATTGTTGACACCGAGGCGTACTTTACGCTTGAATTCACTGTAAAAAATTTTGTGCAAGTGTTCTTGTGAGCGTTCAATAGCAATTGCCACCATTGGCTTATGGTGGACTAGTCGTATAAGCAATGTATAATCGTATAAGCTATGGATCCGAACTAAACAGAAGCCGCACAAATAGAAATTGGAGAGCGGAAATGGCGCTGAATAGGTCATACTTCGAAGGCCCTGTTAAAATATAGCACGGCAAGAATCGGCGACCCGGTGCTCCCCCTAAGATCTGTAGGAGAACCATTGAAGATGAGCTAGAACAGCAAATTATAATTGGAGTGAACTCACCCGAGAAGACAATAATAGAGATAGATACACATGAATATTAGAAGTCATATGTTCCATTGGGAGAGAAGAATGACAGAAGAAGTTCTTGTGACAGCTTTCAAGAAAAGCTTAATTGAGAAAGCTAATCCATTTGTACGAAAACAAAAGCCTCATCATGTCATTGTTCAAATCATTAAAGCCACGGGCTATACGAAGCGTCGCGGCTCTTTTAAGCAGAAGTTCAAGAAAACGCAACATTGACATAAAAACGCTTCGGTGTATCTCATTCTTTATGAGTATTTTATAAAATATAGCGAAATCAAAAGCGTTGGTCGTTTTTTAATAATCCTTAAAGCCACGGGCTCTCCGAAGCGTCGCGGCGTTTTTAAGCAGAAGTTCAAGAAAGCGCAACGTTGACATTAACATGCTTCGGTGTGTCCCATTCTTTATGATTCTTTATCAACGCGGTACGTTTTTTAAAACTTAAAAACAGCTCGGTGACAGTAGACTAAGCTCCAACGATAAACTCACAGAGGTGGATGTCTCAATGGATGGAAATTGTGGACAAGCTAGTTTCGTCGTCAACCGTATTCACATACGACCTTCGTACACATTCACAGACACACATCTCCGCATTTACCATAAACAAACTTCAGTATTTATTTAAGCACTTTTTCCCCGAAGATTTGAACGGAAAACAATTCATTTTTATGTCGTAGAACAAACACCAGAAATACCCAAAGCACATAACTCCTTCTCTCGCTCTCATCTCAGATGAAAGCAAATATTTATTTTTGAAATATCCATGTTTTTTGTCTCCATAAGCCGAAACATAAACAACACGTTGGTTCAATGGCTCACACACTCCAGCGTTAAGTCTGTGATGTGATGGCCGTTAAGGAGGTCAATAGGCTTTTAGAGAAGGGAGATGAAACAATGGCAGCCATGATTTGTTTGTTCTTCCGAATCACTCGGTGAAACGAACGAACTACCTACAGAGCTACAGGTGTAGAGCGGCCTGTATTCATCATAGTATGTGCTCTAAAGCCCCGAAATTGTTGCAGTTCACTGGGTCTCCGGGCTGCGTGGTGTAAACCACACGACATTTTCCGGTTTTGGAATCAACCAATTTTCGTGCTTCTTTTTTTTGGTGTTTTGTTGGCGGGATTTTTGACATTTTCTCCATTTTTCACTCGTAGCGTTATCATCGCCAACAATTAAATACGTTTTTGTCACTCAACCGTAGCAGCTAGCCTGTCTGACTGCCGGTTGGTTGTCGTTTTAAACCGGTCTACACTTGCTGCTTTTTCACGTTATCATTGGGGAAAATTCGGTAGGCCGGGTAGTGTGGGGGGGAGGGTACGAATAAAGCTCAAAAAATGTTTTTGTTTAAACCATTGATAACAGTGAACACCACACAAGTCATTCAACCAAATTGTGGCACATGAACCCATGCAAGCAGCACTAGCCATGGATGCATTCGGGCAAGCGACAGTGCTGGGCAAGACAATAGCAATGCAGGCCGGAAATAAACTAAATATAGAAGGTGTTCAGAGAGAACTGCATTGTGTTGTCCACTTTTAATCTTCTTCACTATCAGGATCTGCATCGTTTGTCTTCAGGTTCAGGAAGATCTACCTACCCTTTGCCATGGGGACCAGCTGAGTAGGTTTTGCTGGGCAGTTGAAAAGGTGTAGCGTGTCGTGTGGCCCTGGCAGTGAGGCAGATATTCTGCAGGCGCCGTCAATTCGTGTCCAGATCTCAGCTGTGCCAGAACCGCGGCAGTTCCTTCTCTTCAGATACAATTTCTGGTGGATGATCTCCGAGAACGATATTCACGGCGTGGTTGTTGATTAATACTGCGTCTCTATGAATATCGTTCATACCTGTCTTATGTGCTCGCTGATCAAGAGGCTGTCTCTTAGACCTCTTTCTAGATCCCGGAGGTCTTTATTTACCTGTCTGGGTGGAGGGGCAGAACCATAAGATGGTGCGATGCGATAAAACCTAAACAGGTACTACGTGGACAACGTACCGAATTTCAAATACAAATACAAATTCTGTTGTATGGAAGCGATGCCAGAACTACCCGACTTTGTGTATAGATGGCGACACTATAACAGCTGTGGAATCTTGCATTTTAAGCTTAAACTCACGTTCTTTAGTAATTGTATTCGTTTGACAATGTAGGTGGTTTGCTCACAAGAAAATCAAAGCTCGAGCTGACATAGGTAGTTCAAATTGGCCCAGCGGAATATTGGATATTAGTGAAATATTTAGGAATGAAAAAGCTGGACTTCGCCAATTTAAATTGATTTTCATTGGATTTAGTCGATTGGGAATATTTTTTTCTTTCAAACTTGAAAAAAAAAAACGGATCGGAAAGAGGAGCTATTGGATAAACCGCTTTTCGCAAATTGTTTGGGATTTGTTAGCTTGGTCTGGTAGTTTTGAGGTCGCTTTCGTAGATCTTCCAAAGCGAGTGGTGTGACATGAACTTTTAGAGCTTTTACCCATTAAAGCCCAGCAAAATTAGCTTTTCGCTGTTTCTTACTGTTGACAGTTCGATTAATCGAACACTGGGTCAAAATCGGTTAATATCAGTCGTCTGTGCTATACAAACCTTTCACAACTGTGCCTAGGAATGTGAATGGGAAAAATGGTAATATATGTTAGCCGCAGTCATTCGAATATGCATTCAAACCAAAAAATTTATTCTAACCATGAAGTTAGCCAGACCAGCCAGCCCGGCCCGGCCAACCAGTCAGCCTCTGTTCAAACTTTCACGCTTTCCAGAAAGAAAAGACGAACCAACCAACCGACAACAAAAAAACGTGGATGTTGTGAAATGCTTTCTGTTGCCGTTTGGAAGATTAAATAGTCGTACAAGCCGAACCGAACCGAAACAAATTTACATATTTTCCTTATTTATTTTAAACTTGTTAAATAGGTTACCTACCACCGACCAACAGCCAGCAGCAGCACCGCGGTTAACATGAGGCTTTGTCCCCCGCATGCCAGCCAGCCAGCCTACAGCTCTTCTTATCCAGATACAAACTATGTATGTACGTTAGATATGACTATGTTCAAACCGTTAACATATCTATTTGGGCTAAAAAAGATACTCTCACTCGTGTGTGGCTGGAAAACAGTTGTTAAACGAACAAAATCAGATTAGGTTTTCCATTGAAATGTTTGTTGGCTGGCTGCTTCACGAATCTAACGAATGGGCTGCTGGGAGGGATTTGTGTGTGGAAAATAATAGGAATGAAAAAAATTATAATGAAGCGGAACTTGTCGAAATTTCAAAATCAAAACTTTACCGAAAAAACACACCCATCATTTAACACAACTTGTTTGCGTGAGTTTTCAAAAAACAATAATATAAAGTGGTCCATGTATGCCTCCTAACACTCCCGGGCTTTACCCCATTAATTACGGACTTTGTTGTCGGAGGGAAAATCCGGTGCTTGTATAATTGCATTAGGGAGCCCAAAAATGCAACAAACGCCCCTCTCTTCGATTTTGTTTTAGTTAAACCCAAGCACATGTCAAGTCATAATGAAACGCATTAAATCCATCCATAACCACTCGTAACTACATGGGAAATAATTTCTGGAAAATCCCTAGATCACTTGTGTGTGCGTGTGTTGTTGCACCAGGGCATGTGCTGCTTCTCCCCTAATCCATTAATTTCCAGGATTAACAAGAGAGAACCTAACATGCGAACAGAAAGAGAGATGCAGATAGTGTGCCGGGACCACACAACACAAGAACAAGAGCGAATCTAATATGTCAACAGAAAGAATGAGAGAGAGAGAGTGGCATGCAGATAGTGTGCCGGGACCACACAACCCAGGCACTTAGAAAAGGCGCCCTTTTTAACTAACCCACCCTTATGCCGACCTAAACAACATTGCCAATTTTTGTTCTCACACATGAACAGCTGTCTGCCAAGGACGGCAGTATGTAGAGCACCTTTGCACAATAGATAAGGATCACTTGAAATACATGATTTTTATGGCCTGGTTTGCCGAACAATGACATAGAATTAAATTGTAATTAAAATTGTTTCTAACGAGAGATAAATCAAATAGATAAAATAGGTGATGAGGTTGGCGACTGATTATGGGAAATAAAAAATGTACGTTGGAGAATTTATCAGGATTGGGAAAGTGTCACACATGCCCTTTTTACACAATCAATCAGACAGACTTATTGCCTCTCATTTCATAAATCCAACACAAATTCTGTAGTCATGTGAATCAGAATTAGATGAGATAAGCATGTATAGGAGGTCATAAAACTAAAAAAATGTCGTAATTAAAAAATGAACCAATAGGTGGAGGAGCAGAATTTGCTTGGGAAGGAGGTCCAGCTTTCCAAACGGATGGTAAGACATTTCTACGAGTTCTAGTTTTGTTTCTGTTTAGTTTACGTGGCCGGGTAAAACTTTGATAAAGATTAGTGCCGTATTTAGTAGATGAGGTAGTTGCACACACTGGCTAGCTAAGATCACGGTCTGACCATTTCATGGGCGATCGATAAAATAAAGTTAAACTGAGTTTAAATCGCATAAACGACATGTGATTAAATTAAATGAGCAATTGAGTGAGTTCACGTTGACTGGGCTTACTAGCTTACAATTAAAAGACTCGATAGGGTGGCAGGATTGCTACAGATTGGTTATTCATCAACAATCAACATGAAAAATCTGGCAGCACCACTAAGAGAGTAGCAAGCTACTTTGTTGTTAAGTCGATAAGTGTTAATCGCGCTAGCCTAATGATTAATTTTAATCTTCATTTGAAATTGCGTTAATGTGCAATTTATCTAAATCGCCCATCTTAACCCTCATGTACAGATGGATGTCCCATCAGCAAGGAGCTAACTTCTGTTCACCTCAGAATTTCGAAAATGAACGCAAGTAAACTTTTGAAGGACAAACATGGCACATTTGACATCATGCCGAAGTTTAGCCCACCGTGTTAGGCACAAAACATAACAACGACGACCACAACATGGACTCAGGTAAATGTGATCAGACTCAATTGATCTGTACATATTTAACAACAAGAATATGTATTATTATATGAGTATGTAGTAAGAGACTGAGTGTGTTTGTATATATGTGTGTGTGTGTGTGACGACAGACAGATAGACGGACATCATTTCAAGGTAAAGTTAGACATTGAATATGAATGGTCCGGTTGGTTGGTCGCTCGATCCGTTGTTGCTGTTGAGCAATGCTTCAGAAAAAGACTTGTTTGTTTTTGTTGTTGTAAAGGCAACCTAAGCGAATGACCAAAGCAGCATATTATGTTACTTGGCAAAAAAGCAAAAAAAAAAAGAATACAAAAACTCCGAAGAAAACCAGTCAATACTTAAAGACGCCGTTGAGTTTATGTTGGATTCACTGGGGTACGTACACGTACCTCAGCCTTCACACGCATCTTGTGCGGCAAAAAAGCGAACAGACAGACAGATTTAATCACACATACAAACGCGAGGGTCCTATAATGATATTGGTTAAAACAAATGTTCGTCGAACTACTCCCAATACTATAAGAAAAGTGTGCTCAATCAAAGTCATTTTTTATTTTAGGACAACATGTCCGCACAAACCATAAACCGCAACCTACACCGGGAGATAAGTTCGTGGAACAGAGATGATCGTCGAACAAGTTCACTAGTGTAAAGCAGCCTTTCATTACGCCTTTCATCGCGCGATCAGTCAATAAATGACAGATCGCGTGAAAAGTCGCATAGTGTAAACAAGACCACCGATTTCGAGAGAAGATCGCACGTAAATTTTGACAGTCTGTTTGACAGAGAAATAAAGTAAATTTATTTTTTATTGTGTGATCTTTTGAAAGTGGAAGAAAATCGTTTTACACAATCGCGTAATGTAAAGACTGCTTAAGATCCGCATCTAAAGCGACTCTCCTTCTTTGTCTGTTGACTCAAAAACTACTCATTTCCAACTCTAATTTTTATCTATTTTTTTTCGATACCGCTGTCGTGCGTGCTTGTCAGGCTTACAAGGTCTCTAACTTTATTCAGCGGCCGCATTAAAAAAAACAGATTTAGACTCCCTGCCGACTTTAAACTGTAGTTCTCTCTAAGTGAAGAGAGCTTGCTAGCTTGAATGATCCCTTCAGAAATATTGAGTAGCTACTATTTATATTCCAAAGAAAAGTGGTGTTTACACTTAAAGATCTAGCGTACAACTTGGAGTCGATTCTGGTTCTTTGAGCACACTCAGAGAAAATGGAGCACCATTTAGCAGATCTATGCGTTAATTGTGTGACACAAAATATGTTTTAATCAAATAATCGCCATAATCTACTTTACACTCTAGACTCTCCACATCGGAGACTTCCAATAATGTTGTCAACTTGTCTTCCGACTTTGTTATTTAATAATAGGCCTGTTCGATTGGGCTTACTAGCTTAATTTTTGTTTGGATTTTACTCGTTTAACAATAAAGTAGCGTGCTACTCTCTTAGTTGAGTTGCCAGATTTTTCTTGTTTATCCGTTAAAGAAAAACCAACGTTGCCACCTTATCAAGTCAAGTGTAAGCTAGTAAGCCCAATCGAACATGCCTATTATATTGATTGGGAAGTATCGTCGAAATCATCTTCTGGAAGTGCCCTGGACGTTACAGTAACAGCCAAACTGAGTATTTGACTATTTCAAAGGTACCCAGGACTTGTCAAGAATAATAGATATATTCTGGAGACACATTTCCTCCCATCTCCAATTTGCACAAACTTGTCATACGATCCTCGTATTTAGTCATCCGATGTGTGTGTGTGTGTGGAGTGAGGCAGATCTTCGGGCTTATGTAGGTATCTATCTACCTATCTCTGGCGGCTCAGACAGACAGACAGACCGAGGGATGGACGGACCAACATACTTATGCACACGAATGTACGCATACCAAGAAACATGATCGTTCGAATATTCTGCTGTTGATGGGATCATGTTGTTGTTGGCTGGGTTCTGTTAAGTACCGAGTACTTGTTATGTTCAAACATGGATTTTCGTTCGTTATCATTTAAAACGACTACCCAGCCAGCCCCTCGCAACACATATATCTGTCCATCTGTCCGCCGCCGGTCGGCATGGTTGCAATTCTTAGGTGTTTACCTCTGGCATTACTTCTTGGAATGAATACATTTGTGAAATTTCTCGAAAGAAAAAAAGCTGACTAAGCTATGTGAGCATATTTAAAGGCTATTTATTTACTTTTTGCATATATTTTGTATTTTATTCCTTTCATTCACTTTTTCGCCATTTGATTTGTAACGTCTAATTTGAAATTTTTGTCTGTATTTGTGTATTTTAAGCCACTTCGTTTCACTTTTCTTTATCAGCCAAACCTTTTTGTAATTTCATCTTCAAACAATCAAACAACAAAATACCAAATCATGACTGATTATTCCGGTTTTTATGGTTTCGTTTATGTCCGTCCAGTCCCAGACATTGATGGATTTTTTCTTTGTTTTTTTGGAAATTATCATCGACATTTATGACTTGTTCTAAACGCTATTGGTGGCGGCCATGATGATGATGATGATCATCATCATGATTCCTCAATACTGCACCATTACTTTGTGGTCTTTCGCTCTGTCTCCACCACGTGGGATTTTGAATTTTTATATTCTTTCCATGTTCCTTTCCACAGTAATTTTTGGCTGGGCGCCTTTTTGGACTACGCTTCAGGTTTTACTACTGCACGGCAGACAATTAGGCGTTTACAACGTAAATAATAAAAAAATTACTGAAGATATGGACAACTTTTTAGAAGTTGTCTTCTGTCTCAAGTGATTATAATCTCGTTTCGTTTGGGTGTCAATAAAAATATTAATGCATGGATTTACCAGCGAACAAGAGAACCTGATATGTATAGATAGATATAGATTTGAGGTCAAGGTTTGGGAAAATGAAACGAAAAGTTTCCAATGAAATTCAATGTTTCTAATCTGGTTTCAAAGACAACAACTAAGAAATATTATGTAATTACAACGGGTAGTAACCACTCCCTACCAAAAAACAATGAAATATCACAGAAGAATAGAATTTTTTGAAAAAGAATTGCCCAAGAAAATATTGGTATCGCGATTTTGCTGCTACAAACTGGGTGACAACTTCGGACCTGTCTCTGTAATTTTCAAAAATCACTCATTTATTACTTGAATTATATTAGCTGCGAGCTCTTTACGCGTTTTTCTATAGACACAACGAATTAGAGTCTCATGTGTTTTATAGAATTCAAATAATAGTTGAGTTTTACGTTGTGTGTGCTCTTACTTCGCTTACAAGACCTCTGACTTTATTCAACGGCGGTATTTAAAAATTAAAAAATAGTTTTAGCCTCCGGTGTCGGCTTTAAACTGTAGTTCTCTCTCTAAGTGAAGAGAGCTTGCTGGCTTGAATGATCCCTTCTGAGATGTCGAGTAGTTACTACTTATATTCCAAGGCAAAGTGCTGTTTACACTTAAATAACTAGCGTATCGTACATGGAGTCGATTCTGGTTCCTTAAACTACTTTTTATAGAATTCAAGTAATAGTTGAGTGATTTTTTATAATTTATCGAAAGCTGTGGTCTCTTGGGTTCCTTTTGGTATATTTTTTAACGAAAGCAACTTCAAGCAAACTTCAGGCAAAAAAGTCATCGTGTAAACGAGGACTTACAAAAAATCTTTTATTTTTAAGCTCACACCTACTTAATTTCATCGAAATTTTGAATTTATAGAAAATTTCTTCGAAGTTTCATTTACACAACGTCAATGAAATTGATGTGTAAACAGACAACTTCACAAGCCACTGAGTTCAATTCAAAAACTGCCACCATATGGGCTCTTACAAATTCATCATCATCGCCAGTCTTCAACAGGGGCAATAAAAAAGCCACAAACATAAATAGGGTCGGGAAAATAACGACTATAGGAAAGGTGTTCAAACAACAGGAAAGGCACAAAGCAAGACAACCCTTTTTCGAACACATTAATGCAATTTCCGATAATAGAAGACAATAACAATTTCACTCGTTCTCACTCGCTAACTATGGCAGTAAATGCTGCTACATGCAACATAATGTTGCACGTTCAAATATCCATACAGCAAACATATGGGAATTACACGTTAACCGGGAGGGGGTTAGAGCAAACGGAACAAGTTCGACAAGGGTGCATACAAACAAACCCTGCCAGATCATAGCAGCCGGATAAATATGCAAATTAATCATCATTCGTTGTGTTCACGATCAACAACCACCACCCGACCAAGCTTCGTTTTCCCTGCTTCCCAACAGCTCTTTCCTTTGTCCACCACATTCGCCTGGGAAAGATCCCAACCATCATCTCACGAACTGTGAGAAGATTTATATAAAACAGCTGGACGCAGGCAGTGCCCTAGAAATCCAGAAGAACAAAATATTCAAATTTTGCCTACGTTTTGAAAACAAAACAAAATGTGAATATTGTTGTAGTTTTGTTTGAAATAACCTTTTTTTGGTTTAATTTGTAAACATTCTACCACCACCAACATATTGACGCGCCAAGATTTATTAATCGCTAGAGATTGAAGTGAACGAGAAACTATGCTTCATGCTACACCTTCATTAATTTCGTTCGGTTCTTGGCGAGACCAAACAAAAAACATTCCAATTTATTTCCACTTCTTCACCAAAAAAAAAAAAAAACAAAACTTTTTTCCATCGGACGCTATGCCACGGCGGAACACGATGAAAATGCATCGCTATGTTGGTTGGGAAAACTTTACCACATCACATCTCACTTTTTTTCGTGCGAACGCTGTGGCGACGTCTGTCTTCTTATTCCCACAGTCGGACAAAATTGATTATCTGGAATTTGGTTGGTTGGCGGGATAAGAATAAAAATGCAACTCGGATAGCTTGTTATCAGTATGTTAGGAGTCAGTGGGTGGAGCGGTGAGCGGAGAGGTATGGCTAGACAATTAAACAGGTGTGAGCGTAAAAATAGCACCTAAATGTGATTTAAAATGAAAAGAAGGAAGATGGGAGCTAAATGAAAGGTAGGTGAAATTAAAATAAAATTTACACAAAATAATTAAAAAATTAAAGTTTTTAAAAATATAAATTTAAAAATTACAATACAAGTGACAGACTAAAAGACAGAGCAAGCAAATTTGATATTTATAAAATTTACAGAAAATTTCGTCGAAATTTGGTATTTATAAAAAAATCGTCGAAGTATTTGTAGAATAATTTCGCCGACATTTGGTATTTATAGAAAAATTTCGTCGAAATTTTTTATCTACATAAAATACCATCGAAATTTGTTATCTATAGAAAATCTCGTCGAAATTTTGTATTTATTGAAAAATTTCGTCAAAATTTCTGTATTTATGGAATAATTTCGACAAAATTTTTGTATTTATTAAAAAATTTCGTCGAAATTTTGTATTTATTGACACATTTCGTCGAAGTTTTTTGTCGAAATTTTATACATTTTTTTTTTGAAAAAGTTCGTCGAAATTTTGTATTTAATGATAAAAATCGTCGAATTTTGTTAATTATAAAAAATATTGTTGAAATTTTGTATTTATAGAAAAAATTTGTATTTATTAAAAAATTTCGTCAAAATTTGGCATTAAAGCCAATTTCGTCGAAATTTGGTAATTATAAAAAAATCGTCGAAATTTTATAACGATCTTTGTCTTTGTTTTCTGTTTAAGAAAACAAAAACAAATGATCTCGATCCTGAGTAAGAGTTACAACAAAAACTATGAAAAGAAAAGATCGAATAATATAAAACAAAACAGATGAAATTTGGTAATTATAGAAAATTTCGTCGAAATATTGTATTTATAGAAAACTTTTGTATTTATTGAAAATTTTCTTCGAAATTTGGCATTTATTGACTATTTTGCCAATTTCGTCGAAATTTTGTATTTTTACTCTTTGATGAAACTTAAACAAAAATCTCCATCCATGACTACACACACACACGTCAGAGCTATTTTAAGACGCACAACTGTTGCATGAAAATCAGAAAGAACCAAAACTTACATTGAAGACAAATTAACGTTTTCAGAAAAAAGTTCAATGACTCTCATCACACTCCACTCAGACGGCCGTCATTCATTCCATGTCGTCGTCTCTTCTTGCTCATTTACTCAGTACCTAATGATGTTGTTCCTTAAGAGGAGGGGTGGAGAGGAGGAAGGCCCTTAGATACACACAATGCAACCATTTATTTATTTATTTATTTGTTCTGCTCGCCAAGAGAACTAAACGAAAACAATAAGAACTTCTAAATAATAACATAACAGCGGCAACAATAAAAACAACAACACCAGCAGTAAGAAGGAGCAGAGGAAGGGGAGTAAGGAAAGAAGAAAAACTTTACGCAAGTTGATGTGAAAAGCGAAAAGCCCAAACGATCAATGTCCATCGATACTAGCAGCAGCTGCCGTCGTTGCTTTTCCATCGATTGTTTTCCTTACTCTCACCTCTCCCTCCCTCCTCATATCAACTACTCCTCGCATCGTGTTGTGTTGTGTGTGTGATGATCATCACAGCGATCATCACGTCACATTCCAGCCAAAGGTACAGCGTGGTACGATGGCTACGTACGTTTGGCTAGAAAAAACAATTCTTAACAATTTCTTGTATTTTCTAAACAAACACATACATATATATAGATAGGTACATAAATACATAGTACATACACACATAGTTTGTACGTACTTCAACTTGTACTTAACTTTAAAGAGATTTTTACCTTAGAACATACCTAGAGTCGCGGCGTTGTTGCACATATTCTCGTGGTCGCTCGCGAGTTGAAAGAACAACCGATGTTGTTTGTTTGTTCGTTCTCTGGACGATCACCATCGGAATGTTGTTGATTTACAAAACACAACACAAACATCTCAACACATCACTAACAACATTCCAGAGGACGAAACGTTGACAATGATTTGAAGTGAATGATCGAAATACATTGTAGCCCTTTTATCAAATTCGATGATTTACCGGGAACAATCGATCCAGAATATTTTTTCTTTATAGAAAATTTCGTCAAAATTTGCAATTTATAGAAAATTTCGTCGAAATTTGCAATTTATAGAAAATTTCGTCGAAATTTGCAATTTATATAAAATTTCGTCAAAATTTTGAATTTATAGAAAATTTCGTCAAAATTTTGAATTTATAGAAAATTTCGTCAAAACTTTGAATTTATAGAAAATTTCGTCGAAATTTGCAATTTATAGAAAATTTCGTCGAAATTTGCAATTTATAGAAAATTTCGTCGAAATTTGCAATTTATAGAAAATTTCGTCGAAATTTGCAATTTATAGAAAATTTCGTCGAAATTTGCAATTTATAGAAAATTTCGTCGAAATTTGCAATTTATAGAAAATTTCGTCGAAATTTGCAATTTATAGAAAATTTCGTCGAAATTTGCAATTTATAGAAAATTTCGTCGAAATTTGCAATTTATAGAAAATTTCGTCGAAATTTTGAATTCATAGAAAATTTCGTCGAAATTTTGAATTTATAGAAATTTTCGTCGAAATTTTGAATTTATAGAAATTTTCGTCGAAATTTTGAATTTATAAAAAATTTCGGCGAAATTTGCAATTTATAGAAAATTTCGTCGAAATTTGCAATTTATAGAAAATTTCGTCGAAATTTGCAATTTATAGAAAATTTCGTCGAAATTTGCAATTTATAGAAAATATCGTCGAAATTTGCAATTTATAGTAAATTTCGTCGATATTTGCAATTTATAGAAAATTTCGTCGAAATTTGCAAATTTATAGAAAATTTCGTCGAAATTTGCAAATTTATAGAAGATTTCATCGAAATTTGCAATTTATAGAAAATATCGTCGAAATTTGCAATTTATAGAAAATTTCGTCGAAATTTGCAATTTATAGAAAATTTCGTCGAAATTTGCAATTTATAGAAAATTTCGTCGAAATTTGCAAATTATAGAAAATTTCGTCGAAATTTGCAATTTATAGAAAATTTCGTCAAAATTTTGAATTTATAGAAAATTTCGTCGAAATTTGCAAATTTACAGAAGATTTCGTCGAAATTTGCAAATTTATAGAAAATGTCGTCGAAATTTGCAATTTATAGAAAATTTCGTCGAAATTTGCAAATTTATAGAAAATTTCGTCGAAATTTGCAAATTTATAGAAAATTTCGTCGAAATTTGCAAATTTATAGAAAATTTCGTCGAAATTTGCAAATTTATAGAAATTATTTTGGGAACATTTCGTCGATTTTTTTTCGATAAATGGCGAAAAATTTTACTTTACTTTTTTCGAGAATTTTACCTAATTTTTTTCAAATGAGCTAAAAATAATAAAAGGAATACAGAAATCGATTTTTTAAATTTACAATTTCGATAACTAAGATAGATATCGAAAATGTTTATTTTAGTTTTTCATTTCGACCACGTTTTACATAAAAATCAATTTTTTATTTAAATTTTTCCAAAATTTTACATCCGATAACTATATAAAGCGAGCTATCGATAACATTAAAACCATTGTTATCCTACGCTTGCAATAGGAAATTAGTGAGTTTTATATTTATAGAAACTTTCAATTTATTGGAAATTTCGTTGAAATTCAGTTTGACATTTGTTGTCGGAATTTTATGCATGTATATTGAAAATATTGTTCAGTATTTAATAGTTTTAGAACATTTTTGAAACTATAGGAATTTTTGTGGGTATTTTATCTTAAAATATCTAAAAATTGTTATAGTCATAAAACAAATGCACAAAATTTATTTTAGCGAATTGCTTATAATAAATTTTCCTTATTTTATTAATAGAAATGTTGAAGAATATTGAAACATATAAATATTATATTGGAATACCTCAAAATATTATAGTCATCAAATAGTTTGTTAGTATAGGATAATTATAGTTCTAGGAAACTCCATCACTTTTTATAGGTGCTGTGGGGAAGTGTCGTAAAATTTAATTTTTATTGGAAAAATTAAAAAAATATATATTTTATACCCTTTTGAATAGATCCACTAAGTAACTATTGAAAATGAGATATAGCCTGCTTGTCAAGTGGGATATTTAGGAGAAATTCTCGACTTATAACAAAAAATGCCATGTAATCAAATGTGGCGGAACAAAAACCAATCGTTTACCCTGAATTTTATTTAATCCAGGCAAACAACAGGACAGCAATAATGGCCACAAGATATCCATCAAAAACTCATCAACAAAAAAAATCTTCTCCTCCGACTGACTGGCTGACGATGGCAGCAACAATTTTGACAATTGTTTACATGACAGTTGATGTTGTTGTTGGTGGTTTTGCCCAGGCTTGTATTTCTACACCTTCTTGTCGCTGGCGTTGGAGTGTTTAGACGACATCGAGTCGTATCGAATCGAGTGTAAAAAGGTTGTTACCTCAGCAAACAATAACAATTTCAGTTTGGGCTTGGTTTGGTTTCGGATTTGGTTTTCTCTGCCACATTTGGGGTAAAGGTCTTGTTGATTGTTTGGTGTTGTTTTGTTTAGATTGTCTGTCTGTCGTCTATACGAACAAAAAAACTATTTAGGGAATTTGTTGATATTATGATGAAACACTTTATGGCACACGCAGCAGCATTACACACTAAAGCCAATATTTAAACAGAGATTTTCTCCTTCCACACGCACACATACACACACACTCACAGAGCAGAAACTCACTCCACTATAGTATTCAGATCTGACAAAAAAGACAAACATCATCGGCAGCATTGTATCTGGCCCGGTTGGTATCTTGATGTTGAAGGCAATCTGAAAAAGCATTTTTTGGGGTTTTGTGGTTCAATTACAAGTATCTTTTTTTTGAGATGTAACGAAGAGAAAAAACAAGAAAAAGAAACTGAAACAAGTGTGTTGAAATAACAAACATATGTTTCCAGAATTCATTCATGATTAATTTTTGTTGGAGCAGACAAAAAAAAGAGACGAAAAAACGAAATTCAAGAAACTGTGTAAGAAATCTTGGGATATTTTGCGCAACACCGAAAGAACTACTGCATCAGCAGCAGCACATTTTTGTAAATTTAAAAATATGTTTTCTTTTTATTAAATTCGTATACGTCCACATGTTTTTCTTTTTTTGTATTATTAATATTTAAGACAACAACAAGAAAATCCCAACGATTTCAAAACTCCAGAAGTCATTGACTTGACACATGAACAGTAGGAAGAAATATTCGTTTTTACTTCATTTTTACCACAAATAAAGAATGGAACAAAAAGTCTGCTGTCAGCAGCTGTTGTCGTTAATAATTTGTGCATATATTGTGAAAAACAACGACAAGAAAACACCAAAAGTCGCATACCAGGCAAATAAAGCAAATTGTTCGGTTCGTTGAAACCGCGAAGAGCGAAAAAACGCAATAAGAAAAATTATCTACACGCTTAACTCTAGCCAAACACGTACCTGCTGCGTTAAGCAATTTTCAGTTCAAATTTTTGTGCAGACCATATTTACAAAGGTCTGTCAATACAATGGTGGTATAATTAACGACGACACTTCAATAAAACTGAAGAGTATTTCATTTTAGCAATATTTAGCAGTACGTTAACATTTCATTTCAAATTTAAAATTCTGTTTACACATAGCCAACGTCAAGTTTGATTCGCAATTATGAAATGAAAATTAAAAAAAATGGCTATGGTAGAATAAATTGGAGCTCTGGGTCATTATTTTTGGTTTTAAATAATTTTCTTATTTTTCCCTCAATTTGAGGATAAATTTTAATTAAATGCTATGTTTATATACTCAGCGACATTTTGTTAAAACTTAAATCGTCCAACCACTAGTTCTGTGTAAACAAAAACCGATTTTAAATTATCGAATTTGTTCCACAAGCAGAGTTGTACAATAAACCGTCATGTGTAAACTATCCTAAAAACGCCCAAGCAAATGAAATTAAATGAAACTACCTCCAAGGAAACACTCAAATGTTTCCTTTCCAAATGTTTCACACTGCATACGAAATCAATCGATTTCTGCTTGAAATGATATAAGGTCGATTTTCAAATGTCAAATTTGTATGGGATCTGACATTTGTAAATGGACGTTACGTTATTATTTCGGATGCAGTCTGAAAAGCCTATTAGAAACAAATTTAAAACAAACAATGGTTTCAAATTAAATGCCAATTTACAATATACGATTTTCCTTTAGCTTTTTGCAGAACATCTCAGTACCTGACATTTTTTTATTTCACAACATTTATATGGCTTTGTCGAGCCTTTCATTTGGTTAAAATGTAAAATAATGACAGATAAAAATAATCGATTTATATTGATGTTGGCAACATTTCATTTCAGCTGTCATATTTTATGCAGAACTGTCAAAATTTTGTAGAGTGAGAAAAAGTTAACATTTCTCACCAGTCCGTTCGATTGAGCTTACTAGCTTAATATTTGTAAGGGATTTACTAGCTTATAGCCTTTTCACACTGCTTACGAAAACAATCGATTTTTAAATGTCACATTTGAAAGGGATCTGATATTTGTTTGACCTTATGTCACTTCAGCTAGATCTCGCATGCAGTCTGAAAAGGCTATTAATAAGAAAGTAAATAACAATGTTATCTTATCTAATCTCTTCATTGATTTCTTAGTTAAACTTTAAGTATTAAACATCAGTCACTTAACTATACTCTTCTTTATTGGCCCTGAATGTATACAAATGGATGGCGGATACTAAGAGAGGAAGAAGCAGTGAAAGAGTTAAGCCATAATTAATTTGAAATGGCCAAAACACAGTCTTTTGCTGGCTGTCTTTTAGCTGGCTGGCTATCCACGGGATTGTGATCAGAAAAAAGACACGTACAGCTTAAAAGGAATTGAGTGTTTGTTAGTTGGTGTGTTTTGTTGACAACATTTGTTGAAATATCCAAAGGTTAAGTACGAGTGTTGACAAGAGTGGTCTCTACTCAAGAGTTGCGGTTGCACAGTGGTTGCAAAAATAAACAAAATGCTTATAATTGTGAATTTGATAGAAATTAAAAAGAAATTATATTTAAATATTACAAATAATTAGAAATAGTAAATAGGAAAGTGAAACAAAATTGCATACATTTGCAAAATGATAAATAAATATCAAGAAATTATATTTTAATAGTACAAATAATAACAAATAGTTAATAGGAAAGTGAAACAAAGCTGTAGTTATTTGTACAATTTTCAAAGCTCTCGAAGTCTTTGGACAGCCTTAGTTTAGACAGAATGATTATAATTTTAATTTGCGGAAATTATCATTCTACTCCACAACAAACCACTTCTCAGATATTTAATTCTGATCATGATTTGATTGATTGACCAATATACTGGAATATATATTCAATATATTCAGAATTTTTTGTTTGCAACCACTGCCTGTTGTTGAAAATTTATTGAGTGTTGTTTCTAATCTATATCTTATCTCAAGATTCAAATACAATGATTTGCAGACCTATACAAGTATGACATCACTTGAAGTATAAAAAAAGAAATAAGAAAGTTAATAGAAAATAAATTCACATACCCTTTAGTATACAATGGAGGTCATATTTATTTCTAACACCCATTCATTATTTATTTGTTTCCAATAAGATATGACTCTTACATAGGAATATTATATTATAATTTAATTATAACAATAACAACCTTTTCACGCTACATTCGAAATCTAGCTGAAATGGCATAAGGTCGATTTTCAAATGTCAACATTTAATGGGATCTGACATTTGTAAATCGACCTTATGCCATTTCAGCTAGATTTCGCATGCACTGTGACAAGGCTCTAACACAAATATTATGCCTGTTCGATTTGCCTTACTAGCTTAATTTTTGTATGGAATTTACTCGCTTAACAAGAAAGTAGCTTATTCCCTTCCTTATATCGTCAGATTTTTCTTGTTGACCCATTTAACTAGGTAACAATATTGCCACCTTATCAAGTCTCTTAATTTTAAGCTAGTAAGCCAAATCGAATAGGCTTATTAAAACAAGGCAGAATAACGTACAGAATCCTGACAGAAATTTTAATTTAACGTTTAATAGCCTTTTCACACTACGTGCGAAATCTAGCAGAAATGAGATAAGGTAGATTTTCAAATGTCAATTTTGTATGGGATCTGTCATTTGTAAATCGATCTTATGTCATTTCAGACAGATTTCGCATGCAGTCCGAAAAGGCTATAACAGAGTTTACGTACGTAATGAAAATCAAGAAGTGTGAGAATGTTGGTAGCACTTTAAAAATTGAGTCACAGTGGGGTATGTACAGTGGGAGTTCCCTCATTTTTAAATAAAATTAAAAATACCATTCAATGTTATTTGTCCATCAGTTAAATGTTGATTGAATACATTAAAAAGAAGTATTGCTCTGGGGGGTATCCACAAAACAATAAAGTCATGCATGTAATGAGAATTATTGTGAATAAGTAGTGCACGAATACTACAAATAAAACAAATTGAGTCTATTAATGGCTGCCAGGCCAAACCTGCAAACTCATATCACCAATTTCATTGTATTTTTTCTACTCAATTTAATTGTTATTAATTTTTTACAAGAACTACCATGTTTCTGCCCTTAGATAAAGGCTTAGGGCAAAAGGGGTATCTCCCAAATTGCACCCATAAAAATAAATAAAACATTTGTTAAAATGACATTTGGGAACAACATTCTCCAAAAACAAAACAGAAACATTTCATTAAAATTAGTTAAAACACAAAACATGCATGCTTGATGCCCTTATGCTATGCGATGCATACTTGTATGTATTCAAATACATGGTAGCTATTGTTTCAAAACTGACTGGCATTTGTTGGCAACAAATGTAATAAAAACAGCATTTGTCTCCCGGCACACAGGGAAGGGAGTACAACAACAGTAGAGAGCAAAAAACATACTACGCTTGGTTGAGTTCATTGTTAGCCGTCGCAACACAAAAGACTACCGCCGACCGACCGACAGACTACTGCTGCTGGTGGCTGGTGTGTGGAGAGACGACAAGTTAAAAAATAAAAGTCAAAATTAACCCACCGTAGCACACCACACCATAGTAATAATAATAATAATTAAGTTTCCACAAATAACATTAACATTTTACATGGCATAAAACAAAAACCAGTTGATAACGAACCAAAACTCAACAGAATTAAAGCGAATTAAACAATTTAACTGCGATAGAAGAAGAAAACACACATAAAAGCGGTAATTAAAATGGTAATTTGCAGGAGAGTCAGTCGGTCGCTTGAAATTGGGATGCATTTGTTTGAGTTGGAGGCGGTTGAGATGGGTGGTGGGAGAACTTGGGCAATAACTAAATGCCAAAACTTGTTTTTCTCTTTCTTAAGGGCCAAACATTATTTCAAGATAAATGAAATTATTTTAATGTGTGTTGAGGATTTTCTGTTAATTTGATGATTTAATGGGAAACTTTTGTAATAACATAACTAAAATTATTTTTTTCACATGACATCACTTTAAAGAGTAAATATAAATAAATGTAGTGGGCTGGACTCCATGAGTCCTAGGGATCCGAAAGACGGATTGTATCAATATCGAATTATATGAACAGATATCGAAAAAATATATGAAATTAGTTTTTAGAAGAAAAAAAAAAATTTGTGAAAAAAATCAACAAACTTCGGTTCGTTGAAACCGAGAACAAAAAGACGTAGTAAGAAAAGCTCTAGTTCAAACGTTCCTGAAACAGTTCAAATTTTGTACAGACCACATTTACTAATGGTCTGTCTGTACAATGGTTTTATAATTAACGACGACACTTCAATAAAACTAAAGAGAATTTAATTTTTGTAATATTTAGCGATGCATTAACGATTTAAATATGATTTTTTGTTTGCACATAGCGAAGTTTTATTCGCAATTACGAAATAAATATTAACAAATCTTGCCATGGTTGAATAAATTGGAGTTCTGGGTCATTATTTTTGGTTTTCTAACAGGAAAATAATTCGAAAATTTCGAGAGTTGTAGAATAAATCTTCCTGTGTAAACTGCCCTAAATACACCCAAGTAACTCACAGCTAGAAATAATTAGTTAAAAGGAAAAATAAAATTTAGAAACAAATTAAAAACAACAACGGTTTAACATTAAAGGCCAATTTACACTATACGATTTGGCGAAAAAAATATATTTGGTTAATTTGGAATTAAGCAAAAATGTAAAAAATTGACAGATAGAAATATTCGATTTGTTTTGACATTTGCAACATTAATTTCATTTGAGTTGTCATAATTTCCAGAATCTGTCAGAATTTTGAAGAGTGAGGAAAAGCTTCCACTTAGCACAAGGCCATAGTGTTATTAGGCCTGTTCGATTGGGCTTATTAGCTTAATTTTTGTATGCAATTTACTTGCTTAACAAGAAAGTAGCTTACTGCCAAAAATTCCGAAATAATGGAAAATATGCTCGGAAGTGTAGCTTGTGTCTTTACTTCTATTGGAACTTGCTATCGATGGATAAACTCCGGAGTTAAGAACTATTAATGTGGGAGTAACTCATATATTTTCCTTTTTTTGTTGCTCTTCATCATTAATCTCTTAACGATGTTGTTCCCAAAATTCCTTTCGAGGGAAAAGAAAAAGTACATGACCACCTTTTGTTTTTCTTTTTCAAATCCATCATTTTTCTCATTCCTTCAAGACCTCTCGCAGTATGTTTCCTGTCGCATTTTGTTGTTGTTGCTGCTGTCTCCTTCTGTTGAGGAACATTTGCGTCCACATTTGTTTCAAATGAAACGTCACGTGGTTTCTTCAAAGTCATTTCGGAATTGTTTTTGCCTTGCCCTACCCAATAATTTTCTCGTTTACCACTTACATCTCTCGGATGAGGTCTTTTGTGTCGTTGGTGTGCAAAAAAACCGGCAGCTGTTCTTCACGCACGCATACAAAAAGGTGCACACACACTTGCACAAGTATGTGTACGAGCATTTGTCTGTGTTCATACGAGTGCGAGTGTAAATGCTGCTAATTACTCTTTTTGGGCACACAAAAGGAAATGTGGTCACTTGCGAATGCAGGAAGAAGCAAAAGATGCAGAAGAAGAGACCAAAGCCCAGGTCACCTGTTTTGCAGGCAATTAAGTTAAGTAAAGATCTGTTCAGTGTAAGGGAACAATGAAACACGGTTGCAAAGTGTGTTTTAAAAATAAAGGATGTGCCGATTTTTATTGTTTGGCTAAACCTAATTTCAAAATAAAGGCATATTTCAGTGCAGCGATTCAGCTTACGCGATCTGTCAAAAAATGTCAGATCGTGTGAAAAGTCGCATAGTGTAAACAAAACCAAGCGATTTCGAGAGACGATCTCATGTAAATGATGATTTCGATGTTCGATTTTTTATTTTTTTTTTTTTTTGAAATTTGTCAAAAACTTCACACGTTTTGTGCGATCAGGGTTATATTTCACGAAGCAAGCAAAAAAAGATAAATAAAATAAAATCCTTGTCACACTGCATGTGAAATCCAGCTGAAATGACATAAGGACGATTTACAAATGTCAGATCCCATACAAATTTGACATTTGAAAATCGACCTTATGTCATTTCAGCTAGATTTCGAATGCAGTGTGACAAGGCTATAAGCAAAAACTAAAACTGCGTTTTAAACGTTTTTAATTTTTATTAATTATTTTTTTTTTAATTTTTCATTATTTTGTGTGATGAGTGTAAATGCGGGAAACAACTTTCGATGCGATTTTTTGAAAGTGGGAGAGGAATTATGCGATTTGTCTCACCAAAAATCATTTAAAGGCTGCTTATAGCCATTTCAGACTGCTTGCGAAATCAATAGATTTCAGCCTGCAATGACATATGATCGATTTCAAATTTGTATGGGATCTTACATTTGTAAATCGACCTTATGTCATTTCGCATGCAGTCTAAATAGGCTATTAGTGGTACTGCCAGATTTTACTTAAATGGATCACATTAAAAACAAAAGGGTAACAATGCTGCCAACTTTATCAATTCCTTTAATTGTAAGATAGTAAACGCGAATAGTAAATACGCCAAACATCTGTTAAAGTTGTAGCTAAAATTGAGTTTAAACTTGGCAATGACTTATACGCAGAACCAACTTGATTTATATCAGATAATTGGCCATTAATACTGGCTTTCTTGTTCTTAGCAATTTGCCTAATCTCTGGTTTTTCCTGGATTGTGAAAGGCAATCAATAATTTAATATGTATAATTCGGAGCGTAAATCATTTAAATTAGGCGGAAACCATGAAATTAGTCTCTGCCTCTCCAAACACACAAAGCAAACAAAACGTCCATAACACATTTTGCAACCATGATAAAGTGTCGAGGATTTTTGTAATAATATTTCAAATTGTGGTAAAAGTTTAGAACATTTATGTCAAATTATGAATTAAAAATACCCACACAACTAACATCCCGAAAATTTTGGTATTTCCAAAGAAAATGTTGAAAATATTTTTGTCAACTGAAAGAGGACAGAAAGAAGAAATTGGGGGGATAAACAATAAATTTGTTTTTAAACTGCCATTTAACAACACCAGCAGCAACAAAACCATATGACTTTGACATATGCACACAGACGCTGTCACAGAATCTGCTGAAACATGCAACAAATGTCAAAATACTGGCCTAAACACTTGTGTGTGGCAGAGCATTGCCCAAGAAAATGCACAACCAGCCACAATCCCCTGCAAATCCCATACAAATCCGCTACAATATTTGTTCCCATTTGTTTCCGCCGCGGCCCAGACTACTCTACTCTTTGTTGTTAATATTATTTTGAAATAATTTAGAAAACCGCAAAAAAACTATGTCTATTGGTGGTGTAGCCAAGTGCATACAATTTTGGTATATAAGAAGAATGTGTCTTTGGAGCTGCTTTTTCTTAACAATTTGTTTGTTTGGGTTTGCCTTGTGTATGCATGCATGTGCATTTACGAAAATAAACTTTGGGGAGACCGAGATTTTTCGTGGAGCCTGTCAATGAACGCCAAAATAAATTGAGTATTTATTTTTAAATTTAAATTTTGGAAGGCAAGAATGCCCAGCAAAGAAATGCTTATAAGGCACGTCTCGTCAATAAGCGAAAAACGAAAAACATCGCGCAGAGAAACAGAACATTTGCACTTAAGAAAGACATCATCATCATCATCGAAAGTCGAAGAAAGAAAGAAACCGGCAGGGCAGGCTTGACGCACAGACTGACGGACATGGACTGACAGGGCAATCGTAACAGTTTTCGCTGTTTTTTTTTCGTTGATGGCTGGACAGAGCCACAATAAACAATTTTAAATTATTTGATATTTTCGAGAGCAATAAATTACAATACAAATACATATACAACATATACAATGACTGCAAATCGTTCGATCTGTTTACACAATCGTTTCCTCTAGGTGGCCGCCCGCCCCGCTCGGAGGAAGAAACCAACCGCCGTCACCGTGTGCTGTTTTCTGTTTCATTGGAATTTTAATTGCTATAAATTGCTGCCATCGATACTTATGGCTGCCAACTCTCTATAGAGACCATAGGGTATAATCAGACACTTTTCTCAATAATTTAAACATTTATGTCAAGTAGTCTTATATTAGCTGGAGTTTTTTATTGGAAAATGTCAGTTGTGTAAACACTTAAGCCGACTACGACTGAATGACTGACTGGCTCCCCATGGAAGGGATCGATGAACGGATGGGACAGCCCAGCCAGTATGCACCTATTGCGAAATGATTATTCATAACTAGGAAATAAACAAAATTGACAATTTGATAGGCTGTTCATACTTGAGTTGAGAATATTTTCTTAAGTAGGATCATCGTTTAGAAACACTTACAATTAATAGCCTTTGCAGACTGCATGCGAAATCTAGCTAAAATGACATATGGTCAAAATGGTGACAAATGTCAGATCTCATACAAATTTGACATTTTTATGTCGACCTTGTGTCATTTGAAGCTGAAATCGATCGATTTCGCGTGCAGTCTGAAATGGCTATAAGCGAAGAACCAAATGAGCTATGGAACCAAAACACGGCAGAACTCAAATATCTGCGTACTTTTGACGCTTCGTACACAATGATGCCAAGTTCTTACGAAAATAATTATTTCTTGTTGAAGGCTGGTACGGACCTACCACGGAAATTTCTTATGGCCTTTGCAGACTGCAGTGAACACAAGTGATTTCAGGTCAAGGTCGATTTACAAATTTTTATGGAATCAGACATTTGTAAATCAACCTTATTCCATATCAGCTCGATTTTGTACGCAGTCTGAAAAGGCTATTAAGAAATACTTGTAAACAAAATGTTCGTTATAAAATTTGCTTCTGAGCTTTTTACTACGCACTTCGAAATTAAAATGAAATGTTATTTTGACATTTATTTGCTATTACAGGGATGTTCATTACTTGTCATGGAGACTTTCTTATTTTTGTTTTCCTTGCCTCTGTATGAAATTTAATGTTCTGACAATTGTTTGCTCGTGAACTTTTTACACTATCTTTATGATTATTTATAATATTGTATTTATTTTATAGCCTTTTCAGACTGCATGCGAAATCTAGCTGAAATTGCATAAGATCGATTTACAAATGTCATATCCTATACAAATTTGACATTTGACGATCTTATGTCATTTCAAGCTGAAATCGATTGATTTCGCATACAGTCTGAAAAGGCTACTAACAATCATTAAATTTTGTTGCCTGGATTTAAATTTTTGTGTGGTTTTTGACAACAGCTGTTTTTTGTTTTCCTTTTTACACTTGTTTTGTCTTAAAACCAAAACACACTTAATATTAGAGCATTTCATTGATAATTTGATAAGTTGTAAAAAAGAATGGCCAGGATATTTGTAAAGCCCAATAAAATGGAAGGGTTTCTGGGATATCGAATTAACTTAGGAAAAACTAGCCTTTGGCACGCAATGCCTGCCATTCAACCAACCAATTCAACAACTGATGTCATAGCACTGAGCTCATAGATTATTGATCTATAGAAACATATTTCATCAATACAATAGACTCGTCGTATATTTTTACAACAATTGCTTTTGAACAAACAAGGCCTTATACTTACTTACTTATTTATCATTATCATTTATCAGTATTATAAACGTTCTTTACGTGTAAACCTTAATAGATACTTGAGTATATATATGGCAAGGTCGGTAGAATTGATATGACAAGTTTATTTACACTCAAGAGAAAAAAATAGTAACTGACAAAGTAAACATAAGAAATAAATATTTGTTTTTTTTTACAAATACAAATATCTAATAGCTTTTTCAGACTGCATGTGAAATTAAACGATTTCAGTTTGAAATTACATGTAGATTTTCAAATGTCAAATTTTAATGGGATCTGACATTTGAAAATTGACCTTATGCTGTTAGATTTCGCAAGCGTTGTAAAGAGACTATGTTTGATATTTACAATAACTCCTCGAATGTGATCTAGTTAAACATTTTAAAGTTTGTGAGCTCATCAGTTAACAGTGTGAAACTGAAAATAAAATTATGATCTCAGCCGCCAATGGCAGACCATTAATTGACAGTGAATATATTGGCATTTGTTAGCCATAATAAGATACCTATAATTTAGGTATAACATTCAGGCCAATCATTTACTTATTAGTGTTATCTATCAATTAGTAGCTCCACATAGACATACATACAAAGCAAACCAAAAGATAAACACCCTATCTTAACGTATTTACGTCAAATGTTGAACAAGAACAAAGAGAGCAAAAATTAAAACCAAAAATAAATAAATAAAAATAATAGCAAACACCAACATTATCTATGCGAAAAGTAAATTTGTGTGTGTTTGAAGCAATTTTCTTTCATTTGCCCGTTAATTATATAGACATGAGCAATTAGTAAATTTATGGATTGTTTCCTATAAACAAAACTGGAGGGGGGATGAGGAGATGGAAAAGGAATCGCAACAAATTAACACCCAGTTCCGAACAAGCAAAACCACAAGCCGCAAAATATACAGACCCCCAAAGTGTAGAGCAAGTGGTGCTCCTTGTATAGCCAGCCGGCACGCCGCACAGTGGGATGTCATAGTGTGAGGCTGTGGCATACCTAATGGTATTTGCTTGGATAAAGGTTGGGAGACTGCCATGCAGACAAACCCAGGTTCAATTCTGATGGTATTATCTTATATAATTGTCTGGCGACTTTCATAAAATATTAGCTGTTAAAAGTTAATTGATTGACATTAGGTCGATTTTCAAATGTCAGTTTTGTATGAGATCAGCTTACAGTGTGACAAACCTATTAGGGATTGATTTTTTAAAATTAGAAATACAATGATGTTGATGGTTAAATTTTTGTGTGGATTTTTGAAAATCGATGGCTTATATTCAATATTGTCTATGTATAAAAATACAAATTTTCAGGAGAGCAAAACTGTTTTATTCGCAAGTTAGCAACAATTTTATGCTTCTTCTATATGTAGGCCATATAATATTTTAAATTTGAACTACCGATTACATTGACATTTGCAAAATGGGAAGCTATACGCTCGAACAAAATATTAAATATAATAATATAAATATTAAAAGCTTACTTCCAAAGTGGTGAATCTTTAACGCAAACTGCAAGCAGATGAAGATAATTTTCATCTCGGTGGCTATGTCAAAAAGCAAAATAGGCGCATATGGGGTTCAGAGAACCCACACGTGTCAATTGAGAATGCAATGCATCCATAACGTGTCACCTTTTGGTGTGTATTTTGGGCTGGCGGCTTCATTAGGCCATGTACAGATAAATTGAGTTGATCGGATGAGGTACTGCCGAGCCAGTCGTGGTTAACATATGAAAGTATCTTTACAAATGCGAGTACACTAAAAAATAAATCTTTGTGTAAGAACATAATATGGAGATAGACCCCACGCCGTACGATAAATATTTAAGTGTAAACTCCCCTATACATTGAGCTAATTTGATTGCCAAACTGCCTAAATAATACCAGAACACCAATCCCATACCGATCACTTTAAAAACACTCCGAAAATGCGCATGCGTAAGTATAGGGTGGTTTGAGTTCTTTATGATTTTATTCGTTGTTTGTTTAAGCAGTTTATAAACACTACTTGACCACCTTCTCAGAGAACGAGCCACTGTGCGCACAGTCACATTGTGATAATAAAAGTTGCTCAAAGTGCTCACAATAATTATAGCACACATTTTGTGCAACACCATTTTGTGGAAGTGTTAATTTTTTCAGTTTTAACGAGTTCAAAGTGACTTCTCAACTTCAATTTGGAGTTTGCCAACTTGATTTTCGTTACGTTACGTTAAATGTTTTGCCACGGTTTCGTGCTGCACTGCCGTACGCTGAGGTGTTGCAACACCCAACACCCTCATTTAGGCTTTCAAATGGTCGGTCGGCTGGTTGGCGGCTTGGTTGGTTGGTGTTGTAATTAAGTTGTTGCTGCTGTTGAATTTGGCTTGAAATGAAACTCCATCCAGTCAAGTCATTCGTTCGCTCTACTCTCTGGCAGATAATTGAATTTCAAACACGTTTTTGCACTGCGTTTCGCACCTCCCCCACATATGCTGCTATTTATTCTAAGCGATTTTCATTTACTCCTCGCAAACAACACGAGACGTGTTTGCAAAGGCGCACCAAGTACACTTTGGATTTGCACTTCACATCGCCTTCATCTACCGCCTGCCCGCCTTGCCTCCTCGCCATACCTGCTCTTCGATAGAATTGAAATTTTTGCGCTGGCTTAGAAATAGCAGTCAGCCAACAAGTGCAAAATACCTACAGTACCTAGTTACGTTTTTCCTTCTGCTTCGTCTTCTGTTCTTAGGACCGACAACGATAAGAAGTTGCCGAAATGATTACGTGCTGATAACGTACGAACGAGAGCTGCCAGTACATCGTAATGCACAGTCAGTAAATAGTATTTGCTCTTTTTGCTACGTTTTCCCTTCTCCCTGCAGCGAAACGTGTGCCGCCGCCTTTTGAGTTGGTTCGATGGGAGGGAGTTATATGTTGTGGAACGTACATATGTAGCTAGCTCATTTGTTATTTACTTTAGATAGGTTAGACGGGCAGACCGACAGACCGACAGACAGACAGACACTCGCACGTTCAATAGAAGGTGGGAGAAAAAAGGCAACATTCAAGATAATGGCATAACAACTTTTTAATTATTAAAATTGAAAAATACCTCCAACACCTGATGATGATCGCAATATTGGTTTGGTTGGGCATAACTCGGAATTATACGCACAGGTAACCGCTTATCAATGTTACAAGGAAAATACATGCATACATATGCTGATAGTCTAGCAATTTGCAATGGTTCGGGAACAGTCTTAATATGAATAATGTTTTAGACGCACCAAATTTTTGGGCAAAAATCATACTCTGAAGATGCCACTGCAAATGCAAAGCGGCGTTTTGTGCAAATATTTTGTATTTGTAAACCGTTCATAACATCTGAAGTGGTTTCGTTATTTCATCATCGATTTCAGCTTGAAATGACATAAGATCGATTTTCAAATGGGCATCTACCAAAAAAATGAAAGCAAACCACACTAATGGCTTTTAACTTTATTTTTTCCTTATTTCGACAACTTTTTTTATTATGAAACTTTTAGTTAACTTATTCTCTTTTATTTTTATTAAAAGTTGAAGTGTTATAACGAAAATTACTAAATTTTTTTACTACGAGTGGAAATTTGTGTCCCATCCGTTTTGTCGCGTCCGTATTTCTGCTGTATCTAATTAAAAGAAATAAGATAGTAATACTCATATTTCATAAATATACGTACAAAATATATCATCTGACCTTAATGTATATGTACACATGGAAAAACAAAGTTCTCACAAAATCGCTGAACTTTGTATATTTCTATAAGACCTTCAAAAGTACTTCTGTTTTTTGTCGCGTCCGTTTCGATGTAAAATTGTTCATAATTTTGTACTAAATCCTGACGATATACTTTTAAAATGTAGTACTCTTTAAGCGCTTTAGAAGACTAAAAAGGCTGATCGACTTTTTCAGTTTCTTTCTTGTTTTTGGCGTAGTTTAAGGCGTGCGAATGTCGCGTCCGGGTCACTGGGAGATGCCCAAATGTCAAATTTGTATAGGATCTGACATTTGTAAATCGACCTTATGTCACTTTAGCTAGATTTCGCATGAAGTCTGAAAAGGCTATAAATGTATGTATATTGTGAAAAAGGGCGTTAGGATTCTAGCACTTGGAATTAAATTTTTATATTGTTATCAATATTTATTCACAAAAATTTTTCTTAACAGAAAATTGGACTGAGCTGCATGATGTTACTTCTTTTAAAAGATTCCAATGCGAATGTATACCAAAAATCCTCTTTTACCATGTTTTGGAATTATCCTCAGCTGGAGTTTGTGAGGCGAAATCCGTTCAAAGTGGAGTATACCCAAACGAATATAGCGTTTATTCCCCATAATGGAACTGTTGAAATGGGGAGTTTATACTCCAAGGGTTGTTTTACAATTGAGAATTTGAAGTAGATTATGATTAAAACTTAAACAGCTCACCATATTTACTAATTTACACCGCAAAAATGGACAAAAAATAATTGTACACTCTAAGGAGGGTTTACACTTGAGAACTTGAAGTAGATTATGGTGAAAACTTGAACAGCTGACCATGTTTACTACTTTACACCGCAAAAATGGACAAACAAATAATTGTACACTCTAAGGGAGGGGGGTTTACACTTGAGAACTTGAAGTAGATTATGGTGAAAACTTGAACAGCTGACCATGTTTACTACTTTACACCGCAAAAATAGACAAAATAATAATTTTACACTCTAAGGGGGGTTTACACTTGAGAACTTGAAGTAGATAATGCTGAAAACTTAAACAGCTAACCATGTTTACTACTTTACACCGCAAAAATAGACGAAAGCAATAATTTCCAGCTTTTAGGTTGGTATTTAAATACTTCATTTAGTTAAATGAAAATGAGTTTTCGTTGGTTTTACATATGTTAAAGATAAATAACCACCTAAAAACTGGACATAAATATGGTTTCGTACGATAAGAAAAGTTAAAACATTTCTATTTGTTGTGCATATGTTCAGCCACATGGAAAATTAGCCGTTTCTTTTTCCGCCGCACAGTATGGACGTGTTTAAGGTGACCCACCTTAACACTTAGATCATTTGCTAAATTATGCTAAAATAGGAAATATCTTTAAGGAACCAAAATCCAGACCGCCAAGGTGTACGATAAATATTTAAGTGTAAACTATCCTATGCATTAAGATAATTTCATTGGAACTATCAAAACCAAACCAATCGATATAAAAACACAGAAAAAATGTACAGGGTGGAGCAGAATGAGCTATTTAGTTTGAGTTCTTTATAACTTTCTTAAATATTATTTTTCTTTGCGTTTTCAGAATTTTGTGAAGAACCCGAAATTTTGCAAAAATTAATGGAAAATATGTTGAAAGAGCACGTATGTGCGAAGCAAAAAAGTTATCACTTACATAATATATTTTTCAAAACTAATCGAAAAATATCCAATAAAAATAATAATAATGGCATAAATGAAAAAGTTTAAATAATTTAAAGCATATATATAATTCTGCGCCACCCTATACTAAAAATTAATTGAAATTGAGGATCGTGATTCTAGTTAGATTTTCCTTCATACCAGACTTTTTTCTTCAAACTTTCTTAATTAATTAAAAAATAATTACCTTTGAGTCCACAAAAGGCTCAACTAATATAGAAATTAACTCAATTGATACTTAATTAATTCTTATATGAATTAAACAATGAAGTTTACAGGTTCCTTACTTCTCAGATCTTTAAAATGTCTGCAAATTTGAATTCCATAGTCTATATCATATCCTTTGATCCATATACAGCATTAAATATCTTTTGGTCCTTAAATATATATTGTTCCGCCCTTAGATTCCTAATAAAACTAAAACATTATTATGAATACTTACGGACTGTGACCATTTTTGGATCATAAGCACTAACACGCCTCTCAACTGCTACAATCTTCTTTTGCACCACACGCGCCCTATCGCCCACCGTCTGCAGTTCCCTTTGCAAATCATCGAATATATCGCTGGCTATCAACACCAACGAGGCCAGCTGCCTCAGGGCATTACTCAAAGTAATATTGCTGATCGAATCAAATTCATAACCGGCTACGATTTTCGCCGCTGTTGGCGACTGTGGCGTTTGCGGTGTACGATGGTGGGACGATGATGAACGGATTGTCGCCGCACCCGCCGTGTTGGAGGACCTCGAGGGATGTGCGCGGGTTGGTGAGGGCACGTTCGAAAAGAATTCGACATGTTGTTTCAACTTTTTCATGGGCATTGTGGGGGCCGGTGATACGGGTGGCATGGCACCACCGTTATCGTCCTCATGATCCGTATTATAGGAGAAGCTATTGGTGAAACCATTCGTGTGGTGATCCGTGGTATCCTTGCCCAGGTCATTGATGGCGGTGGTGGGGCCATTGTTGTGTATTATGGCCGTTGTTATGGTGGTGGTGGACGAGGCCGTCGTGGAGGAGGTCAACGAGGGTGATTTCAAACCGTCCTTGACATTGCCACTATTCAACTGTGACGTTGTTGTCCTTGCCAGCAACTCGCCATTGTTTAAAGGCTGTGACGATGCCGAAGCCGAGGACGACGAGGACAATTCCGACGACTCTTGCTTGTGTTGTGGCTCTCGGCCATTGAGAGATGAATCTCTTGTGGGCTGTTGCAGATGCTGGTGTTGGTGTTGCGGTGATAGTTTGTTGTTGATGCAGTTGTTGTTTTGGCATTTGCCGGGCATGCAGAGGAATTTGTTGGTTTTGTTACCGGAACCGGATGTGGAGCAAACTTGCGCAAGATTAACCGGTTGCACAACACGCTGAACAAACGGCATTTTGTTCAAAAACAATTCAAACAATTTTCTCTCCAAATATCAACTTCATTCACAAAACACTACATTAGGCTAGAAATGAGACCGGCGATGCTATTCTTTTTTGTTAAATTTATTTAAATTCATTTACTCCCACTCCAAAGCACTAATGGTGGCACTTAGAAATATTGATTTTCGGCTTTTTTGTTATTTTTTTTAAATTTTCATTTTAATTGATTTTTATTTTCAATTCACTAGAGACACAATCAAAACTCAACACACACACTATGCCTTTCGTCGCAGCATCGCATCGTCGTATCATAAAACCGGTAAAACCACTTTATCCATTTTAACTATCGAACGCATAAATCCTCCTCCTTGTCTCATCGCATTCTTCTTCTTCTTCGTCGTCTTTTTTTTGGTGTATTTTGTTCGTTATTTTTGTTGGTTTGATGAGGTTCGTCGTTCTTCTTATTTTTTTCTACAACTACACCTTCCTTCATGCAGTTGGATGGATGTATGAAGGTATGTGTACGCTGCTGATACTGCGGCTATGTATTACTACTGGCGTGATTTTAGCCTTTTCATCGCCGTCGTCGCCCTAGTTGTTGCTGTTGTTGTCGTTGTACAATAAAAACCAAAAAATTCCTTTACACACTGATCGTGCTGCACTTGAAACCTTCTTCCTTTCGGTTAATTTGGAGTTATTTCACAAGATCCAGTACAGGGCACATTCACTTTGTGTACAATTTTCTTGCTTTTATATTTATAGAATTATTAAAAGAGCGATAGCTGGAAATGATTTACACTTGCTCCTGATTTCTTTCATTCATAAACAATTAAAATTCCGTTGTAAACAATCTCACTCTTTTTGTTGTATTTCTCACTTTCGAATAGCAACACACGTTAAACCGTTCGTTTTTACAACAATCCATCCGCTACGCGCGTCATTCTTGCACGTTACGTCCGTGAAACGTCCTTACCGGCCGAAAAAAAATAATTGAATGAGAAAAATGAAATGTTAACATTGTGGAGAGAAAAAGAGAGGTTTGGTTTCAGTGTTGCCAGATTCGTACTAAAAGTTGCCCCTAAATCGTCAAAAATAAATCCCCTAAAATGGAAGAAATTACAATTAAAAAAATAAAATTCTTCATTATACCTACGATCACTTTTATTATAGATTCAAATGAAGTAATTTATATTTTTGTTCCAAATTGTCCTGGAAATCGAACAATATACATAGAATTGTAGGTGATATTATTGAGACGATGTGAATTGGCAACACATCAGCTCTGAGAATTTTACGAGCAGTTATTGAATATAGTAAATCGCTAATATTTTCTAATCTAAGTTTTTGACATAAATAAAATGGTCATTAATACGTGAACTGCTTTATTATATGGTTAGGGAATGTCATTTATTAGAAAAAATATTTGTTTTCCGAAAAATGACATATTTTATAAAAATATGGCAACTCTGTTTCCGGGAGAGAATTAACCGCGCTCTCTCTCTCATACACAAATCTCTACACAATTGCCGGTTTGTCCAAAAACTCTCAATTAAGAAGACTCAACATGACTCTCCTTATTTCCAATTTTCTCAGTCGTACACGAAAGTATTTTCGAGCAAATAGCTTTGGTTTTTGAATATTTTATATTTGATTCCGATTCCTTTCCTTAGCCGATTTTTTTCTTTTCATATTTAAGAAAACAAAACTTCTCGAACCTGATTATTTATTTTATTATTAATTATTCATTAATAAATATATAATAAATTATTTTAATTTTATTTTTTTATTAAAATAAAGTTGAACACGGTTATAAGGTGCACCGGTTATAACGGACTATTCTTAGGTATATATAATATTCACACAAACTTGCATCTATAACTCTCAGCTAGCCCTAACTTTATTTTAACGGAGCTACATGAAAACGGGGGTTAGTGTTGATGTCAGATTTTTCTTGTTAATCCATTCAAAGATAATGGAGAGAACTAGATTCAATTCTCAAAAAAATGGGAAATTATGTAGATGTCTCTGAATGTCATTTTGGAGAGAAAATTTCATTTTTTCTAAAAACCGCTATAAATGGAAAATAAAAGCAAATTAAATAAATTTAAGTGCGGTATTTGACGTAAAGCCGCAAAATTCATTGGAATTAAATTCTACTTCATTCGTTTGTTTGTGAATTTGACCGTACATTGAGTGAAATAGAATGTACGTTTTACACATTCGACACCTAGTGGTCTTGGTTACAACTACAACTACTTTATCTTAAAAATAATCTTTAAATGTAAACACCCTACTTATTTTCATTAGTGGTATTTTGGACTCTCGATATGATATATAAACTAGAAGCCACATATTTTAATCGATTTTTGGTGTTTTTGCATCAGCATGTTCCGCTTAAAGGCTGTTACGCAGCTCTCACGAAAATTTCACGTAATGTTCGTTTGGTAGTACACACCTCCAAATGAAAATAAAAAAAATTTAACATTTATTTGCTATTAACATTTAACATTCATTTGTGGACACCTTTGTAGTGGAAACTTTCTGTAAAAAAATAAAATAGTTACAATTGTTTGCTCGCGAAATATTAGGCCTGTTCGATTGGGCTTACTAGTTTAATATTTGTAGTTTGTCTATACTAATATCCAACATTATTTTCCGTGTGGAGATATATATGAAATTTACTAAAAAATGCAGAAAAATGTTTTGTGTTTAAAATTACTTAATGGAGCTATAAGCAGTCTTCATATTACGTATAAACAAAACAACAAGATTTTGATTTTTTTTTCGTTTTTAGAAATTTGCCAAAAACTCAACACTTATTCAGCGATCAGGGTCATATATCACGAGGCAAGCAAAAGATATGAGGAATAAAGTAGGTAAAAATTAAATCCTCGTGTTAAATGCATTTTTTTAATTATGCATTATTAGGGCTGTTTTTTTAAGAAGGGATAACAAGCTGCGATAACAAAAACGTTAATAAAAATTTAATTTTTTGCTCAAAATAAAAAAATATTTTTTTCACATTGTCGCCAACTACAATATAAATATATGTACCAAAGGAAATTTTCAAAAAAATATTTTGTGTTGACTCTATTGGACTTCCTCGATAACCATAATTATGACTTACACTGGATAATTATTAATTAATAAGTCAAAAAATTTTAACACAAAATTTGTTTTCACACACACATTGATATTGCTTTTGTCGACAATTTTAAAAAAGATTTTTTTTATTTTGAGTGAAATTTTAACACTTTATTTAGATTTTTGTTATAGCAGCTTAGTTATCCAGTGTTCGATTGGGCTTACTAGGTATGTTCGATTGGGCTTACTAGGTTATAATTAAGATACTTGATAAGGTGACAACGTTGCTACTCATTGGTTTTTCTTAAACGAATCAACAAGAAAAATCTGGCAGCAACTCTCAGAGAGTTACAAGCTACTTTCTTGTTATGCGAGTAAATTCCATGCAAAAATTAAGCTAGTAAGCCCAATCGAACAGGCCTACTAGCTTACGATTAAAAGAATTGATAAGGTGGCAACATTTTTATCCATTGGTTGTATTGAAATAAATAAGAGATAAAAATCTGGCACCACCTTACTCGGTATCTAATAGCCTTGTCACACAAATGTCAGATGCCATACAAATTTAACATTTGAAAATCGACCTTATGTCATTTCAGCTAGATTTTGTATGCAGTGTGACAAGGCTTACTAGGCCTTATGTCATTTCAACTAGATTTCTCGTGCAGTGTGACAAGACTATTATGTCATTTCAGCTAGATTTCGCATGCAGTGTGACAAGGCTATAAGCGAAAAACGACTTTCGATGCGATTTTTTGAAATTGGGATGCGATTTCTTTCACCAAAAATCGTTTTACACAATCGCGTAATATAATGGCTGCTTTATCTCGATAACAAGTGCCAAATTTGTATGGGATCTGACATTAAAAATCGAGTTAAGGTTGATTTTACCGCTCTTTCTAGTCAGTCTGAAATGTACAATAAATTTTAGGGCCCACCTTAAATAAGTTCGTACTACAAACAGGCGATCGTTAAAACAACTGAAAAAACGCACAAAGAGTAGAAATTGAAATTGATAAATTTTTTCACCGTTTTTCTCCGTAATCTCTTCTTAAGTTGTACAGTATTCATGTGTAAACCCTCCCTTTCTATTGTTAACTTTTCTCTTAGTATGGCAACCGTTGCGGCAATTCAGCAAATGTCAAAACATGTTTGCTGAATGAAAATCTGTCAACCATTTTTTTGGTAGGAAGAAGAAGTTTTAATCGTTTGCTTGTGGTTCTGAAAATAAGTTATTTTAGTAGAAAATATATAAGAAAAAGTAGTATTAAAATTGTTTACCAAATATGCCGAAGTACTATTGTGATTACTGTGACACATATTTAACGCACGACTCACCGTCGGTGCGTAAAACGCATTGTACGGGCCGCAAGCATCGTGACAACGTCAAGTTCTACTACCAGAAATGGATGGAAGAGCAAGCACAACACTTAATTGACGCCACCACCGCCGCCTTCAAAGCTGGTAAAATCACACAAAATCCCTTCGCCGGCGGCCCGCCGAAGCCGGGTGGTGTGGCTATGCCACCACCACCCAATATGGCCGGACCGCCAAGACCAGGCATGATGCCCCCACCCGGAATGCCTGGATCTATGCCGCCTATGATGATGGGGCATCACGGTGCTATGCCACCACCTATGTTGGGTATGCGCCCGCCGCCAATGATGGGTCCCATGGGTATGATGGGACCACCGCCACCTTTGGGAGCTATGGCAGGCGTACGACCACCAATTATGAGTGGACCACCACCCAAATAACAGGATGCTAGCCAATGAAGGATGGTTGGCAATGAACGATCGACTGCGAAGTCTTACTGATAATCGTAAGAGATGATTTTACTGAATAAACTTATCCTCAATTCAATATTAAGTCTTAAATGTATAAGTTTTAGTACATAATAATATTTTCAACTTTGTATACCCTACTACACAAAACAGAACGTAATTCAAATATATTATTTTGAATGTATGATAGATATGCTGGATATTTTTTTTAACGGCTGCAAGACAAAGTAACGTTGGTCTATGTGAACAACGACAAAGGTAATTATGATGAAGTTATGATCAGTTATTTTCAGCAGTAAAAATAAGTTGGCAAGGGAAATTGATATAAAGTTTTAACTGCTAAGGAAATTCACGGAGACCGAAAAGCGCCTTTTTATTGGGAAAACAAAGGATCAGTCCAACCAAAACGCCCCAAAATTGTTGTTGAAGTTGTATCAGAGTAGCAGCAAAATCTCGCAACATTAGTAGGTTGGATACAATTTGGTTTAGGGCAGAAGACCGTTATTTACAAGGGTGATTCATCCTTATCGCGAATTAAAAGGAAACTTATTCACGTGGAATTTTTTACTCCCCTGCATTCGTAAAATGGTAATATGAATATAGCCCGGAAATATGTTTCACTTCTTTGCGCTCTAATAGATATAAGGCGATCAAAACGAAGAAAGATCGCAGAAAAAACTCGAAAAATATCATAAATCACGATTGGAAATTTAAGGGAACAATTCATTCCCAGGGAAATTTTATTAGCGATAGGTTTTTCCAACCTACTAGGCCCTTGTACACATGATTTTTTTATGACATTTCATTGAAAATTTTGAAAAATGAGAAAACAACAAAAAATTTTTAAAAGAGAAAAAATATGCATTTGCAATTTAATTCTTTAAGATTATTTCATGAAAATTTGGCCCATGACTATAACATTGCTGTCATTATTGTCTTTCAATAAGTACGGTCTAATTTATTCAAAACGATGTCTTGTGGCACTACTTAACACTTCCGCATAAACCAACGGTCCAAAGATGCCGCCGGCCCACAAACCGCACCGAGCTGTGTATTTTTGAGGGTGTATTGGCCGTTACACATGTAGTGTCAGTTAATGGGGTCGACGGTGTAGCTTTAGATACAAAATAACGCAGGGTGATTACTTTGTGTTTAGGGACACATAAATTGTGTAAATGAAAATAAAAACATTGCATTTTTCTTAATATGTGATATTTTTTAAGAAGCGAAAATGAATAAACCTCCTCCCAATTGAATCAGGACATTTCTGAGGAAATCCATAACAGTAGTTACCGCCGACTTTTAAGGCATACAAGCGAGAAATGCATACAAACACCACCCATGTTGCTAAAGTTTGGGTGCATATAAGGCATAAATACTGCACACGATTATTGCATCTTTCAACATTTTAAGCTGACTTCGATCGGTTGCGTAAGAGGTTCTTTATTCACCACAGACGTAACCGTCTCGATTTCGAATCTGCCCGTAGTTTTGATGGACTGTTGAAATTTAAAAATATTACGAAAACTGTCCCTGAGCACCAAGCAAGACAAAAGAAACACACACACACAAAATTGTTCATGTCATAAAAATATATTATTAATTTATAATTTTTACTAATTGCCTTAAATGTAATTACAATTGTTACTTTCATCGTGAATATTCAGGTGATGTTCAGGTTATCAATATATGTTTGTATATTCTCTCCTTCCGTCCTTTCGTATTCTGTCAACAGAAGTCGAACATTACAATGTATGTGTGTATATATAAATCTATCTCGACAAAAATGCATTTAAAGAAAATGCCACAGTTAAAGATTCGATACTTATGCCGGCAAAGGAAAACAAAAGGTTTAATAAACTAAAAATTGCACAAGAAAATCAAATCAAACTAAAAAAGGTACAATAGTCGAAATATCATCAAGATTTTTTAAAATTAAATACTAAACACAAAAGAAGAAATTATAATTATTAATAATTAATTAGATTAGATGTAGATAAGACTATAGTTAGTAAATTTTGTTTAAAGCGAATAATAAAATTAGATAATCCTGCAGAGAAGCCTATCTTAGAATGCCTTGTTAGTACGTACACAGATGTATGTTTAAAGTGGTTGCCTCCTAGCAGGAAGAGTGAAAAGTATTATTCCATGTGAGGACGTTTACTGGGCGACACCAAAACGGCTTGTTGTTGTTGTGTGTAGGCAGGATTGATTATATGATTTTCATAACGTTTATATTCGGAACCTATATGTTCCAAGTCTAAATCGGCATTTAATACTACAACCTGCAATGTGACACAAAATATATATATATAGATATCGTGAGACCATATTTAATTTTGCAACGAAAAATCACTCTCTTACATTGGTATTAAAACCTCGATTTTGAATCAGCCACTCTTCGTGCAATTTATGCAATTCTTCCAGATATTTTAGAGGTACACAGCTTTCTTCGGAACGCGCTCTTTTACGCATACGTTCATAGACGACTTCAGGTGATGTGCGCAAATAAACTGTAAGAAATTTCTTTAGTTAATAACAATAAAACTTGAAACAAAGAAATAAAGCAATCGTACCTATTAGATCTGCTTGTATATGTATGGAGTTGTCAATGAATTGATACCATTCCTGTAGGACATGATACATCCCGGAGTCAATTATTTTATTTCTAAACATATTCTCAACAAAGCAGTATCTGAAAAATAAAAGAAATTTACATGTGATTCAATGTGAACAATTGTTGTATTTTATCATATAACAATTTATTTGTTTCTACATTTATTGAGCTATAAACACATGCATCGACCGGGGTGAGGTCATTGCACATAATCTATATACATATATAAAATTGTTGCGCGATTAACTGACTCACTCATCAGCGCCCAAGCGTTTGGTCGTACTTTTAGGGGGTAAAAAGTGACAAGAATAGATAAACATGGAACCGCCATTCTGACCAAACAGCAACAGCTAGAAAAAGGAAATTGGGGATGTACATTCTCCTTGACTAAAGGGATTTTCGAACTTTGTAATTTAGGGAGAGAAGAGGTATACAAATGGTACCAACCAAAGTGATGGTTGGTGAAATAAAACATAAATAGAAAATTGTACTTAACGAGGGAGCGGAACAAAGAGGGGTATATGGCTGCACAAAAGTGATAACAACAGTTAGAATGATGAAATTCAGTTTCTCTGACCGCGTAGAAGTGCACCAAGGATGAATTTTTCGAAATTTTTTACTTTTAAGACTAATTTCGTAAAAATCTCAGATAATCAGTTTCGTTTGAGTAGTTAGTTATCTCAATTCGGAAAAATAGCATACGAATCATTCTTAACTTTATTCAAAGTTTTCAGTTTTCCGCTCTGTGTCAGGCGTCACATTTATTTTAGCTATCCAATTCTAGGATATTCGTAGTTTCAGACACAAAGTAACGATTGCTAATGCATGAGATATGCCCTTTCGGTTGACTTCTGATCGGGTATTTTTTGGCATTTTTTCATAACGAGAAACATTTACATTAAAAGTTGGCCACATCAGTCCAAGTATTCTTACCAGCTATGAAGTCAGAACCGCCGGCGTAATAGCCACGTGCACTACTTCCAAAACCACAGCTAGTTACAAATATAGAAAATAACAGCTCAAATAAGATGAATGTGAAGAATGTTTTGGTTATTTACTATAGAAAATTTAATTAAATTTTTGTATGAAATAATTGTCGGACACGTAAGAATTTTTCCACATTTCATAACTCTTAGTGGCTTGGAGAATTTAGCAATTGCAGTATGCTTATGCTTCAAAGACGCGTAAAAACGTGATTAATCGCAGTAGAAGGGTTTTCATGTGGCAATAAAGTAAATACTATACCCAGAGATAAGAACAAAATTGTACAAAGTAATAGATAAACGCTTTTACAAACATTTTGCCTGTAACTTACCGGGAGCTATATATGGAACGTTCCATGAGTTTGACGGGTTTTTGTGTTTGCTGTGTATGACTTTGTAACATGGTCAGTGTGACATATGACTGGAAAGGCATGGCCCAACGCTCGGGCTCTTTGTACATCAGTTCCTATGAATTATAATAAAATACTTATTTTTAGTATCCGAACGTAATGAAAAATATGTATGCACATACATATATATTTGTACTCACCAATAAGTTCACACCTCGAACATTACGCCACTTTTCGACTGGTTCGGTGATGAGACAAATTTTCTCCTGGAACTGTTGGAAATGATTGAGGAAAGTGGTCTTGCCACTGCCAATGTTGCCCTCGATTAAAACGGTGAACGGTTGAGTTCCAGCAGCATATTTGCGCACTTTTGTAGCAGCACTATTACCAGACGACATAACGGAAGAGATGATTCGACCTAGAGTGGGCGAAATGAAAATAAACATGTTTAGTAAATATAACCAAAAATTACACATTATTTCATCATAATGAAGAGAGATATTATTTTGAGAATAATTTTGATAAAAAATGTAATTACAGTAAACAATAAATAATTAAGACCAAAAAATATCTTCCAAATCGGGCGTCAAGTAGAATTTTTTTCACAAATTCCTAGTGGGACGGTTTTTTTAAATTCAAACAAACACAATTTCACTTTGTTGATACAATTACAAGTTGATTCCGTTGAAAGTATGGAACAGTCTTTTCTTTTTCCCGACGACGAACCGAGTGAAAATGAATTTGTTATTAATAAAAAAGCGGGAAACTACTGATAATCGGCGCCGAAACGTTGCTGTTGTCATGTTTTGTTTACGTTCATATTTTTTCGTTTGGTGGTGATTGGCCACTCAAATTTGGTAAATGGTGTATTGTTGCCATACACAATGGGTTTGTTCCTTTACTTAGAAGTCCCTATTTACACGACTTTTTGCTTCACTTTCTTCTTTTGTCATGTGTACAAAACATTATAAATTTGAAAATTATAGAAGAGAAAAGTCAAAAAACTCTCAAATTTCCATTTCATGACACTTTTCTACCATTGAAGCTTCTCTACGTCCAAGGCGTATTTATACAGGTGATAGCACTAGAACAACAACAAATTCGGCAACAACAAAATACAAGTAATTTTTTGAATAGTGAGCCATACTGTCAAAGCAAAATATATGGGCTTTGACAGTTTCGGTTACTTTTGAATGAAAAAAGATTCAGTCAGCTGGGCTCCTGCTATCACCTTTATAAATACGCCTTGTCTACGTCGTTCGCCAACACATTCGAAAGTCATGAATCAAGTAAAAAAGTCACCGTGTAAATTATGTCTAATTTTACGGTATTCAAAGTCGGTAAAGACCTTTTTAGACGTATAAAATATTTGTGCAAAAAGTCGCTTTGTACAAACTTTTGCATTTGTAGGACAACACCGGAGTATATAAAAGGACTGATTTTCTTTAAGCCGGGATAACATACTGCGATAACAAAAACGATAATAAAATTTAATTTTTTTGCTCAAAATAAAAATAATTTTTTTCAAATTGTCACCAAATACAAAATATCAAAATAAATTTTCAAAACAAATATTTTGTGTTGACTTTTTTGGACTTGGTGTGCCCAAAGTAAATTTCTCTACATAAAATTAACTGTTTGCTATCAAAATCGAAATGAAAATTTTCAAGTGCTTGTTATATAGTCTGTGAAAAAAAATTCAAAAGGATTTTCTACCAAAAATAATTTTTGTGTTATATTTTATATATGTATATTCAAAACTTGGATTTTTCCTTCCGCATTTATGTTTATTCTGATTTGAAAAATGCCAACCAGTTTAATAGAGTTGGGTCGTTCCGGACCGAACCCGTTCAATTGAATGATTCCCTTAGTGGAACGATTGGAAGTGGTTCCTGTTCTTTTAGTTCTATCGTCCTTTATTATTTTGGTTGCATTCAACTCTCGTTCACGACTCTAATCTCGCAACAGTTGTGGATTTTTTGTCAAATTTCAAAAATCGAACAGGCTGTCAGAATTTTCGTGCGATCCTCTCAAGAAATCGTGTTGTTTTGTTTACACTATTGGACTTTACATGCGACCTGTAATTTTTGGACAGAACGCTCGACTGGATCGCGAAATGTAAAGGCTGCTTAAGCTGCGATAACAAAAACGTTAATAAAGATATTTTTTTACTCAAAATAAAAAAATATTTTTTTTTACATTGTTGCCAACCACAATATAAATAATTGTATCAAACAAAATATTCAAATAAATATTTTGAGTTGACTTTTTGGACTTAGCTAACAGCAATATCAATGTGTGTATGAAAACAAATATTTTTTTATATTAAAAATGTTGGACTTAGCTTGGATAATTTTCCAGTGTAAGTTAAATTTATGATTATAGAGGCTAAATCCAAAAAAGTCAACACAAAATTTGTTTTGATAAAAATATTTATATTGAAGTTGGCGACAATATGGCTGTTTTTCTTTAAGAATGGATAACTAAGCTGCGATAATCTAAATATAATGATAAAATTTCACTGAAAATGAAAAATTATTTTTTAAAATTATCGCCAAAAGCAATATCAAAAGAATGGATAACTAAGCTGCGATAATCTAAATAAAATGATAAAATTTCACTGAAAATGAAAAATTATTTTTTAAAATTGTCGCCAAAAGCAATATCAATATGTGTGTAAAAACAAATTTTGAAAAAATAATTTTGAGTTAAAAATTTTAGGCTTAGCCTGGATAATTATCCAATGTAAGTCCAAATTATGGTTATGGCTAAGTCCAATAAAGTCAACACAAAATATTTTTTTGAAAATTTGTTTCGACACATATATAGTTGAACTTCGATTTACCGTGACACTATTAACCGTGATTATCTATTAACCGTGAAGCTGAGTGGTTGATTTTTTACCTCTATTAACCGTGATTTACCTCTATTATCCGTGATGCACATGTCCACGTGACTGCTTGTTTGTTTTTTTTTTCGTATAATACACACACATCTCTCATATTAAAATTCGGTGGTTCCCCTTTTTCATGAAAGTGTAATTTTCATATCAAATTTCATATTCATTCATCAGTGTAAAATTTGATCTGTCAAGACGTGTTTTCCTTACATCATGCCACCTTCAAAAACTAAATCCGCGAAAAGAGCAAGAGAGGTTCTTTCAATTAAAGAAAAATGGAGCTGATTAATGAATACTCAAAACGTAAAGTACCTTTTAAAATGTTGTCTGAAAAATATGGAGTTGGCATTCAAACTGTATCTGATTTAATAAAAAACAAAGATCGGATTTTAAAATTTTGCTCCGATACTGATTCAATGCTTGGCCTTAAACACATATATATACTAAAAACATCCGAAAAGCCAAAAGTTGATTTCGCAACATATGAATGGTTTCGGCAAGAAAGATTTAAGGGAACTCCAATTTCAGGTAAGTTAACTGAAATCGAGATATTGTATGAACTGTCCAGCACACCCAGATGTAAATGCTATATCTGAAAACGTTACAGTAAAATATCTCCCACCAAATTGCACGTCCTTGATTCAGCCTATGGATCAAGGAGTAATTTAGAGCTTCAAATGTCACTACCGTAAACTGATCGTTCAAAAACTTGTTGGTGCTGATGACAGACGTGAGTTCGTTAAATCTTTGAATATTAAGACAGCTTTGTAGGCAGCCGCAGCTTCGTGGGACTCTATAACTCCACAAGTTTTAAAAAGAGTTTAGAATAACTTACTATCTCGTAATGAAGATGCTCCAAATAGCATTGTTGAGATACAAACAGATATAACCATACCGTCTGGATGTACGATTGATGCTGTCGAAAAGTGGATGGTGTGCGACTGATGTCGCTCCGTTTGCTATTATATCTGATGACGAAATCGTAGACATGGTTACCCAAAGCCAAGAAGATGAGCTTGATTCAAATTCCGAGGAATCAGATGGAGGAAATGCGGACGAAACGCCTACATTGGCTCAGGCAATAGAGGCTAGTAGTATTTTGTTAGGTTTTTAGAAAACTTTAATTGTCCAAGTATTTCAGAACCAGATAAAATGCAAATATATCGCATACAAACTCATTTGTTGGAAGAACAATCAAAAGCTGAAAGCATAAGACAGACTTCCATAAAAGATTTTTTTAAATAAATGTATGTATTCCTAGAGATATAAGTTATTTATAGACGCAGATTTACATGTTTTTGTCAAAAATAAATAAAAATAATAAAATTTATACATGTAAAATTTTACCTCTTTTAACCGTGACTTTCGGTTATCCGTGATTAGCCCGGTCCCGAGCATCACGGTTAATCGAAGTTCAACTGTATATTGATGTGAAAAAACAGTTTCTTATTATGAGTAAAAATTAGATCTTCATTGAGTTTTCTGTTATCGCAGCTTGTTGTGCCGGCTTATGAAAAACAGTCGTAATATGGATTTATCAATTGTTGTAATATAAATACAACAAAAATATAAATTATACATAAACATATTTTCAATTTTCTTGTTTGGCAGAATTGTTTTTATCACGTTCATGAAAAAACTGAACGTGTACGCAAACAGATGTTGTGATGTTTGAACTAATGAATAAGTCATGCGGACGATGGATCTAAAAGGAATGGTTCTCAATGTCCAGTGCAATGCAACAAATACTCCGATTTCTGATTGTTATTATTGTTTCTGATTCTATTGAATCAGAACTGCTTCGAACTTACATATACACCTGAAAATCCCAGTCAGTTATTATCTTTAAGTTGGATTTAACAGACTGACAATATATGTAAAATCAATAAAAAAAACTGTTTTCTATCATTTAACTTGAGGAATTTAAATACCTACAGGTGATATCTTCTTAATTGAAAGTTTTTGTGGCAGTCCCTATGGGTGTGTGTTTTTCTTCGCAAGAACAACTGTCTGTGATGCTCTTCGTGTATTATATCTAATTTGATTTCCAAAATTTTCGATTTTATAAGTGCATCTTTTATTTTCATATATACTTGTCAATTAAACTTAACTTACCTATTAATTTTGTAATCATTTTAGTTCGCTGTAGTACATTAAACTTAAAATAACTGTCCTCGAAGATATTTATTTCACACTATCCTTCGACATGTATTACCGAAACAGCTGATGGTAAATTTGTAATTTGTGTTATTGTAGCAACAAAACAAATAGAGTTGGTAACATATAGAGTATCGAATATCCAGTACTTGATATGTACATGAATACTCAATACTCTTTAGATGTACAAAATATGGCTGTTTTCTTTAAGACTGGATAACTAAGCTGCGATAACAAAAACCTAAATAAAATGTTAAAATTTCACTCAAAATAATTTTTTTTTAAATTGTCGCCAAAAGCAATATCAATGTGTGTGTGAAAACAAATTTTGAAAAAATAATTTTTTGTTAAAAATTTTGGATAATTATCCAGCGTAAGTCAAACTTATGGTCATAGAGGCTAAGTCCAGAAAAATCAACACAAAATATTCTTTTTCAAAATTTGTTTTGATACAAATATTTATGCGACAATTTATTTTTTTATTTTGAGCAAAAAATTAAATTTTTATTAACCTTTTTTGTTTTCGCAGCTTGTTATCCCGGCTTAAAGAAAACAGCCCTAATATTTGTGTTGTTGTGCAAATTTTTGTATACAAATCAAATATTAGTACAAACGACTGTTCCAAAAATCTATTACTCACCACATTACTTAAGCACACACCTCATAACACCTCACAGGTAAAAAATTATACATCAAATGTATATCATGTTCCTTCAATGTTTGAAATTGATATGAATATACCAGAGTTTGAGACGAGAATTTCTCAGAACTAAATCTCCTATAAAAACACAAATCTTGCGCTTATACCATCCGAAAAAGGAAAATTGGCTCCACAATCGATGAATTGAATTCTTCGGTGCTAATTTTCGGTCAATTCATAACACCCACTCATTTAAAATCGGATCCATCACCACACTGCATGCGAAATCTAGCAGAAGTGAGAAAAGCCGATTTACAAATGTCACATCCCATACAAATTTAACATTTGAAAATCGACCTTATATCATTTCTGCTAGATTTCGCATGCATAGCCAACATTAAACATATTTGTTATTATTTTTAACAACAGCCTTACGACCTGTTATTTCCTAGCCAAATCAGCATGATACCTATCATGTTGATTCATGCAATCAAAATTGTCCACGGCGGGTTTAGGTTGGTCCCGTACAAATTGGTTGCGCTTGCAGTCCATCCATTTCAAGTAAAGCTCTTCAGGAGCTTTTTCACCAATCGCAAGTATACAATTCATATCATTGCTATTTTTTCATATCTTTTTGCGATGTAAGAAGCGGTTTAGACCAGGGAAGCTCCACTCCTATTTAATTATCAAGTTTCTGAATTTTAATCTGGTAAGCCCAATCGAACAGACCTATTATATTTAAGACTTCCGAAATGTAACTAAAATGTTTTTTCTGCGTGTAGCTATCGAGAGAGGTAGCCTTTATATAGGGTAGGCCATTTAAAATTAGAATCGGCTATAAAAAAGTACTGATTATTTTTTCAAATTTTAGGTTTTATTGGAAAGGTTGAACTTTGTCATTTAATAATGGAACATAATCATATGACTACCACGATTGGATCGGCAGTACCTCATATGAAAAATCCACACCAAACAGTGACTCGTTGTAGACACACCTCTCAAATTATAAAATTTTAAAGTCAAGATTCCTTTGCTTTTTGTAAAAATATTTTTGTTAATATTTTTCAATATTTTTTTCAGTTGCTAATTTTCTCGTTCTGAATTACCACGTTTTGTAATTATCATTTTTTTAAATAAATTGTAAAAAATATAATTCTGTGAACCACGTTCCCATAAATGCATTGACTTCTCAATAGTAGCGTGTGGGTTCTCTGAACCATATTGACATAGCTACCGCGATGAAAATGAGCTTCATCTGAAAACACGAAAATTGTTCATATAAATTTCTTATAGTTTTGCAAATGTCAAACATAAATCTGAAAACTGTAAAATTTTTACTGTAGATGAAAATTGGGTCAGTAATAATTCTGTGAACCACGTTCCCATAAATGCATTGACTTCTCAATAGTAGCGTGTGGGTTCTCTGAACCATATTGACATAGCTACCGCGATGAAAATGAGCTTCATCTGAAAACACGAAAATTGTTCATATAAATTTCTTATAGTTTTGCAAATGTCAAACATAAATCTGAAAACTGTAAAATTTTTACTGTAGATGAAAATTGGGTCAGTAATGAGTTTGGCATAAGAAACAATTTTCGTCAAAATGTAGATATTGCCCAAGGCGTATTTATACAGGTGATAGCACGAGCCCAGCTGACTGAAATTTTTTTCATTCAAAAGTAACCGAAACTGTCAAATCCCATATATTTTGCTTTGACAGTATGGCTCACCATTCAAAAAATTACTTGTATTTTGTTGTTGCCGAAATTTTTTGTTGTTCTAGTGCTATCACCTGTATAAATACGCCTTGATATTGCCTATTGAGTATAAGACCACGGCATGGAGTTTGACAAGTGAAATCCACAATAAATTCAATTAAAAAGATATCTCCGTGATGTTATCGACGTCGGTAACTTTCGATAACTATTTTTTTCTGCAAATTACAGGGTGACACAGAGAAGGTAAAATCGTATAAAATAGTAAAGGCAGGTTTTTAAAAAGCTATAGGAAAGTTAAAAAAACACATAAAATTCAGAAAAAATGCATGAAATCTTTATTTGAATCGATAGTACGATCCATTTAATTTAATGTTTGAAGATTATTTCATGAAAATGTTGACCTTGACTGCGTCTCAAATGGTCCATCCGTATAGTCTAATTTTGGCATAGCCGCTTCAGTGGGTCGATTAAACTGACCATAAAATGGAAGCGCGCGATGAACTTTCTTAACAGAGCACGCATTTTGATAATAAAATTCAATAATTTTCAAGCGTTGTTCGTTTGTAAGACGATTCATGGTTAAATTATAGACCAAACTGAAGATGTTTGACAGTGAAACAAAACACGAAACGTGCGTCAGCTGTTTAAACCAGTGTTGCCAAAAAGATAATAGCTAAAAAATCACCCTTTAAGAAGAACTATTTTTATTAACTGTCACCGACGGATAAAAGATACCGACGACATAAATTGAAATCTTTCGAATGAATTGTAGCCAAAACAAGGACAAATAAAGTCGTCCTTCGAATAGAGTAAGTATAAGGTATTATAGAGGAAAACGGTGCGATCATTTTGATATGTTACAACTACCCAAAATAGGCCTTTGTTTGGACAAACTTTGGACAGTAAATAAATCCCAGTGTCAGGACCAAACGGAGAATCCTCCGAAGAAGATCTTCTGCACAATTGTAGAGGAGACCAATACGAACATTTTGGTGTATCACACTTACCCGAAATGAGTTTTTGGTTGAACAAATAATGGAAAACTCTGTGCGGAGGGCAATAAAGCAGCCTTTACATTACACGATACAGTCGCACGATCTGTCAAAAAATGAAAAGTAGCATAGTGTAAACAAAACCAAACGACTTCTGGAGAGGATCGCACGTAGATTTTAACAGTCTGTTTGATTTTTTAATTTTTAGGAATTTGCTAATAACTCCACACATTTTGTGCGATCAGGGTTAAATTAATGAATGAGAAATAAAGTAAGCAACAATTAAAACCGCGTGTTAAATGTGATATGTGCGATTTCTCTCACCAAAAATCGTTTAACACAATCGCGTAATGTAAAGGCTGCTTAACTAAATATAATGCATAGTTCCTTACCAGAAGCTCTAATCAAATATAAAGAATTATTATACAACTAAGTTCATTTAGTAGATCTAAGTCTGAAGTTACAGATACAATTTTTACTTTTTTAAAATTAACTTCACGGAGGTTATGTCGGAATTTTTTTCATCAGCCGCCGACGCCATCGAAAATTTCACGACGACTTTGGTGTCTGAAATAGAATAAACAGGAGCAAAAAGAAAGAAAAGAAGAGGAAAACGAAAATCGAACGAATTAGCACAAAGAAGAAAACGAAAATCGATTGTAGCGATTACACGAAACAGAAAAAGAAAAGGAGGCGGAAAATAAAAAAAAAAACAAAACAACTGCAAAAATTGTGGGCCGCCGAAGAGACAACAACAACAAGCAGCGCATTTGTCGAGAAGAAGGCTCGTTGTTTATTATAACTGAAAACACTGAATACACAGAACACAGAGTAAGTGCGAATAATTTGCGATGTAAATTGAAAATTGTTTTTGTTGGTTGAATAGTATCTATTTTGTTTTTGTTTATCTGCCTTTGATGAGGCGTCGTTTAACCAAAGGGGGGGGGGACATGAGATCCCCAGTGCGAACCCAGCAGCAAAACAAAAAACGTAAATGTGAATGATGAAAGAACAACAAATGAAAAGGGAGTAAGGGAAGAAATCATCCTTTTTTCAGTTCGGTCGGTCTTCGTTCACTGGTATAGAGAGAAAAATTTTCAAACACTTGCAAAACGTTTCTGTAGGGAGGACTTGGAAAAGCACATAAATCAGCAGAAGAAAAACGATTTTTTATTGTATTTGGCAGTGAATGTTTAAACAAATTTGTTTCACTTTTAATTTATTTCTTTGGAAAGTTTCTAATTTGGAGAACCATGACTAATTTGGAGAAACAACACGAATTGGTTAAGAACAGTTTGGTGCAATTCGTTAGTGCCCATATACCGGGTGCCGATTTTAGTGTCGTCGATGAGATTGTGCTCTCGTACATCATTTCGATTCTGGAGGAGGCCTCACAGGATCCCTGTTTCGATGTTGATGGTTTCGTTGAAATGATGAGCGCCTACTTCGCAGAATTCTCGTCCATCGACCAGGGAATCATATGCGACTGGATATATAAATTGGCCAATGAATTGCTGCAGCTGCAGAAAAATCCCGACAAACACCAGGCTGGCAATCTATCATTGAAGTATGTGTAAAATGGGCAGTGGTTGTTAATTAGATGCTAACCCTGCAATTAATAATTTTAGCTCACTTTCCTTGTCGGATATCATACCCGAGTCCAAGTTGCGAGCTCGCAATTCGTCGTCTTCATCGGAAAAGGACGAGTTTCCGTTGAATGAAAGTGATGGATATATGCCAACCAACAATGGTTACGATATTGATGCTATATACAGCCAAGAAATAAAAGTCTTGGAAGAAATGTTTCCCGATACTCCACTAGTTGAGGTAAGTTCACTGAAATTCTATACAGAGATGGAGTTGTATTGAAGCCTTATAAGTTGCAGACAACATGCATTTATGTACATCCAAACACGAACATAATCATGTACATCATACATACATACTTTGTATCTTATGTACTCACCAGCATTTAGAATGATATACATGCATTTGTACTGTATGTACCAACATACATACATATGAATTTTAAAATACCGAAAAATACAATTCATAAGGCGTTATGTCGAAAGATAGTAATTGTGTTTGGATCCAATATCAGACTAAAAAAGGAAATACTTAGGTATTGCGACTTACATTAGTTATTATATTTAATCCGCCCAACAATATCAGCTCTATGTAGTTCTGTATGAAGCAGTAGGAAACCAAGATATTTCCAGACATCGAAATCTTTTAAATTTAAAATAAAATTGGCTTTGATTATTTTTTCCAGTAAAACAAAATTATGTGGATACGCCTCGAACATGCTAACAAATGTCTGATATTGTTTTCAGTTGGATTTTCAGAAAGAATGTATCAAGGCGTATTTATAAATACGCCTTGGAATGTATTTAAATTCGATTTTTAGTATATTGATAAAACTTCATAAAATTTAATTATGTCAAATTGCAGACCCCAAATTTAGTCAACTTCGGAGAATGTATTTACATTTAGTTTTTTATCGCAGGAACGTTTTGTGTTTTTCCCATCATTCTCAAGTAGTTCGGGTGTTATTTGCAACTTCTTTAAGGGCCCAACCTAAGGTTGATGGAGTGGAATTTTAATTGAGTTAAACTTGGCTATCAACCACTAGACGGCGCTGCATTTAATTTATTTAATTTACAGTATGTCAAGAAAGGGTTTCGACGAAGATTTTTTTGTAAATTCATCCATAACAAGTCTTCATGTTTGTTTTGTGCAGATTTTTTTCATTTATTTATCTTATTAATTATACGTACTATTAAACAACAGCAAAACACGCAAAAAATACAAAACAAAGTAATAAAAAGCGAAAACTAAATATACTTCAAATTATAGTATTTCCCGTTTTTGTAATAAATCCCGCTTTTACAATGTGTGTTTAGAGATAACCAATAGTTACAGACACAAGCGCCACACCAAGTGACATCTATTTACGAATAATTTAATTTAATTTGTATGTCCACCACTGACATCTATAAAGGATTGTAGTCGTATTTTCATCAAAAAAATAAGTTTTACATAGTATCGTTTGATATATTATGCCACTCTTCCAGTACACTGCCGTCGTAAGAAAGAAAGTCACAAGTGCCAAAATACCAAAATTGAGTTAAGGCCAGATTCGGCACCGTGAATGAGTTTCTGATATTTTTGTTAAACTCATAAGACACATTTTCAACTGTAATTGACTGAAAAGCATTAAACAAAACGGCTATATCTACAATTTCTTACCTAGATAAAAAACTTAAAAGCTAAATATCTCAAAACTAATAAAATGGAGATGTGACTTTCATTCATAGGAGGGCACTATAGCTCTATTCGGCTTTTTGGATGCCCTTTAGCCGCTTTCTTTTTTTAAACAGGCCCATACATTTTCTATGGGATTGTAGTCCATACTCTGGCCATTTGAAGCCTCATTTTAACCGTATTCTCTTTAAGTTTTGTATCATCATCTTGGTAACATTTAAATTTTGGATTTATATGCTCTATTTATTATGGTCCACCAAAATTCTTAAAAAATTCTATACGCCACACCATAAACGAAAGTTTTCCAAATCAACTAGAAACACCTGTGGTGAAAATAGGTCATATCGGCTCAGATTTATATATAGCTCTCATACAAATTTCACTCTCAATTTGACTTTCCGCTTTAGAAACCACGTATTTTATCAGATTGTCTTCAAATTTGGCAAAACATCTTATATTTAAACTAGGAACACCTATGGTGAAAATAGGTCATATCGGTTCAGATTTATATATAGCTCTCATACAGATTTCGCTCCCGATTTGAGTTTTTCTGCTCTAGAAACCACATATTTTAACAGCTCTTCTTCAAATATGGCAAAATATCTTATATTTCCACTAGAAACACCCTTGGTGAAAATGGGTCAGATCGGTTCAGATTTATATAACCCCAGAAACCACGTATTTCACGGAATTTCTTCAAGTTGAGCATAACACGTTATACTTGAACTGGAATAACCTATTGTGTAAGTAGGTCACTTCATTCCATGTTTGGATATAGCCCGATACAAATATTCTTCTCGATTTCACAAATTGGATCAGGTCATATCAGTCTATGATTAGGACACATACAAAAATCCTTCCCGTTTTCACAGGAGTTAGCACTAGCCTACCAACTAGATTACTATCTAATTGAAAAGATCACAGACAAACGCCAATCAAATACCGGTAAATTCATTTCATACCGCGGAAATATCTCAAAAAGGAATTGTAAAAACACTTTCTTGACAGACGAATTTATGCCAATTTTTTGTTTTTGTCGTTGTATTTTTTTAACTTTTTAATTAATTAGTAAACACACAAATAAAAACAATCGATTCAGATTTGATTTTATGCCGTAGGGAAGTAGATTTTTTTATGCTGAGTTTCTAAGGAACTCATTTACCGCATAAAATGGGATAGGAGGGTTGGATTATTGTAAATCGATCGAAAACACCCAATAATGGTTGAAGATGTTGTGTATTTGACTTTTGATCTACTTCCCAAAGGGCCAATTTATCGGATATATTAATGATTCAACACCTAACACTTTTGCTTAAATATGTTTAAATATCTCCCATATTCATTGACTGAGATTTTTACTATATTGCCAATTGAAAACGTCAGGTTAATCGGAATATTATTGCAAATATATATATGTCTTAGCTTTTTAAATATTGGTGATATACAACAATCTAGAGCGTCACGGGTGTGACCTTAGCTTTGAAGAAAATCTTGAAGTTTTACTTATTTGCTTGGAATCTGTAATGTTCTAATTGTGCTAATCAATTTGTGCTAAAGTATACGTTAGATGCTTACGGAACAAACGGCTTATGAACTATAGTGATTTTCATCTTGGGCGCTGTCGGTGGAAATCTTTTCTGATCGTACCAATTTTGGCAAAAATTCGGTCTCAAAATTAAAGTGATTCAGCTGCGTTCTTTGAAGACTGTCGAAATGCACTCAGGTTGCGATGAAAATGGAAATTAACAAAACTCCATCGTGCAGTCCAACCTTTCGAAGATCTGAGATGATCAAGGTTTTGATCGGTCCGGAGGAGTGTACAATGGCGCACTGTTGGTTCAATGATTCTGTTGGACGGTGATTTTTGATATATATTACTGGTGATTCCACGGCAATCTCCAGCTGACGCACAGAATCATGTGTTGTGGAATGACCAATCTGGAGTATTTTCAAAACAATTGCTGGGCAATCGCTATATGACAAGTGCGAATGTTGATATTTGATTATTTAAGTTCGTGTTTCCACACGGTACTCAAAATTGTGTGTCGTTGAACGAACATGCTATATTGACCTCGAAAAACAATGAATTGGAGGATTCCGCAATGATGGTTATAATTGAATGACGATTTCACGCAAATGATTCTCATTAATCAAAATGGTGATTTTTACCAAACACTACCACTGATTCCACGTCCTACTCCACCCAATAAACTAAATGAATGCTCGAATTAGTCCATTTTGTGGAAAATATCACGACATTTAAATTAAGTACTATCAAGTGTTTCGAGTTGCAGAACGACGAATATGCACAATTATATTCAAAACACTTGCTTGAAAGTGTCAATGGCAAAATCGCCGTTGAAATGTCGACTTTCTGCATTATATTCCCCATCGATTTTTCCAGTTCACCGCATGAAAAATCAAACTCATGCGAAACATTGTTCAAAATCCACTTAAGCGAACATGCGGACACTTCCATTTTCGTAATCTGAATTAGATATCCATGGCCGTATCATTAAATTGAATATATATATGACAGCAAACGTTAATCGATACATTAATCACCGAGAACAGAATTTTTCTTATTCCATAATAGTTTAAACATTTGAAGTAGCTTTTTTAAACATTAAACACGACGATCACAAAAAAAATAATTGAAATTGGACAGAAAATTTTTTGTCGGGTCAGCTAGTTTAATATAATTTTAAATTAAATTTGCATACACATCAACAATTCTAAAGTCGACGTCGGTCATTTATTTTATACCTGTTCATACATATTATTAATGAAATAGCTTTCTCGAGAGACGAAGTCTAAATATTGCCATTAAACACTTTACGCCGATTAATACCAATTAATTGTGGTATATTAGTGTGGTCAAAATGACCGTTAAAGCATTCCCATTCAGAAATTACGGACGGTACCAAAAGAAAAACGTTCTCAAAGCGACCTGGCGCAATAAGATCCTTCAACACTTACAGTTAACTACATAGATTTTATTAGGAGTAGTAATAGAAATATTGTAAGAATATTGTAATATACAATATTCTTAATACAGGTGCTTGTGCAATGTTTTGTCTCTTTTTACTTTAAATTTTTAAAATATAAAATTTGAGTAGTCATTCTTAAAACAACTTCTTCTATTATCATTATATTGGAAATATGTACGATGCAGCATTTCTTTAAAGACCTTCGTCTGTTTTTATTTTTATTATTATTGTCCGGCGATTCATTGGGAACTTAGAAATTGTCATTGTATGTTCTTTTATTATTTATTTATTTTTTATTTAATTATTTATTTTTGTTTAATTACTTATTTTTATTTAGTTGTTTATTTTAATTTATTTATGAAAATGTTCAGTTTAAAATCATATTTAATTTTTTATTATTTTTTTTAATACTATTTGTTTGTAGTTAGGATCATGATTACTTGTAGTTAATTGTTTAAATAGTTTAAGACATTTAATAAATGTAATTTCTTGAAGAATATTGTAATTCAATTATAATTGGCCACTTGGCTTAGAATTACAAAGAAATAAATGAAATGAAATGAAATGATTTGAAACGCTTATAAAAAACGTTTTAAAAGTACTTGTTTTGCAAAATTTAGAATCCTTCATAAAATGAAATGAAAAATCTTCATATCAGTTTTTGAAGCAAATGTTTACTAATGCCAAAATTTCACCAAGAAATACAATTTTGACTAGATCAAAGTTGACAATATCTAGGAGTGGACTGTTTTCTTTTGTTAAGTGATGTTCTGGTTTTATTTTTTCTTTGAATGACTGCAGAGCTCGTTCTTCACAGGAAGTTTCTTTAAAATCGCGAGTTTTCTTCTTTTACAACGCAGCATTTAATGAAAGCTAGAGCAGGCATATCACAACAAAATGTCAACATTTTTAACTTTAATGGCATACATTTAAATAAAAACCTTAAAAATAATAATTACAAATGCTATTATTAAATCATTTATTTAAATATATAAATTTGTCATCTAAAGTGTTAGATTCTAAAACAAATTCTGATAGGAATTCTCTAGCAGAGTGTGTTCATAACGTTCTAAAATACTAAATATATATATATATATATATATATATATATATATAGTGATTCCTATGGTTCCAGGTTGGAACAAAGGCCCATAACAAAGTTTTTCCATTGTGATGTTTGGTGTGCCATCGACTTTATTTCGGTCCAGCTCATCCTTGCTTCGGATTCCCTGCCATCCTTGTTGTCGGCCCTTCCTCTTCTATATGACCAATCCAATTCCATTTCCTTTTGGCTATTTCTATTCGGATGGGTGTTTCTCCGGTCCGTTCCAATAAGTCTCTGTTTGAAATGACATTTGGCCAGAATATTTCGCAGTGATCTGTTTATGAATACATCTGACGCTTGTAGATCTTTAGCTGAGGTATTCCACGATTCGCATCCGTACAACAGTACAGATCGAACATTTGAAGAAAAGAGACGAAGCTTCGTTTTAAAGTGAGTTTGTGGTGATCTCCAGACTTTTTGAAGCATTCCAAAAGCTTGGTGTGCTTTTTCGATGCGGCTAAAATACCATACTCCGACCGTAAATCGGTGTTAGCACTTTGGGACTATCACACCGTTCATTTATTAATTTGCAAAGAACTTCAAAGATTGTAATGATTGTATCGAAGACGCCTTAAGGATGTCTTAAAATAACATACTACGACCGTAAATCGGTGTTATAATTTTGGGGCTTTCAGAGCGCTTTATTCTTGACATATCCTACCGTCTGAAAACGCATCACTACGCTTTGAGAACGCTTTTCCGTGCTTATTTTTCTGATTATTATAAATCACTTAAAATAGACATTGTGACACTTTTGACAAAAAACCGAATATACACTATTGTAATATTAAGTGGAAAATACTTTGCTTTGGGAGCCGCTATGAAATTCTATGAACATGTTCGTCTTTCCAACACCGCCCTATCGTTTATAACGGAACAGGAACCAATCCACTTAGAAATTCGGCGCTGTAAGTGGATGTGGATCGGGCATACATTGAGAAAGCCCAACGCAACATCAGTCAAAATGACCTTGACTGGAATCCGCAAGGCAACCGAAGACGAGGTAGACCAGCAAATACCTGGAGAATGCTCGTAGAAACAGAAGTTTTGGAAGCAGGTCGCACATGGAGAGAAATCAAAAATTTAGCAATAGATAAAGAAAATTGGAATGTATTTGTTACGGCCCTATGAAATAGCTTTCTCGAGAGACGAAGTCTAAATATTGCCATTAAACTCTTTACGCCGATTAATACCAATTAATTGTGGTATATTAGTGTGGTCAAAATGACCGTTTAAGCATTCCCATTCAGAAATACATCTGACGCTTGTAGATCCTTAGCTGAGATATTCCACGATTCGCATCCGTACAACAGTACAGATCGAACATTTAAAGAAAAGAGACGAAGCTTCGTTTTAAAGTGAGTTTGTGGCGAGTTTGTACCAAAGACACAAATCACTTTTAAAACTGAATTCTGTTAATGGGTTAACAGAGCTCTTAAATTTGTGCTTCTATTGTGGTCATATGGATATAGTTTAGTCAACTACTATCCAATGAAACCTAGTAACGTCTAGTTTTACTATGTATAGACCAAAATTCTGAAATAGTCTTCAAAATATATTTTTTTAGGCAAAAAGCTTCTACTGTATTTCACATTAAGTATTATCTTTATATTAAGCCTGTTCGATTGGGCTTACAAGCTTACGATTAAGAGACTTGATAAGTTGACACTATTGTTATCCATTGGTTTTTCTTAAATGGATCCGCAAGAGAAAAATCTGGCAGCAACACTAAGAGCGTAGCAGGCGAGTAAATACCATACAAAAACTAAGCTAACAAGCACAATCGAACCTATTATATCTTCGGCTTGTAAATCGTTTTACTTTTTCGACATCTAAGTGGGTGGGGTTGATGATCATTGACATCAATTGCTAAGTTTATTATTTGATTAGGGCGATAGAAATACCCCACAATCTAATTAAAATATTTCATATTTATATAAATGTTGAATTCAATTCAGCGAAAACACATACATCTAACGATACTTGTCAGATCTCTACGATATAAAGGGAGTATTTAAGCTAGATATCTAGTCCACCATCTAGACTTATACCTTTGATTTAAATAACATTTCTTTAATTTGTGTTTCAGCTAAAATATTGCATTACAATTGCCAATGGAGATATTGATGGGGCAACCCAAACGTTGCTACATCGCCAAGACACTGGCCAAAGTTTGACCGATAAAACCCACTGTATTGTTGGGCGCAAGAATGTTGTGGCCAATGATACTGAACTCAAAAATCGCATTATAGCCAGGTAATTTTGAATAGAGTGCCATCAAAGATGAATATTTTTCATGTGCTATAACCTTTCCTACATCCCCAGATATTCGTACGTTGATAAGGAAGCGGCTAAACGTGAGTATAAACCGATGGCACCAAAAGTCGAACCGAAGAAAATGGTACGCTATAGAGATAATAAAATCGTCTCGCTAAAGGGCGAACGCTACACAGAAATAAAACGCGACGAAGAAGCTGAGTTAAAAAAACCCAAAAAGCCAATTCAGCCGTAACTAAAGTTGAAGAAAATCTATTACAAATATTTTATAAGAAAGCTAAAACTCTACAGCTTAATATTGCAACATGCTAATAATACACATGAAGAATGTGGCCACAACAACAAGTTGTTGCAAGCACATACAAATTACATCGATGTGGAAGCAGGGAAGAAAGAAAAGCGAGCAGATGGAGAAGAAGAAAGCGAAACAGAAAAGAATAATTATTTAAACTTAAGTCACTTTCAAAGTATTATAAAACAATTAGTGTTTTGTGTATCCAAATTCTTCCCCACTTATAATCCTACCACCACCAGCAACACAGACACTTGCAACACAACCAAAACAAGCAACACCACCACCACAACAACCACCAGTTGTACTACTACTGAAGCTGGTAATTTAAACAATCTCCTAAACATTTATAAAGCACATCTAATCTTAGTAGCAGCACTACTATCACATCAAACACCCACACAATTAAACATTAACAAAAAAATGTTGTCCCAGACACAACACAATTTGTACGCAGCACCTCCTCTTAAGGTGGCGACGATGACAACAACGACATCCAGTGGCAGCAGCAGCATACATTATAACCAAAAACTAGAATCTCTTATTAAACATATTAGGCTTCCTTTATACATACGACAAGAACCATCATCACCACCACCACCATTATTAGATAATGAACCATTACCAAAGTTATTACGGCGACAAGTAGTATTGTCCCTAGGAGGAGAGGACGGCGACAGTCACAGTCTTTTGCAGCAGTTTGCTGTGATCATTGTTAGTATAATTGATTTTATGTGGAACATTCTTTGTGTATTACATGCACTACTATTGTCATTACGTTGTTTGATATTTTTTGCACATGCTTCGATGTGTTCTTCATTGAAATTGTTGCGTTATTGTTTGTATTTATTTAAAGTGTATTTCAATACGCATTTTCATATCGATCAACTACAACAACAATTTCACAATTCCTATAAATATTCCCACGATTATAATTTGAGAAATTTTCAAATGCTTTCATTTGGCCATTCATCGAATCAAATTATTCATTGGCAATTGTTGTATCAATGTATTATTTCAAACCGTTTATGAGTTTTCATAATGTCTACAGTGATTATTAGTTGATTTTACAACTATCCTTATATTTTATATAATAGAAACTTATGATGAATTGAGTGCGTTTCTTCGGTGAGGCGAGGAGTTTGTATAGAAAAAAATTTCATGCAAATAAAGGGATTATAACAAAAGTTTAGCATTATTGAACTTTGTCTGTATGTCTGCGTATATTCCAAAATTTGCAGTTCTAATTCCTTCAGAAACTGAAGATTACGATTTTATTACAGAGCGTGGATGAAAAATACCAGTGATTCTTGTAGGATTTTGATCGGGGGTTATTAGTCTGATACTGAAAATAATGTCCATTACCTCTGGATTTTAAGAAATACTGATTCAATGCGATATTTTCACAATAATTAACATGTTTATATATTTTTTGCGTCATTATTAGTTGAAATTGAGAAAATACAGCATAATTGAAAATACAAATTGAAATTGAGAAAAAACCAATTGAAGTTCAGAAATATAAATTGAAATTGAGAAAATAAAAATTGAAATTGAGAAAATAAAAATTGAAATTGAGCAAATACAAATAGAAAATAAGAAATTTAAATTGAGAAAACAAAAATTGAATTTCAGAAACGTAAATTGAAATGGTGAATATACAATTAGATATTTAGAAATAAACAATTGAAAATAAATTAAAAATTTTCATTTTCTCGATTTCTAATTTTATTTCTGGATTTCATTTTGCATTTTCTCGATTTCAAACTTAATTTCTCATTTTCGATTTGTATTTTCTCAATTTCAATATGCATTTCTGAATTTCAATTTGTACTTTCTCAATTTAAATAGTATTTTTTGAATTTCATTTTACATTCCTCATTTTCATTTTCATTTTCAATTTCAATTTACATTTTTGAATTTCAACGACTTATGGATCTGTAATTGAGAGAAATCCAATTGAAATTCTGAAATGTAAATTGAAATTGAGAAAGGAACCTGATGGAAATTCAGAAATGTAAATTGAAATTGTGAAAATACAAATAGAAATTTATAAATATAAATTGAAATTGAGAAATTAAAAATTGAAATTCAGAAATGTAAATTAAAATGGAGAATATACAATTTGATATTGAAAAATAAGCAATTGAAAATGAGAAAATTAAAATTAATTCCAATTTTCATTTTTTCGATTCCAAATTTTATTTCTGAATTTCAATTTAATTTTTTTTTCGATTTCAAATTTAATTTCTCATTTTCGATTTGTATTTTCTCAATTTTTATTTGCATTTCTGAATTTCATTTTGTATTTTCTCAATTTAAATTGTATTTCCGACTTTCAATTTACATTCCTCATTTTCAATTCAATATTTTCTCAATTTCATTTTACATTTCTGAATTTCAACTTGTATTTACTCAATTTCAATTGAAAATGGTGTTATCGGTCGTATATTCATAATCATTTATCCAAAGCAAACGTTAAACCTTTGAGAAATTATTATCAATATGGCAGACCCTTTCATTTAAGTTACAATAGATTTTCCCACCTGGTCAAACCTTGTAATTACTGTTTGATCGTGGCCAAATTTCAACTTATGGGACACAAAATAGTTCCATTTTTATGGAATGATAAAACCAACGTTGAAAATCCCGATTTAAGTTCAAAATGTTGATGATTCAAATTCCACGACATAATTTTTCCATCGGTATATTTTTAGTTGGTTTTGAATCATAAAAGGGTATTATGATATCAAAATAGTTTTTATTTCCTGAGTCAGCTGTAGTTCGGAAGATATTGATGTTAAGAAAAAAATGTTTATTAAAAAAATTAAAATGTTTACTGAAATATACATCAATGCATGTAGGTCTGTGATATGAGTCTAAAACTATAGTGAGACTCCTAGAAGGCAAAAACTTACATTTCTCACATAAACCACACTGACCGTATCTGTGCCCTTACCATGAATACCGATTCGAAAGAAAAATGTCGTTCATAATAATAGGGCTGTTTTTTTTAAGCCGAGATAACAAGTTGTAATAAAATTTTTTGCTGAAAATATTTTTTCACATTGTCGCAAACTGCAATATAAATATTTGTATCAAAACAAATTTTGAAAACAAAAATATTTTTTCAAAAACAAATTAAAAAAATATTTTTTCAATTTTTTTTTTTGAAATTAAAATATTTTTAAATTAAAAAAAAAAAAAGTTTTTACTCATTGATATTGCTGTTGTCGATAATTTTAAAAAATATATATTTTTTTTATTTTGAGTGAAAATTTTATTTTTTATTTAGACAGCTTTGTTATTCAGTTTTAAAGAAACAGCCATAATCTTTCTAATAGTTACAATTATAATGTTTACGGGGAAAATTTGTGAAATATTTTTAAAATTTTTTGTGAGGTATTCCGAAGAACTGCAGCTGACCTAGAACAATTGGACTTATCCAAAAAATAACCCCGGAACACACAGTTTAGTGTTAAACGCGCTTTGAGTATGACATTCGAATTCTCCTTTGAGGTCTTCGTGGTAGTATTTTCATCTGCTTTTTCAACAAACGATTCCCAAGTACCTTCATTCTATACACTAACTACTCAAGGATATTTTAGATGTAAATGTGATTCGCAAGCAAAAAACCGAACACACACACTCCCTCGATGATAGTTTTTTTGAAACGACAACAAAAGATACAAGCAAATTGAGCTCAAATAGACTTATGGATCTGTAATAATGATATCAAACAAAAGAAACCAACTGAAAAACACTCTATTTTTTAATTTTTTCTAGGTTATTTTTTCTAAAATAAATTTAAGTAATAATTGTATATTTTTAAAACAAGCCAAGAATTTAAACAAATTTAATTTATTTTTCTGTAAACAAACGATTCAAAATCGTTTTTTATAAAGACAAAAAACCATCAACAAATGCCATCAATTAACAACTCTAACAACAACAAACAACTAAAATTTTAAGAAAATTTAAAATTAAAATAAAATCAATTATACTTAAAAATCGGGCACATACAGTAGTAAGTACTGTACAGTCAGTTAAACTTTGGCAGTGATTTATCACAGAACTGCCGCTATTCCACCGGCTGCCGGCCATTTTCGAAAAGTTTGACCGTTTGACAACCACCCCCGGCCAACACGCAAACTAGTCCTAGTCTGAAAAGACATACTATTTATTAAATTAGACCAAAAACAAACAACTAATATTTAATTTAATTTGATAAAAAAAGAAATCGGAACGACGGAATAACTTTGGTGATGGTAAGAAAATGCGTTTTAACACGTTTTAAGAAAACAAACAACTAAAAACTAATAATGGTGCTTCTCTAGTTAAAAGAAATAAGAATAAAACAAAAACACACAGACAACAAAACATTCAAACACAGATAATTCCTACTATTACAATACATTATACATACATACATATAATCAGACATTGCATTGCGAAGGATGTATGATGGGTGCAGGCCACATTGCCACTTTAACAGAAAACCAACATTTTCCTTATTGCTACATCTACTTATACGATGTTACGTCCCAAACCCCATCCCACCCCACCCTCTCGTATCTATTTGTGTTGTTTTGAATTTACTCACCATTTAAGCGTTTATAAGTTATCGAACATGATTTTAATTATTATTATTATTATAATTTTGGAAAAAACAGGATAGTAATGCCAAAACTACCGCCGTCTATTATCTAATGAGTATGAGGAGAGCTATAAGCATATCTTGAAAGTCAGTCATCATTTCAATTTCATTAGCTTTGCGCATGTGATAGATGGTAAAATCCCAACCCCGGGGGTTGGCTGCAACTAATTGCATTTATTTTTTGTACGGCTCTGTGCAGTTTTCAATTCACATGTTTTCGTGCTATTAAATTTGGGCTTCGGCTTTTTAAATGTGTATTGAAAATATTTTTTTTTTTAAACAAAAACTTTCAGCAGCCAGAATTTAAAAACACGAATCCACGAAATATTTTACAGGAATCCACGAAATTTTTGTGGATATTCTACGTAATTCATTCTTAAAAACTTCACTCTAGCGAAAACCACTCATCCGTTTTAGTCCACAAAAAATGTGAACTTTTTAAGATATATATATATACATCAAGGCATATTGCAACGAAAAAGAAAATGTTTTTGGTACAAAGTGGCTCAAAATCTTACAGAAAAGTGTAATAACTTTATATCTTTTGAAACAACCAATTCACTTTACTGTAAAATGAATTGTGTTCTGCTGAACACCGCTGGAATTTCTCGATACGCCTTTAATTATCTAAAAAATCGACACAAAAAATCCCTTTGGATAAACATTTTGTTCCAAGTAACTTGGAATCGTTTGACATACACATTTCCCATACATATAGAGTAGAGCAGAGTAGGATTTTTGGCATTACCAAAGTACATCAAAGTTCGTTATCATAATTTTTATCCATCACCTTAGTTCTTTACCTTACATTTTAAGAGAAAAAGGTATACACTATTTAGAATTTAATATGTATTTTTGAGGCAGCCATAATCCATTCATAGATTAATATTTTACATAAGTTATTTTTGTATACAAAAAGTACACGATATTATATTTTAGATTTAAATATTTTAAATTGGTATTCCCAAGCAAACAAACAAACATAAAACATGTATTTCCACATTCATTCATTCATTTTCATCAACATGATCAAATCTTGAAATCTTGGAAGGGGTGTGTTAACACATGAAGATTTAGTGAAGCCAAATTTTTCGTCAAAAAAGTCTTCACATCAAATTCCAAATCTCTTCATGTCTAAACACCCCTATCACATTTAATCATATTTTTTGTTTCCTTTTGAAACTGCCTCAACTATGTTAATTTATGTATTTTTCTTTTGTAATTTCATTCATAATTATTTTTAGCTCTTAATATTCACCACATTCATTCATAATTAGTTTCATAATTCAGTCATCATAATATATACGCGCATATATCGGTTTTATGGATTTGATTTAAAACATTGGTCAAAACATGAATAGTAAATCTCATTTTTTTAAATTTGTTTATTTTTTACTTTCTTTTTAAATAAATTTTATTTGTGATATTAGTTTATAATTCATACGAACATTTTTCAAAAGCAAACACAAGAAAAAGAAAGATTGACTGCTAAAAGGAAACCAAACATTTAAGACACATTAAAAAATAAAAAACAACAACAAACATACACATTTTAACAACAAATTATGAACTACTTCAGAAAATAACTATCAATATCAAATATATTAAATGGATATTAAAAATATTAATAAAAACAAAGATGGTACTGTGTTTTATTTCTTTAGTTATCAGTCAGTCTGATGTAGGGATATGGCCCAAACGACTTAAACAACCCTATTATCTTAAGTCACTCTTTCGAAGCGTCAGACTTTGTGTCTGTCTCAAATGATATATACCTAATGCGACCATCTCTATTTGGGCAAAAAGAGAGATCGTGAAAATCTAACCAAAAAAGAAAAAATAAAAAATTCTGCTATTTGAATGTATTATAAATAACAAGCAAAAACGGCGTTAAGTTCGGCCGGGCCAAACTTTATATACCCTCCACCTTGGAATGCAATCCACGGTGGAGGAAAATATATATTTTTAATATAGCCAAACCAAAACAAATACAAATATTGAAAAAATAATTTTATTAATAAATATAATATTTTTATTATTTCAAATCGCGCTTATAAGACTAGGCTACCAATACGTTTACACATCGAAATAATACTTCAAGTCAATTCAAAAAATAAATATTCTTATATTTATATTTTCAAAAAGCTTAAATACCATAAATATTGGAAGATAGATAGTGGGTGCTACAGTTGGTTGTATTTCCATTCTATTTTAATTCCTAAAGTACAAATTTTGAAAATCCATTATCTCACGTACACAGTGCAAAATAACCTAACTTTATGATTTAACCAATTGTTGGCGTAAAAGTAAAAAGTACGAATTTGCAAAAATCTTTTTATTTTGTGTGTCTATGCAGTCAGAGGAATGTATACACCGAATTTCATTATTCTAGATGCAGTCGTTTGATTGGTACCATTTTTATCCCTCTATTCCCAATTTACCCCTTAAAAGTACGAAATTGGAAAAAATACTTTTATATTATGTATCTACTTAATTAGAGGAATGTGCATAGCGAATTTCGTGTTCCTAGCTATTGTCGTTTAATAGGTACCATTTTTATCCCTTTTTACCCCATTTCACCTGTTTTTCTTATATCCAATATCAAGTAAGTACAAGCAGACATATTGGAAAAACATGCTTAAATACTTTAAAATATTAGGAGTTATTATGGGTATTTTCAGTCCTTGTGAGGAAAAATTTTTTCCCTCTGGACCGATTTCGCCCAGTTACAATCCCAAGCGATCTACGACTATAAGACACATTTTTGGAAAATTTGGACGTCCTTTCGTTTAGATGCTAGCGTGCTTTCAACAGACGGACCGACGGATATGGCTAGATCGTCTTAGAATTTTATAACGATCAAGAATATATATACTTTCTCAGTCTCAGGTCGATATTTCAAGGTGTTACAAACGGAATGACAAATTTAGTATACCCCCATTCAGGAGGTGGAGGGTATAAAAAGAACCCATTTGAAAGCACTGTGCGGTGTTAAACCGCATGATCCCGCCGGCACCTTCTTATCACCAAATCGTGGAATTACACTATCAAGGTATAACATAAAAAACGGAATTATCATGTCATGATAGCGAGAATTATCAATGCTTTTGGGGCTGAGCAGTGGCATTTTTGCAAAAGTATGGCTCGCTGATGCCTCCAGCCCCAAATACCTTATCAAACAGTGAGACGTTTGCGGATGCATTGGTTTCTCAGCAATCACACGAGGATTTTCTAAACCTCAAATTCGACAGTTTTGTTCGGAAAATCGTAATTATTGGTTGATTATCGTGGTGTTTAATTTAGTAAAGAGGTCCCTGTTGCTATAAGCTCTCCAGTAACACTATTGTTTTTTTTTCCAATATGCAAATATTCACCCCAAATGTTTTTACATTTCAAAAAAAAAAAACATTCTAATCATTCCATTCTATATCACATGCCCTATATTTTCGCCGTTACTGTTGCTTATTACGTATGATTGTTGCTAACCTTATTTTTTGTGAAACTTTTTCCACCGGTAGTAAGTAGTCTATTTTATCTAATATGTGCGACTTTTATTTATTTTTGTATTTAGTCAATATTGACATTTGTTTCTTATCGTAGCCTAGAGGTATTTCTTGTTTTTTCTTTTTCTTATTTTTTTTTTTTTTGAAATTTTAATTCGGGTACTAAATTTATTCACCTCTCCATTCAAACATGTTGGCGGTAAATTATTACTTCATTTATTATCGTCGCACTCGCCTTCATTAAATGAAATACTACATAGTGTGTATGTACATTGATGTGGGTCACCGCCGTTATCATTTCAACATCAACATTGTTTTCTTTGAGATGACAGGTCTGGAAATATTTCGGCTGCAGCTAGAAATGTTTTTAAAAATTAAAATTTTGTATCCTACATCGTAGTAGGGATGAATAGATGGATTTTTCCACTATATTTGCAATGTCTCCGGAGCACAGTCGTTCAGAATCAAAATTCATCGGCCAAAATTCAACAATCAAACCTATGGTGCACAGTGGTTCAGAATAAAAATCCATCGGCCAAAATGTTGTTATGGCAGAAGACCTGCTTTAATAGCAGAAAAAGTGCCTGCTGATTGGTAGCAAGTAGGGTTTGGGGTTTCCCGGACTTTTTTCATTTCCCGGGAAAACGGGAATGAAAAGTTTCATTCCCGGGAATCCCGGGAATTCCCGGGAAAAAAAGTAATTTTTTTTTGGTATGTCCAATATGGTTTGAAACAACAATATTTAGTAACGGATGTGCTTTTTAAAAATACTGTCATATTACAAATTAAAAGCGAATGTGTTTGTCAAAATATTTTACATTTTACAAATATTTTATTCTAGACTAATTGTCGTCATAAAATTGGACATTTAAATCATAGGCACAAGTGTCTGATAACAATAACTCGTATGGCTGAGAACGTCTTTAATTTAGAAGATTCATTCGTCTAGAGACGAAAATATTTAGCAGCAACGGGGGAAATATTCTAAACTGTAAAAGCAATAGAAACATTATAAAAAATTAATATTAATTAAATAAATACATAAAAAATTAAAACATTGAAATAGTCCAGTCATTAGTTCTTACAGAAGGTCATTTAAATCTACCGTAGGATATACATATTTCTATTTCTCTCGAAAGTTTCCAGGTGAACAATTTTAATGTTTTCCTTATTTTTATACCATTTCTTACTGGCTTCATATGTAAAAAAATTCTTCATTAAGAATATTTTCACCTTTTATCTCATAGATTCTTCTGGTAAAACAAGAAATTTAAAGTTAAACCAGATAGCACGAGGGGTTAAGTTTTGACACTATGTCAGCCATAGTATTGTCAGTATGATATTTTCGATTTATAAAGGGTGATTTTTTAGCTATTATCTTTTTGGCAACACTGGTTTAAACATCTGACGCACGTTTCGTGTTTTTAATTTAACCATGAATCGTCTTACAAACGACCAACGTTTGCAAATTATTGAATTTTATTATCAAAATGCGTGCTCTGTTAAGAAAGTTCGTCGCGCGCTTCTTCCATTTTATGGTCAGTTTAATCGACCCACTGAAGCGGCTATTCGGGCTATTGTGACTAAATTTCGCACCAAATTTACATTGTTGGACATTAAACCACCAACACGTCTACGTAGAGTGCGAACTGAAGAAAATATCGCAGCTGTATCGGCCAGTGTTAATGATGACCATCAATTATCGATTCGTCGCCGTTCGCAGCAATTGGGTCTCTGTTACTCAAAAACGTGGAAATGCCAAAATTGGACTAAGCGGATGGACTATCTGAGGCGCAGTCAAGGTCAACATTTGCATGAAATAACCTTTAAATATTAAATTATATGGACCGTACTATCGATTCAAAAAAAGATTTCATGCATTTTTCTGAATTTTATGTGTTCTTTTTTTTTGGAAAAACTTTCCTATAGCTTTTAAAAAACCACCCTTTATTAAAAATCCTGCAAATATCCTAATAAAAAGTGTGTATTCCCCTAGCTAGCAAAAAATAGCGACTTAGCAAATTTAAAAAGTTTAATATGATGTAAAGTAATGTTCATTACTATTGTCAATAATAAATATAATAAAATATATAAAAATTAATTTCCCAATTGTACAGTAAAATAATAATAAAAATAATAAAAAAATAATCAATAAAATATCTATATTTATAAAAGAGAATGCCGTCCGTGTGAACACGCAAAACTTTATAACGGATCGTCTGATTTTCACGATTTTGGGCTTGATGAATTCGTGTTGGCCCAAGGAAGGACATAGGATGTAGGACAATTTCCAGAAAAATATAAAATCCGGGAAGATTTTAACGAAAATTTTACTGTGAATGTCGGATTGTATGGGCGATTGTCCTGAATAACTTCTGCTCCGAAAGACGTCATTTGAAAACAGAATTTTTGAATTCTGAAGGGTGAAAATTGGAACCTATATATTACAAACCACGATAATATCAATATGATAAGATCAATATGAAACCTGATTTAAATTTTACCATTTGTATTTTGCCTGGCGAAGCGGGCGGGGTTCAGCTGGTAAAATTAAAATCAGGTTTCATATTGATCTTATCATATTGATGTTATCGTGGTCAGTAATATATACGTTCCAATTTTCAGCCTTCTAGCTAAAAGACACTTTTGCCACGCCCCAACTACCCACCAAACGAAAATTCAAACTCCAGCATCATATTTATCTTTCTTGTGGTCAGTAATATATACGTTCCAATTTGCAGCCTTCTGGCTCAAAAAAACACTATTGCCACACACATAAAATGAAAATCCAAATTTCGGCATCATATTTATCATTCTCGTGGTCAGTAATATTTATGAACCAATTTTACATCCTATGTCCTTCCTTGGGCCAACACGAATTCATCAAGCCCAAAATCGTGAAAATCAGACGATCCGTTATAAAGTTTTGCGTGTTCACACGGACGGCATTCTCTTTTATAAATATATATTAACGATTATAACAATATTTCTTCAGAAATATCTATCATATTTCGTATGTTTTCTAACCTATCGTATTAATATGATTATCTTCGAAAAGATTCTCTATATATATAAACTATTTTCCCGTATTCCCGGGAAATTTAAAAATTTTTCCCGGGAACTCCCGTCCAAATTTTTCCGGGAATCCCCGGGAAAAACGATTCGGGAATTCCCGGACCCCAAACCCTAGTAGCAAGCAATCTCTGCTGTTAATAACAGACATTTTTTCTTAGTGTACCCTCCGCAATGGATTGATTGCATTCACTAAATATCGATATCAATTCTAGTAGACATTTTTGAGTTCTGTAAAAAACCAAAATTAGACAAGGATCCCAGGATTATTTTGAGATATTAACATTAAAAATCGGGAAATCGGATATATTTTAGAAATCGGCCCAAAGTTGACTACTTTTCGTATTTTTCGATTTTAAAGGAAATACAAATTTTTATTTTTAATATTTTTTTAACATATTTTTACGAAATTGTTCATAATGCTAAGAAAAAATTTTAATTATTTTTGTACTACAGATTTTCACGTTTTTCAGATTTTGAAAATTGAAAAAATATAATTTATTTTTTACTTTTTCGAACTGTTCTCACATATTTTAAACGATTTTTTTCATTAGAAATTGTGGTTTCTTAGGTTTATTATTATTATTTATGTTTGTGCCAAATATAGTTTGGTTGTAATGAATATTGTAAAAGATATCTTCTTTGAATAAATGTCTGACTTTGGATCAACACAACGTTTTTCCTTCAAAAGCCTTTAACGAAATATATACATATTTGAAAAGGTTGAACGGTTCCCCGTTTTTGTGGCGTAACTTTTGCCTGCACGAAATTGCACCCTTGGAAGATAGGATACATTTAGTGCAAAAAGTCAGATTTTTTTAGTTCCAAAACGCAATTCAAAAAGTCCAAAAAAAACACAATAAAACCTATAAAAAAACCTACATTCAAAAAAAAAATAAATTTTTTTCTTCACATAATGAACAAATACGTAAAAATAAAATAAAATAAAAATTTTAATATTCTTTAAAATCGAAAAAACAAAAAGTTATCAACTTTGGGCTGATTTCTAAAATATATCCGATTTCCTGATTTTTAATGTTAATATCTCAAAATAATCCTTGGGTCTTTGTCTAATGTTGGTCATCAATCCATTGCGGAGGGTACACTAAGAAAAAAATGTCTGTTATTAACAGCAGAGATTGCTTGCTACCAATCAGCAGGCACTTTTTCTGCTATTAAAGCAGGTCTTCTGCCATAACAACAGTTTATCTGCAGTTTTGCATCAGCATTCAAACTGCTGAAGAGTTTGCAGTCTGCTAAAAATTACTGCTGTTAATTAAAATATAAAAATAAGATACAGAATGAGCGTTCTGGAGTTAAAAGCCATTCAGGCTGGCGGAACTTCAATATCTATTAGCTCGTGACAATATGACTATAATAAAAAATATCTATCAAGTAATAATAAGTTACATGTAACAGCTTTCTTTCTAAAGGTATTGTTAATATATTCAATTATTTCAATTGGCTTGCAGTGTGGTAATGTGTGCAGAATAGCCCCATTTAATAGTTTATATATATAGAGAATCTTTTCGAAGATAATCATATTAATACGATAGGTTAGAAAACATACGAAATATGATAGATATTTCTGAAGAAATATTGTTATAATCGTTAATATTGTATACAACTTATGTTTTGTAAAAAAATTTTTAGAATTTTTTAGCGTTCGAGATAATTTGTGTTATATGTACAATAAATCTTAAAATGTTAACTCTTTTAAGAGTTATTTGAATGCGTATTTTTGTTAAATACTGCTATGAAAATTATGGTTAAGGGGAAGATTAGGAATTTTTAATTAAAAATAAACATAACAATTGTTTTAGTTTTTTCGTTTGTATTTTTTTGATCTGTAATCAATATTTGATTTGAACTGGGTTATTGTCCTGGCTCAAGACCATTTTGCATCTATATTTAATAGAATGCAAATTTACTTACAAATGCCATGGTGACATTTATTACTTGGCTGCAGGCTACCACGATCATGATTTCGACCATGTCAAAAGTCTATTCAAGTGGCTTCGCAGCGACTTTTCAACGTCAAACCAGGATAATATCCCAGTTCAAATTAAACACAACAAATTTAAAAATAAGATTTGTTCTTCGCTTCTTTATATTTACATGTCATACTGTTCTATACATATGCTTAAAGTTTCAAGATAACGTTTTTTCTTTCATGATATAATTTTCTTTTCAAGATATGAGTATAATTTTGTTCCAAAAAACAGCAAACAACTGTTTGCTATTTTAGCAGGGACAATCTGCTGTCAGCAGAAAATCTGCTTTTTTCAGCCGTCTTTTTGCTTACTTTTACTTTGCTCACTGCCCACTCTGAGCTCTAACTCTCAGGCTCTGCATCACTCTGTGGATGATTAATCTTATTTTGATATATCAGAGTGATGTCGGTTGAATCGTAGTGATCCCCATATTCGAATAACAAGAGGATTTTAATCATAATGATTCTTATTTAAAATTGTCCCACCCATTCACAGTTAAAACCACTTTATTCTTATTAAGTGTTGACTCATATTAATTTAAATGTAAATCCAAAAATATTCAATCTTATAATGGAGTAATTGCTGCAACTGCATAACAATATGTATTTTTATACTATTTTAACAAGTACCATAAACGTTTTAGCCCATGAATGTGTTAAGCCATAACCAACAGATTTTGGGAATCATCATAAAATTAACTAAATATTAGTGTTGGATCGCTATACCACCCACAAAGTATTTTCCCTGACCCCCTCTAATGTATGTGGTATATTCACCAATATATGTGTGCGTGTCTGGATGTGGGTGTAAGAGTTAACAAATGTTCTCTTAACATTTTTTGGCGGGAAGAAGCACCATTTTATTCGACATTAAACTGTTCAATTATGAGTCCTCCAATTATTTATGCTCTGAGTGAAATGGAGTTCCTAGAAGCAAATCCAACCAGCCTGGCCGGTATGGTTAATTGTGCAAAATCAATCGAAGATAATTTTTCCATTCCGTTTTTAATTTAGTATATGTATATGTATAGCCTAAAATAAAAATTATTTTTTCTTAATTATGATGTTCCCGTCTAAAGACATGCCCCCAAAGATACTAAATATTATGTCGAAAATCAGAAAGAAATGTCAAAAAGCAAATTGAATATGTATAATTACCGTTTGCCTGATTTAAATTTTTGTTTCATTCGGTAATAAATGTTTTTTGTAACTTTTCTTTACTATTGTGGCAAGTAATTTCAAAGAAAATTCAATTCCAAATTTAACTTCCTTTTGACAAACTTATGTTCTTGAGTTTGAATTCACTTTCATTTTTCAAAGAGCAAAGAAATACATCTTATATATGATTACATTTAAAATGTTAGACTTTTACTTCCAAAAAAGGGAGAGATGATAGGAATGAAATCGTTAGAGACGTTTTGGGGTACGGGAATTCTCGAGTCGGATTTCCAGTCCGGGAATTCTCGGTAAAAACGGGAAATTTTAAATGTTCGATGCTTCCCATCATACAATAGGAATTCTTTCTTTAAGACTGGATAAACAAACTTAAATAAAAAGTTAAAATTTCACATTTTTTATTAATTTCGAAACAACAGAAATATATAGCCTGGATAATTATCCACAGCAAGTCGAATTTCTTTTATAGACTCCAAAAAAGTCAAAACCCAATAATTTTTATAAATATTTATATTTTAGCTAATATAAATCTTTATTTATTTTAATTAAAAATTAACGCCTTATTAACGTTTTTTGTTATCACAGCTTGGAAGGAAACGTAATTTTATATTAAATATTACTCATACGCATTTATAGTATTATAAATATTACTCATACGCAATGTCTAATAAAAACGAACGTCCGGTATGAGATCACAAATATCCGAGGAACAAACACCATAATAGTATCGATAAAACAGCGACGCACATCCCACATTACGACCTTGATCAAGATGTACGTAATGTAGATTCTGAGAGGGTCGGAGTTAGGGTGTGCATCCCGGGATTTCCCGCGGGAAAATTCCCGGGAATTCGCAAATTTTTCATTTCCCGTATTCCGGGAAATTCGTACGGGAATTCAGTAGAAAATTTTACATATTTCTTCGCATATTTTTTTCCATCATTGTGGAAATAAAATTAAAAATGTTGTATAAAAATTTAACTTCAGGTATGTCAAATATTGCAGTTGGATGACAAAATATTTTTAAGCTGCGTTCGGATTTAGACTCAAAATCCACTTTTTCGGATTTTTCCTGTCAAGCTCCATATGAAAAAAATAAATTCCAGGAAAAATATGTCTTGGGCATGTATCCGAACGCCAAAAATAAATAATTTAAAGTTTTCGAAGCGACAGAACAAAGAACAAACATTTCATTTAATGCTCTACTCACTATTAATGTGAACAATATTTCTCCGTCGCGTCCACATTTTCAAATAAAATAGGAAATATCTGATCTTTAATTAAAATGCAAAACCTAGTCGGAGTTCAAAAATGGATAGTTTTAAATTTTGTATTATTAAACATTTAATAAATACATCAATCAATTACTATAAGGGTAGCATTATTATAATTATATTAAGGGTAGCATATCTAAAATCGTTGAACATTTACAAAAAAATACATACTGTAATACATTATGAACAAATATATTAAAAACACATAAAAACCAAAAATAAAAATATTAATTTTCTTTAAAATCGAAAAATACGAAAAGTAGTCAACTTTTGGCCGATTTCTAAAATATAATGTTATACAACTCAAAATAATGCTTGGTTCCTTGTCTAATTTTGATTTTTTACAGAACTCAAAAATGTCTACTAGAACAAAAGTTATTGAATTTTGGCCGACGATATGTTTATAAATATTACGCATACGCATTTATAATATTATAAATATTACTCCTACGTATGGTGTATGGGAATATATGTGCCAGTTAGAATGATAGTGGTCTAAGTCACATTTTATCCGTTCTGAGATATGCAATGGTGAGTCAATTGAAAAATATTTTTCCACCGAAGCACACAATTTTTTTTTATAAAAAATCGACAACATTGGTACCTCTAAGGGAATCACTACTTTCAGAGGATCCACTGACTTAGACCACTTCCATTCTTCTCAAAATTGAAAAAATAAACAAAATTTAATATTATTCGCAAAAGTAATATTTCCTTGCTAAAAATGAAAGAAAACACAAAATACTTTATTTAAAAAGAAATATATATTTACTTTTCAAATAATTTCATTTTATATGTCATTCAATTTATCTGAATCATTTCAAAAATGTTTGTTTACATCAATGTCAATGAATATAGTGTAACTTAGACCACTTTCAAACTAACACAAAAGACAATTTTGGTATGCACAAAGTTCTCAAAAAATCGCTAAATTTTGTATATTTCTATAAGAGCTTCAAATTTTGTATGATTTCTAAAATGAGATTGTTTCAGAAATTATGAAAAGGTACAGCAATTTAAAACACTAAGAATACAGATCCGCTCTTCTGTTTCATTCTTGTTTTTGGAGTAGTTTAAAGCGAGTGAATGTCACGTCCGGACCACTGGGAGATGCCCATATGTGGCATCATGAGCGTTACATCACTTTGCGCATTGATAGACCTGGATGAAAAATATGGAGAGAAACAAAAGAGTTGCTTTACTGTCTGACTGACTTACCATTGACCAGCGCTCAGACCAAACGGCTGAAGCCAGGGTCATGAAACTTTCAGGGTAGTTCTCAAATATGACGTAAAAAGGGTTTTACGACATTCGTACTTTTAGGGGGTAAAGTGGGACAAAATAGAGATAGAAATCAAAAAGTTCGTCCTGGCTAAAAGGCAGTGTTAGAAACATGACATTCGCTGTGTGCCATTCGCTGCACTAACCATACAGACGAGCTAGAAACAGGGATTTTTCGAAATTTGTACTTTTAAGCGAGGAAAGAGACAAATAGGAAAAAAAATTAAGCAACGCGGCGATATTTTTGTTCTTTTAAGGAGCGAGCGAGACAAAAAGGGATACAAATGTTACCAACTAAATTATTGCAGCTATAATCGTGAAAATTGATATGTAAATTCCTCTGATCACGTTGAAGTGCAGAAAAAATGGATTTTTCGAAATTTGTACTTTTACGGGGTGCGCGGGACAAAAAGGGATAAAAATGGTAGCAATTTAAGTATTGCAGCTATAGTCGTGATATTTGGTGTCTAAATTCCTTTGACAACGTAGAAGCGCATTCTAAATGGATTTTTCGAAATTTGTACTTTAAGGGGTGAGCGGTACAAAAAGGGATAAAAATGGTATTGTTGCTAGAATCGTGAAATGCGGCGTGTACATTCCTCTGACCATGTAGACGGGCAACATAAATTGATTTTTTTTTTGAATTTGAACTTTTGAGGGGTGAGCGGGACAAAAAGGGATACAAATTTTACCAACTAAAGTATTACAGATAGAATCGTGAACTTTGGTATGTATAAGTGCAGTAAAAATGATTTTTTTCTAAATTTGTACTTTTAAGGGATGCGCGGGACAAAACAATTATAAAACGACTGGCTGCATCTAGAAACATGAGATCAAGAATATAAACGGTTGTAATTTTCTGTTCGAAACTGGGTAGGAAATGATAAAAATGATAAATACATAGGGAGTTCAGCTAAAATAGTGCAATTCGACCAGCACATTTCTTTGAAAGCATTTGTGTATGAATGCTATCTAATTGGAGGTTTTCAAATTACTATTTTAGAGAAATAAAAGAAAATTCAATAAATACTATCCAAAAACAAAGATGGACAAAACTGATTACAAATAACTGGCTTTTCCGCGTGCTATTAAAATCGATTCAAATATATTGAAATTCTTACCAAATTTATAGACAAAAACCAAACGTTGTCTATTTCATTTGATTTTCTTATGAGTATTGTATTCCATATACAAAATTTTGTTCAATTTCTTTAACATAGGGCCGGGGGTAAAATTTGACATGTTTCTCTAAGGTGATAAGGTAAAATACGTTTTTCTTACAGATTTCTTACGGTCTTTCAAATGGCGCTACCGAATAAAAATTAGCTTGTTCACTGAACGAGTTTTCACTCATGAAGAAAAAATAATCGTTAAACCGAAACCGGTCATGATTTTGGACACCCTGGTTACGGTGCGTTACGCTGGCACAAGGTATTGGTGGGTCTTGACCAGACATATATTACCTTTATAAACATAAATGCATATATAAATATCTTAGAAGTAATTGTCTAATTACTACCAATCATATTAAAAGTGTCTGCTAAGTCATGGCGAACACTTTTTATATCTATTTTAATAGTCCCAATAACCGGCGGCACAAAATGCCATAAAATTGTGTGCGGCACAAGGTATTGGAGTGCCTTGACCAGACATCTACCTACCACCTTTATAACCATAAATGCATAAATATCATATAAGTAATTGTCTAATTACTACTGATCATATGAAAAGTGTCTGCTATGCCATGGCGGAAACTTTTTATATCTATTTTAAAAGTCCCAATAACCGGCGGCACAGATAGTTGATATCACTCATTCATTGGAAAATTCTACTTTTAATTAATGCAGTAGGAGTATAATAAAAGTTTTTTTTTATGAAATGTCAATTAATATATTTTTATTTAGTCTACGCTTAAAAAGAGATAAACGCTTACATGATGAGGGTTTATTGGACGTTATTGTCGGTTGAACTTTTTTGAAGCGGAAAAAAGTAATGGATTACTTATACCAAAGGAATGAACTGCGCTATATATCCGAAGAAGATGATTAGGCCAATGGCATTCCTCATTAGATTCATTGTAGTGCAGTGATCGGTACAAAGAGAATGTGACAACATTATGAATGTATTGTAATAGCATTGTCACACAGCATGTGAAATCTAGATGAAATGACATGAGGTCGATTTTCAAATGTCAAATTTGTATGGGATCTGACATGTGTAAATCCCTATGTCATTTCAGCTAGATTTCGCATTCATTGAATTCGAAACTATTTAAATGACCAGTTACTTTAGTATTTACTTATACACTGTTGGCGATCCTGGATTTATTAAATCTGACGTTGACGTAATGGAAATATTCCTTGACATACTGAAATGGTGCCACATCGTCTATCTGCCACATCGTATCTCTGCAGACAACGTCTGTTCTTCCTGATAAACAATGAGGGAAATTATTATTACAACATGTCTTATCAATCAACAAGAGGAGTATAAATCGGTTATTAAAGACATCATAACCAAAGACCAGAGACAAACGAAAATGGAAATTGAAAGAAGATCGATGTGTTTTTTACTTATAAAGTGTGGTTTATTTGTAACTTTTTAATTGTAAATAAAACACATAAAATATAATGTAATGTAGGAATCTTTATTATAACCCAAAAAAACGATATCTGACATTTACCTTTTAACGATAATTTCATCGAAATGTTGGCCGCGATTACAACGCATGTTGTCTGCTTGGAAGGTCCAACTCGTCTACTCTTCTCGATTCAAAACCATCAACAAGAAATGAAAGAAAATGGGGAAGGAGCTACCATTTCGAATGGCTACCGCTAACGGGTCATGGTGACTGAATTTTTGTTTCCACAAATTAATCAGCTAAACATCAACTATATTTGGTTCCCACAAGACAACGCAACTTGTGCACCGATTAATCGATTTATTGCAAAATCAATTTTATTGCAAAATCAATTTGGTGACAACCTCTGGATTACTCTGACGCCGTACGGCCACATTTAATGGAAAAAGTAAAAAAAAATGACTGATCGAATGGACCATGTAACTCGTAGCCGCGGCGGACATATCCGGAAATCACATTTTTCTAGCAGATTATAATGAAAACAATTTCATTCCAAGAATATGTCTGTCGTGTATTATCATTTTAAATTCTCAAACTCTTAAAAAACACCCTAATATATATATATACATATATATAAATTTTAAATTAGAATCGGAAAGTACTGATTATTTTTTCAAATTATTTATGGGAAAGGTTGAACTTTGTCATTTAATAATGGAACACAGTATCATTCATATGACTACTACGACTGGCTCGGCAGTACCTCATTCGATTAATCCAATTTTTAGTACAGACCAAAATCCACACCAATCACTGACTCGTTGTGGATGCGTTAGCTTCTCAATAGTCACGTGTGGGTTCTCTAAACTCCATATGCGGCAGTTTTGCTTATTGACATAGACACCGAGATGAGAATGAGCTTCGAAAATTTCCCACATAAATTTCTTACAGTTTGGTTAAAGACTCACTATTTAGGAAGTAAGTTTTTAATATTACGCAAAAAAAAAAAAAAAAACAATACAAGTACGTTTCAGTCAACCTATTTATATATACCCCCCACTCTCAGAATCAAAAACATTTATTTAAACATTTTAAGAGTACCTATATTATTTAACTATTTGTGTCATATATGAATTTCAGTCACCGTTATAGATGTTATAAAGGATTTTACTTTACATGGGATGGGGACAATTGTGAGGAAAGTACTACAAGGGGCTTGGCAAAAGCATAAACATTTTGATTATAAAAACATTTTCAAATATAAATTTGATAGCATTTTCTATTTCCTTAACTTAAATCCAGCAAAGCCTTCAGAAGATGGTCCCCATTCATATTTTTCGTCCTTTTGACCATCGTAAAATCCCCATGGATGGGGACATATCACCACATCGGACAAGCCTTGTAATGAAATAAAAGTTTCATCGACCTGTATATACTACACCACAAAATTTCAATTCCAAGTGGGCCATCAGTTACATTTAAGAGAGAAAATACAACACACACTCAGAAAAATACCATTCCTAAATCTGAGTAACATTCATACTACAATTTAGTTCAGTAATGGAGTAATAGCTCAGCTCTTTATGGCAGAGATATCATGAAACTTTTGAGAAATATTTCATGTTGTCATTTTTATACCCTCCATCTCCAGGAAGGGGGTATACAAACTTTGTCATTCCGTTTGTAACACCTTGAAATGTCGACCTAGTATATATATTCTTGATCGTCATAAAATTCTAAGACGATCAAGCCATGGCCGTACGTCTGTTGAAAGCACGCTAGCATCTACACGAAACGAGCTAGGACGTTCAAATTTTGCATGGATACGTCTTATAGTTGTGGATCGGTTGGGATTGCAAAGGGCCGAAATCGGTCCACAGGGAACTGTAAATTCACAAGGACTGAAAATTCTCATAATATTCCCTAATATTTTAGAGTATTTAAGCACATTTTGTCAATATGTCTACTTGTACTTACTTGATATTGGGTATGCGCATTCCCCCTGTAACAAAAACGTGCACCTAAAAGTGATTTTTATTCGTAGGGGGTGAAATGGGGCAAAAAGGTAAAAAAATGATACATATCAAACGACTAAAGCTAGAAACACGAAAAAATGTATATTCCTCTAATTGAGTAGATACATAATATAAAATATTTTTTTCCAAATTCATACTTTTAAGGGGTAAAATGGGACTAGAGGGATAAAAAAGGTACCAACCAAACGGCTGTAACTAGAATAATGAAATTCGGTGTATACATTCCTCTGATTGCGTAGACACGTAAAATAAAGGGATTTTTCGAAATTCGTACTTTTTGGGGTTAAAATGGAAAAATGGGATAAAAATTGTAGCAACCGCAGCTAGAATCATGCAATTCGGAATATACATTCTTCTGACTGCATAGAAACGAAAAATAAAGAGATTTTTGGAAGTAGCATTCTTAAGGGGGTAAAAGGGGAAAAGGGGATAAGATGGTACCAACCAAATGGCCGCAGCTAGAATCATGGAATTCGGTGTATACATTCCTCTGACTGCATAGACAGGCAAATTAAAAAGATTTTTCCAAATTCGAACTTTTTACTTTTACGGTTACTTTTAGGTTATTTTGCACTATGTACATCAGAAAGCACTATGTACTATGTATGCACTATGTATGAAAATATAAATATAAGAATATTTATTTTTTGAATTGACTTGAAGTATTATTTCAATATATATAGTGTAAACGTATTGATAGCATTGCCTGAACTAATAAAAATATTATGTTTATTTATAAAATTATTTTTTCAATATTTGTATTTGTTATGGTTTGGCTATATTTAAAAATTATATTTTTCTGTAATATTACTGCACTTCTACGAAAATCGACATCCACTGTGGAATGCAATCCGTGATGGAGGATATATATACAGATTCGGCCCGGCCGAACATAATGCCTTTTTTACTTCTTTGTATTAGTTTAGCATAATCTAAAGCAAAATCATTTGTTTGAAATATTTTTACTTAAATTTAACTTATTCCTTGTATCATGTAAAATGTTCCTCAATTTAAGTAAAAATGTACTTAGTTTTAGGAAAATTTCAGTAAAATTTTCCTTAGATTTAGTAAAAATTTACTTGGTTTGAGTACAAAATTACTTAGTTCTACGAAAATTTTACTTAAATTTAGTAAAAATGTACTTGGTTTAGGAAAAATTTACTTAGATTTAAAAAAAATTCAGCAAACTTTTACTTAGATTGAGTAAAAATGTACTTGGTTTGAGGAAAAACTTACTGGAATTTTCCTTAGTTTGAGTAAATATTTACTTGGTTTGAGGAAAATTGAACTAGAATCAAGTTCAAAGCATGTTGTACTTCCAAAGAAAAGTTTGAACTTGATATGAAGAAAATATTGCTTTAGCGCTATACGAAGTTCAATTTTCCTAAATTTTAGTTCATTTTAACTAATTATAGGGTTCACCTTTTTTCTGAGTGTACAAAAGAGAAACACAACACAAAGCAAATTATTATTATTTGTGAAGTGCAGAGAAGCTTTTGCTGGCTGGTGGGATAGAAAGAAGATTGAAAAGAGAATGGTTGGTGATGTTGATGTTGTTGAATACAAAAGAGCGGCCAAGCAGACCAGCCCAGCCCGCCCGTCTAAATGTGTGCGTGTGGCGTAAGTGATGGCTTGACTGTGTGCTAGCTGGTGGCTATGGCCGCCTGCGTTCGAAAGATAAGACTTGCTAAATGTTAAATGTGTTCAACTCAAAACAGACGAGTACTTTCTACCGACGAGGCAGGTTCTAAACCACACAAAACAAAACTAAATAAATTGGCAACAATTTATTTATAATAAATTCGCCACCGTCGTCGGTTAATAATAAACAGAACGGAATAAATTGTTTAAAGCAAAGGCAACGTAAGTAACTTGTAATTGAACTCCAACCAGAAAAAAAAAACTAAAAATTAAAAACAAAAGTCAAATAAAATTAAATTCATATCCGTACGGACGTTAATGATTGTGAGCTTGTGAGGGGGAGCATGAGGGGGCATAAGATGCAGAGTGAACGGGCGAAGAGTAGAGAAACTGGAAGTGTGTAGTAATGAAACAAGTGTTTCGTCGTTTCATTGTTTTCTGTTTAAATTAATATTAATTATTATTATTTTTGCATAATTAAGAAAGAAAAACAAAACAGTCTCTGTTGTGAACGAACAGTTTTATTTTGTTTGCAAGAGCAAGTTATTCAAGGTGATTGCCAAATATATTGTATGTTGAACGACAACCAGGCCAGACGAGACAGACAGACAGACAGTCAACTCAGTGAAATACTCGCCGTGCAAAATTGAAACATTTTCAGACACAAAAACAAATTTTTATTTAAAAATACAAGAACGAAAAACAACAACAACACCAATAATAAAATACAAATCACAGAAAACCACAACAAAAGAAAAACAAAGTGCCAAAAAATTTATTATGTTATTTCCCGCAAACGATTTGAGACGATTTTTCGAACAACTAGCAACGAAAGACAAGCTAGCTAGCCAGCTAGCCAAACTAAAAAGTGATTTTCAAATAAAGATTTCATTTAAGTTTTTAGTTTTTGCTGGTGTTCCTTCCTGGCGGTGGTGGTATGTTCTAACTCACTCTCAGTGTTTAAAATTTAGCACGTGATTAGTTGGTGTGGCGTTAGCTAATTTTCGCTTCGTTTCGTTTGCCTTCAATTCAATTCGTGTTTATAAAGTCAGTCATATGATCATCATCAGCCAGTGAATTGAGTACGAGCCGAAGAAGAGGAGTCGCATGGAGTGGAATGTAGGGAGTTGTTTGCTTTGTTTTCAATTTCTCACCTTGTGTGTGTGTGTCGAACAACCAATCGAAAATGAAATCGTCAGAAAACGAGCGAAAACAAAATAAACAATTCGAAAAAATTGTTTAAAAAATCAAATTCCTACAATGACTGCTGCTGCTACATAATACGAATGAGATTTTTTGTTTGCTTTAAAAAAACTCTCCCTTCAACACCACCCAAACATTTGACACCGCTCCTCTCCATACCACCATACCACTACTGCTAGTGGCTCCACACCCAGAATCAGTTTTGAACGCTCCATGCTCCGCTGTATGTTTCCATGCGTTTGAGTACTTACGACACCAGCGACAGACAGACAGACGGACGCATGGACAGACAATATCTCCCGTCCGTCGTCGTCGTCGCCGTCATTGTATCTGTGTGTGGCAGTGTACTGCTGCTGCTGTTGTTGTTAATTCGTTGATGTCTTGTCATTCCAGGGCTCTTCTTAACACGCACACGGCCCATCTCTCTCTATGTGTGTGTGTGTGTGTGTGTGAATACAAGTTGTCTGTCTGTCTGCCCCTGTATTGGTGCGATGAGTACGAGTTTCAGCCAACACACAGTGGCGGTTTTGCCATTTTTACTCAATAATGATCATGTGATTCGTGAAAACATTTTTACTAGCTCATATTCAAAGCAAAGCTTTTGATTTACAATAATCGAAATATGAGTGGAAAACTTTAATTAAAAATTGCCTGGAGTTTAATTCTCCCTTTGCCGATCTAAACATTAACCACCCCCCCTCCTAAAACTCAGTTCGTTAACTGAATTTGAGAAAAATATTGTGTTTCTGATCACGTATTGGATGTTGGCAGAGAGAGAGAGAGAGCGAACGAGAGATAGGTCATGTGATGTTTTGTTTTTTCACAAAAGTTCTAAAGATTAGTTAGTATAAATATTAGTATAAATACTCGTGAGTTGCTGGCTTAAAGTGTCAACACAAAACAAATGCCAGTTACTGTCATGGGACTTGGGACTTCCAATTAATTTATGGCGGTATTAAATAATATACATAAAAAAGTATTTAATTAAAATCGTTTTACTTTCTAAAGTAAATTTGAGATTGAAATTAATCTTAATTGGATATTGCTAATTAGAATTTCAATTGAGATCTTCCATTTGAAATAAAGGAAATACAGGAAAATAAAGAGGTTAAAATACATTACATAGTTGCTACTAAAACTACAATATAATTGTTTGAGTTTGATTTTAGTTTGGACTTCTTTAAAATTAGTTCCTTCTTAATGATCAGTTTACATAATTTGAGGAACACTTTAACTTAAAATTCAATTGTACTACTGCCAGATGAGACAAATGAGAATTTTAAATAATTCTCATTACATTCGCGAGAGAAAAGTGCGAGCAATACAACATTCACATAGAATAAAGTTTGAAGGCTGTAATCAAGAGAATACTAGGCAATTAAGAGACTTGATAGGGTGACAGCACAGGCATGCAAAATGTTTACTTCGGCTTTTGTACCATTCAGCTAATAAAATTGTACTTTTCCGGCCCTTATTGTACCAAAATATTTTTAATATTTTCCGGCCCTTATTGTACTAAAATATTTTTAATATATGTTGCAAAAAGAGCATTGGCCTTTAACCTGAGTTTTTCAATGTTTGATTAGGGTTTGTATTTTCCCGTGCATTTTATTTCCCGGGAAACGGAAATTATTTCTTCAATTTCCCGGGATCCCGGGACAGCACGGGAAATCGTCAATATACTGTTTACCATGAGTTAAGCTTATTTTTTCCAATGAAACATTCACATTTTATCAAAGTAAAATAAATATATATTTCACAACGAACCTGTTACAGAATTCATATAATAAAGCGCAATGTGAGATCAATTCAAACATCTTTTCAAGTTTCAAAATTAATTAAAGATCAGATATTTCTTATTTTATTGGAAAATGTGGACGCGACGGAGAACGATCGTTCACATTAAAAGTGAGTAGAGCATTAAATGAAATGTTTGTTCTTTGTCCTGTCGCTTTGAAAACTTTAAATTCTTTATTTTTGGCGTTCGGATACATGCCCAAAATCTATTTTCCCGGGTTTTATTTTTTTCATATAGAGCTTGATAGGAAAAATCCGAAAAAGTGGATTTTGAGTCTAAATCAGAAATCAGCATATTTGACATACCTGATTAAAAGCTATGTGATCTAAATTTTCATACAACATTTTTAATTTTATTGTGGAAATGATGGAAAAAATATGCGAAGAAATGTGTAAAATTTTCTACTGAATTCCCGCGGGATTCCCGTATCCCGGGAAATGAAAAATGTGCGAATTCCCGGGTTGCAAACCCTAGTTCTAATTTGGCACATGAACCTTACTTAGTCTAGCCACTAAAATTTCCAAAATGATCTAAATCTTGATTAATTCCTTAAATACAATTTTCATTAATAAGAGCTTAAAAACGCAATATTTCTGAGATATTGCTTTTTGCTTAAGTACATCATGGGATATCACATAGTAGAAGAGTTTAATGATATTTTCACACTAGCCACCATGAAATCTATTTCAAATCAAAATTAAAGTGTTAAATTTCAATGGGTTTTGAAATTGAATCTATGTAATTGATACGATATATTGTCGCATATTAATAAAAATAGAGGCTCATTCTGGATCTAATCTCTATTAATCTAACATATTCATTAAAAATTTTATCTGAGAGATCTCCGTGTCAGCAATATTGCAACCTCGACGCAGTTAAGCCCTCTGTCAACTATTACAACAATTCAGATGATATAATACTATAATTTTCTAACCGAGTGTGGTCCAATTCATGTTCTTTGGTTTTAAGACAAAAAACATTCGACTTGTCTCTTGAGGTGCGGTTCAAAACAAGTCCTTTGAAACCGATTTCACGTCATATCCTTTGATACCAATCCTAGAGTTAAATTCCATAAAAATATTTACTAGCTCAATAGAACAGGCCAATATTGACATATTTTTTGATATTTAATATTGAAAAATAATGGAGATAATGCCTGATAACTTATTTTTTCAATTCATAACATTAACGAATTATTATATAACGAAAAAATATTGATTACCTTAAATACTATTAAATTCAATGTCACTGATTATTTCATATCCTTAACAAATAGACGACAAATTATTTATTTTCGAAGATGATGCGACTGCCTACTTGTTCAGCAACATAATCACGATATTTTGGCACGAATGCCAATTTTTTGGTAATCTTACATACAAGCAAAAACTCCTGATCCGCTATCAGCAGGTTAGCAAGTGAGAGATGCAATATCCCTCGCTTGCTAATCTGCATATTAAGCGGTGATTTTTGAGGGGATGTCTCGAATTAGAGCAATTACTGGGATGTAATAATGACATGTCTAGTTTAAAAATAAAATGTCTTGAACATATGACTATTTTCATGATAGCCGCATGCTCTACGAAAGTAATGCGATATGTTCGTCATTTGCTTATTAAAAGCAAGAAGAGAGCGTATTCTTCCATTTGGCTTCTTTTATTGCCACCGAATCATGCAGAGCTTCACCTTCATTCAGCTATCCGAGTTTCAGCAATGTTTACTTTATAAGCGCTCTACAAAGGGTGCACTGCTTTCAAAATCTATATAATCCCATACAGATTTGACATTTGAAAATGGACCTTATGTCATTTCTGCTAGATTTCGCATGCAGTGTGACAAGTCTATAAGAGCGTTTTTTTGGTCATTTTATACTTTATCAGGTATGCTCTGACTTCTTTCTACATTGGTTTCAAACCACTGATTTTTTTGGTTTCCTGTTTATAAATTTGATATACGGCTTCAAAAAATCTAGATTATTGAACAAATCTCTTCATTTACACGGTCTAAGTATAATTTGATTTAAGAAGAGAAATTTCGAAGTCAAATCCAATTTCAAAAACAAGAAACCACGAAAAAATTAGTGAGTTGTTTTGACTAGAAAAGGATCTCTGTTTGAAGAAATAATATACAATTTCTAGAGAGAAATGTCTGATATGGTAGAATTAGTGAAATTCCATTTGTAGATGATCAACTGATTTTATCTGGTATACGATTGTAGTAGTCTGAAAAGTCTATTATAATTACGGAATAAATGGGGAGGGCCTATATCAAACTGATGTGAGCCAAATTTGAAGAAAATTGGTTAAAATATTAGGTATATTCAGTTAGCTTCTTTCAGAGAAGAAAATACCATCAAATAAAATATCGTTTATTTATTATACCGAGAATTAATTTATTATCTCTCATATTATAAAATTGACTAAATATTATTATAGCAAGCCTTAGGGACTTTTTCCTATTTTATTTCCATTAGCTCATTAAGTTATCCATATGTGTGTGTAGTCGCGTTCCTATATACGAGTAAACTACGATAATCGTATATCAGAATTTTTGTACGTAGCCAAACGTCCATCCATACTCCATACCCACACACTATGTAAACATTGCGACAGCTTAATGTTGATTTAATGAAATGTTTACATAGTAAGTTGTGACTGGTATAAACCAGGTGATGCATGCCCGCTGCCTGTAAATTTAACTAACCTCAAGAGAACGTGTCTTAATTAAAGCTATTTATGTAATTGTGCTGCATTGGAAATGCCAATGAGAAGTTCAAACAATTAATGTCACATTTGTGAGGAAATCGGAATTCTTAGTACCTACACCCAGAAAACTGTTGGTTTTTATTTACCATGTTAACATTTTCGCTTATATAGTGGACAATAAACGCTCTTTTTCATGAAGTGCATTTCTTCAAAAACTTGACAGCATTGTCGAACAACACAAACTGGAAATGATTACAAATACACTCAGAAAAACAGCATTCCTAAATTTAAGAAAAATACGTACTCCAATTTAGTTCAACAATTTCATTCCAGTAAAAATTTCCTTCAAAGTAGGAAAATTAACTAAGTATGAGTAAATTTTTCTTATTTCAAAGTCAAAGTAAATATTTCATTTACTAGAAATAAGAAGTAAGAAAATTCTTACAATTGAGTTAATTCATACTAACTAAAAAGAGACTTTTTTTCTTAAAATTAAGTTAATGTGTTTACTGAAATTTATGCTGAGTTCTTCATACATTTAAGTATTAATGAACTTATAAAAAAACACTTCAAATGGTTTAGAAATATTCTTGAATATTATTATAAGAAGCAGCCTTCGCAGCAATCATGGAGTAATAGATTATCTCTTTATTGCAGAGGAAACTTTTGAGAAATATTTCATGTTGTCCTTTATTGTATTAGTTTTGCATACTCTGAAGCAAAATCATTTGTTTGAATTATTTTAGTTAAATTGAACTTATTTTAAGTTCACTTTCCATTCCTTGTATCAAGTAAAATTTTCCTCAGTTTAAATAAAAATTTACTTATTTTGAGGGAAAAATCAGCAAAATTGTCCTCAATTTGAGTAAAAAGTAAAATTTACTTAATTTTACTTTGGAAGTAAGTTTTTAATATTTCCAAATTTTGTTCGAGCGTCAAAGTAAAGATAGTTCAAATTTACAATATTATTTTTTATGGCCCACCCTATATAACTCATTCCTGTATATAACCAAGAGAACGAATATATACAAACATGAACGTCGCAACCTTGATCCACGTATACAAGTTGCTACTGAAAAAAATAAAATTGAATAATTTTTTTTGAACTGCATCTATATTTAAATAGAATGCAAATTTATTTTTTTTCAATACTAATTTGCTGAGTGCAACTCAAAGAGAGACGAATTAATTATGCCTGACTTTTTAAGCATGAACGCGCCACAACCTTGATTGTTGCCACACAAATAACATTATAATTTAAATCAATCAATTTAAGATATAAACTAAATTTGTCACCCACTTTGAGGCTAATTTCTTTGCTTTTGTTCTTCTTTGTTATAATTCAAATTTATTTGATAGTAGATAGTGCTAAAAATGTTTACACTTTCCAACATTGGAAAACTTAAGTGCTCAATATAAATGACAGCTTAACGCAAACACGTCAAATTTACTACATATTTCCAGTGCTTCTTAAATCTCTTGAACCATTTGTCACTTTCGATGACATGTCATCCATCAACAATTCGTTGCCGGGCATACTTTGAAAGAAGTCTTCAATTTCTATTTTGATTGATATGTGTCTCTTCTAACACTCATAGGTATTCACTCATTGGGTATTCTTCGGAAACGAGCCACTACAGATAAAGGCCACTCCTCGCTAACCCAAATACAACGAGTAGATAGAAACATCCGCGTCGAAATATTATGTTACTATGAATAATCTTATCTCGAGATAAGTTTTATTTTCAATTTAAAACTATACTGATATTCAGAGGTCTAAGTTAATTTACAACTTGCTAGCTAGTCTTTCGAATTAATCCTTGTAATCGAAATAAGTTTACGATCCATAGTACAATAGTCGTTAACTTTAAAATGTCATCGTCTTGACTGAAATGTGACTGACAAGATTGGCCTGTGCTAGCCATCCACTCAATATATACATACATATTTTAATTAGGGTGCTCAGAGTTATGGTCAATTGGCCATTTTAAACATTGAAGTTTGTGCTAACTGAAATTTGGGTTTCACGCCCTATTGTTTAACTCATAATGTAAACGTAGCATTACAATTGCAGTAATGTTAGTAGACGAGATTTAATTACCCTGGTCTAAATATTGATTGTGGTTGTTGTCGATAGTTCGAAGTGCAAACAATATGTAAATACGTAGATCTTAGCCATCGCATGATGTTATGTGAAAACTGGGTCAAAAATACTCTTACTAATAGCGTTTTCAGACTGCATGCGAAATCTAGTTGAAATAACATAAGGTTAACAAATGCCAGATCCCATACAAATTTGACATTTGTAAATCGACCTTATGCCATTACAAACTGAAATCAAATGTCAAATGTGTATGAGATCTGACATTTGTAAATCGATCAGTACGACGGCACGACTATGTCCCTATTTAGACGACTTTAAGTCGTATGAATTTACATTTGCTTGACTTTTTTCCTTTCGTCGTGTGTTAAAAACATTATAAATTTGAAGATTTTGCACACATTTCAATTTCATGACCTTTCTACCCCGAATGCTTCTCTACGTCATTCGGAAGTCATGACTATTGAGTCAAGTAAAAATAGTCACCGTGTAAATTGGGTCTATCGCCACAAATGTTACGCGGCAATCACGTCTGCGAGCGTCTTTATTCAGTTCAGTTATCAATGAATAGATGACAAGTACGTGTAGCGGTCCTGAATGCATTGTTTTTTAAGAAATCATACTGATTTCTTCGTATACGAATAAGGTGTGGTAGTATTTCCCATCTTAAAATTATAAATATGAATTTATTTGTAATAAAGTCGGTTCATTGAACGCGTTACGACGACACTCGCCTCCGATAACTGGAACTTATTTTTAACCATTTTTTTTTTCATTTATTTCGTTGTTGTTATCGACCACCATAACTCCCTCCTCCCTTTCCGCTGACGTCATATGACGATTACATTATATTTTAAAACTTCCAAAGAACAAATCTTATCCAAAATTAAATCCAGCAAAGAAACAAGGTTCGCTGTCAAAATATTGTTTATGATTCACAGGCAAAAAAGAGGAATGCGACAGCGAATATTTAACGCTTATCGCTTATAAAGAGTACGCTCGTGAATACTGACGCGGGGTACTTATAACGACGACTATCAGTATTTTGATTTAGATACGAATAAACGAATAACGTAACGAATATTTATACATATTTATTATGTACATAAGAGTGTACGGACTTTCCCTATCCACTCGAACGATATCAGCAAGCTGTAGCTAGTCATGTTGAATATTTGAAATATTATACTAGAAATATGAACTTTTTATTATGATTTCCAGAACAGAAAGTGATTTACGGCTATTCATCAACATCATCTAAAAGTAGGTTTTGTCGGCAACCAACCTTTTCAACCAAAAAAAATCAAAAAGTGTTGGATTTTAATTGGAAAATGGTCTTATCTAAAGTTTAGAGCTAACGTTCGTGAAGAATCAAAAATTCACCAGATAAAATACTACATTTTACGCCTGTTTCACAACAACAACCAGTCACAAGCTTACGTCAGGAATTTGGTTATCTCCCTTACGTTAAGGGAGCGAAGTGGAATAGAGAAAAAAATTGGTTAATTCCATATATTTTGATGGGCATCACTTTTTTTCTAATTGGGGCGCATTAAATACGATTTTGTGAAGTTTTTTTTTAGTAGTCTTTTCAGACTGCATGTGAAATCGAGCTGAAATGACTTAAGGTCGATTTACAAATGTCAGATCCCATAAAAATTTTACATTTTTAAATCGACTTTGAGCTGAAATCACTTGATTTCATATGCAGTCTGAAAAGGCTATAAAATAAACTATTGTATTGCACAATGCTGGTGGATGCGTTCCATCTTTGAAACTTCATTTCACAGTTTTAAATCTTTATAGTTGCCAAACAAATGGTAAATAACGTGGTAACCGTAAACTTAAAAGCTTGATAACGTTGCCACATTTCACAGTTGCCATTAGGCGTATTCGGTTAGGCTTACCAGCTTAAGATCAAGAAACTTGATAAGATGACAGCATTGTTACTCTCTAGTTTGTCTTAAATGGATCAGTTTGGTCTCTCCTAGACGGACTCTAGAGAAGGCAATTAGTTTTATAATATTTTATTTTAGCAAGTCTTGCTTCACAAACCCTACATTGACATCCAGAAAATAACACACCACCTGTATATGGATGTTACCTTGTTACCGGATCACGGATCAGGTAATGTCGACCATATGTTCGATCTTCAACTTGCCAGCATCAGCTGATGTCGATCATATGGTCGATGTTCAACAACCACTAAGCATGAGGCAAGCAATTTTCTTGTTAAGCGAGTAAATGTCATACAAATATTAAGTTAGTAGATTCAATCGAACAGGCCTATTGTTTGAAACACACACCTAATTGTGTTCCGGACCTCACCCATTTGTGACCATTTTATCGTTGTCGGGAAATGAAACCAAAGAAAAAAACATCCGATATTTTATTATTGGAATTGTTATCTTATTGGTCAAACTTTGGGACTTTTATTGACATTTTAGTGTTTCATAACGAGATTTCCGAAAACATTTACCATATCTAATAATAAAATTAAATATTTTCGACTGACCATTGGAAATTGACATTGATTAGAAGCACCCAATAACATTCGAAAGATGTTTTAATGGTGAATATCCCAAAAGAAAAAGGTTGCAAATCAGTGATCTCTTCCTTTTAGTTTATAAATAACCAAAAATTCAGCTAAGCCTCTACACTGAAAGAATCAATGTTTGTGTCAATGGAAGTCAGTCGACGTAGCCCGTGGATATTGGAACGAATAACTTGTCGTAATCAACACCAGAAGACTTTTCAACGATTTTCCGGATCATCGTCTAAACTTTTTCAATCATATGTACCCCTAGGAGCGGTACATCAAAGGTGGGGAAAAGGGGTAAAAATACACAAAAAGCCCAAAAACTGCCTCGGAGTCGCCTCCATGCGGATTAAATGTAAGACTGACCCCCATTAATTTTCCTTTCCTAATATTTTTTCTGAATACACATACCACTCCTTAAAGAGGCTCCCATACAAAAATTATTTTTTTATAAAAGTTGCCGCCACTGCTTTTACTGGCGCAAGAAGGCCGCTGGTGGAGTCAAATTTATTACTGAACCCCAATACTTTTCAACCTCTGCATCTTTTCTAGCCATACGTACCTTTTATTTTGAACCCTTAAGGTGACCCTATACATTTGTATTTCCTTATTTTTTATGACAACAAGGCCCAAAACTGCACCGGAGTCGCCCCTAGAGAGGAGACATGTAAGACTGGTGTTCATTATTTCCTTAAACATACTTACCCCCTATCCTCACCTTTTAAGGGGGAGGGTTGATAAACTACCTATTAAGCTTAAGGGTGCTAATATAAAAAAGCCAGATTTTTATAAAGTTTGCTGCCACCGCTCTAGGGGAGTCAAATGTACAAAATGATACCGCATTGTTATAGTCATCTATTAATTCAATGCATCTATCGGTGAACATAAAAGTATTTGCCAGATCTCTATGGCAATTTTTTTCTAGTCTTTATTTGATACTTCTTTATGACATTTAATGAAATACAATCGAAAGTATAACATGAACATTTAGAGCTATATTTGACTTACTCTAATAAACAATGAATTGAATACGCCACTTGTCAGCAGAATACGTTGTCAATAATACATAGTATCTTAGTTGTTTAGAGAATGTCAATGCTTGCTCATAGCATTTACAGTGACTGGCAGAGCATTGTATGACATAAAGTTAAAAATACAACAACATTCACACATAAAATTCATAATAATAGAAACAATTAAACGGAATTGTCAATTAACCGTAACTGACAATGTAAGTGAAAATTACATTTGAATAATTATTTTAATAAATTAAATTAAATCATCTATGAAATTGTCAAGTTTTAAGAGTTGTCAGATTTTGAAAATTGTTTTACATATAAACAGTTTACATTCCAACGTACTTTTTTAACGGACACAAGCACTGTTCACACATAAAGATTTACATTTTTAAATAAATTAAATCTTTAAATTTAAATTTTAATTAAAAAGTACTGATTATTTTTTCAAATTTGTGGTTTTATTGGAAATGTTGAACTTTGTCATTTGATAATGGAAGACAATGCCATTCGTGTGACTACCACGACTGGCTCGGCAGTCAACCAACCGATCAACCCAATTTTTCAGTGTATGGCCCAATGATGCCACCAGCCCAAAATCCACTGCAAACAGTGACTCGTTGTGGATGCTTTGGCTTCTCAATAGTCACGTGTGGCTTCTCTGAATCCCATATGCGGCAATTTTGCTTATTGACATAGCCACCGTGATGAGAATGAGCTTCATCTGAAAACACGAACATTTCTTATAGTTTGCGTTAAAGACTCACTACTATGGAAGTAGGTTTTTACTTTGGAAATAAGTGTAAACAGCACTGTACAGAGACAAACCTCGTAGGTTCCTTTGAATCGAACCATTCGACCTTGGAATTTTAACTTGAATATTCTGCACTGTGAATTACTTGAACCAATAAATTGATTCATATTCGTCGAGTGAAGAATGGTTTAAATTATTTTGTAATTCCCAAAAAGGGTTACATTGCTTCGGTTGTTGTGAATCGTGAAACCGCCCTAGTTTAACAATACTCAGACATTTGAGTGTAACGACGTACACAAACAAAAAACCCGTAAAATGCCAGAGACGAGTCGAATATTGGACACAGAGTCACCACTACACTGCTACTGCTGCTCAATTAAATGATTGAAAATTGGCTTTTTATTGAAGTTTTATTATTGTCTCTACACTGCGAACAACTAATTTAGTTTTTTTTTGTGTTTTTTGTTATTGAGTCCATTTATTCTCATCGCCGTTCTGTACGGCCGGCAGAAATAATGACTGAAAACACACAAGAATTTTTAACATTATTAATAATGGCTTTCAAAACAATTGTTGTACATAAAGGGAGATTTTTTAAGAGCTTGATAACTTTTTTTAAAAAAAAACGCATAAAATTTGCAAAATCTCATCGGTTCTTTATTTGAAACGTTAGATTGGTCCATGACATTTACTTTTTGAAGATAATTTCATTTAAATGTTGACCGCGGCTGCGTCTTAGGTGGTCCATCCGCTTAGTCCAATTTTGGCATTTCCACGTTTTTGAGTAACAGAGACCCAATTGGTGCGAACGGCGACGAATCGAAAATTGGTGGTCATCATTAACACTGGCCGATACAGCTGCGATATTTTCTTCAGTTCGCACTCTACGTAAGCGTGTTGGTGGTTTAATGTCCAACAATGTAAATTTGGTGCGAAATTTAGTCACAATAGCCCGAATAGCCGCTTCAGTGGGTCGATTAAACTGACCATAAAATGGAAGCGCGCAATGAACTTTCTTAACAGAGCACGCATTTTGATAATAAAATTCAATAATTTGCAAGCGTTGTTCGTTTGTAAGACGATTCATGATGAAATGTCAAAGCATACTGAGCATCTTTCTCTTTGACACCATGTCTGAAATCCCACGTGATCTGTCAAATACTAATGCATGAAAATCCTAACCTCAAAAAAATCACTCTTTATATTCGGTGGAGATGTTTCGTTTTTAATTTCAGTTCAGTTGGGTTTCAGTGTTTTTTTTTTTTTTTGAGGGAATAATAATTGCTTTAATTCACACAAGCGCACACGAGGGTGAGGGGACGCACATGACTGGAATAAACTAACATTTCCATTAACTCGTTTGCACTTAGTTGGCGATCGAACCGAAAAGCAGGAAATGTTTTACAATAATCAAGGTTGCATAAGGTGGCGATGGGGAAGGGGGGAGTGCTATTTTTTTCTTTTTATTAATTGTTACTTAATACCTGCATTAAATAACCTACCTGGAAGCAATATTTAAACTAGTGTTCATCCGAGTCACATTTCGTGTTTACACGCATTCATGTCAAATATATAGAGCCCAAATAGATGGAATATTCAGCCGTTGAATATATGGTGAATGCTTACAATTTTTGAGCCACGTTCAGCCTCTGCGATTCTAGGTCTTTGTTCCTGTTTAGAATTCTAGATGAAGTGATATTAAAATGTTCAAATATATTCGTTACAATACCATTTTTTAAATATATTTTTTATGTTGTTTGAGGACGACGCTTTTGTTTTTGACACAAATACTTACCAAACAACATTTTATAGGACAATTGTGGGTTCGGTTTTTTTTTATAGAATTAAATATCTTCAAATTCAACAGAATTCAAATTCTATACATTCGCCGAACAATATTAGAACAAAGTTTGTTTTAATTCGCAAAAAAACGAAACATGTTTTGTAAGCAATTAAATATATTCAATATTTTTGAAAGTTGAATACTCTCACGTCTGACTGACTACATACGCAAGTATGTACTTTATATATATATTTTTATTTTTTGTTATTATCATTTTGTTGAAAACTTGTTTGCATTCAAAATGCTCTAACAACATTCATAAGCAAATACGAGCAGAATAAATCTGGCATATAATTGAAGGTTGTTACTAAAAAGCAGCAACAATTGCAACGCATGATATTTAAATAGCCTGACTGACTGCCTGACTCAAGCCGCAAAATGGTCTCTGACACAAAAATATTTGCCTGATATCGAGTGAAATGTTGTTGTCGTTGTTCGAATTTCTTGAGATTTTGTTCTGAAAATAAACATAAAACTGAAACCACTTGACACCGTAGCTCTAATTAGTCATAATCAAATCATATGATCCGATGAGTTTGTTTGCCGTACTCTCCGGTTTGCACCGGAGATAAGGCAAACAGGCACATGATCTGATCTGATGGCTCAGATAAGAGTGCCGTGTGATAAAGACAACATCATTTGAGTTTAACAACAAAATATGATTTGTTTGATCTTTAAATGAAAAGTAACGGAATTGCGTAAAACAATTATTGTTCAAATATGTATGGACATTAGGCTGTAACGAAATTAAAAAAATGCTTTGATTATAATTGTTGAAAAAAGTTGGAATAAAATAAATAATAAAAATGAAATTAAAAATAAAAATCAATGAAAATAAAATAAAATAAAAACTAAAAATAAAATAGAAATAAAAAGAACTTTATAAAAAGAAAATAACATGATATATTGATGGTCGAAAATATGAAGAGAACTACACTCAAAGTAATTTGCTAGTAAAAGAAAGTAAAAATACTGCTGAAAAAACAGATTTTCTGCTGAAAAAATGACAGCAGATTGTCCCTGCTAAAATAGCAAACAGTTGTCTGCTGTTTTTTTGGAACAAAATTATACTTATATCTTGAAAAGTAAATTATATCATGAAGGAAAAAACGTTATCTTGAAACTTTAAGCATATGTAGGTATAGAATAGTATGGTATATAAATATAAAGAAACGAAGAGCAAATCTTTGTTTTAAATTGTTATGTTTATTTTTTAATTCAAAATTCCTATTCCTACCCTTAATCGTCATTGCCATATTTTACAAAAATACGCATTCAAATAACTCTTAAAACAGTTAACATTTTAAGATTTATTGTACAAATAATATAAATTATCTCGAACACTAAAAAATTCTACATTTTTTATACAATATATATATATAATATAAATATTAACGATTATAATAATATATATTTCAGAAATATCTATCATATCTCGTATTTTTTTAACGTATCGTATCACTATCATTATGATTAACCCACTGAAAGCCAATTGAACCAATTAGATATATAAACAATACTTTTAGAAAGAAAGTTATTACATGTAACTAATATTACTTGAAAGATATTTTTTATTATAGTCATATTGTCACGAGCTAATAGAATTTGAAGTTCCGCCAGCCTGAATGGCTTTTAACTCCAGAACGCTCATTCTGTATCTTATTTGTATATTTTAATTAACAGCAGTAAGTTAAGTTAGCAGCAGCTATCATCATTTGAAGAAAATTTTAATAATTGAGCTTGATTTATTAAAATTTTTTTCAAAGAATTTTGGATATATTTTTTAAATTTGTGTGGAAATTTTTTATGAATTTAAAAAAAATATTATTTTTTTTACTAAATTTAAAATTTTACCCGATTATATGTTGAATTAAATGTAGTTATGATGTCTACAAATTTTTTGAATTACACTTTCACATGAAAACAGTGGTTTATGAATAGCCTCAAAATAATTGGGGAAAATTATTAAAAAAAAAACTATTTTTGTGGGCACGAAAAAATCATAAAACATAGAAAAAAATTTGAAAAATAAAGTATTTTGTTTTATTTTTTTCTTACTTATATGTAAAAAATCTATGGGTAAATGTAGAAGTTTATAGACGTAATATCATTTTAACTAATATTTTTTAATTTTAATTAATTTTTATCGAAAAATCTATTTTTACTGGCACGAAAAAATCGGAAAAAGTATTCTATTTTATTTTTTAATAACTAACATTGTAACGCAAATTACAATGTTTATATGTAAAAACACTACGGATAAATGTAGAAGTTATGTCACTCTCTGTAGACGCAAAAGATTTTTGTGTAAATGATAATTTTTTAATTTTTGTTTAAAATATATAAAATAATATATTGTTTTTATATTTTGCTTCTACAAAGAGTATAATAACATTTATCCATAGATTTTTTAAATATTTTTTGCATTAGAATATTAGCTATTAAAAAATGAAACAAAATTTTTTTCCGACTATTTTTCATGATTTTTTCGTGTCAGCAAAAATATATTTTTTTTTTCGAAAAAAAAATTAAATAATATTGTTTTCTCAATTTTTTTCTATGTGAAAGTGTAATTCGCAATATTTGTAGCCATCGCGGTGTTATCGTAATTATATTTAAAAAATGAGAGTAGGTACAAAGGTACCTAGGACGAAAATATTATTTTTTTTACGTAATTATTATTGAATTTTTCATGATATTGATAGTGCATATTTGTTATAAATTGTATATATCTTTGTTTAGTGTTTATCCCCTGATGATGGTTGACGAAGGCAACCGAAATATTGGGAAAATAAAATAGAAATAAATAATAAACAACACCACCAGTTTTTTTCATGGCCTCAAGCTGAACCAATCAATAAGAAAATATTAATTTTAGTAAAAATTAAAAAAAAAATATCCATAAAAAATTTTGTGTTGATTTTATATTTTTTCGGCTTGGACACAAAAATTGTCTTTTTTGTTTATTAGTGTAAGTGTCCGGGCTTCTTGTTAGTGTAAAACATAAATATTTCCACTAATCAGCTGTTTTGAGGCATTTGGAGAAGGGTTACCATTTTATTGAAATGGACCGACAAGCATGAAAATATTATGAATCATTAAATATAACATCTAATTCATCTGTATAAAATTCTTTTAATTTCTGGATTATTTTATGGCACTTCTTAGAAATGCAGTCATAAAAATTGATAATTTATTTATGATTTGTATGCTTTCACTTGTACTCAAGTCACAGTTTACACTTTTCCACTTTCAAATAAAAAAGTCGCTCATCTCAGACAGAGTTGTGTCCTTCTGCTTTTCAAGGTCTTTACAACATAGATTTAAAAGTAATGTTGGCACACTACATCTACTTCTTCAAAGTTTAAAATTAACACATAGTTATTAATTTTAATAAAAAATATAGAATTGTTATTAATTAACGACAATACGGTTGGGATAACTAAGCTGTGATAACAAGAACGTAAATAAAATGAAAAAATAATTGATCACATTGTCGCCAATAGCAATATAATGGTGTATGTGTATAAACAAATTTTGAAAAAAATATATGTATATATTAAAATTTTCAAATTTTGGATGTAGAGACTATGTCTACAAATATCAAAATAAAATAATTTTTTGCAAATGTCTTTATTATAGTCTATATTATAAATGTCTATATTATAGTTGGTGACAATGTGAAAATATAATTATTTATTTAGAGTAAAAAAATTAACAATTTATTAATGTTTTTGTTTATCGCAGCTTGTTATCCAGGCTTAAAGCAAAACAGTACTAATACTACTCAAATAATACTCAAAATACAAATTTATTTTTTCACATTGTCGCCGACAATAATATAAATATTTGCATCAAGAAAAATTTTCAAAAAATATCTTGTGTTGATTTGACCAACACTGGATAATTATCCAAAATTTGACCAACACTGGATAATTTTCAAAATTTATTTTCATACACACATTGATAGTGCTGTTGGCGATTTTAAATGAAATATTAAATTTTTATTTAGGTTTTTCTTTACCGCTGCTTGATATCCAGGCTTAAAGAAAAACAGTCCTAATATTGAATGAGTTTTTCCTTGAATTAATAACTACTTGGACATACATAATGAGAAACCTTCTCTCAATCCCCCTCGCGCCCTTTACACACACACTTATTTTTTCTGCTATCGATGCGATGCGACCTAATGTCTACAAATATGCATGCATATGTACATTAGGGCGTACCTCAAAAAAAAAAGTTCGCCGTACACCTTCGAATATGAAGTATTATTGAAAGGTAGTTTCAAAAAAAAAATTTTTATTTTTTTATGCCGAACGTAGGGGTCGCGCTTTTACATTTTTCTATATAACTTCTGCATTTATAAACTGATTTTAAAGTGTGATACATCGATCTTGTCTCGACGAGGCCGATTTTTTTGTCTTTGAAGTCATTGAGCTCAAGCACCCCCTTCTCATCTCATTTGCTACTACCCTAATGTACCACTCTAATATCAGAAAATTAAAGCTCGCATAAAATCATGAAACTCTTCCTAAGGAGGAATGTCGATTATCAAAAAAATCGGCCTCGTCGAGACAAAAACATCGATGTATCACACTTTAAAATCCGTTTATAAATGCAGAAGTTATGTAGAAAAATGTAAAAGCGCGGCCCCTACGTTCGGCATAAAAAAATAAAAAAATTTTTTTTGAAACTACCTTTCAATAATACTTCATATTCGAAGGTGTACGGCGAACTTTTTTTTTACTTGTAACCTGGTACGCTCTAATGTACATACGTATGAGGCCGTGTGCCTGTTTGTACTTTATATTTCTGAATCAACAAACAACATGATAACTTAATTAAATAATTGAAATTCGAACAAGAACGAAAAGCCAACAGCAGCAGCATCATCTAGAGAATAGAACGAACCCACAATTCAATGGCATCTTATAATCGCCACCAAGTAGTCACTTGGAAACGAAAATCATTTTTCCATGCACAATTGTTTAAGAATTTCATATAAATTATATACACAGACTTGCGGCGAAATGATGATGATCACGAGTGATAATTATAAGAAAGGAATATTTTAATGTTTCAAAGTGAGAAAAGCAAAATAAAAAATGAAAATAGGATTCAATGTTTTCAATTCATTCGTTATCATGTTTTGTTAAAATCGCTGGAGCTATGCTATTCCATATGAAAATATCTTTCAATTTTAAAATTAAGAATATTTTGATCACATTTGCGGTTAGGTGGCCCTAAACTTCAGGTTTTAAATTGAGACTTTAAAACAAAAATATTTCCATACAGCTCACATGACCACAATACTTCCAATTTACAGTATTTTTATATAATATTCAAGTTCATGAACCACAATAATCATCAATGTTTTGTTAGATTTGTTGTAAATAAAACGATTATCCTTCCGCCGTTAAATGATATTGTCGCATGCCCCTTGGCTTGCTCCTAATAAAATATTTATACCACACAAAACAAAACTTTTTTTTTTGATTATATTATTGTCCGTTTACGAGAGCCCATAACAATGTGTCACGCTATTTAAACATCGTAAGTTTGCTCTAGACAATTACACAGGCTTGCAAAAAACACACACACACACACTCATTTTCACAATTGTAATAATAATAAACAATTCCGATATAATTCAGAAAGAAAGAATAAGCGAAATAAAAGTTATCAATTTTTCTGAGTGTAGAACTCAAAGTCAACAACAAAAATGTGTCCATAGAAGGCAGGCCTGTGTTTGTATTGCCTTAATAGGATGTGGAAATTGTTTTAGTCATTTTTACACATGACCTTAACGCTAACTACCTCCGACTTATTCATGCAACCGTGGAGGCATGAGGTTAAATAATAGCATGAATGTTATCTGAAAATGGCCATCAGAATGTGGACATTGAATAACTTTTAATATTAATAATTTAGAAACAAATTTGGTAACTAAACCGCTGAGGCGATAGGTTGGGGCATCGACATTGACCCTCTATTGCAAACACAGAAAAATATAATAATTATATATTGAGGAAAACTATATTAATAGATCTGTATTGTGAAAGCATTTTTGGTAATTACACTATGCAGCAAAAAGGAAAAATTTTGTGTCCAAGCAAAAAAATATTTTTTGTCAACACAAACAATTTTTAACTAAAATTAAAATTTTCGTCGTAGCAACCTTTAACATAGGTACTCTCCTTTTGGATATATTGGTCCGATCGCACACGCTTATATTTTCGATTAAAGGCAATTATGATGTAAACAAATGGTGCGAATTACACTTTAGTATAGAAACAGTAGTTTAGGAATAGCCTCCAAAAAATTGGGATTTTTTTTTTTCGAAAAAATATTTTTTTTTTCGAAAAAATATTTTTTTTTTTCGAAAGTGCCAAAAATTGAAATTCTAGTAAAAAATTAAAAAAAAAAATAATTACCATACACAATTTTTTAATATCGTTTTCTAGTTTTAGTGTTTTCGTTTGTATTTTTTGGTCTGTAATCAATATTTGATTTGAACTGGGATATTGTCCTGGCTCAAGACCATTTTGCATCTATATTTAATAGAATGCAAATTTATTAACAAATGGCATGGTGAGATTTATTACTTGGTTGCAGACTACCACGATCATGATTTCGCCATGTCAAAAGTCTTTTCAAGCGACTTTCTAGTTTAAAAAGAGTAAAAAATACGCCAGAAAATATTGAATAATTATTGAATATTGAAATTATTATATAATTCTCTTTTTTTTTAACGCCACTTATTTTTATTAAGCGATTTCACAAAAGCTTTTTCATAAATTTAGTGAAAACTTTCTTAATATGTACGAAAAATTCATAAATAAAATGAAATGTTTCATACAATTTTTGCATAAACATTTCATATTTCATAAAATAAAATTGTTAAATTAGTGAAACTTAGTTTTATAAGATCAAAGAAAATTTGCATTGTATTAAAGAAACAATTCTTAAAGATTATGAAATATTTCATAACCAATAAAATATTTGTGTTATGAAATGTCTTCATAAATATAATGAAGGATTTTGTTGTTTTTATGAAACGTTTCATAACTTACAAATCGATTTTAAGTGTGTCGACTTTATTCGTTTGAATGCTAGCAATTCTCATTTCTCCTATGTTAGCACTGACATAAGTATTTACCTTGAATTAGTTCAAAGACATATTCATTGCAAAGATTCTCGCAATGGTGGTGTATATCGGCTGGTTAGTCAACAAGTCAGACCTTTTTTGCTTTTTCATATAGGAAACTTCAATATAACTTTTTCATAAACATAATGAAATTTTATTATAAAATCTTTGAACCTTTTTCATAAATTATATTATGAAAAATAAAAATCTTGTATGGCAAAAGTTCATTGTATGAAGAACTGTATTTCATAGTTTCTACGAAATGTTTCATAAATTCTATGACACTTTCCATTGATTTGAGATTTGTAAAAAACATGTTTCATATATTTTATGAAGTGCTTCTTTAGATACTTTTTAATGAAATTTTTCACTGAAGTTATGATAAAATCATAAATATTATGAAGATAATTCTTTCAGTGTACATCATTAAGAGTTACCATATGTTTGCTTTGTTTTATTTTGTGATTCTAAAATCACAAGAAATTAGCAAATTTAATTGAATGTTTGAAACCATGAAGCAAACAACAACAAGCTTCTTGTGATCTATGAATACGTATTGTTCAATCCTTAGGGTCCAACCAAAATCTGCACAGACTGCCGCTGCGGACATTTTCGATTCTAAATACGCATGTGGATAGCTTTCGTAAGAATACCTGCAATCAAATTGAAATTGAAATAAGGGAAAAGGGTTTTCTTGAGAGATATTTACAGAAAGATAATGGAAATATATAGATAAAATAGTTGTGGTTGTAGCCAAGACCACTAGTTGGCGTGTAAAAAGTACATTCTAATTAACTCAATTTTGTTCTCTCTTTCGTTTATAATACTGAATATTAGACGAAAACGAATGATGATTTTTATGACTCTACGTGAAATACCACACTTTCTTTAGTTGATTTATTTCACCAGTTTTTTCTCTCTGAAATATCATTCACCACCTTATAAAGTCTCTTAATTGTAAGCTAGTAAGTCCGAATTGGCGCAATGCATTTTCTGTGATCTTTGGGATCCCCCCTTAATTTTAGTAACATTCTTAGTGACCTAGTTCTTAACTTTCTTTATTTTATTGTCACATTAAATAAACCGCCCTCGCCTAGGTGGAACATTCCATTCCATCTCTGACTTTCGGCGGGGTTTTTTATTCTTTTGTGTGTATGGCTGGGTGTGTGTGTGTGCTGATTTTGTTATAATTACGATAAGATATGAGGCAACCGCATGTTATGCAAAAGGGTCTATTATTTATTTTGTCTCGTAGCACCTGTGTGCGTGTGTGTGTGTGCTACGTACCCTACAGTACTGTGATTGGTGGCTATTTTTATAAAATTTTGAGTGATTTTCTTGAAAACTATAAATTAATAAAGGGTGGTACGACGCACGACGCGGAATATTTTCATACACGCTGCGCTGCGGCAAACATTAGAAGGAATAGATCAAAGACCTTGAAATTTCGCCAAATTAGATAAAATCTATTTTTTGTTTAAATCCGCCCACAAACACGGCTAACTCCCATGAAAGTTAAAATGAAAAAACGTCAGAAATTTCTTATTTTAATATGTATGATAATACAAATCGTTACCAGTGATTTCATTTGAGTCCACAATTAAATGAAAATTGTCAGTGCCACACCCAACGGCCAAATAAAAATTTTATTTTTTACGATTTTCGAAATTTGAACTGGGATATTGTCCTGGCTCAAGACCATTTTGCATCTATATTTAATAGAATGCAAATTTATTTACAAATGGCATGGTGACATTTATTACTTGGCTGCAGACTACCACTATCATGATTTCGACCATGTCAAAAGCCTTTCAAGTGGCTTCGCAGCGACTTTTCAACATCAAACCCGGCCTCTATAAGGAGATGATTCTCACAAACGAACGAGAATCACAACTCACTTGCCGAATTTGCGTTTAAAAAATTGCACCAAGTAATAAAGTACACATGCCATCTTACAAGCATCTCAATGAGTTGCATATGTCACCATGCCATTAAATAAATAAATTTGCATTCTATTAAATATAGATGCAGAATGGTCTTGAGCCAGGACAATATCCCAGTTGAAATCAAATATTGATTACAGACCAAAAAAATACAAACGAAAAAACTAAAAAAATTTTCATAACAATTTTTAATCGATGACAAAGGGCTATTATAACTTTATAAATAACTTAAGATTAATTTCGGCACAATATTTACATGCCATAAAACCTTACATCCCTAAGGTATGCTTTAAATTTTTTCCCAAAATGTATTAACAGAGAACAAGAGTTTTGCTTCATTTTTGGCTTAGAAGGTTTTACTATTTCAGTAATTAAATCAATGTTTGCAGCTATAAGCAGAATATTATTTTTAAAATCAATAAGTAAGGCAATAGTTTAACAATATTTGTAAATGTCGGGGCATCGGTCGGCCTCGCGAATGTAGTATTATACGATAGAAAATTAACAATACTAAATAATCTTTTTTAAATGCGAAAGATGATCACCTCAAGAGCTTCTATTTTTTACGAACTAAACAAAATTTCAATACGACACATGGTTTCCTAGGTACATCCCAAAAAAACTTAAAATGCAGTCACAGCTTAAATTAGCCGCGACATTGGCAAAATCTTTTAGAATAGGCTTAATAGGAATGTTCTTTGCAAAATGCAATCAGTAAAGTCGAGATTTGGGAGTTTTTGCCGCTGATAATACACTGTGCGACGTTAGACTGAAATATATCTAGGCTAGGCTGAAAGGACCATATACATTTAATGTGAAGCAGAGTACTTTTGGGTCGACCACAAAGTTCCTTTAAGCACTGGTGGCCGGCTACTATGAAACTTGCGTCATAGTTTCCTCTACTCCTGCTGTACACATTTATTAGATAAAATTATACTCGGCAGCTCCGACGAAAATCATATGCCACTTAATGGCTGTATAAAATTCATTTAATTAATACACAAAGTTAGTGTAGATAGGTGTGATAGTGAGTGCTGGCCAATTAGAACAAATCATAAATGCGAATATGAATATGAATGCTAATGGATGATATTTGTAAATATTTGCACCTCTGCAGAGGTGTAAACAAATTGTGCCATAAATTTGAGGTCATACTTCAATGCAGTTTCCAATTTGTATACAAACGATACTGAAATGCGGTGCAGTATTGGAAATCCTCTCTCACACGCCTGGAAAAACAATAGGTTAGTAATGGCAGTGGTGTTTTCGTAACGTGTAAACTAAACAAAATTTGATGAAAGGTATATGTGGGCACCATCCCCAAATCAATTTGACTCAATTTAATTTTAATTTGTTTACGTTAGTGTCGGGAACAAACACGGATACTAAACCTCTTGAAATATTTATATATGTTTTCACGATTTAAGATAAAGCAAGATGCTGAAATTTTTTAACTGTAATTAAATCAATACATTATAGTTTTAAGAAAATCCATTATATATTGTTATATATAACAAACATGCCTCAATAAATTTAAAATTACAATTACAATTGTTTACTTAAATTTGGTATGTTTTTTAGTTTTCGTTTGTTTCATTTCAGTATCAAAATCAATTTGATTTTAACTCAAGACCTTTTTGCATCTATATATATAGGGTGGGCTATTTAAAAAAAATTAAATTAGAATCGGCTATAAAAAAGTACTGATTATTTTTTCAAATTTCTGGTTTTAATGGAAAACTTGAACTGTGCCATTTAGTAATGGTTGGCAGTACCTCGTCAACCCGATCAACCCAATTTTTCAGTACAGCCCGAAATCCACACCAAACAGTGACTCGTTGTGGATGCATTGGCTTCTCAATAGTCATGTGTGGGTTCTCTGAACCCCATATGCAGCAATTTTGGTTACTGACATAGCCACCGAGATGAAAATGAGCTTCATCTGAAAACACAAACATTTCCCACATACATTTCTTACAGTTTGCTTTAAAGACTCGCTACTTTGGAAGTAAGTTTTTAATATTTCCCAATTTTGCTCGAGCGTATAACGTCCCATTTTGCAAATGTCAAACATAAACCTGAAAATAAATATGAATGTTATGCTACCTTTCATAGTCAAAGTAATCGGTCAATTTTAAAATTTTAAATGGCCCACCCTATATATGCCTTGATAGAAAAAAATGTGATTATTTGCTACCACCTCGCAAAAATATATTATTCAAAGATAATGTTTTATTATAAAAAGATCAATTTATGTATGTACAACCGGACATATAAATGCACATATATGTATGCATATGTACAGACTTATACGATATATACATATATACATACATATGTATGTATGTATGCATATGCATTCAAACAAATGGCATAGAATCTTTTTGACAACAGCAGTCGGTAGACATCCATAAATAAAAATTCTGTAGACAAATGTTTAGTTAGATTATATGTATTATTGTTGGGGTCCATAAAAAATGCAATTTGCATCATTCTAGACAAATAATAAGTACATGCATACATAAGCATGTAGTAGGTATGTACATTAGGGGGAATTGGAAATAAAAAACTTGAATTATTTAGTGATTTTTTTTCTTAATATGTATGACAAATTCATAAATAATATGAAATGTTTCATACAATTTTTTTTAAAACATTTCATATTTCATAAAATAAAATTAAATGTTAAATTTGTGAAACTTAGCTTCATAAGATTAAAGAAAGATTTCATTGTATTAAAGAAAAAATTCTTAAAGAAACGAAAAAACTAAAATAAATGAGCGTTGGCACGGCAGAAGTATTGCTGGTTAACTATACCTGCATATACACATACTTACATATGCAACTCAATGAGATGCTTGTAAGATGGCATGTGTACTTTATTACTTGGTGCGATTTTTTAAACGCAAATTCGGCAAGTGAGTTGTGATTCTCGTTCGTTTGTGAGAATCATATCCTTATAGAGGCCGGGTTTGATGTTGAAAAGTCGCTGCGAAGCCACTTGAAAAGACTTTTGACATGGTCGAAATCATGATCGTGGTAGTCTGCAGCCAAGTAATAAATGTCACCATGCCATTTGTAAATAAATTTGCATTCTATTAAATATAGATGCAAAATGGTCTTGAGCCAGGACAATATCCCAGTTCAAATCAAACATTATGAAATATGTCATAACCAATAAAATATTTGTGTTATGAAACGTCTTCATAAATATAAAGAAGAATTTCATAGTTTTTATGAAATGTTTCATAACATACAACTACATTTTTAGTGTGTCGACTTTATTCGGTTGAATGCTAAGTCTCTCGCAATGATGGGGTGTATTGACTGGTTAGTCAATAAGTCAGACCCTTTTTTGTTTCGATTCGAATGGAAATTTTCACTGGGGTTAAGACAAAATCATAAATAAAGGGTAATTTTTTTGCTATTATCTTTTTGGCAACACTGGTTTAAGAAGCTGACGCACGTTTCGTGTTTTGTTTCACTGTCAAACATCTTCAGTTTGGTCTATAATTTAACCATGAATCGTCTTACAAACGAACAACGCTTGCAAATTATTGAATTTTATTATCAAAATGCGTGTTAAGAAAGTTCATCGCACTTCTTCCATTTTATGGTCAGTTTAATCGACCCACTGAAGCGGCTATTCGGGCTATTGTAACTAATTTTCGCACCAAACCAAATTTACATTGTTGGACATTAAACCACCAACACGCTTACGTAGAGTGCGAACTGAAGAAAATATCGCAGCTGTATCGGCCAGTGTTAATGATGACCATTAATTATCGATTCGTCGCCGTTCGCAGCATTTGGGCCTCTGTTACTCAAAAACGTGGAAATGCCAAAAATGGACTAAGCGGATGGACCATTTGAGGCGCAATCAAGGTCAACATTTGCATGAAATAATCTTCAAACATAAAATTATATGGACCGTACTATCGATTCAAATAAAGGTGTCATGCATTTTTCTGAATTTTATGTGTTTTTTTTTTAAACTTTCCTATAGCTTTTAATTATTATTAATTATTATGAAGATTTTTCTTTCACTGGTCTCTGTACTCTCTGAAAAATAATCACTCCAGCAACATACTTCTTTGAATCACATTATATTTGGGACAGACTATAATCATTATTTATTAGAAACAAATAGTATTTGGTTTACATGAAGGTGTTTTAATTTTTAGGTAAATTTATATTTAAATAAATATTATGCAACAAAAAAGAACAATTTTATCACCAAGTCGAAAAAATATTTCTTGTGTGCATTGAGGCATGATGATTCATAAAGTCCGCAAAAAAAAATTGGATATATTTTTTAATTTTTTACTAAAATTAAAATTTTTGTCATAAATTTTGGAAAAAATAATTTATTTTTTCGAAAAAATCTATTTTTGCTTCCACAAAAAAAACATATAAACATTATATATAGCTAACATTCTAACGCAAAATAGCAATCTTTATATGTAAAAAATCTATGTATAAATGTAGAAGTTAAGCTACTCATTTTTAATTACGATTTTTTATTTTTTGTTTAAATAGCGCGAAAAGTCCCATTAAAAATTTTAGAAAAGAATATATTGGCATTTTGAAGAAAATCTATGGATAAATGTAGAAGTTATGAGCCTTATGTAGAAGTAAGAGAATTAAAAAAAATAAATTCACGTATGACTACGTGAAGATGACATGTACTTCTACAAGAAGGACCATAACTTCTACATTTATCCATAGATTTTCTATAACTAGGCCTTATTTTCTTCGTTGAAAAAAGAAAAATAAAAATAATATATTCTTTCATAAAGGGGTTAAGATACTTTCGCGCTATTTAAACAAAATTTAAAAAATGTATTTTCATAAATAAGTATTTTGCATCTACAAAGATTATCATAACTTCTATATTTACCATTTTCTAATATACACATTAATTGCATTAGAATGTTGACTATTAAAAAAATAAAACAAAATATTTTTTCTGAAGTTTTTTTTGTATTTTTTATGATTTTTTTAGTGAAAAATTAGATTTAGATTTTTTGGAAAAAAAAATATTTTCCCCAAATTTTTGAAGACTGTTCCTAAACCACTGTTTCTGTGTGAAAATCTAATAGCAGAAAAGTGTCTGCTGATGGGCTGCAGACAAAGCCAGAGTTCGGTCCAATGACATTTATTAGATAATGCTCTAGAAGTTATTTGAATCCGAACTAGTAAATCAAAAAAAAAAAATTTTTCAAATCCATGCTTTATGCAAGCAGAATTCTATTGGGCCTAGAAATTCTTTTTTAGTTATCTTTTGTAGAAGGAAAAATTACTGCGTTATCAGGAGCAGAAATAATAGATTTTTAATTTGTGGTTTGTATGGGAGGTACCACGCCCCTTTGTCCATTCCCGCTCATATTTGCAGCAGCACTTAAAAAATGCACACCAAACCGACGTACCAAATTTTGTTCAAATACCGTTATCAGGAGCAGAAATTATAGATTTTTAATTTGTGGTTTGTATGGGAGGTACCACGCCCCTTTGTACAATCCCGCCCATATTTGCAGCAGCACCTTAAAAATCCACACCAAACCGACGTACCAAATTTTGTTCAAATACCGTTATCAGGAGCAGAAATAATAGATTTTTAATTTGTGGTTTGTATGGGAGGTACCACGCCCCTTTGTACAATCCCGCCCATATTTGCAGCAGCACTTAAAAAATCACACCAAACCGACGTACCAAATTTTGTTCAAATACCGTTATCAGGAGCAGAAATAATAGATTTTTAATTTGTGGTTTGTATGGGAGGTACCACGCCCCTTTGTCCAATTGGTCAAATTTTTCCATTTCCTTGTATTGTCATCGAAAATGATTAAGTGTGCAAAATTTGAGCAAAATTGGTTGAGAAAAAAGCTTTCAAAAATTGATTTCAAATTTTGTGGCACACAAACATATATAGAAAGTAACCTTATATAAAGCATGGAAAAAAGACCTTTTTCGACAGCACCCTAGTATACCAGCTATATGTAAACACTATAGTATACATACTTGCAGACACACGATCGCAGACAGAAACAGACATCGTCACATAAAATCATACCATATCGTACGGCACCTCACCGTACCGCACCGTGTATGAATGGCCAAGAAAAAGGTCATAAACACCCTACCAAAAATAAACTCAAATCGGACAGAATTGTATATTTTTAATAGGTACGAACGAGCGATATTCAAAAATCACCAAAAAACGAAAAAAAAACAAGCAAATCTCAATCAAAATATACAAAACTCGTAAACTAAACAGTAACAACGACAACGACAGCGCCGCCAACAACAATGATTGTGGTAGTAGTTTTATTTTGTTTCGCCTTTGGCCATAACGTATGTATAACGTGTCTCTCGCTGTCTGACTTTGGTAGTAAAGCCAGCAAGTGCTTGCTGGTACAGTATGCAAAATTCATATACGTACAGCTTCATTACTCTGCAAAAAAATCCACGAGGATTAGATGCAAGTTAAATAAAGAAGTAAAATAATCAATTTCTTAGGAATTAGTTTCACAAATACTAAAACAAAATAGCAAACATTTCGAACTTAGAAAAAAAAATGAATCATTTAATGACTTTATGTATTTAGAGATTTAAATATACTTTAAATTATTTATATTTTATTTTAATGAATTATTTAATAGCATAATTAAAAAAACTGCTAAATCTTTGTTGTTATGACAGACAATTTGCTGTTATAGCAGAAAAAATTCAATTTTGATTACACTTGCAACACAAATTTGGTCGAAGGATCATGTATAACTTTTTCTGATGCATTTTGGCTTTCTATACACGAAAACGATATCAAAAAATTTGGCTTGGACACAAACTGTTGTTTTTGCAAATTGTCTGTCATTTGCTGTAATAGCAGAAAAAAATAATTTTTTTTAATTAAACTAGACAAGAAAATGGGAAACAATTTTCACTAAATTTTTTTTTAATAATAATAATAATTTTTTCAATGCATTTCGGACATCGAATGACATTTGACATTTAAAATCTGTGGAAAAATGCAAAAAGATGACAATTTCCGCATAATATTTTTTGTGTCAAATCAAGCTATTTAGTCACGCAACCTATTTGGCAAAAACGTTTTACGAAAAATCCTATCTAAGGCCTTTTTATACGTGAAAAACCGTCGCCGAATCGCCTATTTGCAAAAATCTTTGGATTTGTGGTACAACTCCAGAGTATTTAAATCGTTCGTATTGCCTCGCAATTATTTTTAGAAATTTTATTTTTTGTGTGTTTGGACATTCCTAATTATGGACCTTTCCGTTTATTATCCAAAAATTCAAAGTTAGTGATCAGATACAAATGAGCCATACTGTAGCCATGTGTGGCCACCACTGCCTTGCCTGGTGGTCGTCGTGACTGTAGGTAGTAGGTAGTAAATATATAGCTAATAATCTTGTCACACTTTCCACAATGACGACGACGACGATGCCGACACCATCGAACGGACCACACGCACGCAACTACAGACAACAGACGTAATTGTTTTAGATTTTTTTTTGTGTCTCTCTACAAAGACTGCAAAATTATTCAAAGAATGTGTGAATTATGGATATTAATTTTTTATTTGTTTTATTTTTATTTTGCAGGGTTTTTAGTTAAGACGACGCCTTCATCATGGGGGACATGTTCCGAAGTGAGGAAATGGCCTTGTGCCAAATGTTCATACAGCCAGAAGCAGCGTACACTTCGGTTTCCGAATTGGGCGAAACGGGTTGTGTACAATTTCGTGATGTAAGTTGAGCGAATTCCTGATCCTTGTTTATGAATTCATAACATCGTTATCAACAAAGTTAGCTAACAAAACCGACAGCACACTTGTTTGCTGAAACAGCAATCAATTGTTTGCTGTTTTCATACTAAGTATTTGTCAGACGAGTGTAGCTATTTTAAGTTTATTTTTTATTTCCCAAAAACTTAAAAAGTTTATATATCTCCTTGGTGAAATCATAGTATGATCAAATGGACTTTCATTTTGTGTTCTTAGAAATGTAAATATATATTCATACCACTTTGCAAAAAAAAAATTGTCGAAGGGTCGTGTATAACATTTTCTGATGTATTTTGGCTTTCTAAACTCGAAAACGATGGTATTTTTTATTTTTTTCACTAAAATTCCAATTTTCGCCGAAGATACCTTAAATATTTGCACTCTCATTTTGGAAATAAAAGTCCTATACCACCCGGTTATATGCAAAATTAAAGGTACTCATGATGGCTACAAATACACTACATTTCAAGCAGAAACAGTGGTTTAGGAGCAGTGTTTAAAAATTTGGGAAAAAATTATTTAAAAAATATATATTTTTGCTGGCACGAAAAAAAAAACATAAAAAATAGAAAAAAAGTTGGAAAAAAATATTTTGTTTTATTGTTTAATAGCTAATTTTCTTACGCAAAAAACTAAATCTATGGATAAATGTAGAAGTTATGATACTCTTTGTAGACGCAAAAGATTTTCTAAAAAATCATATATAAATCATATTTATTTTTGTTTATATAGCGCGAAAATCCCTTTACAAATTAGATAATAGAATATTTTATTTTAGTTTATAATAGCTGGCATCTTAACGAAGAAAAGAAAATCTATGGATAAATGTAGAAGTTATGGTCCTTATTGTAGAAGTACATGTCGTGTTCACGTATGACTAAATTCCCTTATTTCAACATAAGTTTGGTAATTTCTATATTTATTCATAGATTTGATTCAAAAATGCCTTCATCAGGAGAAAATTATTTTATTGTGACTTAAACTATTATATAAAATTGCACTTCTTCGTTAAGATGTCAGCTATTACAGACTAAAACAATATATTCTTTAATATAATTTGTTATGGGACTTTCCACGCTATTTAAACAAAAAATAAAAAGTCATCAATGATTTCTGACAATTTTTCTATGTTTTATGATTTTTTATGCCAGCAAAATAGATTTTTTCGAAATAAAAATATTTTTCCAGATTTTTAAAGGCTGTTCCTAAACAACCGTTTAGACATCATATTTATCAAAATGTCAAAAATGAGAGTACGACGAAAATTTTAATTTAAATGGCAAGAAATTAACACTATTCAAGCAAATGAAGCAAACAGCAAAGAGTTTGTTGTCATAACAGAAAATTTGCTGAAATAACTGACAAATTGTCTGCTGATATGTACTAAACGATATTTGAAACAATATGTAATTGTAAGGCATACGTATACACACAGATTGCTCAAGGTGTAATTTTTACCTGTCACGTGTGAAATTCTTTAAAAACATAGAATTAAAAAATACAACAAATGTGGATGAATGATGAGGTCCATTGTGGTGAATTTAACTGATATTCATCTATACGAACAATAAAGTTTACCTGTATTAATTCTATTTGTCTTTTAGATCTGGTATTTTTAGGGGTTTTTGGGCATAGTTCCTACAAATGAACTCCGATTGCCAAAAAAATTTAGTTTGAGGATAAAGTAAATTTGCTCATTTTTAAAAGTTTATGTGAAAAAAATGACTAATTCGCGTTTTGAAACTAAAAAATCTAATTTTTGTTAACCTGCAAAAACGGAGAACCTTTCAGCCTTTCTAAATATGTATTTAATTCTTCTAAAGCTTTCAAAGGAAAAAAGTTATGTTCGTCCAAAGTGATAATTCTTTCAAAAAAAGTATTTTCTAAATATTTATAACAATCAAACTTTATTTGCACAAAGACAGTCTTGGCGCCATAATAAATTAAAAACCACAACTTCTAACTTCAAGTGCAAATTCTTTTAAAATGTGAGAGAAACAGTTCGACAAAATCGAAAACAGAAATTAGGTTTTTTTAATTTTTAAAACCTGAAGAAGGCAAAAATCTTTAATACAAAAAAAAAAATAAAAAAAATTTCCGCGTATTATGAACAAATACTTAAAATAATGTTGAAAAAACATAAAAACGAAAAAATAAAAATTTTAGTTTTCTTTAAAATCGAAAATTGCGAAAAGTAGTCAACTTTAGGCTAATTTCTAAAATATATCCGATATATTTATCCAAGGCGTATTTATACTGGTGATAGCACTAGAACAACAACAAATTTGGCAACAACAAAATACAAGTAATTTTTTGAATGGTGAGCCATACTGTCAAAACAAAATATATGGGATTTGACAGTTTCGGTTACTTTTGAATGAAAAAAATTTCAGTCAGCTGGGCTCCTGCTATCACCTTTATAAATACGCCTTGCGATAGCCCGATTTTCAATGTCAATATCTCATAATAATCCTTGCACCCTTGTTTAATTTCAATTTTTACAGAACTCAAAAATTATTCTGAAACACTGTGCAACATAAATGTCGTTCGAAAGGTCCAAGTTTCTTCTTTTTAAATCCAGTGAGAAACTGAAAAACGGTTGGTAATCGACTACGTTAGTGCGTAAAGATACGCAAAACCCGTCAAGATTTTCGAGGGTCTGGGAAATTTCAATAATAGATTCTTGTTTTACTCGACAATACCTACAAGAATAACGCCACTTCCCAGAGTTTTCTACTTCATTTTCCACACAGTGTCAGTTACTTCAAGAGTCCGGGTATTTGGTTGAAAAGTCGCTCCGAAGCCACATGAAGAAGGACCAGATAGTCATGATAGCCAAGTAATAAACGCCCCACAAATTTTTAAACATAGGTCTTGCATAAAAATACATGTATTGGCTCCGAATGACTACTACTTTTTCTAGGTTTTTAGTTTTCTTTCATGGCACAATAATTGGGCCATGCTTTCTATGAAAATTGGCCACGTTTATGGAAAATCCATACATAATTGCTAAAATTTTTGAATTTCAATTAGATTTTCAAAACTGTTGATAACTTTATGTGAATATGACAGACAGTTCTAACATAAAATGTTTGATATATCTCTATTAATTCGCCCCCACTTTTTGCAGTTAAACAGTGGCGTCAATGCATTCCAGCGTAAGTTCGTCACTGAGGTGCGTCGCTGCGACGAATTGGAGCGTAAGATCCGCTACATCGAAGCTGAAATCAAGAAAGATGGCATTGTTATGCCTGAAATTTTAGATGACATACCCAAAGCTCCCAATCCCAGGGAGATCATCGATTTGGAAGCCCATCTGGAGAAGACCGAAAATGAAATTCTCGAATTGGCCCAGAACGAAGTCAACCTGAAGTCCAACTACTTGGAATTGACGGAATTGCGCAAAGTGTTGGAGAACACTCAGGGTTTCTTCTCCGATCAGGAGGTGCTCAATTTGGACAGCAGCAATCGTGGCGGTGCCGATGATGTTGCCGCCCAAAGTCGTGGTCGTTTGGGTTTTGTGGCCGGTGTCATCAATCGCGAGCGTGTGTTCGCCTTCGAACGCATGTTGTGGCGTATTTCACGCGGTAATGTCTTCTTGAAGCGCTCCGATTTGGATGAGCCGCTGAATGATCCCGCCACCGGTCATCCCATCTACAAGACCGTGTTCGTGGCCTTCTTCCAAGGTGAACAGCTGAAGAATCGCATCAAGAAGGTGTGCACCGGTTTCCATGCCTCCATGTACCCGTGCCCCAGCTCCCATACGGAGCGCGATGAAATGGTCAAGGGCGTGCGCACACGTCTGGAAGACTTGAAACTGGTCTTGAGCCAAACGGAAGACCATCGTAGCCGCGTCTTAGCTACCGTCTCAAAGAATCTGCCATCCTGGTCGATCATGGTCAAGAAAATGAAGGCCATCTATCACACCTTGAACTTGTTCAACATGGATGTCACCAAGAAGTGTTTGATTGGTGAGTGCTGGGTGCCCACCAAGGATTTGCCGGTGGTCCAGAAGGCCTTGTCGGATGGCTCCGCCGCAGTCGGCAGTACCATACCGTCGTTCTTGAATGTCATCGACACCAACGAACAGCCGCCCACATTCAATCGCACGAACAGATTTACTCGTGGTTTCCAAAATCTGATCGATGCCTACGGTGTGGCCTCCTACCGCGAGTGCAATCCCGCTTTGTACACTTGCATTACATTCCCCTTCCTGTTCGCCGTGATGTTCGGCGATTTGGGTCACGGTTTCATTTTGACCCTCTTCGGTGGTTGGATGTGCATGTACGAGAAATCTCTGGGCCGCAAGAAGGGCGGCGAGATCTGGAACATTTTCTTCGGTGGCCGCTACATCATCTTGCTCATGGGTATCTTCTCCTGCTATACCGGCTTCATCTACAACGATGTCTTCTCCAAGTCCATGAACATCTTCGGTTCGACCTGGACACCACGTTACAACAGCTCAACGGTGCTGACGAATCCTTCACTGCAGTTGAATCCCAAATACCATGTCGAGGGCGTTTACCCCATTGGCTTGGATCCCATTTGGCAGATGGCCGACAACAAGATTATCTTCTTGAATACCTACAAAATGAAGCTGTCCATCATTACCGGTGTCGCCCACATGATATTCGGTGTCTGCATGTCCGTGATCAACTTCATGCACTTCAAGCGCATGTCCAGCATTGTTTTGGAATTCTTGCCACAAATCTTGTTCTTGGTCCTCTTGTTCGGCTACATGGTGTTCATGATGTTCTTCAAATGGGTGAAGTACAGCGCCACCACTGACATACAGGCCAGTACACCGGGCTGTGCGCCATCCGTCCTGATTATGTTCATCAACATGATGCTGTTCAAGCACACCCCACCATTGGCCGGTTGCGATGAATACATGTTCGCGAGCCAGCCATCGTTGGAGAGAGTGTTCGTGTTCATTGGCCTGCTTTGTATACCCTGGATGTTGTTGGGTAAACCTTTGTACATAAAATTCACCCGCAAGAACCAGGCTCATGTAAGTTGGAGTAAATGGGAGTAGAGTTAGAGAAGGACATCATCTCATTATGTGTATATATCTTTCGCCTCTTTCCAGACTAAGCAGAATGGCGCACTGACGGGCAACATGGAAATGAACGAGGGTGAAACCCAGTTGCCAACAGCCTCCGATGACCACGAAGGTGGCGGCGCCCATGGCCACGATGATGAGCCAATGAGTGAAATTTTCATCCATCAAGCCATCCACACTATTGAGTATGTCCTCAGTACAATCTCGCACACTGCCTCCTATTTGCGTTTGTGGGCTCTGTCATTGGCTCATGCGCGTAAGTTTCATGATGGGATACTGATATCCTTTGAGTTTGTGGCAACAGAAAACTTAGATGAATCTTCCCTCCATCCTCCAATTTTGGATTATATAGAAAGCTACACAGAGTTGGTTCCAAAAGCCCAAAATCTATGAGATTCTGAACTCTCAAGTTTTATCTTTCACAGAACGTTGTCTAAGTTTTCTTCTGCCATGGATTGCTGAAATGAAAGCACAGTCTTTTATAATTCGCATTTTCAAATGTATTCAATGTACTTACAGAGCTATCCGAAGTATTGTGGAACATGGTCTTGTCTATGGGCCTTAAGCAATCATCGCTGTCGGGTTCGATTGTTCTGTTTTTCATTTTCGGCGCCTGGTGTATGTTCACTTTGGCCATTTTGGTTATGATGGAAGGTTTGTCCGCCTTCTTGCACACTCTGCGTTTGCATTGGTAAGCATAAGTTCAAAGTTCATGGAGAACCCAGACTAGCTAGACATCCTTGCAATTTTCTAACTTTGATATTTATTTTACAGGGTCGAATTCATGAGCAAATTCTACGAAGGTTTGGGTTACGCCTTCCAGCCCTTCAGCTTCAAAGCCATCATGGACGACGATGAGGAGGAATAAACAATTCCAGACAAATTATTCCCATCCGATTAATTCCAGTATTGTGGTACTCTTCCCACTATTTATTGTTACATACATACATATTTAAAAGAACAATTTTTGTTTGTTTTCCCCACCTCTTTTTTCTTGTTTCTTTGTTTGTTGAAGTTTGATGATATTAACGTTATAAAAGCAATATATCTATAATTAATTATTAAAAATGACTTATTACGATATAAAAAAAAAATAAATTAATTAATTAAGAAGAGAACAGCAAAATATGAGTGAATTTTGATTTGTCCAAATGTGCTGAGATATAAGACAAGACAAAACTTGGAGCTTTCTATCGATATATAGCTTATTCAATTAAAAAAATATTCATTTAAAAAAAATTATCAATTTTTCAACTTTGGCAATATTTTTACACATTATATTGTTTGGTAACTGTACCACTTGTACATTTATTTAAGTAACACATATAGTAAGCAGTAAAACGCCGCTTTGTTTTTAAAAATCCGTCAATAATTCACTGAGTTATTAAAGTTTTTATTAATACTAAATTTTTGCAAAAATACAAGTTTTGGTCATTCCAGTTCACATCTCTCATTATTTTACGATTTTAAGTCCAATAAAAATACCCAAAATTCATCAAAACTGATAAAAACGAGGAAAAATAACAAGATTTGTCCATGTTTTCCAAACAAAATACCCCAATTCCCAAAGTGGGGAAAATGAGTTCCAAACTTGGGGATTTTTTTTATTAAAATGGTCGCCATGATTTTTTACCATTTTCATTTGTTTTGATGAATTTCAGCTATTTTTATTGGACTTCAATTCGTAAAATAAAGCATGACAAGGATTTTGAACCCCACCTTGAATTTGAATTAAACCGGACCGTAAATATGAATCTTCGACATAACTCCAACATCAGGCAAACATATTAAATTGGGTTCATACATTCAAATTTTCGGTTTCAAACTACACATAAACCTAATCGGGCACTAACCAAACCTATGCACTATAGGACAATTGGTCCATTTCCCTGGTCGAAAGTCAAATTTTGCACTTTTTTTCTCTACACGTTTGATGTCAAAATTTGATCAAGAATACATCAGAGTAAGAGAAAATGGCTTCGGGTTTCTTGGAAAAAGTATACCTTTAAATCAGCAACCTGTTAAATAAGTATTTTTATAGTTTAGTAAGTATTTTTATAGTGATCACAGGACTTGCTTTTAAATTTCGGGACGGTAAAGCTAAACATAGTATTAAAGCTTGATAGAATTAAAGCTTAATATCTGGATTTGTACATGTTTGCCCCTCGAATCGAATAGTTTATCGTCTGGATCAAACAATGCACCGAACAAAAGCGAGAAGTTACAGTTTATGATTATCTCCTTTGAAAATTTGGGTTGACAGTTTTCAGAACGAAAATATAGCCAGTTAAAGGGAAGTATAATAAATTTTTATCGGTCGTTATCTTTAAAATGGAAAAATTGTCAACGGAGGCTAACGAGATTTTGATGGCATAACGGAGATTGGTTGAAAGAATTTACTGCGACTTTCGAAAGGCCTCGGATTCAATTTTGTGACAAAACTGACGGAAAGAGAAGACAAGTATTGAAGATATCACAACAAAATTACAATGATACCGATCAATTGATATGTGCAGCAGCAACATCAGCCCGCAAACGAGGGCCAGTAACACTGGCAAAAGTACGTAAAGAAACGATATAAAGCCCACAAAAACCATCGAAAATGAAGTCAACATTGTACCAAAAGGATTCAATGTCAGTGAAATTATTACCAAAAATACTCTAGCGTATTTATACACTCCACGAGAGTATTATGTCTTTGTGCATTTGTTTGTAACACCCAAAAGGAAGCGAGATAGACCTATTGTTAATTATACCGATCGACTTAGAATCACTTTTTGAATCGATTTAGCAATGTCCGCCTGTCTGTCTGTCCATCTATTCTTGTAATTAAAGTACAGGTCGCAATTGTAGCCAGAACAAAATGAAACTTTACGCACAGAAGTTTTTCGGGATAAGGACGACCGCTATTTAATTTAAAGGAAATCGGATTTAGATATAGCTCCCATACAAATTTCGCTCCCAATTTGACTTTTTCTGCCCTTTTCTGGCAAAATATCTCATATTTCAACTAGAAACACCCATGGTGAAAATGGGTCAGATTGGTTCAGATTTTTATATTGGTCCCATACAAACTTTGCTCTTGGCTTGAATTTTTCCGCCCTAGAAACCATTTATTTTCACCGAATTTCTTCAAATTGAACATAACAAGTTGAACTTGAACAGGAAGCACCTATTGTGAAAGTGAAAGTCACTTCATTCTATGTTTTGTTATAGCCTCGATATAAATATTCTTCTCGATTTGCCTGTGATTAGGAAACAGACAAAAATCCTTCTCGTTTTCACTTTTTTACCGAATTCACTTGCATTCGGATAGAAAGTGGAGGGTATCAAATAGTCGGCCCCGCCCGACTTTAGTCTTTCCTTACTGGTTTTACATTGTGGAATTATTATTGAAAGAATATCTTTGGCTAAATATGGCAGCCACAATATATAAAGTGCTTATCCATTCCAAACAGATTATGGAAAATTCCTCACTTTCTGTAGGATTTTTTGGAGATGACTGACAGATTACTCCACGTTGGAAAGAACAACCGTACAAATAATATACTAGATGTATTTAACAGAGCCTTGAATACATCAGATCCATATATCCATATCTTCGATATGCTTGAATAAGCTAATACGGCAAAGAAAGCGCTCTCTTTTACTTCTTCCGGAAGTAAAAGAGTTATTAGCTGGCAAATATAATCTAGAACATAAATCAAATTTTAATTCCAGAGCTGATGAATATTATAGCACCTATAATATTCAAGAGTCAAGAGGACAGCTTAAGTAATCCGTATGCCAATATCTGTGACAATATATGTATATTTGGATATTTTGGAAAATTAACTTGAAATTATATTATATTATTCATTTAATAAGCATTGTACTTAAATAATTTGAAACAATAAATACAATGTTATTGTGTAATATGAAAATTTTTTAGGGACCAATGAAATAAAGAGGTCCCAAATGGGTTAATTTTGAGTTTTTAATTCAAGAAGAATATATACTAACAGTGTTCATTTAAATTACTTATGTGAGGTTTAAGACTTTTGACCAGTGAAATGGGTCATTTGTCCCACAGCGATCTAATGCTCTGACAAACATATGCACGAATATTTGTATATAAAGGGTGATTTTTTAGCTATTATCTTTTTGGCAACACTGGTTTAAACAGCTGACGCACGTTTCGTGTTTTGTTTCACTGTCAAACATCTGCAGTTTGGTCTATAATTTAACCATGAATCGTCTTACAAACGAACAACGCTTGCATTTTATTATCAAAATGCGTGCTCTTTTAAGAAAGTTCATTTACCGAAAAATTGTGTTCAGCGACGAAGCTCATTTTTGGCTCAATGGGTACGTAAATAGGCAGAATTGTCGATTTTGGAGTGAATATCAGCCAGAAGCATTGCAAGAGCTACCAATGCATCACAGTTTGGTGCGGTTTATGGGCTGGTGACATCATTGGACCGTACTTCATCAAAGATGATGTGAATCGTAGCGTAACTGTGAATGATGAGCGCTACCGTGAGATGATATCCAACTTTTTTTTGCCCAAAATGCAAGAGCTTGACTTGCATGACATGTGGTTTCAACAAGACGGTGCCACATGCCACACAGCACGCACAACAATTGACGCATTGGAAGACAACATTGAAGCATTTATTCCTGAGATACCGGCCGAAATGTTGGAAAGAGTATGCCAAAATTGGACTAAGCGAATGGACCATTTGAGGCGCAGTCAAGGTCAACATTTGCATGAAATAATCTTCAAACATTAAATTATATGGACCGTACTATCGATTCAAATAAAGATTTCATGCATTTTTCTGAATTTTATGTGTTTTTTTTTTTTTTGAAAAACTTTCCTATAGCTTTTAAAATATCACCCTTTACATTAAGAAAATAATAAATAGAATAGATCCAAAGTTATACTCTAAAAATACAACCCGCGATGATCATTGGACAAATAGAAGAATAAAGAAGGGTAGAAGGGGGAGAATTCGACACTTTGCTGGCCAATCATTTTTTCAAAATTCTTTTTTATTTAAAGATTTGCGTTATTTAGCTTTCATTTGTGTAGTTTCAAGCAGTGATTCTCAACTATTTTATTATTATACCCTCCCCCACAGGATGGGGGTATATTACTTTGTCATTCCGTTTGTAACACCTTGAAATATCGATCTGAGACCCTATAAAGTATAAATAAAGCCATACAATTCTAAGACGATCCAGCCATGTCCGTCCGTCTGTCTGTTGAAAGCACGCTGGCATCTAAACGAAAGGAGCCAGGACGTCCATATAGTTGTAGATCGGTTGGGATTGAAACTAATAACCCCTAATATTTAGAGTATTTAAGCATGTTTTTTTTTTTTTTGAATATGTCCGCTTATATTGATCTTTGGTATGCTCGTTCCCCTTATTGCAAAAACGTGCACCATAAAGTGATTCTTATTTGTAGGGTGTAAAATGGGGCAAAAGTGATAAAAATGTTACCTATCAAACGACATCAGCTAGAGACACGATATTCGATGTGCACATTCCTCTAATATAAAATTATTTTTTTTTCCAAATTTGTCCATTTAAAGGGTAAAATGGGAATAGAATGATAGAAATGTTACCAACCAAACGGCTCCACCTAGAATAAAGAAATTCGGTGTATACATTCCTCTGAATGCGTAGACACGTAAAATAAAGGGATTTTTCGAAATTCGTACTTTTAGGGGGGGGGGGTAAAATTGCTAGCTAGAGTCATGCAATTGGAAGTATACATTCCTCTGACTGCGTAGACACGAAAAATAAAAAGGTTTTTCAAAATTCGTATTTTCAAGGGATACAATGGGAACAGAGGGATAAAAATGGTACCATCCAAACGGCTACAGTTAGAATGATGAAATTTGTTGTGTTCATCCAAATACAGAGATTATCGAAATTCGGTAATACAACCTACCAAACGACGCACAGAGATTAATTCAAAAATCAAAATTTATTTTTTTGAAAAATATTTATTTTAAAGAATATAAAATTCTACATCACTACCGAAAATATCAATGACATGTGTTATTTACTTTCCCAGTTGCACTACCTTAAAGTCAAGAAATTTTTGAGATTTTCGCGATCAGTAGTGAAAAGTTCAAATTGGCATATTTTAAAGGTTAATATCTTTTTGCCCATTGATAAAAAGTAACACTTTGATTATGAAATCTTCAAGTTCAGTTATTTTAGAGTATTTTTACAAAAAATGTTTTAACGAAAGTATTGTAGAAATATTTTTAAAAAATTGTTGAAAATATGTCTAAATTTAAGGTATTTATATGTGGAGTTTTAAATGTGAATTCTGTAACATACCGCCAGATGGTGAATTTCTAATTAAATTACAATGTGTTAGCTTCAATATTCCGCAATTACATGTTGCGCGTTTTTGCGCTAATTTATTTTATTAAATAAATTGTGAAAATAGCCACTCTTTCTGGGTGCTTATACAAGTTTTATTGTACAACTGCAATTTTTAAAATGACGAGTAGTTTTTTTTAGCCATGTTAAAAAAAAAGTATTATATATGCATTTTGTAATTTGTTTTAAATTGGCCCGATGGCTTTGAATTACAAGTTGAAATAAATAAATCAAAATCAAATCAAAATTTAATATTTAGATATTTTGTAATGAAAAATAAGACTTTTTATTTACTTAAAACTTAAATGAAACAATCATTTCTCATGTAAAGCATTCTCATTCCAAGTTGCATAATAAATCTTAATTTATAAACATCTCTATACAGAAACGAAGTGGTGTAGGGTATAACGAGTACGGAAAGACTAAAGTCGGGTGATGCCGGCTATATGATACCCCATCTTCTACCCTATTTCACGAAATTTACTACCAATTCTAGATGTATTGAAATATCTGTAACAGTTTCGGATACATTAGGAGCAAATGTCACCAAATCTGGTGGGACATTTGTATGGGGGCTTTATCAAACAATGGACCGATGTCAGCGAATTTAACTACAGCTGTTTGTGGGTGCAATGTAATGTTATGTGCCAAATGCGAACAAAATTAGGTAAACAATTTTGTCACTAGAGCGGAATAGTCACATCTGTAGCGACATTTGTGTGGGAGCTATACCTAAATCTAAAACGATGTGACCCACTTTCACCATAAATGTTTCTAGTTGAAATATAGCGTGCTGTGCCAAATTTGAACAATAACGGTTAAAATATGTGGTATCTAGAGAGAAAAAAGTCAAATCGGGAGTGACATTTGTATGGAAGATATATCTAAATCTGAACTGATTTGCTTCAAATTTAATAGCGTCCATCATTGATGCGAAAAAATTAGCTGTACCAAGTTCGGTTGGGATTGAATAATAATTGCGACTTGTACTTCGATAACAAGAATATATACATGGACGGATTATTAATTTATTTTCCAGGAAAAACTTTTTTCCACTAAATTGTACTCAAATTGTATTTTCTTTTACTGATTATGGTATAAATATTGAAAAAATATAAATATTACATGACCCGAAGGCTTCCCCGAATTAATCTCCATTTTTGGCGATTTCAACCCTCTGTGCGACGGTAGCCTTATAAAATATATTTATATTTATGTATAAAATTATTATTATTTTTTTTTAATATTTTTATTTTTATTTTATATATAAATCTGAACCGATCTAACATATTTTCACCACAGGTGTTTCTAGTTGAAATACAAGATGGTTTTGTCTGGTAAAATATGTGGTATCTAGAGTGAAGAGAGTCAAATCGGGAGTGAAATTCGTATTAGGGCTATATCTAAATCTGAACCGATTTTCTTCAAACTAAATAGCGTTCGTCCTTATTCCGAAAAAAGTTGTTGTGCACAGTTTCATTTGGTTCTACCTACAATTGTGATTACAACAATAGATGGACAGACAGACAGACGGACATTGTTAAATCGATTCAAAAAGTGATTCTAAGTCGATCGGTATAATTAACAATGGGTCTATCTCCCTTCAGTTTGGGTGTTACAGACAAATGCACAAAGACATAATACTCTCGTGGAGTGTATAAATATCACCGAAAGAGACTTTTTTGCAATATGAAAAAACCGGTTGAGACCGACATAAAAATCACGGGTTTCCCGGTTTTCCAAAAAACGCGATTTTAAAAAACCCGACGGTCGTTCTCAGATGAAAAACCCGGTTGAACCGGTTTGATCACTCTAGATATAGTCCGATACAAATATTCTTCCCGATTTGATTGCGTCATGTCATATTAGCCTATGATTAGGAAACATACAAAAATCCTTCCCGTTTTCACATTTTCACCGGCCCGCCCGACTTTAGCCTTTCCTTACTTGTTCAGTTTTTGAATGTGTTTCCAGATCAAACTCTGCTGCACTGTTTTATTCAGTAACACAGTTATATTGTCTTTTTCTTCCACACAAATAGAAAAAGTTATAACAATATATACAGTGGCCGACAAAAGTCAACATACGACCCACATTTTTGCGATTTAGCGAGTTCCAAAACATATTTGAAAAAAGTAATGATGCTGTTTTGTTTGAAATCGTGTTTTATTCATATAACAATAACAAAATGCATTACTTCAATATAAACACAAAAGATATTAACAGAATACGCAGAAAAAACCTTGACAAAATTCTACATACGGTTTGAGATGAGACATAAAAAATGCAATTTAACGTGACAAAATGATACTATTATATAATTTAATATTTTGTTGGTCCACCATGAGCATCTACAACAGCCAGCAATCGTCTGGGCATTGATGCAACTAAGTTTTCCAATTCCGCAGGTGATATTTGTCGCCATTCCTCTTCCAGCTTGTTTTTTAGCGTTTGGGCGCTAGTTATGTGATGTTTTCGGATCCTGCGTTGCAGAATCTCCCACACATGTTCAATAATATTCAGGTCGGGGCTTTGTGGCGGCGAATAAAGTTGTCTTGGAGCATGGTAAATCAGCCAATCTTTAACAAATTGGGCTGTGTGCTTCGGATCGTTATCTTGTTGGAAAATCCAGCGCTCTCCGAGGTTTAAATTATCGACCGATGCCTTCAGATTTTGTTCCAATATGGATTTATATTGATAGTGAACCATGTTACCCTCAATAAACGCAAGATTTCCAACTCCAGACGCCGCGACGGCACCCCAAACCATTACGTTGCCACCACCATGCTTTACCGTATCAAGTAAATTCTTCGGATTCATTGCCGTATTCGCTTTTCTCCATACTTTGGCTCTCCCGTCACTTCCAAATATATTATACTTCGACTCGTCCGTAAATAAAACACGCTTCCAGAAGTCTAATCCCTTGTCCAAGTGTTGCTGGGCGAATTCAAGGCGAAGCTTACGATTCTTTTCACTTATAAGAGGTTTTTTGCGTGGCGTTCTGCTTCGGAAACCATTATTATTCAGACTTCTTTGAATTGTTCTTGGATGTACAATTGTATCCGACCTTTCTGCGAGTTGTTTGGACAACATTGTATCATTCAGTTTCGGGTTTTCATTAACTTCTTTTAAAATAAAGCTTTCATCTCGTCGACTAAGTTTTTTTGGACGCCCACTTCTGGGCTTATTTTCAACAGTACCCGTATATTCGAAGCTTTTTCATATAGTTTGGACAGTTGATTTACTTAAATTAACCATTTTAGTTAGTTTCTGCATTTTATTACTAAATTTCGAATATCAGTTGCAATTTCTTTACGAGAAGCCATTTTCGCGGACTAATGTTTCTTGAATTATATTTATATAAAGAAGAGCAAGCACAAGACAAATGACAATACAAATTTCGTCAATTCTCCTATAAAGTACATTATAAAAATGAATGGGATGCTATGTCGTATGTAGACTTTTGTCAAGGTGTTTTTTGTTTATTTTGCCAATATCTTTTAAGCTTATATTGAAGTAAAGCATTTTGTTATTGTTATATGAATAAAAAACGATTTCAAACAAAACTGCATCATTACTTTTTTCAAATATTTTTTGGAACTCACTAAAACGCAAAAATGTGGGTCGTATGTTAACTTTTGTCGGCCACTGTACATATTTACATTAAATATTTTTTGCAATACAAAAGTCCTCTGTTTCCGATATTGTGTCATATTCAATTTTGTTGTCAATTCTCCAATTTCATATCACAAATTTATATGTTGGCCTAATTTAACTCCTACACTTTCATTTTCCTTTCTCAATCTAGTCCTTTCAGATATATTCGAATGTCAGATCACATAAAAAATTTAACACCAGAAATCGTCGTCAGTGTGAAAAGGCTGTAACAAATAATTGATAACGACGAATAAATTGTAAACATGAATATCGTTCTATAATTTGTTGCAGTTGCTTGAGTTAGAACAGAAAAGGACGATCAAATCAAGTTCCCATATTCACGATTTCACTATGAAAGGAGACAAATGCATTATATACTTTTAGTTTTCCGTACAAGTGATTTTTTGGACCAAAAATAAAAATAAGATTTTTTCACGTATTGATTTTTTTGTAAAAACTAATGACAGCACTGAGTGGGTCTTTCTTCTCATTTTCCCAAGATACTGCATTAAGTATATATTGCACATCAATCTTAATTATATTAAATACTTTTCGTTTGTGACCTCATAATTTAGGAAACACATTTCTTTTTTAAAAACAGATGTAAAAAGATGAAATGAAATTTCTTATTTTTTTCCGAATTTTCTAATTGTGAACTGTTATCTTCGATGTGGGGAAATTAACTAAATTGTTAAATAATGTTCTGGTCATTTGTTGGCGTTTGTAAAGTATCGTGTCTTGTCTTGTGATACGGAATAAAAATACAAGAATTTATCAATGCCCACCAACCACCAACCACCAATTGACACCGATCGTATCAAAAGTTGATTGATTTGTTTTTCATTAATTATGAATTATTTTTCAATTAACAATTCATTTTAAATCCGCTCTAGAGAATGCGCCATATGTCTGCAACTGAAAACATTTCTAAGATAAAACTATAACAATATTATATGTTTATATACATATATGTAGGTTAGGCGGTCAATATGGAACATGGGATACCCTATAAGAAGGTTGTTCGATATAAATTGAGCATACCTTGTTTGTTTGATTTTATTGTATAGTGTTATTAATCAATAACAACATAAAAAATACACATATTGACTAGAAAAATAAAAAATTAAAAATATTTTGGCTGCAGAGAGTATGGAACCGGGGACGTTATTTTTACCCAGTTTACACACGGAGAAAAAATGGTTGCGATTGTTGTTGACATTCAAAAATTTTATATTTGGTATATACAATATGTATATATTATATATAATATTACATAAAAATAATATGTTTTCACGGAAGTATAACAATGTGTTTGCAACAATTATTTTTCAGGACTCACTTGCAGCTTTGATTGAAGCATTAAATAGGAAAAGGCGATGAGCCACTCTTGTCGTCGGAGTTTTATAAATTCTAGACGATATTTATAAAAGTTATTTGGACATACAGTTGAACTTCGATTAACCGTGATGCTCGGGACCGGGCTAATCACGGATAACCGAAAATCACGGTTAAAAGAGGTAAAATTTTACATGTATAAATTTTATTATTTTTATTTATTTTTGACAAAAACATGTAAATCTGCGTCTATAAATAACTTATCATATCTCTAGGAATACATACATTTATTTAAAAAAAAATCTTTTATGGAAGTCTGTCTTATGCTTTTAGCTTTTGATTGTTCTTCCAACAAATGAGTTTGTATGCGATATATTTGCATTTTATCTGGTTCTGAAATACTTGGACAATTAAAGTTTGCTAAAAAACCTAACAAAATACTACTAGCCTCTATTGCCTGAGCCAATGTAGGCGTTTCGTCCGGCTTTGGGTAACCATGTCTACGATTTCGTCTTCAGATATAATAGCAAACGGAGCGACATCAGAGTCGCACACCATCCACTTTTCGACAGCATCAATCGTACATCCAGACGGTATGGTTATATCTGTTTGTATCTCAACAAGGCTATTTGGAGCATCTTCATTATGATATAGTAAGTTATTCCAAACTCTTTTTAAATTTTTTAATATTCAAAGATTTAACGAACTCACGTCTGTCATTAGCACCAACAAGTTTTTGAACGATCAGTTTACGGTAGTGACATTTGAAGCTCCGAATTACTCCGTGATCCATACGCTGGATCACGTGCAATTTGGTGGGAGATATTCTACTGTAACGTTTTCAGATATCATAGCATTTACATCATGTGCTGGACAGTTGTCTAATAGTAAAAGTATTTTCCAGTTATTTTTGAGACCGATGCGCCGTTGATATTCCTTTTCTTCTGGTACAAAATTTTGATTAAACCACTCCAGAAAAGGCTGTTGTGTTACCCAAGCTTTCTTATTAGATTTATAAATCACAGGAAGGTGTACAACGTTTTTTAAAGCTCTTGGATGGGCACTTTTTCCTATTATCATCAATTTACACTTGTGAGTTCCTGCAGCATTTGAAGAAACTAGCACTGTGATTCTCTCCTTGGATTCCTTGTACCCTTCAATAGAATATTCATTACCACTAGCCAAAGAACTCTGAGGCAAACACCTCCAAAATAGACTGGTTTCGTCTGCATTGTAGATCTGTTCAGTTGTAAGTTGTTCGTTTTTAATGATTTCATCCAAGTCGTCCACAAACATCGTAGCAGACTCATAATCAGCACACTCCTTTTCTCCCGTAGATTTCAGTCGACGGATTCCATGACGTTTTTTGAATTTATCCAACCAACCAAATGAATAAGTGCACTCTGAATTCATGTTTAACTTCAAATGGATCATTTTTGCCTTTTTGGACAATCATTTCGCCTGAAGTTCAGAAGCAAATTTCAGTTTAAGTTCATACAATATCTCGATTTCAGTTAACTTACTTGAAATTGGAGTTCCCTTAAATCTTTCTTGCCGAAACCATTCATATGTTGCGAAATCAACTTTTGGATTTTCGGATGTTTTTAGTGTATATCTGTGTTAAAGGCCAAGCATTGAATCAGTATCGGAGCAAAATTTTAAAATTCGATCTTTGTTTTTTATTAAATCGGATACAGTTTGAATGCCAACTCCATATTTTTCAGACAACATTTTAAAAGGTACTTTACGTTTTGAGTATTCATTAATCAGCTCCATTTTTTCTTTAATTGAAAGAACCTTTCTTGCTCTTTTCGCGGATTTAGTTTTTGACGGTGGCATGATGTAAGGAAAACACGTCTTGACAGATCAAATTTCACACTGATGAATGAATATGAAATTTGATATGAAAATTACACTTTCATCAAAAAGGGGAATCACCGAATTTTAATATGAGAGATGTGTGTGTATTATACGAAAAAACAAACAAGCAGTCACATGGACATGTGCATCACGGATAATAGAGGTAAGTCACGGTTAATAGAGGTAAAAAATCAACCACTCAGAGATGTGTGTGTATTATACGAAAAAAACAAACAAGCAGTCATATGGACATGTACATCACGGATAATAGAGGTAAATCACGGTTAATAGAGGTAAAAAATCAACCACTCAGCTTCTCGGTTAATAGATAATCACGGTTAATCGAAGTTCAACTGTATTTCCATACAAATAAAATCAATTTCAAACGTTCAAATTCAAAATTTTGTTTCGAAACGTTTGCAAAGATGGGCGGAAAGTTGGCGTGACCCCACCCATACGAAGTTAAAACCTGTTTTAGAATATATTCGTTTACGTGGCACCGATACTCCTAAATTGTTGTGTGAGTTAATTCAGTTGTAAACTGCTTAGACAATATACAAATGGGCGGGCTTTGAATGATGGGAAATTTTTGATTTGAATTTTGTAAAATTACACGTTTTCTTTGGAATTTCTCAGCACAATAGTAAAGAATGGTTACAAAAAAAAAAAAGAAATACCCAATCAAAATCAAAAGCAGAAAACGGCAATTATATTCAATTTGATTTTTGACATTTCTTCTTTGAATTTTGACATTTCTTCTTTTAATCGCCATGGAACATCTATCGCCATTTCGATCCTTGATTATAATTGGTACATATATTACTGATCACGAGCAAACATCAATATGAATCCTGATTTTAATGTTTCCGTTTTTTTGCATTTTGAAGCGGGCGGGGGTTCAGCTAGTAAATAATAAATAAAATATAATAATAAAATAGACATACTTTCAGCAGGCTTCAAACTAAAATTAATCTTTGGTTTGTTTAATGCGTTGTCCCAAAACATTTCGGTTTTATCACGGTCCATTCGTGAGCGATCAGTATAGGGATGTCAAAAAACCGTCACTTTTCAGGATACCGGTTATCGGTTTGTTCGAAAATTCGCAAAACCCCCTCAGAGAGATTTCGAACATAAACTTTTTAAAATCTTCTAGACTTTCTGAAGCAATAAAATATAGAATTTTTAAGGTCTTTTTAAAAAAACTCAGTAAAATCATGAAAACACGAAAATTACATAAAAAATCGTGGACACTTACTTGAATTTCGGACAGAGGTTATGAAAAATAAACAAACAATCTAAACGAATTGTGCCAATTTCAATATTGTGTAATGCTAATTTCGCTAATGGACACCAAATTGTTCGGAAAACTTGCATTTTTATTAACCGATACCACTTCTTGACATTCGACTAGAGCTATATCTTATGAACTTTTAATTGTGTACTTCAATATAAGAAATTTAATAACAAAATCGTTTAGTAATTTTAAAAAAGTGTAGATAAGAATCACTATGATATCATAATGAAATCTAAAATATTCTTAATAAAAGCAAATAATTTGCTAAGATGTAACATTTGCGATTGGACATTTTTATGGAGCTGTATCTAAATCTGAACCGATGTGTCTTTTTTTTAATCACAGATACAACAATAACGGTTTCTGTTACTTCCAATGTTTTGCGAGTTTGCAATTATAATACAAATCTATTTTGACAAACGAAGAAAACTGTTTGATATACATAAACTTATTTCTCTTTGTTCATTTACAACAACTGATGACATGTTTACCGCAAACAAACTAATTTTTCCCACAAAAGAAACTCAAAAACGATGTTCACGTGTCTAAAATTTCGTTTCTACGAAATGCATTTTTTTCTCTGCGTGTAGGTCTCTATTTTAAAATCTACTTTAAAGTTGCGAAACAATAAGAAATGAGTTTTATCTTACTAAAATTTTTGTTATATTTCTCACTTATGTATCTCAAATATTTTTCAGAATTTGTATATTTTTGTTCATATGTAACAAGTATTATTCAAAAGAGAAACAACAAATTCAGTAACTTGGATCTATGTACGTAGGAAGAAATTTGGAAAAGATTTTTTTCTAAAATATTTTATTTTTTAATTTTCTGATTTGACTACGTTAGTTTCTGACTGCATAAGTGGCTATGAACATAAAAATAATAGAAATAAAATAGTTCAACAATGGAGCAGCATAAAACCGAAGGTTATAATTCGCTACAACGATTTTGTTTAAAACATTTTTCTAAATTTAGGGCATATCGTACTATCAAATTCCATCATTTCGCGTTAATAGCATTTTATTCCCCAGTTATCAGGCTAAAATAGGAAAAATGGTGGCTGTATTCATGGGGAATATTTGTGTATGAAAAGTTTCAGAATTATGAATGAAGAAAGTTAAAAGATAAGGAATTGCAACGGCGAATTTTGGATTTTTCATCAGTTGCAGCGATTTTCGCGATTGGCTACATATTGCCAACATTTCATGAAACAAGTTATGGAGGATAATAAATCTTATTTTTATATTTGGGGATACATGGCTATGTGCTTATTTCAACATTCATAGTGTCCAATTTTAAACATACAAAAGTGGCTATGAACCATGAAACCCCGAATAATAGGAAATTTCGAAAACTTTTTAATCGTAGCAATTAGTAATCCTTTTCAGATTAAACTGTAGAAGAATGATTAATAATTTCTCTTAAAATTAAGGCGAAAATCAGTTTTTTCACTCTCGTGAAAAGTTGTGTTTTTGTTCGTAGCCACTTATGAATATAAGCCCTCGATATGTATGTATGTAATTTCAAGCTACTATTTAAAAAAAGTTATACACTTAGAGAACAAGTCTGTCTGTCTATCATGCCTTCGCAACAATCATGGAGTAATAGCTCAACTCCTTATGGCAGAGGTATAATGAAACTTTTGAGAAACATTTCATGTTGTCATTTTTTGTATCAGTTTTGCATACTCTGAAGCAAAAATATTTGTTTGATTTTTTTAGTTAAATTGAACTTATTTTAATTTCACTTCTTTTCCTTGTATAAAATAAAATTTTCCTCAGTTTAAGTAAAAATTCGTTTTGAGGAAAAAAAATCAGCAAAATTGTCCTCAGTTTGAGTAAATATTTACTTGATGTGAGTATACATTTACTTAGTTTTAGGAAATTTTCAGCAAAATTTTACTAAGATTTAGTAAGAATTTACTTAGTTTTAGGAAAATTTTGCTTAAATTTAGTAAAAAAATACTTGGTTTTAGGAAAAATTTACTTAGATTTAGGAAAATTTTAGCAAAATTCTACTTATATTTAGAAAAAATGTACTTGGGTTCCAAAAATACTCCAGATTGGCCGTTCCACAACACATGATTCTGTACGTCAGCTGGAGATTGCCATGGAATCGCCAGTAATGTAAATCGAAAAAAATGCGCCATAGCACACTCCTCCGGACAGATCAAAACGTTGGAAATCTTAGATCTTTGAAAGGTTTAAATACTTAGTGCATCGGATAGTGTGGCGCTATCATTCCTAGTTGGGCTAATATTAATCGCATGTCTTCATTCAATTCCTCATTGTGCATTTCAGAAATGTCCTATTTGTATTTGGTTCACGAATCGGTCAAAATACATGAAATACGTGTAACTGAATTTCCCTATTTATTCGTCGTTCCTATCGTCAGTTCTGACAAAAAGTGCATAAAATATAAATATTTTCTTGCATTTTGTCGGAATTTTTGTGTTCCGAAAATTTTCGCAGAATCATACCGAAAATAGCATAAACGAATTTCTCATATCCATTGGTTGCATTGAGACTTATAGCCTTCAATTCATTCAAAAATTCTATAGAAAAAAGGCACTTTCAGTTTTTTAACCATTTTCCTATTTTGCGGTCAACTATCCAAAAGTTTTTTCATCTTAAAACCTAGTTCGGACTACCACGAACAAAAATCAGCCAAATCTGTTCAGCCGTTCTCAAGTGATGCGATTACCAACGAACATCATTTCATTTTTATTATATAGAAGATGTAACTTTGAAGCGATGTGTAATACCAAATTATATATGTTAGTTCCAACTACTAATATATAGATGGGCTATCGGCAAACAGTTTTATTAGAGGTTTTATTTTTTTATTTCAAATATAGTTTTCTCAATTTCAGTTGGAATTATTTAAATTTCAATTGTAATCTTTGCAGAAATCTCAATTTCAAATGGAATTTTATCGATTACGAATGAAAATCATCTATATAAAATGGAATAGGGTTCTTTCATATAAAAGATTGCATTTTTACTCCGTACTTGGTAGGTCGTCTGTAGGACTGGCTTGTTCTCCAAATCCATTAATGTCTTCGGTACAATACGACTACGGTGCTAACAAATGCTGGATCCTCGCGGGAGGACATAGTTCATATGGATACTATACAATAGTACCATGTCCACGTCCGTATAAAGTGATTGCAGTGCTACGCTGAAGCTAGAATTCAACGATAACTGTCATAGATGCGACGACGAAGAGGAAGAAGAGAACACTTCTTATGCGGCTGTCCCCATGGCACAGAGTGGCCCTCGGGAGACAATTGCTTCACGACATTAACAAGACATATCGGGAATTTGTATAGGGGCTTTAATCAAATATCTCAAAAATACCTTCCCAAGTATTGTGATGCCTTCGGGCACTACTTGACGTTTCCGTGAAAGCGATCGGTCACGTAAACCAACCCAACCACCAACCGAGTTGATGGGTAAAACCCCAAGCGAACCAACATTGGCACAAGCTCATTATTACCTTGACGAAGGTATGGTCTAAATGCTGTCTTTGTTGTATTTGTAATGTTGGCCGGATGGTTTATCGTCAGTCCCATTCAATACATTATACTCGTTGATGGACTTGGAAGAAGAAGTATGTACGCGTATCTTATGGTCGCTTTCTTTTTGTCACTATCCACTTTGTCGCCACCAAGAATAATTACTAATTGTCGAGGTTTAAAAGACAATAAGTGATTGATGAAATACGTTTTTTTTATCTTTTTCACGTTTTCATTTTTCCAAGCAAGTTGACCATTTGATGGATAATTACGAGCATTGCCAGAAATTAGTTGACTTCTAGAAGTTCAACGGAAAAGTTGTCTTTGGATCTGAATAAAATACAAAAACTATAATTTTTTTGTCACGAGGTGTAAGTTTGTGGGCTTATTAAAAGGACCTTTTCATTTCATTTAAAGAAATTCTTTTATTTATACAGATTGAATTAATAGCAACGGCTTCATCATGGGGGACATGTTTCGCAGTGAGAAAATGTCCTTGTGCCAGATCTTCCTGCAACCGGAGGCGGCATACGAGACGGTGGCACAATTCGGAGAAGCGGGATGCGTACAATTTCGCGATGTAAGTTCCACATTTATAATCTCAAATATGTGATAACAAATATTGTTATCCTTGCAGATGAACGAAGGCGTTACATCGTATCAGCGGAAATTTGTCTCCGAAGTAAGGCGATGCGAAGAAATGGAGCGTAAAATTCGTTTCATCGAAAGTGAAATAAAAAAAGATGACATCAATATGCCGGACTTGGGCCCCGAAGATATACCGCCGGCCCCAAAACCTCGTGACATGATCGACTTGGAGGGCCAGCTGGAAAAGACCGAAAAGGAAATTGTTGAATTGGCTAAGAACGATGTCAATCTGAAGTCCAACTATTTGGAATTAACCGAAATGTTGAGAGTTCTGGAGAAGACCCAGGGCTTCTTTGAGGAACAGCAAGTGGTCAATATGGAGCTGAACAAGAACAACGAGGACCACCATCATCAGGGTGGTGGTCATTTGGGTTTTGTGGCCGGTGTGGTCAGTCGCGAAAGGGAATTTGCTTTCGAGCGCATGCTGTGGCGTGTAGCACGCGGCAATGTCTACGTGAAAAGGTCTCAGCTGGAGGAGACCCTAAAAGATCCCAAAACGGGCAACATCATCTACAAGACCGTCTTTGTGGTCTTCTTTCAAGGTGAACAATTGCGCGCCAGAGTAAAGAAGATCTGCACAGGCTTCCATGCCTCCATGTATCCCTGCCCCGAAGAACATTCCGAGCGCGATGGCATGATCAAGGGATTGCGCACACGCCTGGACGATTTGAAGGTGGTTCTGCAGCAAACGGAAGATCAACGCAATTGCGTCCTCACGGCTGTCAGCAAGCAATTGCCCAAGTGGAATATTATGGTGCAGAAGATGAAGGCGATCTATCACACCATGAACATGCTGAATCAGGATGTTACCAGCCGCTGCCTCATCGGTGAATGTTGGGTGCCCAATCGTGATCTGCCGGTGGTGGAGTTGGCCCTGGCCGAAGGTTCGAAGGCGGCGGGCAGTCATGTTCCCTCATTTCTCAATGTGATGGAGACGGACGACTGTCCTCCCACCTACAATCGCACCAATAAGTTTACTCGTGGCTTCCAGAATCTGATCGACGCCTATGGCGTTGCCACGTATCGCGAGGCAAATCCAGCCCTCTACACTTGCATCACCTTTCCCTTTCTGTTTGCTGTGATGTTCGGCGACATGGGTCACGGTTTCATCTTGTTCCTTTTCGGTTTGTGGATGGTTGTGGCTGAGAAATCCTTGGGACGCAAGAAGGGCGGTGAAATTTGGAATATCTTCTTCAGCGGTCGCTACATTATCATGTTGATGGGCATCTTTGCGGTGTACACAGGCTTCCATTACAACGACATGTTCTCCATATCGATTAATGTCTTCGGCAGTACCTGGCGCATACGTTACAACACGACTACGGTGCTAACAAATTCCGCCGGCCTAACGCTAGATCCTCGCTATGCGTCCGACGGTGTGTATGTCATGGGCATGGATCCCATCTGGCAGCTGGCCGACAACAAGATCATCTTCTTGAATACGTACAAAATGAAATTGTCCATCATATTCGGTGTCCTGCATATGGTCTTCGGTGTCTGCATGTCCGTGGAGAACTATGTGTACTTCAAGCGTTACGCCAGCATTGTGTTGGAATTTTTGCCACAGATGATCTTCCTGTTGCTGCTGTTCGGCTACATGGTCTTCATGATGTTCTTCAAGTGGATCAAATATTCGCCCAAAGCCGAAGATCTGGTCAATACACCCGGCTGTGCGCCATCCGTTCTGATTATGTTCATTAACATGGTGCTATTCAAGAGTTCGGCAGTGTCGCCCGGTTGCGAGGAGAACATGTTCGGTGGCCAAACCAAAATCGAAATGGTATTTGTTGTTGTGGCCTTGTTGTGTATTCCATGGATGTTGCTGGGTAAACCGCTGTACATTAAGTACACCCGGAAGAATAAGCCACAGGTATGTTATAAGATATTTGGTTGTAAGGATGTAATGTGACTTGATAATTCGAGGAGAGAGAATGAAAGCTTTTATCCGCCGCACCGGTTTGGAGTCAGGAAAAATTGGTTGTGTTAAAAATCTGACGAAGCAATTCACACAAAATTCATTTAATTGAGTTCTGAAGAGTTAGTTCCCTAGTCCTCTAACTGGGAACGTGTTTGCTTCGAAGCATTGTTGCAAGAATCGTGGAATTATATTGTCAGGTTATATCTCAACAAGATAGTTGAAAACTGTCATCATCGGTTGAATTCACCGAATTTTTGGTGTCCATTTATCTGCTGGATATCATCCACTGATACTTACTCCTTTCGATCCTATAAGGATTCTAGGACCATTAAAAACTTTTTCCATTTAGATCTAAATAATGCTAAAAGTTTTAATTGATTCCAGCTCATGTATGGCAGTGGACCGGTCGGCCTTGCCTTCGTTGGGGTTTCATTCAATATTTGTTTTGATTATATCACCTTTGGGTTTCCTCAGTATTTGTGTCCGATCGATCTCCATTTTCTTCTAAGAATCTCAGTTTTGATGGGAGTTTGTCTCGTTCTCTGCCATTACTTGTTGCATTCCACCACCCTGAGCCTCCTGATGATGTTAGCCGACTGCCGAGGTAGCAAAATGACGTTACATTTTCTAGCCTTTAGTTGTTGATGATGCATTAATGCTGAAATTGAATGTGGACTTTGAAATCGTTACAGTGTTCGTCCATGGGCGATCATAAGTATAAACATGGATCCCGATTTTTTATATTCCCAACATCTCTGTATAACTCACCCGGAGGAAGTAAGAGCTTTTGGTCATTTGTAAGAAGAGTAAAGGGTAAGTCATCATCTATTCCAACTCATGTTAAATGATGACGCGATATTCACTAACCCGGTTGAATTCCTTGCCTGATAATCCGGCCGATTGCGATTTGCTCTGGCACTCGAAGGTTATGGAGAGTATGGTTAACCACCATCTTGTGAGATATTTAGAGACCAATAACTTACTTAATGGTCAACGGTATGGCTTCCGTAGGAATCGATCTAGGAGAGACCTGATGACGCTGCTGTCCGAAATCCATCCATCCTTTAGTTTGGTGAGAGTAAAGTCGTTGCTCTAGATATCTCCAAGGCCTTTGACAGAGTCTGGCACGGCGCACTCATATCGAAGCTCATCGCTTTTGGTGTTTGTTGAAGACTTCTCTTGATTTATATCGAGCTTTCTCAGATATCGCAATATATGTGTTGTTATAGATGGATTCTCATCCGACGAGCAAAGGTTAACCGCAGGAGTACCACAGGTCTCTGTCCTTTCCCCCTCCCCTTTTTCTTATTTTCATCGATGACCTCTTGGATCAGTGTTCGAATACAATCTATTCATTCGCAGAAGGCAGTAACCTCTGTCATTCATAATCATTCGATCATACACCAAGTATCAAGAAATTGAGAATCCTGGACTAAATGCCCATTTCCGAGTGGAGTCGGTTGAATAGTGTAAACTTTAATGCACATAAGACCCAGTGCTCCTTATTGTCTCACAAGCGATTCACTGATACAACGGTGTCGTCGATTCCGATGAACGGTGTGGTTACTGAGCAATCGGACACTCCCGATGTTCTGGGTATGAAGATGGGCATTGCAATGTTCGTTGGAACAAACAAGGCTAGGCTTTCTAAAGCAGTGTAAGAAATACTTCACTCCCTCCGATCTTCTCAATAGCTAAACAAAATACATCAGACCTAAGATTTAATAAAACTCCTATATACGGTCGGGCGCTCCAGGATCTTCCTGGGAGCTATATGACCGTTTTCAGGGGAGGGTGATGGTGTTGATAGGTGAGGGTAGGACATCCAATTCTATTGTCTCTCTTTATCACCGTCGTAGTGTGGGATGTGTGTCGCTGTTCCATCGATACTTTTATGCTGCTTATTCTTCGGATATTCGTGATCACATCCCGTACGTGAGAACGTTCGGTAGACATACGCGACTTTCAAGGAAGCTGGTCACACTACACATTGCAGAATGAATTGGTTGCTTGCTCATGCAACTCGTATGTGGAATCAACTTCCAGCAAATAACTTTCCCGCCAATTATAACATCCAGAGATTCAAAGCAGGCGTCAACAAATGCGCTTCTTTCTGCCCTCCAACTCCTTATCTTCATTTAGCCAACGCAATTCACTGCAAAACTTTCCGGCAGCGAATATTGGTTTCGTTAAGTGTAAATGTTTCCTTGATCCAACGGAAATTCGGGATAACTTGATTGTTCTCATCAGTTTTATAACGTCATCAGTATAATTCCCTTGGCTCAAGACCGCAGGTCGGTCCTATATACTCCATTGAATCCAAATTTATTTACATTTACAATTTGCCTGCTCACTCCCTATATTGAGCATTGATCATCAGATCACCAGTAGACTTTGCCGTGATTTTTCAACGAAACACTCGAACTCTTCAAGTCCGAAATTCACCCAGGAGGAAGGAGAACCACTACTCAAGTTTCAAATATCAGCCAAAACAAACACACTTGGGATCACATTTCACACAAAACGAATGAGAATTATAGCTTTTCGAATGAAAAAAACGCATCATTATAAATTGTTGCAAGAATTTTAATTATCGATGTTCTCCAGAAAATTCAAGGTTTTCCCTTTAGTGCTTGCCTTTCAATCGCTTCCTTCCTTTCCACTTTTCAGCACATCGAAGATTTCAAATCAACCGATACTCTGGAAATGGTCGAAGGCGATACAGCTGTTGTGGTCGAAGTCACTGAAACCAGCAACAGGGATGAGGGTGGCCACGGCGATCACGACGATGAACCCATGAGCGAAATTTGGATTCATCAGGCCATTCACACCATTGAATATGTGTTGAGTACCATCTCCCATACAGCCTCCTATTTGCGTTTGTGGGCCTTGTCATTGGCTCATGCCCGTAAGTTGAATCAATATCAATACGTTCATTCTCAAAAATTATTAAGTTCTCTCTTTACCTCTCTTATCTTATTCTAGAGTTATCTGAAGTACTTTGGACTATGGTGTTGGCGTTGGCTTTGCAAATGGAGGGCTATGCCGCCAGTGTGGCCATCTTTTTCATCTTTGCCATTTGGGTATTCTTCACCCTGGCCATTATGGTCATGATGGAAGGTTTGTCTGCCTTCTTGCACACCCTGCGTTTGCATTGGTGAGTTGGTTTTGTTTCACATCTAATGACGATGATGCGGATGTCTGACATATCTTTTTGTTTTGTTTGCAGGGTCGAATTCATGAGCAAGTTCTATCAAGGCGCTGGTCACATTTTCCAACCTTTCAGTTTTAAAACTATTTTAGAAGATGATGGCGAAGAGTAATTACAATTAGGTTTCCTCACCAATTGTTAAATAAAGTTTTTATTTGCATATCCATATTCGGTGTCTTTTTATTAAAGGTTCAATTTTCCTTTGAACTCGGAGTTCGAGTGTCCTGGATCAAGCAAAATATTTTTGCTTTTTTAGTTTATAAAATGCATTTTTTACACATTATATGATTCAATTTTTCGATAACAATGGTTTGACCTTTCATCATGAATTGGCGAAACAACGCTTGCAAATTGTCCGAAATTAATGGTTGAGATGTAGTCTCATGTTGACTCAATAAACATGTCAATAGGCAAAATTGCAGCATTTGGAGTGAATCGGTCACATCACACATTGTTTGGTGTTTTATGGGCCGGTGGAATCGTTGGTCTTTCCGTCTTAGAAAATTGGAACGGTGAGAAGGTTACCGTCAACGGCGAGCGCTCAGTCATAAATATGTCGAAATTTAGTCACCAAAATAAAAGGTTTCCTACATTTCCGGCCTATAGCTTACTAACTTCCTCCTCTGAAGTATGTCCAAAGACGTTTACACAGACATTTACGATCAGGCTTAAATATTTTTTCCTCTGGGGTATGTCCAAAGTCGGATACGTAGAGTAAAGGTTTCCCGCAACACCGGCCTTCGGCTGGGCTCAAAGATTTTATACTTTAAAGTATCGCTTGGTCGGTCGGTCGGATTATTTTCTGTCTATATTGAATGGAATGTTTATGACATACTTTTCCAATAGGACGGCCTTCACATGTCACATTAAATAAACACATTATTTCGACACCATTTCCAATTGAAATTTGGAAAATTTCTATTGAAATTGAGAATTTCCATATCATATTTAGAAAATTCTAATTGAAATTTAGATTTTTCATATGATTTTGAGAAAATTCCGATTGAAATTGGAATTAACTACAAGCATCTCGTATCCTGTGTGTGGATAACTCATTAGAGGCACTTCTGTATAGAGTTCTTGTGTTACCATGCTGCTATAAGCCGTACCTATATTAAGCTAGGTCGCGGTCCATACAAATGGAAAAACAATTTCCAGTAACCTCACAAAAATAAAGTTTGGATTGTTTAATGATAAAATATTTCGTTCCTACATCAAGCCGTCTGTGAGCTAAACGCTCCTGAAAACACCCCCAAAAATCCTTCCTGTGTAGTTTTTTTGCCTTCCATAAGTGGAATTAAAACAAGTAAGGAAAGGCTAAAGTCGGGCGGGGCCGACTATATGATACACTCCACATTCTATCCGAATACAATTCAATTGGGTAAAGTAGTGAGAACGGGAAGAATTTTTGTATGCTTCCTAGTCATAGGTTTCCTAATCAATAGGTCCAATTTGTCAAATCAAAAAGAATATTTGTATCGGGGCTATATCCAAACACATGGAATAAAGTGACTAACTTTCACAATAAGTTCTTCCAGTTCAAGTATAACGTGTTATGCTCACTTTGAATTTCAGTGAAAATTCGTGGTTTCTGGGGCGAAAAAAGTCTATCCGGGAAGGAAAATTGTTTGGGAGCTATATGTAAATCGGAACAGATCTGATCCGTTTTCACCGTGGTTGTTTCTAGTCGAAATATAAGATATTTTGCTAGATTTGAAGAAGATCTGTTAAAATATGTGGTTTATAGAGTGGAAAAAGTGAAATCGCGAGTGAAATTTGTGTGGGAGCTATATATAAATCTGAACCGATCTGACCTATTTTCATCATAGGTGTTCCTTGTTCAAATATAAGATGTTTTGCCAAATCTGAAAACAATCTGATGCAATATGTGGTTTCTAAATTCGAAATTTGTATGGGAGCTATATATAAAGGAGATATATAGTTTCTAGTTGAAATATAAGATGTTTTGCCAATTTTGAAGAAAATCTGTTCTAATGTGTGGTATCTAGAGTGAAAAGAGTCAAAAGGGGAGTGAAATTCGTATGAATGCTATATCTAAATCTAAAACGATTTTCTTCAAATTAAATAGCGTTCGTCCTTGTACCGAAAAACTTCGTAGTGCAAAGTTTCATTTGGTTCTGGCGACAATTGCGACCTGTATCGTGATTACAAGAATAGATGGACAGACAAACAGACAGACGGAAGGACATTGCTAAATCGATCCAAAAAGTGATTCTAAGTCAATCGGTATAATTAACAATGGGTCTATCTACCTTCCTTTTGAGTGTTACAAACAATTGCACAAAGACATAATACTCTCGTGGAGTGTATAACAAGTATTAGAAAAATAATTAAAAAAGGTGTAAGTTTGGCCGGGCCGAACTTTATATACCCTCCACCATGGATTGCATTCCACAGAGGCTGTCGATTTTCGTAGAAGTGCAGTAATATTACAGGAAAATATAATTTTTTTAATATAGCCAAGCCAATACAACTACAAATATAAAAAAATAATTTTATAAATAAATATAATAATTTTATTATTTCAAACCTCGCATTTAAGGCAATGCTGCCAATTCAAAAAATAAATATTCTTATATATATTTTTCAAAAAAGCTTAAATACCATAAATATTGGTAGATAGTGGGTGTTTCAGTTGGTTGTATTTCCATTCTATTTTAATTCCAATAGTACACATTTTGAAAATCCATTATCTCACGTACACAGTGCAAAATAACCTAACTTATTGATTCAACCAATTTTTGCCGTAAAAGTAAAAAGTACGCTTTTGAAAAAATCTTTAAGTTTGCATGTCTATGCAGTCAGAGGAATTTATACAACGAATTCCATGATTCTAGCTGCGGCTATTTGATTGGTACCATTTTTATCCCCTTTTTCCCATGTTACCCCCTTAAGATTACGACTTTCTAAAATCTTTTTATTTTACGCGTCTACCCAATTAGGGGGATGTACACACCGAACTTTATCATTCTAGCTGTAGTCATTTAGTTGGTACAATTTTTATCCCTCTGTACCCATTGAAAGTAGGAATTTGGAAAAAACCCTTTTATTTTTTGTGTCTACGCAGTCAGAGAAATGTATACTCCGAATTTCATGACTCTAGCTGCGGTCATTTGGCTGGTACTATTTTTATCCCCTTTTTCCATTTAATCCCAAAAAGTACGAATTTCGAAAAGTCCGTTTATTTTACGTGTCTACGCAATCAGAGGAATGTATACACCGAATTTCATTATTCTAAGTGCAGCCGTTTAGTTGGTACCATTTTTATTATACCCTACACCACTTCGTGGTCTAGGGTATTATAAGTTAGTTTTCCGCCAAATGTTTGTAACACCAAGAAATAATCGAGCTAGACCCACCTTTAAGTATACGGATATGCTTAGAATCACCAGCTGAATCGATTTAACTGCTGTCCATCTAAGCTTGTTCGCACTCTACATGTCGCAATTGTTGCCCGATTATCATGAAATTTGACAGAAGTTACTTTTTTGGGCCATGGGCGATCGGTATTGAATTTGGAGGAAATCGGTTCAGATTTAGATATATCCCCCATACAAATGTCGATCACGATTTGACTTTTTCCGCTCTAGAAACGACATATTGTACCCGATTTTCTTTAAATTTGACACAACATCTTACAATCCAACTAGAAACACATATGCAGATATTCGGTAAGATCGGTTCAGATTTATATATAGTCCCCATACAAAAGTCGCTCCCGATTTGACTTTTTCCGCTCTAGAAACCACATATTGTACCCGAACTTCTTTAAAATTGGCACAACATTTTATAATCGAACTAGAAACACCTATGCTGAAAGTGGGAAAGATCGGTTCAGATTTAGATATAGCCCCCATACAAATGTCGCTCCCGATTTGACTTTTTCCACTCTAAAAGCCACATATTATATCGGATTTTCTTTAAAATTGGCACAACATTTTATAAAACAACTAAAAACACCTATGCTGAAAGTGGGTAAGATCGGTTCAGATTTAGATATAACCCCCATACAAATGTCCTTTCCGATTTAACATTTTTTGCCAAACACATACATTTACATGATTCAAAAATCGTCCCCGATTTCACTTTTTACAGAATTGAATTGTAATGAGATAGAAAGTCGGTTGTATCATATAGTGGCTCCGTCCGTCTTTAGCATTTCCTTACATGTTTGGGAGATGCATACATGTCCATACTTTGGTATAACCCAAATGGGGCTCCATTCTGCTCTATTACAGCTCTAGAAACCACATCTTACATCGGATCTTCATCAAATTTTGCAGATCATTATATGTTTCAACTAGGAATACCTACCGTGAATGAGAAATATATAGGCGCATGTTTTGGCTCAAGCTTCAAGTGTTGTTATATGCCTTCAAATGTCCGTCCGATTCATCCTATTACCGCTGTATAATCTGTATTTATCATTCGATTTTTCGATATTTACTTTACTCGGAATATCTGCTGGCAAATTGGATCAATTACTTTATTATTTACCATACTCATTAAATTTGACTAAAGATGAATTTAAAGTATACTGTATAATTTATATGAACTACATTAAATTGCTCTCATGAAATACCTGGGTTTAGTAATCAAAGCGAAGTATATACGCAGGGAGTGGTATAGGGTATTATATAGTCGGCCCCGCCCGACTTTAGCCTTTCCTTATTTGTTTAATTTGGAAAAAATACTTTTATATTATGTCTCTACTTAGTTAGGTGCCATTTTTATCCCTTTTTGCCCCTACGAATAAAAATCAAAAATCTAGTGCACGTTTTTGTTATAGGGGAATGCACATACCCAATATCAAGTAAGTACACGCAGACATATTGAAATATTAAATACTGTAAAATATTAAGGGTTGTTATGGGTATTTTTAGTCCTTGTGAGGGAAAGTTTTCCCTTTGGGTCGATTTCGCCCAGTTTCAATCCTACACGATCTACAACTATAAGACGCATTTATGGATAATTTGGACGTCCTAGCTGCTTTCGTTTAGATGCTAGCGTGCTTTCAACAGACGGAATGACGGACGGACATGGCCAGATCGTCTTAGAATTTTATGACGATCCAGAATATATATACTTTATCGGGTCTCAGGTCGATATTTCAAGGTGTTACAAACGGAATGACATTATAAACGGAATGACAGTATACTAACCCCCATCCTGGAGGTGGAGGGTATAACAACGTGAGGAGTTTTTGAAGTAGTGGAATTTATGCGCAGGGCGACTGTTGGCCATTTTACATATATTGATTATTGAATATGACTTTCATAAATTTTCCTAAAATGCCTGCTTTAATTAAGAGAAACGAGTTGATGTCATGTAGTCTATGTATGTACAATTCTTTAATTATATTAAATCATCTGAAGAAGATAAATATGGTTAACTAAAAGTAATCTATTTTACGTAGTAATCTAAATATGTATTTAAAGTAGTTTAACGATTTTTTCAAAATCATAATATGCAACGAATAAATGCGAATATCGTTGTGTTTATCTTTCAAAAAATTCGAAACTTTTCAAAACACATTCTTGTTTATGAAATTAATTTTAAATTAATTCAATTATTTCATAATAATAAACTACATGTGTGATTATGTTTTTGTAATATTAATTATATTAATAATATTTTGCAGCACCTAAGACAAAATCAACTCTATTGTAAGTTCTATGTATTGATGCAGTTTGTAATGCGTGTAATGTTTATTTGTATTATAAATAAATCAGGTAATTAAACTGTCATTAAGGAAATTTAGATAAATTAGATTTTGTTTTTGTTTGTTTGTTTTTTTTTCGTTTTTGTTTAAATCAGGTAAGTAATAAATAGTAAGTAAAAAACAACAACTTTAGCAACACAACATTTCATATGCAATGAAGGTGGCCGGTTTTCAGAAGACCAATTCGTCAAAGACACACGGATCGACTGAAACAAAGGCACGCAAAAATGCGATAGGAACCGCGATTTTAATAATTCAATCGAATTCGTCTTCGTGCTAACGAGCGACTGCTAGGGTCCATTCAAATTGCAATGTACTGCATATATACACAAGGGTATATCGAGCTATTACCATGAGCGCTGATCATTCAGAGTGAATCGTGTCAATAATTCATAACAATTGAATGATTATATATATACATTAGAGTGGCTTCAAAATAAAATTTGTCGATGTTCTCGACTAAAATGAAAGATTGGTTTGTTTTATGTGTTCAAAATAACCTCTAAATCAGGTTTTTCTTAAAAATAATTCACGTTGAGAATGGTATGGAGAAAAAACCGATAGAAATACAAATCTGTTCTGAGCCTTATAAAACCAGATAACAATCTTGTAATATGAAGGGCAGATTTTTACGATTTTAGTGCAATTTTTGATGCATTTTTATAAAATCCGCTATAACATCCACATTTTTATTCGATTCGGGTTTTTAGAAGCTTGATGGAGTGTTATTGTTAGCCAATTGCAATGTTTAAAACTTCTACTGTTAGTCCTCAGTGCGTTAAATGTGAAGTAAAACTGCAATATTGGTTTATTTGCATCGTAAACATATTCTAGGCTTATACAAAGCTAATTTTGGTAATTAATTGACCACATATTTCAGTTTTTACTCCACTTTAACCCATTCACGAACAATATTTAAAAAAAATGAACGGCCCTCAGAAGCCGAATTTTACGATTCTATCTTCATTACCTTTGTTGGTTCCATATTTATCCCTGTCAAGTAAAAGTAAAAACATCGAAAAAATCCATTTACGTAGCGAGTCTACGTGGCCAGAGAAATGAAAAGTCGAATTTCACGATTCTAGCTGTAATACTTTAGTTGGTACTATTTTTATCCGTTTTGTCCAGCTCCCCCTTAAAAGTACACATTTCGAAAAATCCATTTATGTTCCTAGTCTACGCTGTCAGAGGTATGTACATTACGAATATATAGGTCCAATGGGTACCATTTTTATCCCTTTTGGTCTCTTTCCTCCCTTAAAAGTACACATTTCGAACAAATCTCTTTTTTGTATCTCGCCCGCATGGTAAGTGCAAGGCACACATGTTTCACTGCCATTTAGTCAGGACGAAGGTTCGATGTTTATCCCTTTTTGTGCCATTTCACCCCATAAAAGTACGAATTTCGTAAAACCCTGCTTCTCCGTGACATTTTGGAACTACTCTGAAAATTTCATGACCCTGGCTTCAGCCGTTTGTCCTGGGCGTTTATCAATGATCAGTAACGCAACTCTTTTATATACAGGGTGGCTGATGAATGATCCTACATTAAGAACTCAAATAACTTTTCATATAAATTATTTTTTCTCTGTTCATTTGACGACTGATACATATTTATTAAGCCTTTTTAACGGGGTTTTAAAATAGTAGAATTTAAATGACATCCATAGTCGGTGACGCATGTGAAACATTCATTACTTCCTGCAGTTGCAGTAAGAATTGTCTCAATTGTTGTTCGAATGCATTGCTTTAATCATCCATTTTTTTTTTATTTTTTATAAACTTCCTGTTGTATTTCAACAGGACCCCACAAGAAAAAGGTAGCTGCAGTGAGGTCAGGAGACTTTGGGGGCCAACGAAATGTCGATTTCCTAGAAATTAGCTTATTGGGGAACTTTCGCAGCAATTCTCTCATAGCAGGACCTGACTTTGTGACAAGTTGCATCATCCTGTTGAAACCACACAGTGCTGAAAGGGATTCACTTTCGATGCAGTTCTGCAAAGAAAAACTCCTTTAACAGCAACATTAAGTAACATACATAGACATATACATAGATTGGACCCTCTTTTCGAGAAAATCAAAAAAGTCATTTCACCAAGGATATTTATGTTTTAAAATGTTCTATGAAAAAAAAATTGTTGGAAAATTTCAAAGACACGGAAGTTGTAAAATAAAGAAAGCTCTTCACGTTTAAATAGCAAAATTACACGCCAACTTATGCAAAAAATTTCTGGGTTAAAATTAGTCCGTGTTTTTTGGAAGATTGATCTAAAAACTAAAAATACAAATTGGATATCTTTGGAAAAATTTTATTTTCGCGAGAGATATGGCTAAAATGATTTGTATGCATGACATTTTTGTTTTGTTTTGTTTGTGTTTTTTTTCGCGATCTATCCAACGGATCCGTCTAAATTGTGTATTAAGAACCAATGTCGCCAGTAACATATATGTAGTCAATCGCAAAAAAAAGCTACAATTCTTGCAAAAATCCAAAATTCGCGGTTGCAATTGCATTTATTTCAACTTTCTCTGTCTGGGTTTCTGAAACACTTCTGTCACAAATAGTCCCTACTTAGTCAGCAATCATATGCCAAGAAATATTTTGGTATTCTCATGCATTTATTTTCATTCGATTGCGAACATGTAATGGAGTGTTGCTTTTGTTGCTCATTTTTCCACACAAAAACAAAACCTTTTCCGAGATGAATATATTTTCATTTTGTGTTTATGTTTAAGTTATGTTTAATAAATATATGTATGATTCCTATAATTATATGCTTGTTGTATATAAAATCAGAAACTTTGAAGTTGTTTGGTTATCTTTTGTTATAAAAAAATCTAACTGAACACAGTTTTAAAATTGTACTTTATGAAACAGTGTATAGTTGATGTGTTTTTTTATTTGTTGTAGTTGTGAATCAATGTTTTGTTTTTACTTTTGGTGATTAACAAAGGGAATAATAGAAACAGAAAAATCGGCAAATGTTCAATTGCAAACTGAATTAAACAAAAAAAGAATAGGTTGTTATTAATAATAGCAATTTGTTTATTTGGAAACTTATGCGATACATAATTAAAATCAAATTTAATTTATTAAATTAAATACTATAAAGAAGGCACAGAAATTGTAGAACTTAAATAGAAAAAAAAAAACTAAAAATAGAATTAAATTAAACAAAAAAAATATACAACTTTAAACAAAAAAATGTATAAGAAAAACACCAAAAAAATCATTTTAAAAATAAGGTATGTTGAATTGGCATACGTTTCCGAGACTTGGCATTGACTGTTTGTTGATCTTTTCTTATATGGATGGTTAGGAAAATTATGGATTTCAAGTTTGATTTCTTGTTTGTTTCAGTTTTGATTTTGTGTTATTAAAAAGATAGGTATATTGTATACATATGTCGTCATTAATTTAATCAATCAGTCATCAGTTCAATAAATCTTAAAAGTATGTATGTATGAATTTCGATATTTCTTTAAACTTAGAGCTGCTTATATTTTGTAAAATTCTATGTTTAATTATTATTATATTTGTTAAAAATCTCTTATAAATACTTAACACAGTCTTGTCCATGCTGTCGTGGATCGCGTGAATACAAAGACAATGGAAACTATTACCGTTTTATACAATCATCATCGTAGTACAGGTAAACCTAGACGAGTCTTAAAAGAAGTAGAAGGAGTCGTGTATTAAGAATCAACAAATATTTGATGTTTTTAAACACATAATAATACGAACTAATTGATATTTTGCAGGCCACTCGCAATGAAAGCCATTTTCACATATGAGTATAGATAGATATAGATTGTGTGGAAGTTGACATGAGTCATTGTTGACGGTAATGTGGATAAATCATAAAATTAAATATTAAGGAATAAAAAAATCTATAGAAGTACCCAACAATTGTTGGGAGTTGGATAAGTAGAGAAATGTTAAATAGTATATCTGTTATTAATCCCCCGAGTTTATTCTAAATTAATTTCGACGTCATAAAATTGTGACTTATATATATATATATTATATTCATTCTCCTTGTGTCTTCTAAAGCACCTTTTATGACGTCTTTTTGATTTAAACAGGAAGTAAATAAACTACACAATTTTCAGATGAAATTGAAAAAATACAAGTTGAAATTGAGTAATGAAAATTTAGAAAATACAAATTGATATTCAGAAATGTAAATTGGAATTGAGAAATAAAAATTTAAATAGAGGAAATACAAATTTAAAATGAGAAATGTAAATTTATTTTGTATTGTATTTTCTCAATTATTTATTTGAGAAAATACAAATTGAAATTCAGAAATGAAAATTGAAATTAATTTGCATTTTCTCAATTATTTATTTTTCAATTTCAATTTGCATTTATGAATTTAAATTTTTATTTTCTCAATTTCAATTTGTATTTTTTCAATTTCAATTTACGTGTCTGAATTTCAATTTATATTTTCTCAATTTTTATAAACATTTCTGAATTTCAATTTGTATTTTCTCGATATCATTTTTAATTTTCATTTCTGAATTTCAATTTGTATTTTCTCAATTTCAATTTACATTTCTGAATTTAAATTTGTTTTTTTCTCAATTTCAAATTGCATTTCCAAAATTCAATTTGTATTTTCTCAATTTCAATTTATAAATTCTCATTTTCAATTTGTAAATTCTCAATTTCAATTTTCATTTCTGAATTTCAATTTGTATTTTCTCAATTTCAATTTAGATTTCTCATTTTCAATTTTTTTTCAATTTAAATTTACATTTCTGAATTTCAATTTGTTTTTACATTTGTATTTTCTCAATATGATGTTGTATTTTCTCAATTACAATTGAAAATGGTATAGTCTAAAACTAAAATGTTGAAGGCAAGTAACAAAAAGAAGCCGGTACAATGGGAGGTCTAAAAACTAAACGATAACTGTTCGGCGATTTCAACCACAGAATATTGCACTTTTTAAATATAATTAGTTTTTTTTTTTGAAAACATAGATTGCAGTCAGTGGAAATGTGTTGAGAAAACTATATTTGATTGTACATATTCACCCTTATCGCGAATAAAAGGGGAACTTATTCACGTGGAATTTTCTATTCCCATGGAGGCCTAAGATGGTAATATGAATATAGCTCTTGAATGGTTTTCACTTATTTGAATTGGAACAGAAATAAGGATATCAATTCAACGAAAGACGACAGAAAATAACGATAGCAATTTTAAGGGAACAATCCCTTCCCTGGGAAATTTTATTCGATAGGGGTGATTCAGCGAAAATGGAGAAACACAGGCGCCAAAGAAAAAAAAACAGATGAAAGAGGAGAAAACAAATGATCGGGAAATCCACGAGTAGCAGAGTTGTTAAACTTGGCGAATGATATAGAAATATTGTAATTCCTATACAGTGGACAGCTGTATAATATTTATTTTTTTATTTATTTATATTTTTATTTTTCAATTGTAAATATCCCCTGAAGATGACTAACGATGTTAGTCGAAATATTGGACAAAAATAAACAAAAATTTAAAAAGAACATCACGCCTTTTCAAATATTTTAATGTTTGGCTTAGCGAAATCTTTTAGAAATAGTAACAAACAAATGATCTTTGAAGAAGCATTTATTTCTGTACGTTAGCATAAAAGTCTCCTGTTGTAGATTTATGTCTATGACTATAGCCTTTTGTTGTCAATTTAATTCTTAAAAGAACCATTTAGAGGAATCCATATGTCCATAATTTATGACGGTGTTCAATCAATTCATTTGGATTTTGCTTCAAGCTTCGCATATGTCAGTCATAGAACGAAGTTCTAGTAAAGATAATTGTCTGCGAAATCATTCCTCAGCGCTCGGTTAAAATATTATTAATAACTGTAAATTAGTTTCAGGATCGTCGACTTTGAGAAAGCATCTCTGAGTAGTAATTTTAAAATTATAAGTTTAATTTGAACATATTGTAAATTTAAAATTGTCCAGCACGCTAGTTATTTCATCACTAAAACGAAAACCAAGATAACAACAAAACACAACACAAAATAACCTAATTAGTCTTAGCATTCGTCTTGTACTTTACTTTGGACCAAATGGCTCCACCACTAATCAAAGTAACGACATGGCTGGACAAGACTGGACCTACTTAATTATGAATGTCCCATTAATCTACAGTAGTTATACAAATTTGCAACACAGGGTATTTGTTCAAGAATCGTCAAACATGCTGACAGAAAGGATCGTGTTTCTTATACATAACAAATAAATGAAAACATGTCTAAAACCCATTTTCTTTGTCACTTTAGCAATATGTGGGGAGCTCTCCTCATGCGGCAGCAAACGGATGAGGGAGGGTCTCGGTTACTTTCGAAAAACCAAACAAAAAACTGTACAATCGCGTTTTGTATTGGGTGGCGGCGTGGCGCGCCTTTGTAATCACTCCCCATCATCCACATTCACAATGGCAGTGATTTAATACCAATTCTATGAATCTATGATCGTATTCGATTCCTTCAGGTCCACACAATTGTTGGTATTATTTTTAATTAAGAACGGTGTGACGGGATACTTTTGCAGTTGAGAGAAACGCTCCATGACGCATGACGACGAAAGGCGTGCTTCAGCATCGTGATCCCAACACTCTTCCATAGTGTCGCAGATAATGCTGATACCCTAAAGTGAGAGATAGAAAGAGCTGATTAGTATAATTTATGGATTGGTATAATTAAATTTATAATTTAAGAACAAGAAAGGGAAGAAAGTTCTTCAAAAACACCATACTTTAGGGAGAACCCCATTTTATTTACTCACTGGATGTGAACGCCATGAATTTAAAATTTGTGGACGTAATTTCTTCATCACCACATTCTCTTGCACCTCGTCGAGAGTGGGCCTTTGACCCAACTGCAAAGAAAATACAAATGTCAGTATTAAATTAAAAGAATTTTGTTAATATCTTTAGTGGTGGCTCAAACCTCAGCTTCAAATGGCAGCAAATATTCTCCAACTGGTCCGGTGGCATCACAACGTGATACCATTTCCCACAGTAATAAGCCACAGGCGTAGACATCTATGCGTAGGAAGGCATCGCGATTGAAATTGATGGCACCCTCCAACACTTCGGGGGCCATATAACGTCTGGTGCCCACTTGGCCATGTGTGTCACCACAAGGTTTGCCTGTATTTGTAAAGTATTCATTTATTTGTTTTATTTTTATGTATATTTCATCAAATTTGTTTAATTTAAGGTTAGCAATGAAAAGGATGCAAGTGTTAAATAGAATAAGGTCCAAACCCACACATTTACAATATGTAAAACAAAACAAACTCAAATGCACTATATAGAATTTTAAACACTATTCCCGTTTGCGCTCCTGGCGCAACACTGCGGTCAGTATTGCAAACCAATGATAACACCGGTAGCGTAGCTGTACTGGGTACTACTGCACTGGACATTATTGCACCAACCAAATAAAAACCATTTTGATTTGAACGGTACATTACCATTCCTAAATATTCAAAAACTTAGTTGCATACATTAAATATATTCGGCGATATTGGTACTTCTACAAAATTCCAATATTTTGAAGTACAAAACAAAGTCTATGTTATTGTATGTCCTAATATAAACAAGTAAAAAAGGCGTTAAGTTCGGTCCGGCCGAACTTTATATACCCTCCACCCTGGATTGCATTCCACAGAGGCTGTCGATTTTCGTAGAAGTGCAGTAATATTAAAGGAAAATATATGTTTTTCAATATAGCCAAACCAAAACAAATACAAATATTGAAAAAATAATTTTATAAGTAAATATAATATTTTTATTATTTCAAACCACGCTATCAATACGTTTACATACTTAAGCCTATTCAAAAAATAAATATTCTTATATTTATATTTTCAAAAAGCTTAAATACCATAAATATTGGTAGATAGTGGGTACTACAGTTGGTTGTATTTCCATTCTATTTTAATTCAAAAAGTACACATTTTGAAAATTCATTATCTCACGTATATGGTGCAAAATAACCTAACTTCACGATTCAACCAATTTTTGCCGTAAAAGTAAAAAGTACAAATTTGGAAAAATCTTTTTATTTTGCGTGTCTATGCAGTCAGAGGAATGTATACAACGAATTCCATGATTCTATCCGCGGCCATGTCGTTGGTACGATTTTTATCCCCTTTTTCCTATTTTACCCCCTTAAGAGTACGACTTTCTAAAATCTCTTTATTTTACGTGTCTACGCAATTAGGGTACACACCGAAATTCATCATTATAGCTGTAGCCGTTTAGTTGGTACTATTTTTATCTCTCTGTACCCATTGTATCGCTTGAAAGTAGGAATTTGGAAAAATCCGTTTATTTTACGTGTCTACGCAACCAGAGGAATGTATACACAGAATTTCATTATTCTAGGTGCAGCAGTTTGGTTGGTACCATTTTTATCGCTCTATTCCCATTTTACCCCTTAAAAGTACGAATTTGGAAAAAATACTTTTATATTATGTATCTACTCGATTAGCGGAATGTGAACATCGAATTTCGTGTTTCTAGCTGTTGTCGTTGAATAGGTACCATTTTTATCCCTTTTTGCCCCATTTCACCCCCTACGAATAAAAATCACTTTATGTTGCACGTTTTTGTTATAGGGGAATGTGCATACCCAATATCAAGAAACTACAAGCAGACATATTGAAAAAATATGCTTAAATATTTTAAAATATTAAGGATTATTATGGGTATTTTTAGTCCTTGTAAAGGAAAAAAATTTTTCCTTTACCAAAGGGAAAAATTTTCCAATCCCAACCGATCTACGACTATAAGACGCATTTATGGAATATTTGGACGTCCTAGCTCCTTCCGTTTAGACGCTAGCCTGCTTTCAACAGACGGACATGGCTATATCGTCTTAGAATTTTATGACGATCAAGAATTTATAGGGTCTCAGGTCGATATTTCAAGATGTTACAAACGGAATGATATCCTGGAAGTGGAGGGTATAAAAAGCCGCATACATTTATATTTTCGATAAAATAAATAATGAAGTAGAAGATTGAGTGTTGTTGTATTGGTAGCCAAAAATGTCTTTTTGACTCTTAAAATGAAGGAATAGAGATGAAAATGCGCAACCAACGTGAAGACGGTGCCGGGAAGGGTACAATTGCTGTTTTCTGGTGAATCCAGAATCAATGATTTTTTTGAATTCGAATGATCAATGCCACTAAGGTAAATGACTATAAAATTAAACCAACCATAACAAAAAATATATATATACAAATACAAATAAATGAACAAAGTAAATATGTTACAAGACTACAGTTTTCATCTAATAAGGAATGCAAATAAATGTATTATTTACATCATGCATCTCAATGGAAACGGCTAAATCGCCCTACAACCTTGTGTGTGGACATAACATTTTAATGTCAATTAAATTCCAATCAACAGTTTACTTGGAGAAAGTGTTAATATGCCACGGCGTACAAACAAAGCCAATGATAATGGACAGAAAGATAATACAATTTTCACTTACCCGGTTCAAATATCATCGCCAAACCAAAATCTGCAATACAGGCTGTCAGATTATTTTTCAGTAGAACATTTTTCGATTTGAAGTCACGATGTGCAATGGACGGTTTAAGACCTTCAGTTTTACTGGCTGGAATTTCCTCGTGCAAATGCGCCAGGCCACAGGCCATCGATTCGGCAATCCGACACAGCTGTTTGTAAGTGATTGTATGCGATTTCAGGTAGTCGCACAAGGAGCCATTATGTTGGTAGGCAGAAATAAGCCAAAATTCTTGTTGTATATTTTCCGTGTGTTTTTCATGGCCCAAAAATTCCAATATATTGGGATGTCGCATACGAGGAAGCTACAATAGAATAAAGTTAGGAATTTCAATACTCAATTGTGAGAAAAAGACGAAAAATAACGATAAACACACCTTATAAATCTCCAGCTCTGTATTCCAGGATTCCTTTTCTTGCATACGGAATATTTTCACCGCTACATCGTGATTGTGCAATTTAGCCTGCCAGACATCACCAAAACGACCACTGGCCTTCAATTCCAACAGCTGTATGGGTCGATTGCTGAGCAACGGCGAAGCGTTGGTTATTTCGGCTTCATTTGTTGGTATTTCATTGAATATTTCTTGTTTGCGGCGACCATACAAACACAGTCCAATGCCAGTTATGCTTATCAATATGGCCAGTATACACGAACAGATAATGATGTATATAAAATCGGTATCCTCTGTATCCGTTTTCTCCTTGGGAACTGAAAGGATAAAGGAAACAAATTTTTTCATGGATTACGACGTAGATATTTATCAAAATATTGATCTCTTGCAAACAAACAACTACACAAAAATTGAAAAGTTACCCCGGTCAAAATGAAGATTGATATGTTTTCTGATTATTCTTAATATATTGAGGCTCTATCTACATCCGTTGCCAATCTAAACCGTTTTCAAACTACTACCTCTAAATATGAAATTTTTACGCAATATTGAATTCGTTATCCTACTGAGGTTCCAATGAACTAGTACACAAATAAACTGTTTATGTATCACATGAATAAATGAAGGACTATCTGTCCGAAGGACTTCTAATATTTCAGATGATGCCGGCCTTTCTCTGAACCCTTTTTCAGCTGATGTGAGTAGAACATATTCTCATGCAGAATTTAAGGAAACAGGCGATCTTTTGTGAAAGTTCCCAGCTACATCTCACTGCCCGAAAAAAGACAATTCTTAGCCGTTCATTGCTAGAGAGTTCATGTGGGGAATTTTGTGTTTCCTCGTGAGGATCATTAACTCAGTTTTGGCCAAATTTACAGTTGCTTAGAGCATTTTGCGGAATTTCTTTGGTCGTGTGGTTGTTTATTTTGATTAAAAATGGTTTGACAAACATCGCTAACGTCGTACACTAATGCAAGGAAAGGCACATTGTGGAAAAATTATAATTGAAAATTGAGAAAAAGATCTGTCTTTTTCAATGTAAAAATATGTAAAATTGAAAGAAAAAAGTCTTCCTGATTTTTTTCATTTGAAAATGAGAAAATACAACACCATATTGAAAAAATATAAATTGAAATTGAGAAATGAAAATTGAAATTGAGAAATGAAAATTGAGAAAATACAAGTTGAAATTCAAAAATGTAAATTGAAATTAAGAAAATACAAATTGGAATTCAAAAATGTAAAATTGAATTGAGAATTGAAATTGAAATTCAGAAACGTAAATTGAAATAGAGAATATACAATTTTATATAAACAATTGAAAATGAGAATATACAAATTAATTTCAATTTAAATTTCTGAATATCAATTTGTTTATTCACAATTTCAATTTTCATTTTCTCAATATCAATTTTAATTTTTGAATCTCAATTTACATTTTCCCGATTTCAAATTTTGTTTCTCAATTTCAAATTGTATTCAAATTACATTTCTGAATTTCAATTTGTATTTTTTCAATTTTCATTTCTGAATTTCAATTTGCATTTTCTCGATTTCAATTTTTATTTTCAATTTACATTTTCTCAATTTCAATTTTCATTTCTGAATTTCAATTTTGAATAAAATTAATCGACATGCGCTGGTCTGCAGCCCATATAACCTAAATAATTTTTCTATCAACCCAACCCGATCAAATGTTTTCTATAAATCTAGAGAAAGGAGCACACAGAGCCGTTGATTATTTAAATTTTCCCTAATCGTGTCGGTGTCGGTTTTCTCAATTTAAATTTTCATTTTTGAATTTCAATTTACATTTCTCATTTTCAAATTGTATTTTCTAAATTTCAATTTGTATTTTCTTGATTTCAAACTTCATTTCTCCATTTCAGATTGTATTATCTGAATTTCATTTTACATTTCTGAATTTAAATTTCTATTTTCTAAATTTCATTTTACATTTCTAAATTTCAATTTATATTTTCTCGATTTCAACCGAAATACTTTGGGTTTGGTTACAATCGATTGAATAAAGCTTTTATCAGCTGCGCTCCTGACTTCACCCACTATAGAAACACTTCAATTAAAGGTTTATTGAACCATCTTTAACCAACAAAAGGCCCATGCCTTTTGCGAAAGCCACGAAAGAACGAACCCCTTTCATTTTCCTACAACATTCAATATACCAAAATAAATACAAGTAAATAATTTCATTTTCTTTTTTTGCTGCACCAAGGAGCAAATTGCAATTACCTCCACAAGAGGTAAACATTGCTGGGAAAAATAAAGTAAAACATCCTTGGTATAAATGAAAATTGCCTACAGGTGAATAACATCACAAGTGACCGAAAGTACAACGTACGTTAGTCCTAAAATGGGGGAAAACATGAATGAGAATGATCAACAACGCCTGGTGGAAATGCCCCTTCTGTCACCCCTCATGAGCAAAATGCATTTGCAACAGCACCATCGAGGAGCATACTTTGAATGGGGAAAAACAAGGCACGAAGAAAGCGCATTTCCCCCACCCCAGTGCATGGTTGAAAAAGGAAAAATGAAAGTTCCCCCAATTTGTAAAAAACAAAAGCAGTGCAGATGTAAAAAAAAACAGCAGCAACAACAACAAATACAAAATGAATCAACAAGAGAAACGTGACTAAACAACCGAATGAATGCAGCAGCAACAAAACACTACAGATGCGATATGCAAGTTGACTACGAGGATTCGTTGGCAAATACAGTGCGTTCGTGGCTGTTGAGTATTTCGTTCACAAGGAAAATATTTTTGAATGTCGACCAGTGGATTATGGTTTAAAAATATCTCATCAAGAGCTTGTATGTGGTTTAAAATTAAGTTAATTTCAAAATACGCTTTGAAATGTAAGTTAATGATTCACACACACAGTGTAAACTGTACTCTTATTTATCCCACTTATTACTTTTTAGGGAGTATTTGTTAATGGACATATTTCTTTTCCTATCCATTCTAATTAATGTGCACAGGATTATTTTCATCTCACACCTAATACACTTCTTTGTACATCAGTGTACTCCGTAGAGAGTGGAAGAAGGATGCTTTTATATGAGCATGAGTACCTTGAATAGATTTGTATGTAAATACACTGTAGGCATGTGAATGAGGACAGGAGAAATTAATACTAATACATAATGTGTACAGTGACTCGAAACAATAACAGAACACAGCCTTTGTTCTAATTCGTTTTTTCTTTTGGCCCAAGGAAAAAAACCACAAAAAAACTATGGTTTTGAAAATTCATCATATGAGTCATTACATGTCAATCGCTACGATTTTTGACCTCGATAGCTGCGATTGTTTTGAAAAATTGTATACGAATTTTTGGAAAAAAAAATTAGATTTAAATTTTTTGTAGTGGACCAAAATATTCCATAGGTTAAATCAATTGCTAAACAGGAATGTCAATTTCAAAAAACTTTAGTGCATTGAATCCGAATATGAATATGAATATTTTTTATTAACATGCTATTTGTTTGTCACATCTTGCATACCTATTCTACTGGATGGGATGTGGAAGTAGTTTGGATTATTATTAGAAGTAATTAGTTTAGGTTATTTCATATATATAGAGTAAACTTTTTGTTCATAGTTAAAAACTGTTAAATACGCGATGTGGTCCGGCTGGACCACTGATGTCGTGGAATCGTTTCTGTGTGCTACATCGTTTCATACAGTTTTATAATACAGGGTTTTCCAACATGAGGTGTTATTTTGGTATTCAAAGAAAAATGTCATTTTTTGAGATGAATGCTCGGATGTTTATTTCATAATAAAGAGGAAGGCCACCACGAGCACGCTTACAGGACCATATCATTTTCATGAAATTTTCCATAACCAAATCGCAAAGTGGCTGCCCTATGTCCTCGATAGCCTCACGAATTCGATCTTTGAGGTCTTGAATCGACGCTGGGCTTTTGTCGTAGACCTTATCTTTCACATGGCTCAAAGGAAGAAGTCACAAGATCTCGGTGGCCAATTGTGATCACCTCTTCGAGAGATAACACGGTCCGGAAACTTTTCCCGTAAAAGAGCAATGGTTTCGTTGCTTGTGTGACACGTAGCGCCGTCTTGTTGAAAGTAAACGTTGTCCAGATCTATACCATCCAACTCCGACCATAAAAATCATTGATTGCGATAGCGCAATCCATTCACCGTAGCTGTTGATCCAACCTCATTTTCGAAAAAGTAAGGTCCAATGACCCCGCCGGTCCATAAACCGCACCAAACAGTCACACGATGAGGATGGAGAGGCTTCTCAACAATAACTCTTGCGTTTTCCGAGACCCAGGTGCGACAATTTTGCTTGTTGATGTAGCCACCGAGGTGGAAATGGGCCTCATCAGTCAAGATGATTTTTCGATGGAATTCCGCATCATTTTCATTCATGAATTTTAATAATTTCAATGCGTTGTTGAAGCGTGTATCGTTCCAATTATAGTAATGGCGTAGTTTCTACTTGTCAAATAATAAAAGGTTCAAAAGTGACAGCTGCCGAAATACCGGGTGATTCAAAATAAAACCTCTTGTTGGAAAACCCTGTAGTAATACCCGATCTGCACGACAAGCAATGAGCAAATCAGTTGCGATGGATAACATCTGGTGCCTGATTGTAGCAAACTTGGAGTCAACATACATCCCAGGGGCGTTTCACTCACTATATTCCATCGAAACCAGCTAAATATGGCATGAAAGTTTGGTGCAAATACAAATTATCCCCTAAGAGATCAGAAAAACTATTGACGGTAATCGTGAAGTTTATCAAGGAGAAAGTGTAGTCATGGATTTAGCTAGGAAGTATTTTCCTAAGGGGCATACGAAATATTGTGACAATTTTTTTACAACCTTGACTATCACAGAGAGTTTGATCAATGAACGCATTGCTCATATTGGTACTGTTTGCTCAAACGAAGGGTTTGTGCCCTCTCAATTTAAAAAATCCAAAAACCGTGAGGTATTCGAAACGTTGTTTGGGCCATTTATTGTTATAATAAATAACTCAAAGTAAAAATTAGCTTTTAATTGTGTTTTCTTTTTTCTCTCACAATGTCTTATAATATCTACTAAATTCTTAGTACTTAGTGGTACAAAAGTCATTGTTAATGGAAGTCAAAGGGTTAATGGAATGAGCTCTGTCATTTTTTATATATTTATGATACCCTCCTACTTTCTATTTCATTACAACATTAGTCGTAGATGTTTTAAAATATCAGTAAAGGTTCAATGCCGGTTCATTCGATTCGAAATCGTATTGCGATTTTATGGACCAGAATACTTCAGTCTTAAATCGGGTTGAGACTTTTGTATGGGGGCTATATGTAAACATGAATCTACGTGGTCCAATTTCACCATATATGTTGAAATCTAATGTAATATAGAAAATATGAACAAAATCGGTAAAAAAATATATGCGATATCGATAAATTCTATATCATGCGTTCTTGATCAGTCTCTTGTACAAAGTTTTATTAGGATCGGAAAATAATTGCAACCTGAAGATGGATAGGCGGACGACATACGCGCTAAATCGATTTTCATAAAGTCGACTGATATATCTCCCTTCCTTTTGAGCATTATAAACAATGTCAAATCTATACGACTCTGAGAATCCCTATAAAAATGACAGAATATCCATAATAATTATATAGTAAAGGTTTAAGGCGGTACAAGATACTCATGTCGGCAAGTTTTGTAGTGCGTTGGGGGAGAAGTAGACCACATCCACAAAACATTTTCTACAACACATTTTGTAGTTTTCACCACACTGTGGGATTGTTCATTCATCAACGGGAAGAAAAGGAACAAAACAAAACTGCACAAACAAACAGAATCATGGAATTGGGGTAAACATGGAATTGTAGCAGATTGCGGCGATTGTACATCAGCAGATATCAGCACGTGCCTAAAAGAACGAGGACTTTCTCTCACTCTACCCTACATACTGTAGGCGTAGGCGCTCTGAAATAAACATAATTATGTATGAATGCAAGTATCCAGCATATATGTAGGATTATTTGCTTGTATATATTGCAGTGGCGTTAAGTGAAGTTTTGTTTTGTTTCGCTATACCGTTACCTTGTGTTGTTGCCTCGGTTGTTGTAGGCTCCCATTTCTGTGCAGTGTTACACATGGAACCCTTGCAGCAGCAGAAATATATGTTCTTCTTGCGGGGCTCGCTGTTCGTCACGCATTCCGTTTGATTGCACTCAGAGGTGTGGGTGAAACAACCCTTCATTTTTACTCGTTCTTCACCTGCAACAAGAGGAAATGAAATACAAATTATTTATGCATATATTTTGTATGCATTTCTCAGATTATATTGAGTTGCAAATATAGGATAGGTTTACATATAAAAACAAAAAACCAAAGATGACTTACTTGAATTGAATTACTCTACTCTACTTCTGTGTAAGGCCATAAACGCTAAGATTTTGCATGTACTTACCCGTCACTTCATCTTTGGTCCATAAAACATAACAACTGGGCGGCTTCTCCGAATCAAATTTACAATGCTGGATTGTAACCGCACAATCGCCAAAGACAGTGCAGTTTTTCTCATCGTAATGTTCGCATATCACTTTGTATTCTGGTGGTAATATAGCAGAAGCACAAGGGCGGCCACAAAGAGACAACAGGAGTGCTAGACCTAAAACATTGATTTGGAGGAAGACATAAAATTAAAAATTATTGAAATAATTTACTTTGTGTATATGTACGAGTATGTATGTACTTGTGAAATGAACAATTTTAATATTTCTTTATTCAGCCCTATACTGACTTCTACGGTGGTTTTTAACCACAGATATATTCGTGGTATCGTGGTTTTAAATATGAACTGAATATTTCTTCATATACACGATCTAAGAATTCTTCGATTTAATTTTAAAAACATGAATCCACAAAAAACGAGCGTGAAAAAGGAAACCACTGAGGAAGTTAGAACAGGGCTGATTTGTTTTTAAAAAATCGAGTGCACTTCTATAAATAGTTGTAGTAGTTCTATAACATGTGGACATTCCAAAGATGCCTCCACGGACATGTTTTTGCAAAAACAGTCAATTTTCATGTAGGTAACTACTACGTGAAAATTGTACGGTCGATATGTCATTTAATCTTTGGCACATCTGCTCCAACGGATACAGATGTGGTTTGCAGAATATAAACGTGGTCGTACAGCACAATTCATGAACACCGTCCATGTCAACCAAAAGATGTTGATTCCGTTTTAAAAGAAATATGTGAACATATTCTCTAGACCTGGCCTGTGTTCCAAAACTTGGAAAGAGACCTACGTCAAATTATCAAGTTGAGATATCGTACAACAAGGAAGGCTTAATGAAGTGGTTGACATATCGAGGCAAAAGGAGAACATGTTGAGAAATAAAATGAGATGTTGATAATTGTTCAGGTAGGCCATGCACATTAGACCGAGTCGGTTTGAGTGGGAGAAAAATATGTTGCAGTTTTCCGCAACTAAAATGAACGCCTGGTTTGTTTTATGAATATACCCAAAATGTTTTGGTTCTATCTTTTATATTCGTGTTGCTAGATCGTATAATAATATCTTTCTTAAAAATGACGGCTAAGTATCCATTGTTGACCAACTGAAAGGTATGACAATTAAGTTCATAGGTGCAAATAAGAGCAAATTTTTTTGACATTTTAATGGTAATTTTCATACAATTTGTATGAAATTACTCAGTTTTGTACAATTTTGTATGCCATATTTCTTAAAGATTAAACATTGCTAAAGTAAAATCGGTGTTTATAGAAAACCTGGGCATATTTTGAACTTTCATAGATAAGTAATGTAAAATGAACGCGCAAAATTCTATTCGCAGGCAAGTAGAATAGATGCAACCAAAAATAATGATGTTTAAAATGGGAAGAGAATTGGTAAGTTGATAATTGTTATAACGTTTTATCAGACATTCATATTTTTGCACATCATACAACCGAAATTGAAATTCAGAAATGTAAATTGAAGTTGTAAATATACAATTTGATATTGATAAATAAACAATTGCAAATGAGAAAATACAAATTAATTTCAATTTAAATTTCTGAATATCAATTGGTTTATTCTAAATTTCAATTTACATTTTCTCGATTTCAATTCGTATTTTCTGAGGTCATGGTCATTTGCTATTAAATTCAAGCAATAGGTTAATACCTAAAATATGGACATCTATTTGCACTGATGGATAATAACCTGCCAGAACATTTTCTAATAAATAAAATATTTCAATTGTTGGTCTCACTGAAACATTCGGAAATATTTGAAGAGTTATGACCACAAAATGCGTTCTCCGTAGCCCCTTTGCTCGATTTTTTATGTTATCTGTTTTGTTTAAATTTTACAATAATTTTACTTGCAATCGCAGTATGAGACGGTATGAGTATGAGTTAGTTGGTGGTGGTGGTAGCCACAATTTCCATGATGGCAGTGTCTGCATGGTGTGCTTTCTTTTGTTCTCATATCAAATGTTGTAGAAAAATAATCCTTCATTTTACAATCGTCTCCCCATCTCCGTTGAGGGGCGTGTAGCTGTTTCCACGCAGTTGTGGTGGCGAATGAATAAATGGGGTTCGTCGTGCTTGTTTACGTATTTTCTGATATAAAAGCCTCAAAACGTCCTTTCCTTTCGTGTTCCTGTTGTTGTCGATTCTGATGGTGGTGGTTGCGTTGTTGGCATCAAAGCCATGAGCCATTTCTATATTATTTGTACTTTCTTCTTTATTTACAATTATGCAAGGACATGCTCAATGGCATTGGTTGTTTACTTGTTCTGATCTACAAGTTGATGTCGCGGAGGCGGCTAACGACTGCTTGGGGGAGGATAGGGCTTCAACTCTTTACATATTGGTGTAGGTTGTAGTTGTTTACGTTTTACACATACAAAAGGCTCAATGCTTCATTTAATTTAGTAATTTTAAAAAATATTTAACACGTTATTTGATGTGCATCTAAATACCGTCCTTCATGTTTCTGGACATAAAAATGCAAAAAAAATAAGTAAGTCGACGAAAAAATTGAGATGTTGCTTTATAGCAGTAAACCGCCGAAAATCGAAGGCATCGTCTTCCGATTTTTACTAAATTTGTTTGGACCATACTAATGTTATATCTCAACTAAATGTGTAAGATGGGAGCTGATTGGACAACTGTTCTTTATTATTTGTCAAATTTTGGAATAATGTCTTCTCCCTTCTGTTCTCATCATTTATCCATCAAATTATCTGGACCTCATTCATTTCGGCCCATGGACATTCACAACATTCGCCTGTAAATATTCCGCTTCATGAAGTTCGTTTGCCGGAACTTAACCTAATTCTAGATAAAGTTAAAGGGAACATGACGACGGCAACTGTTCCAAAGAAACAATATTTCTGTGATTCATTTCCAGCCGGTATTGGCAAATATATATGTACATTTGAATGCAACACCCACGCATTCGCGCAGACAGTGAGGGCAAGAGACATTCCCCAAAAACTAAAAAAAAATCCAAAATATACCCCCAGTCGAAGAGATCAAACATGTCGTTACAATGTCTAAAATTACAAAATTGAATACAGACAGACTTTACAAAACACACACAAGTATCCGCACGCTTTTGTGCACATACATACAGAACTATATGCATGTATGTACGAATATGAGCGAACGCTATATATACACTAGACAGAAGAAGTGTGTGTCGTACAATTTATTAATTCCCATAAACATCGTTGTAGTTGATGGCATGTAGATCCGATCATGTTCATGTTGAACTTCAAAATAGGAACAATGGGACGCTATACGCTCGAACAAAATTGGGAAATATTAAAAACCTACTTCCAAAGTAGTGAGTCTTTAACGTAAATTGTAAGAAATTTACGTGGAAATTTTTCGAGAAAATATCGGCCTTCAGTTCAGCCTTCATGAAGCTTATTCTCATCTCGGTGGCTATGTCAATAAGCAAAATTGCCGCATATGGGATTCAGAGAACCCACACGTGACTATTAAGAAGCCAATGCATCCACATCGAGTCACCGTTTGGTGTAGATTTTGGGCTGGCGGAATCATTGGGCCACGTACTGAACAATTGGGTTGATCGTATGAGGTACTGCCGAGCTAGTCGTGGTAGTCATATGAATAATATTCCATTATTAAATGACAAAGTTCAAGCTTTCAAAAAAAAAAAAAACAGAAATTTGAAAAAAATAATCAGTTTTTATTATAGCCGACTCTAATTTAAAAATTTAAATGGCTCTCCCTCAATGTACAGTGCGATCTCGATGATCGCAACCACATATTATCGCAACTGCTCGTTGTTTGCAATCAACTTAATATTCGCATTGGAGTCTTTATAAGCGCAACTTATGGTCTCGATTATCACAACTTCTATTCAGAAGTTGTAAATGTTTTCTATTTTCGGGATAGATACTTTGAATTTAACCAAGGATGAGGCTGTATTAGAACCTATAACGACGCATTACTAAGAACCTATATAATCGTCCCAGCAGATTCGGAAAGGCGGATTGATTCCATCGATTGCAAATCTCGTTTGAGTTTTCTTGGATAGTCAAAGTTTTCGTGAAATCAAAATGCCAATGTTGATATCCAAGACGGGAACTATAACACATTTATAGTATGTCAGGTATTGTGATTTCAAAATCCAATAGATGTGTATTTCACCAGATATCGAAACAAATATTGAAAAATATATTTTTAGAATTTGTGAAAGCTAAAACCGAGCTATCCAGAAACAATTCGTGTTAATAAATCTGAATAAATCCAAACGATAGGCTGTAGACAGTTCAATAAATCTATTGAGTTTATTCTGAGACAATTATTCAAAGGTCAATTTAGGGATTGGTTATCGCAACTAACGCGGTTATTGCAACATGCGTGGGCAGTAATTAGTTGCGATCATAGAGCTCGTACTGTATATGGGCATTTCCATGATGTCGAACGTACACATCGTACATATTAAAAGTGACAAAAAAGTCAAAATATAACGGTTTTTTATTTTGACCATATGCTTAACTTATAGCTCTTAATTAACTGTATAATTGGTGCTAATGTGGATTTTGGGTAATTTTTCGTATTCAAGATAATCTAAGAAAACCAAGGCATTCGCACGTGACCAAAACAGAAGTCGTTTTCGCGACCGACAATTCAAACGCCGATTTCAGCGAAACCTGTGGCAATATTTCAATGTGACCAATTTTAGAACGTTGTGCGCCGATGTCTCTTAAAAATGGCTTTGATTTTCCGAAAATTATTAATACTTTTTTTGTAATTTAATTTTAAGCCCGGTCGAACGTGACATGTCGCACGTGACATTTTTTCCATCATGGTATTTTTGTTGTTTCAGTTGCAATTTTTACGAAATTATAGATAATATATATTTTTTGTAATCCACAGAAGTATTCAATGTATTCATTCTGAAATAATAACAGCAAAAAAGAAAATTTTGTTTTTCAATTTATTATTTTGAAATTTTAGCTGATCTTCTTTCAACTTTCTCACCGCTGTTTTCAGCTCTCTTTACTTTTTTCGCCTCCGTTTTTGCTAATAAATAAATTACAAAAGTATTTTTTTACAAAAATAAATTATTGAAGTAAGATTTTTTTTAATTTTGTAATTTTCACACTTAAGATGTCGCACGTGACCAACTTTATTGAAGTACCAAGGTCACAAATTTTCTCATTTTCCAGTAATGTTTATTTTTATTTAAATTGTATAAAAATCTCTGTTTGTACTCAACATTTTATGATGTACTTTGGACACAGTAGCAACAAATGTTGTTTTTCCATGTCGAACGTGACATCGAAATATGTGATAATGCAAAGCAAAAAGATACAGTTAATAGCAGTCGTATAACTTCGTATCCTTTCTTTTCTGACTCTTTATACTCCCTGAAAGATTTTAGACAGCAAAAGTCAAAGTGTAATGTCTCTATTTAAGAACTATTATCGAAACAAAATATGCAAGAGAAATATTCAGAGGAGTAAAGTTGCACTCGCGCGACTTTGCATTCAAATATCTCAAGATAGGATATGAATTAAAGTAAAATTTGTTTACATAAGTTAAATTTGGTTATTTCTCTATGCAAATATGATAAAGCAAAGCGTTTACAAGAACTTTTAATTTGTTGGTCTTGGTGGACCTTTCTGCGGAAATGCCCATATATAAAATATATATGGAAAAAATAATGTTCTCAAAAATCGCTGAAATTTGTACATTTCTATAAGACCTTCAAAAGATCTATTTTTTGTCGCGTCTGTTTCATTGTATAATTGTTTATAACTTTGTACAAGTTTGTACTAAAATGTATTACTCTTTCAGTGCTTTAAAAGCGTGCGAATGTCGGATCCGGGCCACTGGGAGATGCCCAAATGTTAATTTTATTTCTGTTACATATGAACGCGTCCCATTTGTTCGAATTTAATTAAAAAAAGTAAATGGTGAAAATGGGGGTTAGTCGGTTAAATCGATTTATACATATATAATGTCCTAATTATGACCTTCTAGGGAGCGACAAATGCTCCCAACTTTCATATATGTGTGGAAATTTTAAACTATGATTTGTGCGAGAGGTACTAGAAGGGACAAGGCATAAGCATAAATATTTTCTAGTGTTTAGAGAGATTATGAAAGCATTTGACAAATGCCAAATTACAACTGACTTCGACTATCTCTATTGCTTTTATTTGTATCTGGCCATTTGTGTGGGTGGTAGCAGAAATGGTGTGTCAATATCACCCATCTCCAAACTTAGAGTAAGTTTGAGTAAAATATTAAGATGTGCAAACAAAATCAACATCAAAACGGCGAAAATAAGACATAAATCAGCTCGTTTATTGAAATAAATATGATTTTTAATTATTAGATATTACAGTGAGTTTTACGATTGTTTGAACATGACGTCCTCGCATGCATTTCCCTCAACAAATTGAACTTTGAGAACCAATTAACATAGATGTCTGTACATTCTTAGTATAACATAGAATGTCTATAGTGTAACATAGACTAGAACCATAATTCAATCAAGTTTCGTTAGAATCAAGAGAACTGGTAGGTGGGTATGTTGGACATTTGTATCCTCAAACATATTCCTACAAGCAATCCATTGATTTATTTTTTATGGTTCTAACGGCATTTTCCCTCTAAACATTTCCACTGAGTTAAATATAACAAAAAATATAAAATATTCGACATTCATACCTTGTATGTAGACTTTTTCTTGTCAGTGTTACATACATATTCATACACATTTATACATGTCGTATTGTTATGTATAAATATTTCAAACAAAAATATATCATCAAACACCCAATACTTTGGAGACAATTAAATATGATGTAAAGGTTGTAAAATAGATGGTTTCTCTGACGAAAGTGGGAAATAATTTGAACAGCTTTTAGAGTTCTTTTTCTTATTTTATTTATTTACGCCTATTTTAGAACGCAGAACACAACATGAATGGATGAGCAGATCAGCAGATCAGAGTAGAGAAAAAATGAAAAACAAAATAAATCGCAAAACAACAAATACAATACTCACCGAAGGGTATTATTACAGAAGACAAACAATACTTTTGCACCATTTTACTTGTTTTTTTATTTCGATGATAACAGCAATCAAAACAATTAACAGTGTAGTTTTTTTGTAATCTTTAATTACGTTGTTTACTGACGGCGATTTACCACAACACAAAAGGGATTTCCACAAAACACCAAATAATGATGAAAACAAATGGAACAGAGACGACCGCGTCGAATGTGAGGGAAGGCGACAATATCAAAGGACAATGATAATACACGCACACACACACACACGAAATGAATGAAGATAGTACTTGCGACGTACTATCAAAAGTCTAGCGGAATTTCATTTATGGGCCACCAAAGCTTTATTATTATGTTTTGTGACATATTTTCCATATTTTTTCTTGTTCCCATTTTTATTAATCGACTATACACATGAATTATTAATTATTGTTATTTATTATAGTATCAACTCTCTTCTCGGGCGCCTATTATTTTCTTTTACTTGTTGTTTTTATATTCCACTACATCCCGTTGCACTTTGTTGCTTATTTGTATTTTCTTTCTTTGGACACTCTTTATTTTATTTCTAAAGCTAATTGCACATTCGTATTTTTAACATTTTTCAATAGTTTTCCATCAACAGTTTTCACAGTTTTTTATCCTCATCATATTCAATTTTGGCATTTTATTTAATATTTGTTACCACGACTCGATGTTGATGTGTTTTTCTTCTAAAATGTCAGTTGTGTTTGGCGACAGCAAGTCGGCCTTTAACTGTAAACGAGAGAGAGGAGAGTGACCGTAAAAGAACAAAATTTAACACAAGAGTGAATGAGAAAGATTTATTTGAATAGTTGCCAGGCTGCAAAAACGGGTTTTTTATTTTTCGAAGTAGTCTTCAATTAGGGATGTGTAGATTTTGACTACTGCTGGTTATCGGGGAGTTTCTACATGATGATTTATTGTACAACTCGGAATCTGAAACTACTTCTGCGAAGAGAAAAATATTGTTTCGTTAATAGACTTGTCACACTGCATGCGAAATCTAGCTAAAATGACATAAGGTCGATTTACAAATGTCAGATGCCACACAAATTTGACATTTGAAAATCGACCTTATGTCATTTAAACTAGATTTCGCATGCAGTGTGACAAGGCTATAACTCTCGCATTACACTCACTTTTTTCAAATATATTTCTATATAAAATGTGTGACATTAAATGTATCAAATTAGTGTTTTCTCAAATAATCGTTCAAAAAAGTGGCGAAAATTTTGTTTACGTTTTTCTTGATGTGAAAAAGATGAAAAGTAAAATCATAGGTCTGTTCGATTGGGCTTACTAGTTTGTTACTACCCATTGGTTTTTTTTAAATGGATCAACAATAATATGCCTGTTCGATTGGGGTTACGTGTTTGACTGCATAGAACCGGAATGAGGCTAAAATTATATTTTTCCAAAAAGATCAATCGTCATTATATTAATTTCTTTATAACCACACACAATGATTTACAGCCACAAAACCATTTTACTAGGCCTGTTCGATTGGTCTTACTAGCTTAATTTTTGTATGGAATTTACTCGCTTAACAAGAAAGTAGCTTATTACCAAAGATAATGGAAATTTATAGATTAAACAAAATTCTCAGAGAAATGCGTAGTACGAAGACAATTATTTAGATGGCACTGAATGTCATTTTGGAGAGAAAATTTCCCTTTTTTCTAAAAACTGCAATAAATAGAAAATAAAAGCGAATTAAATAAACTGAAGTGTGGTATTTGACGTAGAGTCATAAAAATCATTGGAAGTAACTTTTACTTCATTCGTTTTCTTTCAATTTTCAGTATTATAAGCGAAAGAGAGTACAAAATTGAGTGAATTAGAATGTACTTTGAGTGAAATATAATGTACTTTTTACACATTCGCCACCTAGTGGTCTTGGTTACAACTACAACTATTTTATCTATGTATTTCCATTATCTTTGCCGATTACAAAGATAATGGAAATTTATAGATTAAACAAAACTCTCAGAGAAATGCGTAGTACGAAGACAATTATTTAGATGGCACTGAATGTCATTTTGGAGAGAAAATTTCCCTTTTTTCTAAAAACTGCAATAAATAGAAAATAAAAGCAAATTAAATAAACTGAAGTGTGGTATTTGACTTATAATCATAAAAATCATTGGAAGTAACTTTTACTTCATTCGTTTTCTTTAAATTTTCAGTATTATAAGCGAAAGAGAGAACACAATTGAGTGAATTAGAATGTACTTTGAGTGAAATAAAATGTACTTTTTACACATTCGCCACCTAGTGGTCATGGCTGCAACTACAACTATTTTATCTATGTATTTCCATTATCTTTGCCGATTAATGGGCAACAATGATGCCACCTTTTCAAGTCTCTTAATCGCAAACTAGTAAGCCCAATTGAACAGGCCTACTGTGGCTGTGCTGCCGCAATAATAGCGACGACTATTCTAAAAAGAATTTGGTGCAAGGAATGTAGAAACAGGCATTTCAAAAAACTTTTAATGTGTTTTTCATTTTTCTACTTCCCTGAATGGTAAAAATTTAATAATTGCATTTTCATAATTTAAAGAAATTTCATCAAAGAAATTATTTTTCTCTTTAATTAGTTTTGTTTTCTTTTTTTGATTTTCTTCCTTTTTATGTATTTTTATTCGCACATATAACTGAAAATTTCAGTAGTTTCTTTAAATTCGTCCGAAAAAATATATTTATAATGTTCTCGCTTCACACATATACGTCTGCTCACATTGAAATTCTTGTTGATGTGTCAAACGTCACCGACAACAACAAAACATTTGCACAAATTTATCAAAAACCTGATTTGTTTTCCAAATTTTGCACAATAAGACAAAAGTCCACCCACAAATTCAAAATATTTGTCCACCCCTTTAAAGGTGGAATAAATGCGAGCGAATACGTTTTACGTTTTACATACTCTGGTGCTGTCTAACGAATACAAAATTTTATGCAAAGCGTCGTTTTGCGCAAATATTTTTTTTAAATAGCCTTTAAAGTGTAAATACTCCATATTGCACCAGCTTCGGCTTTTCAAATTACCCCTCAATTTTACATACAATCCTGGATAAAGCATAACCATCGATCTGGTTACACCACCTCCGGCAACAATGCAAAGATAATGGAAATCAAAGATAATGGAAATACATAGATAAAATAGTTGTAGTTGTAACCAAGACCACTAGGTGGCGAATGTGTAAAAAGTACATTCTATTTCACTCAAAGTACATTCTAATTCACTCAATTTTGTACTCTCTTTCGCTTATAATACTGACAATTTAAAGAAAACGAATGAAGTAAAAGTTACTTCCAATGACTTTTGTGGTTTTACGTCAAATACCACACTTCAGTTTATTTAATTTGCTTTTATTTTCCATTTATTGCAGTTTTTAGAAAAAAGGGAAATTTTCTCTCCAAAATGGTATTCAGTGCCATCTAAATAATTGTCTTCGTACTACGCATTTCTCTGAGAGTTTTGTTTAATCTATAAATTTCCATTATCTTTGATGGAAATATATAGATAAAATAGTTTTAGTTGCAGCCATGACCACTAGGTGGCGAATGTGTAAAAAGTACATTTTATTTCACTCAAAGTACTTTCTAATTCAATCAATTGTGTTCTCTCTTTCGCTTATAATACTGAAAATTTAAAGAAAACGAATGAAGTAAAAGTTACTTCCAATGATTTTTATGATTATAAGTCAAATACCACACTTCAGTTTATTTAATTTGCTTTTATTTTCTATTTATTGCAGTTTTTAGAAAAAAGGGAAATTTTCTCTCCAAAATGACATTCAGTGCCATCTTAATAATTGTCTTCGTACTACGCATTTCTCTGAGAATTTTGTTTAATCTATAAATTTCCATTATCTTTGAACAATGCAAAGATAATGGAAATACATAGATAAAATAGTTGTAGTTGCAGCCATGACCACTAGGTGGCGAATGTGTAAAAAGTACATTTTATTTCACTCAAAGTACATTCTAATTCACTCAATTGTGTTCTCTCTTTCGCTTATAATACTGAAAATTTAAAGAAAACGAATGAAGTAAAAGTTACTTCCAATGATTTTTATGATTATAAGTCAAATACCACACTTCAGTTTATTTAATTTGCTTTTATTTTCTATTTATTGCAGTTTTTAGAAAAAAGGGAAATTTTCTCTCCAAAATGACATTCAGTGCCATCTAAATAATTGTCTTCGTACTACGCATTTCTCTGAGAGTTTTGTTTATAGGCTGTTTCCACTACGGTCGCTTCCACGTCCGCGTCCAATAATCAATGAACGCGCGTTAAAGCCTATACAAAAATCATAGGCAGTTAGGTATGGGAAAAAGTCGCGTTCATATTGGACGCGTTTTCCGATAAGTCACGTTTACTATAAATTCGATTATTTTTGCAATCGAAACCCACCCATACCTATTAATGGCAACACCGCAAATTTCACATCCCTATTAAAACAGCTGTTTATCAGCATAAACATAAACAGCCACAGCCAAAATGCAAAAAACAGAAATGTGCAGCGCTGCTACTGCACATTTCCATTAGGCGCAATACCATTTGATCCTCATTTTCCACTGCGGTTAGCAAAATAATATCATTTAACTCCATGATAATGTCACAACAAAAAAATATTAAACTTTTCGCATCGCAAAAAAAAACAAATAAACGCAAACAGCTGTTTGAACGCAAACGTGGACGCAAAACACAATGGAAACACCATTAAAAATTTTCGATAAATCGTTGACGCGGACGTGGAAGCGACCGTAGTGGAAACAGCCTATTAATCTATAAATTTCCATTATCTTTGAACAATGCAAAGATAATGGAAATATATAGATAAAATAGTTTTAGTTATTTCACTCAAAGTACTTTCTAATTCAATCAATTGTGTTCTCTCTTTCGCTTATAATACTGAAAATTTAAAGAAAACGAATGAAGTAAAAGTTACTTCCAATGATTTTTATGATTATAAGTCAAATACCACACTTCAGTTTATTTAATTTGCTTTTATTTTCTATTTATTGCAGTTTTTAGAAAAAAGGGAAATTTTCTCTCCAAAATGACATTCAGTGCCATCTTAATAATTGTCTTCGTACTACGCATTTCTCTGAGAGTTTTGTTTAATCTATAAATTTCCATTATCTTTGTGCGTAGTACGAAGACAATTATTTAGATGGCACTGAATACCATTTTGAACAATGCAAGCAAATGTCATTTGTTTAACAACCCTGTCTCATGGCGTAAATGGCATCTTTTTAAGCGTCAGTCGGATAGAATTTTGTGATTTTCTTTTAAAGATAAATTAAAAATTACTATAAAATTTAATAAAATACATTTTGAAATATCAGCGCACATACCAAAACGACCAAAGACCCTAATGAGTGCGGCCATAGCGTCTCTTAAGGAAGAGGTCGATAGCTCGGACGATGAAGAGACCAGCAAAAAGGGTGAAGGTCCCATGTGGGCTTTGTTTGATCATTTGTACAATGCGCCGGGCTTCTCTGAACATCCTGGTGCCACTGGACCTCCATTGGGCACTTCATTGTGGAAGTTACCGATACGAAGATTCCATCCAGAGTACTTTGAACTCATCAAACGCCCCATTTCTATGTGTCAAATACACACCAAATTGAACAAGGGAGAATATGCCAATATTAGTGACCTTACGGCCGACCTTTATCTGATGCTTGGCAATGCCAAAAAGGCTTATGCACCCACCCATAGGACCCACAAGGATGCTCTCAAAATGCAGAAACTAATGAATACCAAGCTGGTGGAGGATGCGCCCGATCAGGACACTAGTGAAATAGAAGAAGAAGAAGATGAAGGCGACGATGAGAAGAGCGAACAAGCCACAATGATAGCCTCGACCGATCCATCACCAGATAAAAAGAAAAAGGGCCGACCACGTGTCAGTACTTCATCCAACATCTCAATGACAACTACCGCCCTGAATTCTCCAAAGGTTCAACGTATGGCCATTAATGCGACATTGAAAAAGAAGGTGTTGGCCTTGCACAAATATATTTTGGACTTCTCATTGGGCACCCGCAAACCTATCGTTTTGTTTATGGAGAAACCTCCGCGGAAAATCTACCCTGATTACTACGACATCATTCAGAATCCCATCGATATGAATACAATCGAGCATAACATTCGCGTGGACAAATATCGCGATGTTGAGGATGTGGTGGCGGATTATCGTCTAATGTTTGCCAATTGTCGTCAGTACAATGAAGAAGGTAAGATAGGCTTTTTTGAAATTCTTTTGAAATATAAATAATATAATCATCTTTTTACTTTCAGGCTCCAATATCTATGAAGATGCCAATGTTTTGGAAAAGGCTCTTACTGAGAAACTCAAGGAGTTCCCCGGTCTGAATGAAATAAAGAAACCCTTGCAGAAACTCAACAAACCTGGGAGACGTCGTGACAATGCTCTCCCCATGAGCGACAAACTCTGGCAGTTTTACAAATCCATACGTGATTACCAAGAACCTAAAGGAAAACGCCAACTATCGTTGCTATTCACCAAACTGCCGTCGAAAACCGAATATCCCGATTATTACGACATCATCAAGGAGCCAATGGACATGGAGAGAATTGCCAATAAGCTTAAGCAGAGTGCCTACGAGACAATTGACGAGTTAGCTGCCGACTTTCTACTGATGTTGGAGAACTCCTGCAAATACAATGAACCCGATTCACAGATCTACAAAGATGCATTAGTGTTGCAACAGCTGACACTGCAACTGAAGCAAAGTTTACGAAGTGCTGGAGACACCGTACCCGATGTCTGTTTGGCAGTGCAAGAGCTTCTGTTGACAATGTTCTCGGCACTGTACAATCACCAAGATGAGGCCGGCCGATGCTATTCAGATTCTCTGCTAGAACTGCCCGAATATGACGACTTACCCGGAGAACAAAAGGTGAGGGGTATATCGTTAGATGTGGTTAAGAGACGTCTCTATAAAGGAGTCTACAAGCGTATGGACGTGTTCCAGGAAGACGTGTTTGCATGTCTCGAACGAGCTCGTAAATTATCGAGGACCGATTCGGATGTATTTCAAGACTCCATCGAATTACAGACGTTTTTCATAAAGAAAAGAGACGAGGTTTGTCGGGATACCTTAAGTACGCCAGCTCTAAATTATACTGTGACCAAACTTCTGGCTGAAGTAGAAATGTTGAAACAACAGAAGTCCTCGCAGGAGGAACAGGATCAAGACGACAAGGAGGATGTGGACCGTGCTGCTATGCAAGGTGAAAGCATGACCATAAATCAGAAAGTCTTCTCGCCCGGTGATTTCGTCTACTTCCAACACAACGAGCATAAAATACCCAGTATAGCCTACATTGAACGTTTGTGGACTACCGAGGACAACGTCAAAATGATGTTTGGTGCCGTGTTCCTGAGCCCACATGAAACCTATCACCTCCAAACGAGGAAATTTTTGGAAAGGGAGGTCTTCAAGAGCAGCGTCTCGCAAAACATACCCATGGAGAAGGTGCTGGGGAAATGCTATGTCATGCACATCAAGGACTTCATTAAGGCGAAGCCCGAGAATTTCGAGGAAAATGATGTGTACGTGTGTGAATCTCGTTACCATGTCCGGGGTCGATCGTTCAAGAAATTCAAAAATTGGCCTTATGTGCGAGAAAATGATCCCGTGAAGCTCACTCCGCGGAGCAAGCCCATCGAAATTAAACGGGTAATGCCAGTTTTCAAAGAGCGCATTGAAAAGCACAAAGGTGAATTGGAGGAATTGAAAATGCAAGAATCCCTAATCGAGAAGGATAAACCCAATGTCCCTTGCGATGCACCGCCAAATGCTGAACACAATTCGATCTACTATCAACAGTTCAACACCATTTGTAGCGGTGTAGTCAAGACTGGAGATTTTGTGTATGTGGCCACGCAAACTGGCAAACAATCTATTGCTCAGATCCATCAAATATGGGAGCAAAACAACAAGTCCTATTTCAGAGGCCCTTGGTTACTGCCGCCCAGTGAAATCACGCCGCCCTTGCCGACACAGCCACCGTTTGGCAAGCAGTTCTACCGGCAAGAGCTGTTGCTCTCCACTGTTGATGAAACCAGCCCTATTTTTGGCATAGTGGGTCGTTGTTCTGTCTTGGAATATGAGGAATATATTACCTCCCGTCCCACTGAGTTCGTAGAAAGCGATGTGTACCTATGTGAGGCAGCTTATGACGAGCTGAAGAAGTCTTTGCGCAAATTTACTGCTCCGAATTCAGTGCGTAAATTCCAGCACAGTTCGGAGGTTACTCAGGATGAGATACTCTATTTCAAGATGCCCATTAAGCCATCGAAGGATGTGAAAAATCCAGATTTAAATGAAAGTCTTGGCATCATGGAAGATTCTATGGACGGTAATCCTCCATCGGTAAGTTCGGATATTGCGGCGATATCATCGCCAGCACCGTCAGTGTCGTCCACCCCACTGTCGTCGAAGAAAACGAAAACGGCAAAGAAAAGTCTCACTGGATACATTCTGTATTCCAAGGAACATAGAAAAGGTAGGTAATGCCAACTAACATTATGGAAACTAATTAAATTATTTCTCATTTCCAGGTATTTGTATGGCCAATCCGGATGCCTCGTTCGGTGACATATCACGTATGGTGGGCAACGAATGGAAAAATCTACCGTCCAGCGTCAAGCAAAGCTGGGAAGACAGAGCTTCACGAATCAACGATGAGACGGCCGCCAGACGAGAACTACTCCAGTCTCCAGTTACGCTTGTTAAACATGACTCATTTAGTAGTAAAAAATTGTGCGAGATGGACAAGTGCGCGGGTGAAAAAAAATTCATTTTAAAATTTATAAAATGCTATAAATGCTTACCGGCTCTGTGGAACACCAAAGTGGATGCCTACAGCAACAGGGAGGAAAAAAGGAAGCAGTATGAGCTACTGCTGGATGTTTTTAAGGAGGAGTATCCCAATGGGACAGTTAATGATGTTAAAAAAAAAATTAATTCTCTACGGACAAATTTCCGACGGGAGAAACATCGACTGGCGGAATGCAGCAAAAGCGGAGCAGGAGTTGATGAATTACTGGAAAGCAATTTATTTTATTACCAGGAGATGCAGTTCATAAATGATGTAGAGTTGGCCTGCACATCAAAAAGCACAACGGTAAGTAAACAAATTTATATTTTTATTTACAAAATAACAAATATTTCATTGTTGCCTTTTTCGCAACAAACCACAATGACGACCGACGGCGTCAGACGCTGTTAGTTTTGCTTCTTTGCATGTGCCTCGGTCATATCTCAAGTATTTATGATCCGATTACGTTGAAAAAGGTTTCATTAGAAAGGGGGTTTAAAGTTCTTTAAATCTGTGTATGAATATATACATTTTTATTAACCCATTGGTGCCAAAATAAAACATTAAATTTTTTGTCCTAACTTTTTTGATAAAAACCCGTTTTTCTCAAAAAACGGTCCTAGTAAACTTCTTTTCTTTCTAGATTTAGACAATAGCCAACACTTCAAGCTGTCTCTAAATGTATAATACTCCACATTAACCCATCAATGACCGGAGCAACTTCATTCTATAATTATATAACTTATATATAATGTGGGCCGCCGTGGTGTAGTGGGTAAAGATGCGCGCCTACCACGCCGACAGACCTGGGTTCAACTCCGGTCAGACCATCGAAAATTTTCAACGGCGGATTTCCACCTCGTAATTGCTGGCGACTTTTACGAGTAGTGGATTTATCTCCACAGCCTTGTAAAAACTTCTCTAGAAAAAAGCATAGCCGTTCGGAGCCGTCTTTAAACTGTAGGTCCCGGTCAGTGAGTATAAAAATTGTAAAGCGCACAGCTCACTGATTCGAGAGAAGTTCCCCGTTAGTTGCTCTATGCGATGTTAAGGGATTTACGTATAATGTCCTATCTTGTTATAAAAAAAACAAGTTTAGTTATTCTGTAGTTGCTACAAAAAGTGTATATTTATTTATTGTTCATATTTTTTTTTGCCAAGAAACTGCGCCCTCGTTACTGAAATAATCTGCATATTCTTCGCGAACTCCTTTAGCTTTCATTGATGAATTTCTTAACTTTGTGCTTTCTAAACCATTGAAATTAACGTCTTTGCGCCATGTGCCATTGACTAAGTCTCCTGTCATTGGACATTCTTTGTCAATTGATTCGTCAAGCGCATAGGTTTTTTTTCTTGCGCAAAAAATTATGCAAGTAACAGCAAGCCAATACAATTTTCTTTGTCTTTTCTGGTGAAACAGATATTGTGGTTTGTAGGACGCCAAATCTGGAAACCAGTATTCCAAACACATTTTCAACAATTCTGCGCGCTCTACTCAGTCTATAGTTGAAAATGCGTTCTTTATTTGTCAGATTAATGCAGAATACGGTTTCAGCAGATTTTCTTGCATTTGAAAGGCATTATCTCCAACGAAAACATATGGGAGCACCTTGCTGCTATGAGGTAGTTCCGATGGTGGGGGGATAAACAATGAATTATCATAAATTGCCTTCCCGAAGGCAGTATTTTTAAGAACGCCACCGTCAGAAATACGCCCATTTGTACCAACATCAGCAACAATGAATTCGTAGTTTGCGTTGACCGTTGCCATAAGCACCACACTGAAAAATTTTTTGTAGTTGTAATACAGTGACCCGGAATGAGGTGGTTTTTGGATTGCAATATGTTTGCCGTCGATTGCACCCAGACAGTTGGGAAAATTCCAAGATTGACTAAAATCTTCGGCGATTTCCTTCCACTCTGATTCCGAACGCGGCACCTAAAAATAATACAAATAAAACAAAAATTAATATATCTTTTTAAACATGTTAAAATAATACTAATGAAACTAAAATTAATAGATCAGATCTTCTTATAATATTTTCAGAATATCGTTGAAGATCCAACAGATGCAATTGCTGGAAGAAAAAGGAAGCTGTCAGATCCTGCTAAGGTGCTGCTAGAACTAGCCATAAAAAAGTTTGCCGCAAGGGAAAAGAAAACTCCAACCGCCATAACCGATTCATGGGCATTTAGGTTGGAAAAGATGGCACCAGAGCAGCGACTTCTTACTGAGAAGTTTGTAGATAACATCATGTTTGAGGGACAAATGGGGACGCTCCATAGGGACTCTGTTCTAATAAACAGCGGTACTCCAACTTCATTAAGAACCTTCACTTTGACACCGATTCAAAATAGCAGCACTGCTCCGGCATTTCATTCACTGACAGAACAAACAACTCGACACCGGTGAATAATGAAGAATTGAAAGCGCTATATCTAAAGCTGTAGGAACTATTGGGGAGAATCGAACCTTTACTTTTATTTTGTTAACCCTTTCGGTTATTCTATGCCATATGGCATAGTCGCTTTTCAGAGGCTATTTTAAGTTAAAAAACGTATGATTACTATTATTTTTGAATTTTTATATTTTTCTTTGATGTTTTTTGTACAAATTAATAAAAAAAAAATTTAGTTAAAGGATCAAGTAAATCGTAAAGGTTCAGAAAGCGAGCGTGCCCATCGAGTTTCGTATTTTTGAAAAAAAGAGCTCATCATACTTTTATATATTCTATTACAAAAATTACTTTATTTTATAACTTTGTCTATGTTATTTAGTAGATAATTATCGCTTCAGTAAGTGTAAAAAAAGTTAGATCCCTAAAGTAGTTCAATAAGGCTGTACGAATTTTTTTATTTCGTACTATGCCATATGGCATAGATTTTACCCATCGGAAATACATTTTTTTATTTGATTGAATAGAGTCGCAGTGGTTGGCTGTAATAACGATGTCTGATAAATTAAAAAACGAACAAATAGAAAATATTTTGGTTAATTTTGATGACTCAGATTTATCTGACTTTGGCGATGATGAAGAAGAAGAAAATGATGTTTTGGAAACGTTATTGGAAACTCTTAATGACAATAAAAACAATTCCTTTTTAATCGAGGAGCTAACTAATCCAGATGGGAATATCAATTTATTTGAGAACAATTTAGATGCGGAAGATGATTCACTGGAGTTGGATGAAGTTACTGATCCAATGTTACAAGAGAAGAGATTCTGACATTAAAGGGCTTAGAAATTATTATAGGAACAATAGGATATCCTCGATTAGCGATGTACTGGAATAGTGCTACTGAAATACCAGCATTTCGTAAACACATGACAAAAAATAGATTTCATACAATACGCACTAATCTTAAGTTCAGTGTAGAGGAGAACTTGAACGACAAACTTTATAAAGTTCGTCCACTCATAAATACGTTCTTGAAAAGATCCTATGACATTCCAAAAGATGAAAACTGTTGCTGTGATGAAATGATGATTCCATGCAAATCAAAAACCGGGTTGAAACAGTATATGCCCAAAAAACCTATCAAATGGGGAATAAACGTTTTTTGTCTATGTAGCTCAAATGGAGTTGTATATGATCTCGAAATATACCAAGGAAAAAATACAGTTGTTGGGGAATCAAAATTAGGTTTTTGCTCGGATATTGTCATTCACCTCTCTAAAACGATTCCAAAAAATAAAAACCACAAACTTTTTTTGATAACTATTTCACAACAATTAATTTATTAATATATTTGCGCGAAAAAGGAATATGGGCAACAGGAACCATGCGAGGAAACAGAACCGGAAAAGCTCCGCTTGCAACAGAAAAGGATTTGAAAAAGCAAGGAAGAGGAAGTTATGACTATTGTATTGAAAGGAACCAAAATATTTTTCTTTTAAAATGGCTAGATGGTGGCTGTGTTCTATTAGCTTCAGCTATTTATGGTGATAAAGATACAAAAGAGGTAATCAGATTTAGTGCTGAACAAAAAAAGAAAATCGTTGTCCCACAACCTAACGTTGTAGGTGTATATAATAAAAATATGGGAGGAGTCGACAAGATGGACTTTTTGCTGTCGTTATACAGAATTTCCATTCGGACAAGAAAGTGGACCCTGAAAATATTTGACCATTTCACCGACTTAGCAGTATGTAACTCTTGGTTGGAATATCGCAATGACAGTGATAATAATACTATAAGAAAAAAGATCAAATGGATTTATTAGCATTCCGGAATGATGTAGCTGATGGATTGCTAGCATTGTCATCAGTTCTCGAAATCGAGGAAGACCACGACTAACTGAAGACTTAGATCTTTCCGACACTCCATCAACTTCGAAACCAAGGCTGACATATGAAAGGGCTCCTTCAGTTTCGATTCGTTTCGATGGCATTGAACATTGGCCAGAGTATACAGCTGTAAAACGTATATGTAAAATACAAGGATGCAGAGGATATTCTAGATACACTTGTTCAAAATGCAACGTCCATCTATGCATTCCAAATGGCTCAAGAAATTGTTTTAGAGTATATCATGAAAAATAAGGTAAGCAATAGATAAATTGTTATATATAAATTGGTTTTCTTATTCCTTTTTTTAGGGCAGATACCGAAGTAGACCTAATGATGGAAATAAAATTGGCAATGAATTCTTTTTTTATATATTTTATGTTTTATATAATAAGTAATGATTTATTTTTTAAGTTTTAAATGAATTTTTTGAATTTTTAAGTTTAAAATAAATATACTTATTTAAAAATTAAAATTATCTATATACTATTCATGAAAAAATGTTTGGGGTAGTTTTAATCCCTTAAGTACATTCTATGCCATATGGCATGATGCCCAAAAAACACTTTTGGAAGCAAAATTTTAAAAAATTTATAATGTGCTGACTATTCGATAAATGAATAAATAATTGCATTTGGTGTTGGCTCGAAAAGATGTACGTAGGCTGACGGAAACGCTCGGGGTGGTACTGCTAGTGGTTTCATCCGGCTGTAGCTCAGTCGCGCGTCGGTTCTTGAGCGTTCTCGTCATCAACCTCAAATCATTACATTTATAAAAAAAAGTATCTTCAATACTTATAAGTACCACTGTTGTTCGATGAGGTCCTGCGGAGCATCGCCAGGTCCGATGGAAGTCGATTGTTGGGATCCTGATGGAAATGGAATCCCTTAGTGCCCACCCTTGGATTGAACTTTCACAATCCCCTTTTTGGGCTATTCACCATAGTGAAAGCCCCCATAAATGATATGACTTGGCAACCGTGCCCTACATTACCTCTAGTTCATATTCGTAAAAATCATAACGCTAATTCTTCATTTTTCTTTAAATATTACAAATTCAATACCATTCATTTTATTTATAGGTTGTTCACCTAGCTAACTTAAGGAATAAGTACATTTTTACTTAGCTAATTATGAATAATCTTAGATTTCTAATTAGAATAACTGCGTTACTGAAAGTTAAGTTTCGTTGTTACTTTACGTTGGGTTTATTAAAATTATAAACCTATTAAATTATGAGCCTCTAGTCAGATCGGCTACAACCTGCTTTTAAATATATATAAAAATTAAGCCTATATAAGCAGTATATTTCTTTATAACAGAATTACATGATTATGTAAGTTGGCCTTCGATAACAAAAAATCTCAAGAGAAAGATCTAGAAATCTCTCCCACGAATAGTATCGCCTATCGGGATCTACAAAAATAGGAATAGACCTAACAAAATTCGAGCTCGAAGATCGCAGTGGGGTCAATCCTCACGTCTACCGGGCGACAATAGCGGGGTAGATTTCCAATCATTAGTTTAGGTAAAGATGTTTATTGTATTTTTTTTTGTTTCACAGAAAATGGTAGGCTAGGTTGTGATCCTACAGTGACTACTCCTGACTTATCTAATAATAGTACAATTACAATACATATACGAATTCAGCAACTATTGCCGACTCCCATATAATAAGCATATGCATACATTCGTGCATACACAGCCGTATTCTTACACCCTGTGCCGGCTTCCGAGTGTATGTATACGGATATTATATCCCGCCCGAGTACTTATCTGCAGTATTCCTGCTTTAATTTCTTCCTTGCTGTGATAAGATCGTTCGGGTTATCTTCTTTGGCATAAGCTGGATCTGAAGGCCTCCTGATCGTGTATGTAGTATTGGATGTCTCTTTTCCGGCCTTTCACTACGTTGGAGAATTCCGCTAACTCGATATTTTATAATAAATTCGTAACTGGAGTGTCTACGTTGCTGTGTTGGAGCGGTGGGCAGTAATATATTGGTTGCAGATAACAAGTTTGTGTTTGGTACGTGTTTAACAAAAACAAACGACCTTTCCTATCTCTTGGTTCACTCGTGGATCGGGGGCGGCACACCGTGACCGCAAAATAAGCGTTTCGGCGCAAAAGAAAGTGGTATTCGTAAACTTCATGCTATATTGTATGAAATCGTTTAGCTGTCTCACGAGGATCCCTCAATACTGGTTAAACGGTGTCACTCCACCAAATATAAATCAGCCAGGTGTTTCGGCCGTCACGATGCCTTAATATTCTACGCACCAACACAGCGCCTATTAGTGAGAACAAATATTTAAGTAATAATATCTACAACAAACGATCCCTGCATTCCTTATTATTGCTGAGAATACTTACCACCACCTGTAGCAACTATTAATCTTAAATGCCTCGATAGGAAGTACTCCGCACACGTGCAATTCACTACTTCCGGCGATTTATAATACTTTATATGCACACTATTTGCTAACACCTCCTAAGTGCATTAAATTTTGCTGTGTTGCGTTTGGCGGGTGAAAAATGAAAGAATGAAATTGCGAAATTGCACAGGTACGATTCTTCTGACAGTTGCATTTGTACTAAAATCGAGTTGCCAGATTGAATATTTGTCACGAATCTTCAGGTGGTGCCTATTCGAGATGTAAATCACAGTGGGTACGCGAAAAGTCGACACTACAAACCCGATCAGGGACAGGAGTCCTGACGGAAGGTCGCTGTATCGGGAAGTCGACCAATATCGGGTACAAAACACAAGTGGGGAAGAACTACGACCCTGAGATTATCAGCCGGGCCTGATGATACTATTTTTTAGCTGGAACCATGTGCTGAAGATCCTTCGCATGGTACGTACCTATTCTTTTGCCATTTAGGTTTTCTATTTCATATAGGTTTCGTCCAATCGGTTTTACAACCCTGCATTTTAGGAATTTTTTACAAAGTTTCGCATTGAGACCTTTGGAGGCGTCGCTGAGCACAAAATTTCGGCGCAGGATCTCCTGTCCTGGTAGGAATCTCACTTCGCGAGAACGAGTATTATACGTAGTAGCATTCTTGTCGTACGATGTATGCAAGTTTTCCTTAATTTTGTTTCGGACTAGTTCCAGCATATTATGTTTAGCCAAAACTTCAACTTCCCCGTCCTCCAAAGTACCTAATTTATCATATATATCATAAGCACTGGCGTGTGTAATCATGTTTATACCGAAAAGTGAAAAATATGGCGTAAAGCCGGTGGAGGTGTGTATCGTCGACCTTAACGAGCATTCCACCGCAGATAGGTGACGGTCCCAATCGCGTTGATCTTCTGACACATAAGCTCTAATGGCTGATATTATCGAACGATTTACCCGCTCCGCTGCATTTGCTTGCGGCGAGTACACCGCGTTCCGGACATGTCGACATCCGTATCTGGACAGTAAGGAACTAAACTCAGAGGACACGAATTGCTTCCCATTGTCCGAATGGACTATTTGGGGCACACCGAATTTGTGGAAGACTTCATTCTGCAGGAACTTTACTACATTAGCCGACGTAGCCTTACGCATGGATTCTAACAGGACAAATTTTGTGAGATGGTCTAGCACGATAAATATAAACACATTCCCAAGCTTTGATCTAGGAAAAGGGCCTATAAAGTCGATGTAAATCTTTTGATAAGGTCTACTAGTAACTGTTTCAGCGCCCATTTGGGGACGTAACACTTTGTTAGGAGCCTTTACCTCTCTGCACAGAACGCACCGCCCTATATAGTCCTTAACCTGTGCTGCCATTTTGGGCCAGTAAAAATACTGCCGCAATGCCGCAATAGTTTTTCCCATCCCACAATGGGATTTTATTGTCGGTTCGTGAGCATTTGCAACCATGGCTTGCGTTAGACCCGAAGGAACCCACAATTTCCATATAAAATTCTCGTGTATAGGGTTGCCGTCGGCGGGTAATGTCTTCTTATAAACAAAATTATCCTGTACTTTGAGGTCTGGTAATCTATCTTGGTTTTCCAAGATATGATCCCTTATCTGACAGTATTCCTCACTTCCGAATTCGGGGGAGTTCATGTCAATGAGCGGATTTTCATCAATGAACATATTAATTTCATCTGCGTACAACCTGGACAACGTGTCTGCCACAACGTTCTGACTTCCCTTTCGGTGTTCGATGTCGAACTGATACCCCTGAAGCTTGAGGCTCCATCGCGCAAGACGGCCGCTCAAATCTTTTTGGCTCATCAGCCACTTTAGCGCACTGTGGTCCGTTACTACTGTGAAGGGCATCAGTTCAATGAAAGGTCGAAATTTTTCAATGGCACTTATTACAGCAAGACACTCTCGCTCTGTAACGCTATAATTTCGTTGAGCACTGGTAAGTTGAGCGGAGTGAAAAGCTATAGGACGCTCTAACCCTTCGGCATCGAGTTGGTAGAGGACAGCGCCTAATCCCAAATTCGATGCGTCACATTGGACAAAAAATCTCTTATCAAATACCGGGTGCGTTAGCACAGGACTGGTCGTTAAGGCAAGTTTCAACTTGTTAAACGCGTCGATGGCTTCCTTATCAAAATCAAAAGTTTTAGCTTTTCGGAGTGTTCGTGTAATAGGGGCAGATATTTCGGCATAATCCCGTATGAAGCGGCGAAACCAAGATGTCAGACCTAGGAACCTGCGCACGTCTCTGGGGCATTTAGGAATTTGAATTTTAGTTATTCCGTCAATTTTCTCGGGATCTGGCTTGAGAAGTCCGCCTCCGACAATGTATCCGAGGTATCGTAATTCTTTCTTACAAAACTTCGACTTTCCTAGGTTTATAGTGAGACCGGCACTCGACACCAAATCACCGACTTTAGCTAACAAAGGCGTATGAGACTCAAAATCTGGCGAAACGATTAGGAGGTCGTCCAGATAAACGAACACATTCTGCCGCAGCTCCGGGAGGATCACCTTATCCATCAGCCGACATAACCTTTGGGCTGCGTTGCATAACCCAAACGGCATGACGGTGAAGTGATAATGTGGTCGCCCCGGAACTGTGAACGCTGTTTTCGGCCGACTACTCACTTCTAGAGGGATTTGCCAGAAGGCGTCTTTCAAATCAATACTAGAAATGAAGTAGGTATCTTGGAGCCTTCCCAAGAGCGCATCAATATATGGGAGCGGATATGCGTCCTTAACCGTTTTTTCATTCAGTTTTCGGGCATCGAGACATAGTCGCTTCTTTTCACCACGGCGAACTAAGGTGACCGGCGAATTCCAAGGACTGGTACTGGTCTCGATTACCCCTAAACTGAGCATTCGGTCCAACTCCTCATATATTAATGCCTCTACCGCCGGCGACACCGGATAGTGGCGTTGTTTTATCGGGACTGCATCACCCGTGTCGATGACGTGCTCCTCTATATGTGTTTTCCCTAGGCCATGCTTATCATAATCCCGAAAATGTTTCTTCGCTTCCTCTAAAGACTTGGATTGTTCCGGAGATAAGATGTGTGTACTGGGATCATTAGACTCAACGTTAGTACTGATGCTGCTAATGAGACTTGGTGCAATGCCGAACACTTTCCAAAAATCTATGCCGCAGTACATCTCGTTCTCTAAGTTTGGAACCAGGTACACATCGATGTCATGGCTCTGGCCGTCATAGGTAATCTCAACTTTACATCTCCCTATACAGGATACGCGATATCCGTTAGCCGTCCCTACACTACACTTATATACTGGTTGAACCTGCAAATTCAATTTCTCCACCAAAGCATTACAATTTTTCCCCAGGCATGTAACGGTAGCACCGCTATCGAAGAGAGCTACAACTTCAATGCCATTAACAATAACTTTTCGGAAAGGCCTTGGGTCTACATTGCTAGCTAATCGTGCGGATGAAATCGACTGTCTTTGTAAACGTCTAAGATTGTATCTCTCTCTGGCTTTGAGTATTCGTTTGGAAGGTGATTTGATTAAGATCTCGGAGTTAAATATTCTTTCCCGCGTCTTCATGTAGTTTCGCAAACGTATATGAAACGGCAAAGTCAGATCAGGTTTGGTACGGGCAGGAGTTTCTGTAGCTCTGGTGTGGGGGATGGGGTCAACTATCTCTTCGAAATTAGTCTCTGCGGAAGTTTCAATGATTTTATCGCACTTCTTCTTAGACGAGTCTAATCTATCGTTTGCGTCGAACGCGATTCCCCCTTCGTCGCGTTCGGAGCGCGGTTTCCCTGCTTACACTTAGAACATTGAGGAGCCGTAACTCCTGGAGCCCCGCACCTAAAACAGAAAAAGGACCGTTGAGCTGCGGTACACTGTTTGAAAACGTGGCCACCAATACCACAATTCCAACATCGGACGGATTCTCCCCCTAATGGATTCCTAAGTTTAGGCTTGATACGTAGTTCGTCCACTTGGGCAATGGCCTCGTCAGAATCTTCAGCATAAACTTCGTGAATAGCGCGGGTCGGTAAATTAAGTCGTGGTCTTTGTATAAGCTCTCTTTCCAGTAAATCCTCGGCCCTTCTACACTCATTTCTTAGGTGTTCGACCGAATATATTTGTGTGCCGAAAATCAGGTGTGCCAACTTTGGTTTCAACCCCGCTTTTACTATATCAATCACTTCGTAGTCTTGTAGTGGTTCTCTGAGTTGTGTCCTGAGGCTAGTAACGGCATCTATAAACTGGGTGGCCTTCTCGTCCCTACCTTGCTTTCGGTCCATCATTTGTCGGAGCACATCGACATTAGTGTGGTACTGTTGGAACTCACGCACAATGTCGACTCGCAAGTTCTTTAAATTTAGATTAGGGTACAGGAGGATGCGGTCCCAATACCACTGATTGGCTCGCCCTTCTAGCAAGTGGTGAAAACCGTCAACCAACTCCTGGTCCGGGCAGTTGTAACTCTTCTGCAATCTATCCACCCTAAAAATAAAATCCTCGATGGAGGGTGTTTTCGGAGTCCCATCAAATTTAATACCCCACTTGCTTATGAACGGGTATTTGGGTCTGTACATCGGTTCATTTGAAAGTGGAGGTACGTTTCTGGATAACCTAGCATGTGACGCGTTGGTTGACTGAGTTTGGATATTTTCCCTCTCGTTTGGAGGTAGCTCATGGGGCCAATCAACATCTGGTGAGGTATTCACAAGGCCATTTGAAGCGGCGGACGAAGCTGAAAGAGCGATCTTAACGGCCTCTGCAACAGCCTCCCTCATTTCTGAGCGCATTATTTGAATCATAGAAGCTTGCGTCGCACCAACACCTGCGTGCGTTGCCTCAAAAACCCCTGTACTACTTAACCTTTCAGTTGGATCGTTGTTATCGCCTCGTACAGTCAACGGACTGTACGAAGGTCGAGTTATCGTACTTTCCACACCTGTACCTACGGTAGGCTCATTGCGGACCTGAGTGTTGTTATCGTTTGTGAGAGTATCGTTCCTATTAGCATGGACAACATCGCCACTGACCTGAACCATGTCAATGTCAGTAGGAGTCCTACTATTGGCCCTAGTAGACATATTGTGGGCTCTATTGACACCAGAAGTCACAGATGGATTCGGCATAGTCGATAACTTATACAATTTGTTAGACCCACAAAAAAGATATAGAAGGTTAAAACATTAAAATTTTGAAAGAAAGGTTTTTTTTAAAGATGCCGAGAACGAATGTCAGTTGAGATCAATTAAAAGCTTGGAACCGATTATATGTGTAATTGGAATCCGAAAGGTTACCGCAAACAAATTTTAAAGGTCTTGCCCAAAAGTCTGAACCTGCAGATCTTTTGGTTGGGTCTGAATACCCGCAATAAAATACAAAAGACAAATATTTAGTTACTTACAGTAACTCCTTGTTAGTGTAAGTTCAACGTCATAGAATAATTTCTATGTTGATAGTTTGGGCACAAATCCCAGGTAAAAACGAAAAGTATTAAATTTAATTGAAAGCAATCTAATATCTAAGAACCTAAACCTCGAAAAAGTAATTTTTACAGAAAATTTTGATCGGTGGCAATTTGAAATATACATACGCAAAGGTAAAAGTCGCAAAAAAAATCTTGTTTACCACTGCGTGCTATACTAACTATCCCTGACAAAATACTTTCAAACACCTAACCGGAATATAAGCTAATCAGAGTTAACAGTAATCAACTTCATATATCCGCTAAAAGTATAAGTATGACAAATGTAGTTGTCAATTCTATCAAAATGAAAAAAAATGAAATTTACAAAAATTTAAATAATACACGTTGTAGGAAACGGTTTCATGCCAAGCCATATCCTCTTAAACAATCTATTCACTTCCATCCGACCTATTGACTTTCCTAAAAACTCATCGAAGACGCATATTATTCATCGTTGCTGTTGAAGTGTTCGTAATAAAACACCCTACGACTAACGATATAAATGAATAAGAATAATAATATAATCGGAAACTAACGTCGCGATTGTTGCGGTCATATAAACCGATCAACATGACATACGCATAGTCACAGACTAAATGAAATATCTGTTAAGACTGAAACAGCTGCTTCGAGAGTTTGTCATAAAAAAACAAAATCCCAAGTCAAGCTGCACCCAGTTTTTAACAGGCTCGAACGTTGGGCGCCATTTATAATGTGCTGACTATTCGATAAATGAATAAATAATTGCATTTGGTGTTGGCTCGAAAAGATGTACGTAGGTTGACGGAAACGCTCGGGGTGGTACTGCTAGTGGTTTCATCCGGCTGTAGCTCAGTCGCGCGTCGGTTCTTGAGCGTTCTCGTCATCAACCTCAAATCATTACATTTATAAAAAAAAGTATCTTCAATACTTATAAGTACCACTGTTGTTCGATGAGGTCCTGCGGAGCATCGCCAGGTCCGATGGAAGTCGATTGTTGGGATCCTGATGGAAATGGTGGATTGAACTTTCACAATCCCCTTTTTGGGCTATTCACCATAGTGAAAGCCCCCATAAATGATATGAACACAGCCGTATTCTTACACCCTGTGCCGGCTTCCGAGTGTATGTATACGGATATTATATCCCGCCCGAGTACTTATCTGCAGTATTCCTGCTTTAATTTCTTCCTTGCTGTGATAAGATCGTTCGGGTTATCTTCTTTGGCATAAGCTGGATCTGAAGGCCTCCTGATCGTGTATGTAGTATTGGATGTCTCTTTTCCGGCCTTTCACTACGTTGGAGAATTCCGCTAACTCGATATTTTATAATAAATTCGTAACTGGAGTGTCTACGTTGCTGTGTTGGAGCGGTGGGCAGTAATATATTGGTTGCAGATAACAAGTTTGTGTTTGGTACGTGTTTAACAAAAACAAACGACCTTTCCTATCTCTTGGTTCACTCGTGGATCGGGGGCGGCACACCGTGACCGCAAAATAAGCGTTTCGGCGCAAAAGAAAGTGGTATTCGTAAACTTCATGCTATATTGTATGAAATCGTTTAGCTGTCTCACGAGGATCCCTCAATACTGGTTAAACGGTGTCACTCCACCAAATATAAATCAGCCAGGTGTTTCGGCCGTCACGATGCCTTAATATTCTACGCACCAACACAGCGCCTATTAGTGAGAACAAATATTTAAGTAATAATATCTACAACAAACGATCCCTGCATTCCTTATTATTGCTGAGAATACTTACCACCACCTGTAGCAACTATTAATCTTAAATGCCTCGATAGGAAGTACTCCGCACACGTGCAATTCACTACTTCCGGCGATTTATAATACTTTATATGCACACTATTTGCTAACACCTCCTAAGTGCATTAAATTTTGCTGTGTTGCGTTTGGCGGGTGAAAAATGAAAGAATGAAATTGCGAAATTGCACAGGTACGATTCTTCTGACAGTTGCATTTGTACTAAAATCGAGTTGCCAGATTGAATATTTGTCGCGAATCTTCAGGTGGTGCCTATTCGAGATGTAAATCACAGTGGGTACGCGAAAAGTCGACACTACAAATTACTTTTAAATATTCATAACGATGGCCTAAACAATAACAAATTGGATAAAAATGATTTTTTATGTCAAAAATAAAAAAGAAGTACCGAAAGGGTTAAGTTTTTTTCACTGTTGCACTGTGCAATGTAATAATGCAATAATAATAAAAAATTTTTCATTTATGTATAAATTTACATACCTTTATACAATGCCTAAGGCTTGAAATAATCGCCTCGCAAGTCTCGATAATGATCAATCCAAGCGATCTTGGAGATATCGCAGTTAAAAATTTCAAATCTTCAAATTTATATCCAGAGGCCAAATACCGTAGCGTTGCTGATAATCTCATGTTCGGTGTTATGGCTTCCCGCATCACTGTATTTTGCTTCTCAATTAATGGCTTTACCATTGATAGAAGCTCATCGAATGTTTCAGAATCCATCCTCACAAAAATTGCAATATTCTCCTTTGCTATTCAATTTTAATTCTCCCAAAAGATTCTCGTGCGTAAACCGATGTCGTTCTTTGAACCAATTTTGCCTCGGAGACGATCAAATAATTCCATCAATCGCGTGCATATGTATTAGTGTGTGCCTTCGTGTTTTGCCCGCAAACGCACCACAAAATACGGCAATCATCACTTTGTGTTTGACTTCGTTGTGTTCGGTTGAAACTTTCATACTACTTCATCAACTCCTGCTCCGCTTCTGCTGCATTCCGCCAGACGATGTTTCTCCCGTCGGAAATTTGTCCGTAGAGAATTAATTTTTTTTAACATCATTAACTGTCCCATTGGGATACTCCTCATTAAAAACATCCAGCAGTAGCTCATACTGCTTCCTTTTTTCCTCCCTGTTGCTGTAGGCATCCACTTTGGTGTTCCACAGAGCCGGTAAGCTCTCATAGCATTCTATAAATTTTAAAATGATTTTTTTTTCACCCGTGCACTTGTCCATCTCGCACAATTTTTTACTACTAAATGAGTCATGTTTGACAAGCGTAACTGGAGACCATCAATCATTGCCGACGTCGTGTACGTGTAGCCGACGAAACCCGATTAGAGGCACACACACAACCGATTGATGGAATTATTTGATCGTCTCCAAGGTGCTTAAACGAGAGAGAGGAGAGTGACCGTAAAAGAACAAAATTAAAAATGAGAAAGATTTATTTGAATAGTTGCCAGGCTGCAAAAACGGGTTTTTATTTTTCGAAGTAGTCTTCAATTAGGGATGTGTAGATTTTGATTACTGCTGGTTATCGGGGAGTTTCTACTCGATGATTTATTGTACAACTCGGAATCTGAAACTACTTCTGCGATGAGAAAAATATTAGGGCTGTTTTTTCTTTAAGCCGGGATAACAAGCTGCTCAAAATAAAAAAATAGTTTTCACATTGTCGCCAACTACAATATAAATATATGTATCAAAAGAAATTTTCAAAAAAATATTTTGTGTCGACTTTATTGGACTTAGCCTCGATCCAGGCTAAGTCAAAAATTTAACACAAAATTATTTTTTCAAAATTTGTTTTCACACACACTTAGCCTCGATATCTATCATTTTGACTTACACTGGATAATTATCCAGGCTAAGTCAAAAATTTTTAACACAAAATTATTTTTTCAAAATTTGTTTTGCTTTTGGCGACAATTTTAAAAAATAATTCTTTATTTTGAGTGAAATGGTATCATTTTATTAAGATTTTTGTTATCGCAGCTTAGTTATCCAGTCTTAAAGAAAAACAGCCATATTGTTTCATTAACGCTCGCATTACACCCAGTTTTTTTCAATTATATTTCTATATAAAATGTGTGTAGGTGTGAAGAGTTGTCAGTGTGTTTCGCAAATAATCGTTGAAAAAAGTGTCGAAAATTTTTTTGATGTGAAAAAATGAAAAGTAAAATCATAGGTCTGTTCCATTGGGCTTACTAGTTTGTTACTACCCATTGGTTTTTCTTAAATGGATAAACAATAATATGACTGTTCGATTGGGGTTACTAGCTTAAAATTAAGAGACTTGATAAGGTGGAAACATTTTTAACCATTGGTTTTATTTAAATAATTCAGAGATAAAAATCTGAGCACCACCACATAAAATTATTTTTGCCAAATTTGTTTTAATACCATTTATATTGTAGTTGAAGGCAATTAGGAAGAATATTTTTATATTTTCAACTCTTTATTACTTTTTTCTTATCACTGCTGTTTTCCCCGCTTGAAGGGTGTTTAGACGTACCAAATAATACCCAACAGCCGTTTTGCGCAAATATTTTGAATTTGTGGTTGCGCTTTTGTGTTATTGTGCAAAATTTTAAAATAAAATAAGAATTTTTTTGTTTTTGCTGAATTTATACAAATGTTTTGTATTTGTGTAAGTTACCACTCAGGGAAATGTTAAAAACGAAAAACGCAATAAAAGTATTCTGAATTGTCGTGTCCACGTACCAAATTCATGTTTTTTTTTTGATTTACTTTTTTTATTCTTCGTTTTTTATAATAGTCAGCACTATATGTGCCAGTCATGCACATGTTGTCATTTCAAATTATCAGAGAAAATGATTTTATTCAAAGCAATTGCTTGTATGAGGTTGTAAAACAGATGTGTGAGATGAATTATTGATTTTTCGAAAACATACGTTTATACAAGTATTTGGTACATCTAAACCTCCTATTAAAGACATTGCGTGTTTGACTGCATAGAAACGGAATGATATTTTTATTATATTATATTTTTCCAAAAAGATCAATCGTCATTAATATTAATTTCTTTATAACCACATACAATGATTCACAACCACAAACCATTTTCGCTGAGATTTTAAAGTGACAACATGTGTATATACTAGGCCTGTTCGATTGGTCTTACTAGCTTAATTTTTGTATGGAATTTACTCGCTTAACAAGAAAGTAGTTTATTACTCTCTTAGCGTCGCTGCCAGATTTTTCTTGTTGATCCATTTAAGATAAGCCAATGGGCAACAATGATGCCACCTTTTCAAGTCTCTTAATCGCAAACTAGTAAGCCCAATTGAACAGGCCTACTGTGGCTGTGCTGTCGCAATAATAGCGACGACTATTCTAAAAAGAATTTGGTGCAAGGAATGTAGAACCAGGCATTTCAAAATATTTTTAATGTGTTTTTCATTTTTCTACTTCCCTGAATGGTAAAAATTTAAAAATTGCATTTTCATAAATTAAAGAATTTATTTTTTCTCCTTAGTTTTGTTTTTTTTTTATTTTCTTCCTTTTTATGTATTTTTATTCGCACATATAACTGAAAATTTCAGTAGTTTCTTTAAATTCGTCCGAAAAAATGTATTTATAATGTTTTCGCTTCACACATATACGTCTGCTCACATTGAAATTCTTGTTGATGTGTCAAACGTCACCGACAACAACAAAACATTTGCATAAATTTATCAAAAACCTATTTTTTTTTCCAAATTTTGCACAATAAGACAAAAGTCCACCCACAAATTCAAAATATTTGTCCACCCCTTTGAAGGTGGAATAAATGCGAGCGAATACGTTTTACATACTCTGGTGCTGTCCAACAAATACAACATTTTATGCAAAGCGGCGTTTTGCGCAAATATTTTGTTTTTTAAAAAGTGTAAATACTCCATATTGCACCAGCTTCGGCTTTTCAAATTACCCCTCAATTTTACATACAATCCTGCATAAAGCATAACCATCGATCTGGTTACACCACCTCCGGCAACAATGCAAGCAAATGTCATTTGTTTAACAACCCTGTCTCATGGCGTAAAGTGGCATCTTTTTAAGCGTCTGTCGGAAAAAATAGAATTTTGTGATTTTCTTTTAAAGAAAAATTAAAAATTAGTAAAAATTACTATAAAATTTATTAAAATACATTTTGAAATATCAGCGCACATACCATGTTGAGCCGAAAAAGGCGTGCTAGTTCGATAAGCAGCAAAAACGATGAGGAGCCTTTACAAATGGATGATTCCACGCCGGAACAGTCGCCGGTATTAGCGACGGCATCAACTTCATTGATATCAACCATGACCACCTCTGTGAGAAAGAAGAGAAAATTAGATCCGAGTGAAATGTGTCAATCCCTATACGATTCCATAAGAAATATTAAAAAGGAAGATGGTTCCATGCTGTGTGACACTTTTATCAGGGCACCAAAGAGACGCCAAGAGCCCTCGTACTATGATGTGGTTAACAATCCCATCGATTTGTTGAAGATACAACAAAAACTTAAAACGGATATATACGATGATTTGGATGATTTAATGCAGGATTTTGAGTTGTTGGTTAATAATGCAAAGGCTTTCTATAAACCGGATACTTTGGAGCACCAGGATGCAGTGATGTTGTGGCAATATGTGACGGCCAACAAGCAGAAGCTGTTGGAACCCTTAGCCATGCCCGAGGACGATCCAAAAAGTAAAAGAGGCAGAAGACGACTGACATGTACAGTGGATGATGATGCCAAGGAAGAAGATTGCAATTTGTACGAAGAACTGTTCGCCTCAGTGATGACTTCGGTGGATCCCACTATGAACGAAAGACCGCTACACAGAATGTTTTTGCTTTTGCCTTCGAAGAAGATGTATCCCGATTATTATGATGTCATTGAACATCCTATTGACTTGAGACTTATAGCGACCAAAATCCAGACCAATGCTTATTCGAATTTGCAAGAAATGGAAAGGGATCTGTTGCAGATGACCAAAAATGCATGCCAATTCAATGAGCCGGGATCGCAAATTTACAAAGACGCCAGAACATTGAAGAAAATATTTACGCAAAGACGTTTGGAACTGGAGACGGGGAAAGTAAAGCCAGTAAAACGACCAAAGACCCTAATGAGTGCGGCCATAGCGTCTCTTAAGGAAGAGGTCGATAGCTCGGACGATGAAGAGACCAGCAAAAAGGGTGAAGGTCCCATGTGGGCTTTGTTTGATCATTTGTACAATGCTCCGGGCTTCTCTGAACATCCTGGTGCCACTGGACCTCCATTGGGCACTTCATTGTGGAAGTTACCGATACGAAGATTCCATCCAGAGTACTTTGAACTCATCAAACGCCCCATTTCTATGTGTCAAATACACACCAAATTGAACAAGGGAGAATATGCCAATATTAGTGACCTTACGGCCGACCTTTATCTGATGCTTGACAATGCCAAAAAGGCTTATGCACCCACTCATAGGACCCACAAGGATGCTCTCAAAATGCTGAAACTAATGAATACCAAGCTGGTGGAGGATGCGCCCGATCAGGACACTAGTGAAATGGAAGAGGAAGAAGAAGAAGATGAAGGCGACGATGAGGAGAGTGAACAAGCCACAATGATAGCCTCGACCGATCCATCACCAGATAAAAAGAAAAAGGGCCGACCACGTGTCAGTACTTCATCCAACATCTCAATGACAACTACCGCCCTGAATTCTCCAAAGGTTCAACGTATGGCCATTAATGCGACATTGAAAAAGAAGGTGTTGGCCTTGCACAAATATCTTTTGGACTTCTCATTGGGCACCCGCAAACCTATCGTTTTGTTTATGGAGAAACCTCCACGGAAAATCTACCCTGATTACTACGACATCATTCAGAATCCCATCGATATGAATACAATCGAGCATAACATTCGCGTGGACAAATATCGCGATGTTGAGGATGTGGTGGCGGATTATCGTCTAATGTTTGCCAATTGTCGCCAGTACAATGAAGAAGGTAAGAGAGGCTTTTCTGAAATTCTTTTGAAATATAAATAATATAATCATCTTTCTACTTTCAGGCTCCAATATCTATGAAGATGCCAATGTTTTGGAAAAGGCTCTTACTGAGAAACTCAAGGAGTTCCCCGGTCTGAATGAAATAAAGAAACCCTTGCAGAAACTCAACAAACCTGGGAGACGTCGTGCCAATGCTCTCCCCATGAGCGACAAACTCTGGCAGTTTTACGAATCCATACGTGATTACCAAGAACCTAAAGGAAAACGCCAACTATCGTTGATATTCACCAAACTGCCGTCGAAAACCGAATATCCCGATTATTACGACATCATCAAGGAGCCAATGGACATGGAGAGAATTGCCAATAAGCTTAAGCAGAGTGCCTACGAGACAATTGACGAGTTAGCTGCCGACTTTCTACTGATGTTGGAGAACTCCTGCAAATACAATGAACCCGATTCACAGATCTACAAAGATGCATTAGTGTTGCAACAGCTGACACTGCAACTGAAGCAAAGTTTACGAAGTGCTGGAGACACCGTACCCGATGTCTGTTTGGCAGTGCAGGAGCTTCTGTTGACAATGTTCTCGGCACTGTACAATCACCAAGATGAGGCGGGCCGATGTTATTCAGATTCTCTGCTAGAACTGCCCGAATATGACGACTTACCCGGAGAACAAAAGGTGAGGGGTATATCGTTAGATGTGGTTAAGAGACGTCTCTATAAAGGAGTCTACAAGCGTATGGACGTGTTCCAGGAAGACGTGTTTGCATGTCTCGAACGAGCTCGTAAATTATCGAGGACCGATTCGGATGTATTTCAAGACTCCATCGAATTACAGACGTTTTTCATAAAGAAAAGAGACGAGGTTTGTCGGGATACCTTAAGTACGCCAGCTCTAAATTATACTGTGACCAAACTTCTGGCTGAAGTAGAAATGTTGAAACAACAGAAGTCCTCGCAGGAGGAACAGGATCAAGACGACAAGGAGGATGTGGACCGTGCTGCTATGCAAGGTGAAAGCATGACCATAAATCAGAAAGTCTTCTCGCCCGGTGATTTCGTCTACTTCCAACACAACGAGCATAAAATACCCAGTATAGCCTACATTGAACGTTTGTGGACTACCGAGGACAACGTCAAAATGATGTTTGGTGCCGTGTTCCTGAGCCCACATGAAACCTATCACCTCCAAACGAGGAAATTTTTGGAAAGGGAGGTCTTCAAGAGCAGCGTCTCGCAAAACATACCCATGGAGAAGGTGCTGGGGAAATGCTATGTCATGCACATCAAGGACTTCATTAAGGCGAAGCCCGAGAATTTCGAGGAAAAGGATGTGTACGTGTGTGAATCTCGTTACCATGTCCGGGGTCGATCGTTCAAGAAATTCAAAAATTGGCCTTATGTGCGAGAAAATGATCCCGTGAAGCTCACTCCGCGGAGCAAGCCCATCGAAATTAAACGCGTAATGTCAGTTTTCAAAGAGCGCATTGAAAAGCACAAAGGTGAATTGGAGGAATTGAAAATGCAAGAATCCCTAATCGAGAAGGATAAACCCAATGTCCCTTGCGATGCACCGCCAAATGCTGAACCCAATTCGATCTACTATCAACAGTTCAACACCATTTGTAGCGGTGTAGTCAAGACTGGAGATTTTGTGTATGTGGCCACGCAAACTGGCAAACAATCTATTGCTCAGATCCATCAAATATGGGAGCAAAACAACAAGTCCTATTTCAGAGGCCCTTGGTTACTGCCGCCCAGTGAAATCACGCCGCCCTTGCCGACACAGCCACCGTTTGGCAAGCAGTTCTACCGGCAAGAGCTGTTGCTCTCCACTGTTGATGAAACCAGCCCTATTATTGGCATAGTGGGTCGTTGTTCTGTCTTGGAATATCAGGAATATATCACCTGCCGTCCCACTGAGTTCGTAGAAAGCGATGTGTACATATGTGAGGCAGCTTATGACGAGCTGAAGAAGTCTTTGCGCAAATTTACTGCTCCGAATTCCGTGCGTAAATTCCAGCACAGTTCGGAGGTTACTCAGGATGAGATACTCTATTTCAAGATGCCCATTAAGCCATCGAAGGATGTGAAAAATCCAGATTTAAATGAAAGTCTTGGCATCATGGAAGATTCTATGGACGGTAATCCTCCATCGGTAAGTTCGGATATTGCGGCGATATCATCGCCAGCACCGTCAGTGTCGTCCACCCCACTGTCGTCGAAGAAAACGAAAACGGCAAAGAAAAGTCTCACTGGATACATTCTGTATTCCAGTGAACATAGAAAAGGTAGGTAATGCCAACTAACATAATGGAAACTATTTAAATTAATTCTCATTTCCAGGTATTTGTATGGCCAATCCGGATGCCTCGTTCGGTGACATATCACGTATGGTGGGCAACGAATGGAAAAATCTACCGTCCAGCGTCAAGCAAAGCTGGGAAGACAGAGCTTCACGAATCAACGATGAGACGGCCGCCAGACGAGAACTAATGGAGGAGACCATGAACTGTGCCAGTCCGGCGCCCAATCATGAGCCGCAAACTGGCCTAACATTCGAGTGTCTCTGGGACAAGTGTGATTTTCAATTTGAAGATTCGGTCGATTGTATGGAACATTGCTTGGCCGACAACACCGGTCATGTCCAGCGTTCGGGGCAACAAACCGACTCCGAGTATTGCTGCCAATGGCGCAATTGTATACGCATGAAAAAGAACATGCAAGCGTTCCCCTCCCTGGTCAGGCTAATCAAACATGTACGTGAGGTGCACTTACCCAAATCGGGTAAGGTTATACTGCCACATGAACGCAGTAAGAACTATGTGCCACGCAAACAGAAAATAACACAAATTATGACGACGCAGCAGCAGGTGACAAACGTCAACAACACCATGGTTCCCACTGCGAACCATTCTCCCCGAGGTCCGGATAATAATATACAAATGCAGCAATACCAGACACAGATGTTTGCGCCGCCACCGGAACCACTGTTCGTGACAGTGCCACCCAGGCCACAGCGTGTTCTACACTCCGAAGCCTACATCAAATATATTGCATCGCTGCAGGGTACCACACATCAACAGTTCGCCCAAAACTCATCCAATTGGAAGAAGGCTTTGACGCCACTAACACCGGCCGACATAACAAAACCGAAGAATCTCTTACCTTCCCAGTGGTTGGGGAAGTATGCCAGTAATAACACGGACGATGTTGTCAAGGCTCTGTGCCACATGCGCAACTACATGATGGACGATGTACTACAGATACAGCGTAGCTTTAATTCTTTTTAATTTTTAATATTTTTCTAGTTTTGTTAAGCGAACGATTTTGACAATTGGTTTTTGCATTCTTGAATCTTGAATTCATTTTATGTTAATCATGTTTCGAATATTTTGTACAATAATAAATGAATAAATGGTGTGTGAAAATGTATTGCATTTTTTTGGAAAGGTGTTCAATTTAAAATTCTTTTGATTGACCCTCCAATGTACAAGATGTTCTTTTTTCGTTCTTTGAAAAATGAGATCGAATTACAACTCAAGACTGAACTTTAGTTGACCATAAGGAGAGGAAATTGAATTTATTTTTTTTTTAAATTACACATTTGTATACCCCCACTCTGAAGAGTAGGAGGGTATATCGAGGGCTTATATTCATATGTGGCTATGAACAAAAACAACTTTTCAGGAGAGTGAAAAAACTGATTTTCTCCTTAATTTTAAGAGTAATGATGAATCATTCTTCTACAGTTTAATCTAAAGAGTATTACTAGTTGTTACAATTAAAAAGCTTTCGAAATTTCCTATTATTCGCGGTTTTATGGTTCATAGCCACTTTTGCACGTTTAAAATTGAGCACTATGAATGTTGAATTAAGCACATAGCCATTAATGCTCAAATATATAAATAAGACTTATTGTAAACTCGATAATGTTTTGTTATGAAATGTTGGCAATGTTGTGTAGGAAATGCATTTTCTGGGATGTACACAGCGAACTTAAAGATTTCATCTTCATTAGTCAGATTGGTACCATTTTGGTACAAAAAAATGGATATTTCGGTAGGGCATGGCAGACAAAATATACATACAAATTTGATATTTTTGGAATTTCGCGGCAAATATTGCTAAAATGATTTTCACACATGACGTTTTTGTTTTATGATTTTCTCGCGATCTAGCCAACTTTTGCAGTCACGTGTGAGTAGATAGCCAAATCAAAAAAAAAATCTTCTCCAAATTTATATGACAGATGACATCCAAATCTGAGAATAGTTTGGCATCAAAAACTCATTTTCGAGAATGGTTCATAGCCACTTATGAATATAAGCCCTCGATATATCATGTTTGGACCAAATCCGTTTCACGACTTTCACACCTCACACAATGTAAATTCAATACGGATATTCGGAATTGGCTATATTTTGGTATTCGATAAAGTTTTTATAATCACTAAGAGTCAAAAATATGGCGAGGTTTCTAGTACCTCCCACACAAATCACCCTAACCCTTATGCATTTGCCACGCCCCTTCTAGTACCTCCTAAACAATTGTCCCTATCCTAGGTAAAATGAATACTTTTTAACTTCAATACTAGTGCCTGGAATGCACTATGACTTGATAATAGATCATGTTTTTTGCAATAGTTTTACAAATGTGGAAGGTGGGGCCAAGTACCAGTACCGGCCCTAAGTAAAATTTAACTTATGTTCTCTGAGAGTGAGCCGACCGACGCTTACGTACTTACCTTTGAAATTTCTTGGTACAATACATTTTGAACTTTAACTAAGTTTGAGAAAAATATTCCTATGAATAGATTCCTTAATTCCTTAATAGACTCCCATTTTCATGAACGAATTATGAGTGTCAGAATAAATTGCAAATACTATATACATACTTAGATTCAAATATCATAGAAATACTCAGTAGTTCTTGAACAAGTTACAACAGCTACCATAAGAAAACATGCGATCAAAAATGTCCGCGGCGGCATTCCGCGCGATTTTAGATTGGACACTGAGATACTGACGAAAGGCAGATGTTCTATGGCAAATATTGAAGAACCGAACTTTAGTTTGGGAAGAAATGTAGAAAATTAAATTGACTTGCCGTTTTTATTATTTTCAAGGAGTCTGGTTATCCTACAGTTAGAGACATATTTATATAAACTGTCACTTTGTGAGGAGTTTGACATCTATAAATGTCGATTATCTTCTCTAACCAGAGTTGGTGATACTGCGACCAAACCGGACGAATGGATATTTATTTTGGTGACTTTTACTTACTATAGTGTCGAGGAATTTCAAAGAAAACGTGTAATTTAACAAAATTCAATTCAAAATCTCCCCTTCTTTTGACTAACTAGAACTAGAACATCTATTCTTGAGTTTGAATTCACTACAATACTTCAGTACAAGAACTTCGAAAAAGAATTTAATAGTCATTGACTAAATTGGCCAAAAATAACTTTAAAGCCTTATTTAGGGCTTTTTTTTTTACCCTCCACCTCCATGATGGAGGTATACTAACTTTATTATGTTATTACGTGTATAACACCTTGAAATATAGACCTGAGACCCTATAAAGTATATATATATATATTCTTGATCGTCATAAAATTCTAAGACGATCTAACCATGTCCGTCCGTCCTTCTGTTGAAAGCACGCTAGCATCTAAACGAAAGGAGCTAGGACGTCAAAATTTTCCATAAATGCGTCTTATAGTCATATACCGGTTGGGATTGTAACTGGGCGAAATCGGTTCAAAGGAAAAAATTTTCCCTCACAAGGACTTAAAATACCCACAATAATCCCTAATATTTTAGAGTATTTAAACATGTTTTTTCAATATGTCTACTTGTACTTACTTGGCATTGTGTATGCGTATTCCCCCTATAACAAAAACGTGCATCATAAAGAAATTCTTAGGGGGTGAAATGGGACAAAAAAGGGATACGAAATGTACCTATCAAACGACCACATATAGTAACATTCCTCTAATTGAGTAGATACATAATATAAAATATTTTTATAGAGGGATAAAAATGGTACCAACCAAACGGCTGCACCTAACATAATGAAATTCGGTGTATACATTCCTCTGATTCCGTAGACACGTAAAATAAAGGGATTTTTCGAAATTCGTACTTTTTGGTGTAAAAATGGAAAAAGGGGATAAAAATAGTACCTAATAATAGTATCTAAATGACAGCAGCTAGAGTCATGAAATTCGAAGTATACATTACAGGAAAAATAAAAAGGTTTTTCGAAATTCGATATTTCAAGGGATACAATGGGAACAGAGGGATACAAATGGTACTAACTAAACGGCGTAGACACGTAAAATAAAGAGATTTTAGAAAGTCGTACTCTTAAGGGGATAAAATCGGAAAAAAGGGATAAAAACTTTTACGGCAAAAATTGGTTGAATAATGAAGTTAGGTTATCTTGCACTGTGTACTCGTAATAATTTTGGAAATAATTTAAAAAACACGCCCATAATTATGTTGAACAGTGTTGAACAATAATCAATAATGTTTGGAGTTTTACTTTTTGTATTTCAATATACTTCATGCTTTTCATATTGAAAATAGTTTTTGAGTGATTTATCTTTAAGTTAGATTTAAATCACTGACAACATATGTAAAATCACTGAAAAAAACATATGTTTTAAGTCATTTAACTAATTTAAATTTACAGGCCGTTAATTTTCTCGAAATCTTTTACTCATTTTCACATAAGTAGATTCTAATTAGATCAATTTAGCTCTCTTTTTTGCTTAAAACATTGAAAATAGATGAAATAATTCGCAATTTAAAGCTTTCCTTCAAGTAACATGATTCCTCGATTTATTTGGATTTTATTTCCATTTCTATTTATGGAAGGATTTAGAAAAAAGGGAAATTTCCGTTCAAAACGCCATTCAGTGACATCTGACGAAAATCCCTCGTACTACGCAATTCGCCGAGAATTTTGCCTTTCAAATTGGTGTTTTGCCCCATCGTGTTTTGGTATGATGTTCGATGTAACCTTTCGTTCAGTCCTCTTTTTGTTGTGGTTCAGTTTTTTCGTATACCATTTCTCTCTTTCTCTCTTTGAACTTTTCGCTTCTGTCCCTTTCTTTCAAGAAAGATCTTCTTCTTACAACTTCAATCAGTGATGCCAGCTTAGCCCGTTTTGGGTTGTCCGAAACCCGAAACTAAAAAACGCGTAAATATAGCCCTTTTTCAATTTTTTTTATGAGTAACAATGTTGTTTATTGATGGCGCTTTAGGGTCCATACCAATAAAGAAAAACAAAATTAGATAGCATCTGTCCAGGCTTATATCTAGTTTATCACAAGAGCTCCAATTTGCCCATAAATCATACCGTACGTACAACTTTTTATTCTTATCAAAATAAAAAAAAATTGGCGGTGGCCCATATTTCCCGAGTTTTGGGACCTGAAAGTTCGTAGATATATTCGTATGTTTTTCATCGGATCTATTCGCAATACCTTTAAAACAATATATATATATATATATATATATATATATATATATATGTTTTTTTCGATCCCATAACCCATTGCGAGCCAAATTGAATATTTACGATTTTTTAGTCGTACTTTCTACAAAAGAGCTTATTATCTGGAAATAGTACTGATATGACGATACGTATTTTACACCACACACATGTAGACAAGATAACGCACCAAAATTTGAGCCCCTTTAGGGGTAGTTAACCCTTTAAAACCCGGAGATTAGATTAGATTAGAAAACAAAGTGGTGCAAATGAAAAAAGTGAAAAATTAATTTAAAAAATTTAACCTTTAACCCCGTTCGAAGGTCGCCTACGCGTAAAAACTTTAGTCTGCGTAAGACATACCCCAGAGGAGAAAAATTTAAAACCCGGCTACGCAGGAAAACTTTAGTCTGCGTAGCCGATTTTGGACATATCTCAGAAGAGAAAATCTTTAACCCCGGCCGAAGGCCCGCAACACAAAAAACTTTAGTCTGCGTAGCCGGACAGAAAATTTTAAACCCCGACCGAAGGCCTGCTACTCCAGAAAACTTTAGTCTGCGTAGCCGGTTTTGGATACACCCAGAGGAGAAAATCTTACAGCCCGGTCGAAGGCTACGCAAGAAAACTTTATTCTGCATAGCCGGTTTTGGACATACCCCAGAGGAGAGCATCTTATATATATCGTTTTAAAGGTATTGCGATAAGCTTTCTAGTGATATCCTTATTATCCGATCCCATGAAAATCATGCAAGATATCGAAGAATATATCTCTGAAATTTCGGAGCCCCGTAACTCGGATAATATGGGTCGCCGCCAATTTTGTTTATTCTATTTGTTTTTTCTTCTAAAATATGCCCTCTACCACATACAAAAATGTTTTTTATTTGTACCTCTTTTGCTAAAGTAGATGTGTTCCTTTTTTGGTAATTGAAATAGTATTTTTTATCGATTTTACACATAAAAATAAAATTTTTAAAATTTAGCCCTTTTTCAAAAGATTTTTACGCGTTTTGGTTCCTGGGAGTTGGCATCACCGACTTCAATCAACTAATAGACAGACTTGGACTTGACCTGACTTGTTTGGTAAGTGTCGGCGGAAATTAATTGATTTGCAATGTTTTGCAATAATATTACAAAAATAGCGAATTTGAAATCATCTTGCATCTTTTGGTTCAAATGGAAATTGATGAATCTCTTAAATTGCAATTGCAGTACGTGTCAATCTCATTCCACAAGAAAACTGAACAATGACTGGACGGGGTAAGGGAGGTAAAGGTTTGGGAAAAGGAGGTGCCAAACGCCATCGTAAAGTACTTCGTGATAACATTCAGGGTATCACCAAACCGGCCATACGTCGTTTGGCCCGCCGTGGAGGTGTGAAACGTATATCGGGTTTGATATACGAAGAAACTCGTGGTGTATTGAAGGTATGTATATGTACATTTCCATCTATCCAGACGTGCTTAGTATGTTTGTCTCTCACACCGCACCGCAGTGTTGGGTTGTATCCAATGGAAAGTTTTCATATTTCATTTGTTTTTTTTTCTTTTAATGTCACCAGGTATTTCTGGAAAACGTCATTCGTGATGCGGTCACATATACCGAACACGCCAAACGCAAGACAGTCACCGCTATGGATGTGGTGTATGCCTTGAAACGCCAAGGCCGTACTCTATACGGTTTTGGTGGTTAAATGCCGTGGCGCACTGCCAGGCAGTCTCATCATGCTACTACTGTCGTCTATATATCAACAAAGACGACAAAACTATTCTATTCTATACTATACTATAAACATATTCTCCATTTGAACCGAAGTTAGATGATGCAGTTTTTGATCCTGTGTTTTGTGTAAAAATGACTTTAATTACTTTAAAATATTCTGGCGGTAGTTTTTAAATATTTAACTGCATAAAATACGACAGAAAAAAATAAATATAACTTTAACGAAAGCAAAAGTAAATGATGTATATCGTTACCCTAATATAAAACAAGTAGGGAAAGGCTAAAGTCGGGCGGGGCCGACTATGTGATACACTCCACATTCTATCCGAATACAATATGGGAGATCTAACCGATCTAACACATTTTCACCACAGGTGTTCCTAGATGAAATATAATATGTTTTGCCAATTTTGAAAACAATCTGATAAAATATGTGGTTTCTAGAACGGTGATATTGGGAGCCAAATTTGTATTGGAGCTATACATAAATCTGAACCGATCTGACCCATTTTCACCACAGGTGTTTCTAGTGGAAACATAAGATATTTTGCCCATTTTGAAGAAAATCTGTTAAAATTTGTGGTATCTAGAGTAGAAAAAGTCAAATCGAGAGCGAAATTTGAATGGGAGCTATATATAAATCTGAACCGATCTGACCTATTTTCACCACAGGTGTTCCTAGTTTAAATATAAGATGTTTTGTCAAATTTGAAAACAATCTGAAAAAATATATGGCTGAAAAGGTGATATTGGGAGCGGAATTTGTATGGGGGCTATATATAAATCTGAACCGATTTTCTTCAAATTAAATAGCGTTCGTCCTTGTCCCGAAAATCTTCGTTGTGCAAAGTTTCATTTGGTTCTGGCTACAATCATGATTACAAGAATAGATGGACAGATGGACGGACATTGCTAAATCGATTCCAAAAGTGATTCCAAGTCGATCGGTATACTTAACAATGGGTCTATCTCGCTTCCTTTTGGGTGTTACAAACAAATGCACAAAGACACTCTCGTGGAGTGTATAAAGACAACTCATAATTTTTTTTTGTTAATTTTGATTGTTAAAATAACCAAAAATCGCCCAGTTAGGTCAAGGTGTATTTATATCAGGTGAAAGCGGGAACCCAGCTGACTGAATTTTTTTTTTCATTCAAAAGTAACCGAAACTGTCTAATCCCATATAAAGAGTGATTTTTTTGAGGTTAGGATTTTCATGCATTAGTATTTGACAGATCACGTGGGATTTCAGACATGGTGTCAAAGAGAAAGATGCTCAGTATGCTTTGACATTTCATCATGAATAGACTTACTAACGAGCAACGCTTGCAAATCATTGAATTTTATTATCAAAATGCGTGCTCTGTTAAGAAAGTTCAGAAAGAAAGAAATTGTGTTCAGCGACGAAGCTCATTTTTGGCTCAATGGGTACGTAAATAGGCAGAATTGTCGATTTTGGAGTGAATATCAGCCAGAAGCATTGCAAGAGCTACCAATGCATCCAGAAAAAGTCACAGTTTGGTGCGGTTTATGGGCTGGTGGCATCATTGGACCGTACTTCTTCAAAGATGATGCGAATCGTAACGTAACTGTGAATGGTGAGCGCTACCGTGAGATGATATCCAACTTTTTTTTGCCCAAAATGGAAGAACTGAACTTGGTTGACATGTGGTTTCAACCAGATGGCGCTACATGCCACACAGCTCGCGATTATATGGCCATTTTGAGGGAAAACTTCGGAGAACAATTCATCTCAAGAAATGGACCGGTAAGTTGGCCACCAAGATCATGCGATTTGACGCCTTTAGACTATTTTTTGTGGGGCTACGTCAAGTCTAAAGTCTACAGAAATAAGCCAGCAACTATTCCAGCTTTGGAAGACAACATTTCCGAAGAAATTCGGGCTATTCCGGCCGAAATGCTCGAAAAAGTTGCCCAAAATTGGACTTTCCGAATGGACCACCTAAGACGCAGCCGCGGTCAACATTTAAATGAAATTATCTTCAAAAAGTAAATGTCATGGACCAATCTGCGTTTTTTTTTTTAAAGTTATCAAACTTTTAAAAAATCACCCTTTATTTTGCTGTCGTATGGCTCACCATTCAAAAAATTACTTGTATTTTGTTGTTGTCGAAATTGTTTTTGCTCTGCTGCTATCGCCTGTATAAATACGCCTTGAGTTAGGCCTTTTTAATATTATGATATGTTCGTGTTGTCCATTTTTATACCCTTACTCTACTCAGTAAGAGGGTATATATAATTTGGGACTGAAAAAAAGAGCAACGCATTGAAGGAGTGACTTAAGACACCAAGTATGTTTGGACCAGATCCATTTGACGACTTCTTAAGCCGTTTGCGCCATGTTCGTCCTTCTGTCTGACTGGCTAGTGTACCCGATAACTGTCGGAATTAGTTAAGGAATTTATTCAAACTTTGTACATGGAAATATAGCCTCATGAAATATGGGCGATATTGCCAGACCCCTTCTGGTACCTCCCACATAATTTGGCATATCTTCCAAACGGATAGTCGATCGAAATCAATTGCAATTTATGTTTGAAAATGTGTCTGCAAAATATATAATACTAGCTGAACCCCGCCCGCTTCGCCAGGCAAAAACAAAAATGGTAAAATTAAAATCAGGTTTCATATTGATCTTATCATATTGATATTATCGTGGTCAGTAATATATACGTTCCAATTTTCAGCCTTCTAGCTAAAAGACACTTTTGCCACGCCCCCACTACCCACCAAACGAAAATTCAAACTCCAGCATCATATTTATCTTTCTTGTGGTCAGTAATATATACGTTCCAATTTGCAGCCTTCTGGCTCAAAAAAACACTACTGCCACACACATAAAATGAAAATCCAAATTTCGGCATCATATTTATCATTCTCGTGGTCAGTAATATTTATGTACCAATTTTACATCCTATGTCCTTCCTTGGGCCAACACGAATTCATCAAGCCCAAAATCGTGAAAATCAGACGATCCGTTATAAAGTTTTGCGTGTTCACACGGACGGCATTCTCTTTTATAAATATAGATTATAGAAAACATATTTCCCAATGGGCCGGACGCGACATTCGCGCGCTTTAAACTACGCCAAAAACAAGAATGAGACTGAAAAAGTCGATCAGCTTTTTTAGTGCTCAGAAGCGCTTAAAGACTACTACATATTAAAAATATATCGTCAGGATTTTGTACAAAATTATAAACAATTTTACATTGAAACGGGCGCTACAAAAAAAGAAGTACTTTTGAAGCTCTTATATACAAAGTTCAGTGATTTTTTGAGAACTTTATTTTCCATATATGCGTGTAAATGAAGGTCAGAGGATATATTTTGTTCGTAGATTTATGAAATATGAGAAATATCTCTTCGATTTTTTTAATTAGGTACATCAGAAATACGGACGCGTTTTCATTATAGCACTTCAACTTTTAATAAAAATGAAAGAGAACATGTTAACTTCAAGTTTCATAATAAAAAGTTGTCGAAATATGGAACAAATAAAGTTAAAAGCTATTAGTGTGATCTGATTTAATTTTTTTGGTGGTGAATTTTTTGGGAGATGCCCATATGTACTCTTCAATTTAAGTTCTTTGTTCTAGAATCATTTCCCTTTTTTATTCAGGAAACATTTCGATTTCTGGTAGTATTTAAATACATTTTTAGAAATGTTCATATCCATAAAATTTTGAAGTCCTATAAACAGGAGAAAAGATCAGCAAGTGGAAAACTGAATACACAATTCTTCTACACTTAGAGAAAAAGTCTGTTATTAACAGCAGCGATTGTCTGCTGTCTATCAGCTACCTCTTTTCTACTATTATAGCAATATTTCTTCCAAAAAATGGCTGCTATTAATTAAAATATAAAAATTAAGCATTCAAAATTTAAAAGCCTTTCAGATTGAAGGCGAAAACGAGTTTAGCTGCTCTTTCAGCAGATTTTCTGCTTTCTTTTACTGACAAATTCCTTTGAATATACATGAATTGAATATACACATTTTATAATAAAGATTATTATAAGGCAATTTATAAACACTAAAAAATATTGTGATTGTCTTTTTTAATGATACGAATAAAACGTCCCAAGCTTATATAAAAGGAAAATCGAGCTAAACTAGCTTTCAAAATGAAGCAGAATACAAAGAACACATTAAGTACAATGTACAAAACAATAGTACAAAATGTATTCATTGAATGCGGTAACATTGTATTTAGCAACATTGTATTCCTGCTTTCTTCTTTTACTATCGAGTCGTAAAATTGCAATTGTTTAATTGATAATTTTTACAGTGGGTCAAAGTTTTCATTGCATTTGGTCGAAGGGAAATGAAAGAAGTGTTGTAAGTTAATATATGAGAGTTTCTTATTGTCAGAAATACACTCCGGTCAGTTACCATTTTGAAATAAATTCACAAAATTTAAATAATTATAAGAGGCTATCGAAATCTCTTTAATTGTATTTAAGATAGTCCTCTTAGAGACGGAAATTTCGAGGGAATTGAGTACGATTTTCGCGATGTTTGAACTGATATTTTGGTCGTTACAAGCAGAGATAACATCACGATCAAGGCCTCTCTAATCGCGCGGTTGCTGCTAAAAACAATCGGAGCCCAAAGAATGCAGAAGATTATGGAAAAGGGTAAAAAGGAAACCTATCAAAGGAAGTTCCACATGACATTACGTCAGATTGGCGCGGCTGAAGGGATAAATGTGGGCAAAACTACAATTAGAAAAATTAAAACAAAAAACCCTTCTAAATGTAACTCGGAAGCATCAATGAATTCAGTTCGCAAGAGATCACATGTCTTGGATTGTGGGAAGTGGCAACGAGCCATACGATCGTATTTTCTGATGAATAAAGATTTAATTTAGATGGTCCAGACGGCTACAATTATTATTTTCACGATCTGATTAAAGAAGAACAGTTTCTAGCACGTCATAATAGCATAGAAGCATGCGTAATGATGTAGGGTGCTATAATGTATTATGGAGATGCAAAATTGGTTTTCATGGATCAAAGAATGACAGGAGTGGACTACAAAAACATTTTCGAGTCAGCTATTGAGTAGGTATGGGAGACATTTAACCAATTCCATTTATATTCCAGCACTTTGCGTATTGTTAAAGAATGAATTAAAATTACTAAGTGGCCGCCGTATTTTCCCAATCTGAACATCATTGAAAATGTATGGAGTTGGCTGACTCGAAAGGTCTATGAAGGTGGAAAACAATATAATACCAAGAAGGAGCTTAAAGAAAGAAATAGTAGGGCGTGGAATGAAATTACCCTAAACTATTTAAAATCCTTGTAATATTCTATGGAATTAATATCAAAATGTGGAAGACATGTAAAGTATTGAATACTGTAAAACAATTTAAATTTCAACAATAAACAATTAAAAAAAAAAACAAATTACACCAATAGCTTTATTTTGATCAATTTTCTTAAGTTAGGCTAACCTGAGTTTCCACCAAATAACATTTCGTTACCAAAATATAAAAAAGACTCAACTAACATTTTTTTGCAAATCGAGATTTTTGGTTATTTTAACCAAAACACAACAACTTCGATCATAATAAACTAAAATGTCGATTTGCAAAAAATATTTTGGTAACGATTTGGTTTTGTAAAAATTGCAAAAAGAACCTTTAACTAATACAAAATTCTCTAAAAAAATTTGTCACCAAGAGAAGCGACCATGCTATCCTAAATATAATTGAAGAGATTTCGATAGCCACTTATAATTATTTAAATTTTATAATTATTTATTTTTTTTTATATTTTATTATCCAGAGTTTTCGAAGTGTATTTCTGACAATAAGAATCTCTCAGACATTAACTTGCAACATTTTTCCCCTTCGACCAAATGAAATGAAAATTTGACCCACTGTAAAAATGATTTATCAAACAATTGCAATTTTACGACTCGATAGTAAAAGAAGAAAGCACGAATACAATGTTGCTAAATACAATGTTGCCGAATTGAATGAATAAGTTTTGTACTATTGTTGTGTACATTGTACTTAATGTGTTCTTTGTATTATTCTCCATTCATTTAATTATGTATATTTGAAAGCGAGTTTAGCTCGAATTTCCTTTTATATTAGCTTGGGACGTTTCATTCGTATCAATAAAAATACAATCGCATTATCTTTCAGTGGTAATAAATTGCCTTATAATAACCTTTATTATACCCTCCACCTCCAGGATGGGGGTATACTAAATTTGTCATTCCGTTTGTAACACCTTGACCCTATAAAGTATATATATTCTTGATCGTCATAAAATTCTAAGACGATCTAGCCATGTCCGTCCGCCTGTCCGTCTGTTGAAAGCACGCTAGCATCTAAACGACAGGAGCTAGAACGTTCAAATTTTCCATAAATGCGTCTTATAGTTGTAGATCGGTTGGTATTGGGGGCGAAATCGGCCCAAAGGGGAAAAATTTTCCCTCACAAGGACTAAAAATGCCCATAATAATCCCCAATATTTTAACGCATTTAAGCATGTTTTTTGAATATGTCTGTTTATATTTGCTTGATATTTGGTATGCGCATTCCCCTTATAGCAAAAACGTGCACCATAAAGTGATTCTTATTTGTAGGGGGTGAAATGGGTTAAAAAAGGGATAAAAATGGTACATATTAAACGACAACAGCTAGAAACACGAAATTCGGTGTGTACATTCCTCTAATTGAGTAGATACATAATATAAAAGTACCTTTTTTTTCCAAATTCGTACTTTTAAGGGGTAAAATGGTAATAGAGGGATAAAAATGGTACCAAACAAACGGCTGTACCTAGAATAATGAAATTCGGTGTATACATTCCTCTGATTGCATAGACAAGTAAAATACACGGATTATTAAAAATTCGTACTTTTTGGGATTAAAATGAAAAAAAGGATAAAAATAGTACCAATCAAATGACCGCAGCTAGAGTCGTGATATGCAAAATAATAGGTTTTTTTTCCAAATTCGTAATTTTTCTTTTACACCAATATTTCGTTGAATCATGAAGTTAGGTTATTTTGCACTATGTACGTCTGATAATGGATTTTCAAAATTTGTACTTTTGGTTAAGTTCTGCCTGGCCGAACTTAATGATGTTTTTACTTGTTCTAAAATGCGTTGTTAACATGTACATTCAAAGGAATTTGTCAGTAAAAGAAAGCAGAAAGTCTGCTGAAAGAGCAGCTAAACTCCGTCCGTCTTCGCCGTCAATCTCAAAGACTTTTTAATTTTGAACGCTTAATTTTCATCTATTTTTATATTTTAATTAACAGCATCCACCTTTAGCAAAGTGAAAACTCAAAGGCTTTTTAATTTTGAACGCTTAATTTTCATCTATTTTTATATTTTAATTAACAGCATCCACCTTTAGCAAAGTGAAAACTCTTTAGCACTGCGAATACTGATGCAAGATTGAAGAAATATTGCTGTTATGCCAGAAAAACTGCTGTAATAGCAGAAAAGTGTCTGCATAAAGGCAGCAGGCAATCGCTGCTGTTAATAACAGACTTTTTTCTCTAAGTGTACAATAATTGTATGCTCAGTTTTCCATTTGCTGATCTTTTCTCCTGTTTATAGGACTTCAAAATTGTATGGCTATGGTCATATCTAAAAATTTATTTAAATACTACCAGAAATCGAAATGTTTTCAGAATAAAAATGGAAAATGATTGAATTGATTTTTTCTCCGTTTTATGAATTCAGTATCTTGGATAATTTTTATACACTCCACGAGAGTATTATGTCTTTGTGGATTTGTTTGTAACACCCAAAAGGAAGCGAGATAGACCCATTGTTAATTATACCGATCGAGATGGAATCACTTTTTGAATCGATTTAGCAATGTCCGTCTGTCTGTCTGTCCATCTATTCTTGTAATCAGAGTACAGGTCTCAATTGTAGCCAGAACCAAATAAAACTTTACACAACGAAGTTTTTCGGCATAAGGACGAACGCTATTTATGAAAATCGGTTCAGATTTAGATATAGCCCCCATACGAATTTCACTCCCGATTTGACTCTTTTCACTTTAGATACCACATATTTTAGCAGATTTTCTTCAAAATTGGCAAAACATCTTATATTTAAACTAGAAACACCTATGGTGAAAATAGGTCAGATCGGTCCAGATTTATATATTGCTCCTATTCAAATTTCGCCCCCGATTTGACTTTTTCTGCTCTTGAAATCACCTATTTTACCAGATCTTCTTCAAATTTGGTGAATTATATTATAATTCAAAATGGGTTAGATCGGTTCAGATATGTATATAGCTCCCATAAAAATTTCGCTCGCGGCTTGACTTTTTTCGTCATAGAAACCATGTATTTTCGCCGATTTCAAATTTGGCACAACGCCTTATATTTGAATTAGAAACATCTGTTGACAAAGTGTGTCAGGTCGGTTCAGATTTATATATAACTCACATACAAATTTCGCTCCCGGCTTGACTTTTTCCGCCCACCAAGTATTTTCTTAATTTTTTTCATAACTCGTTATACTTTAACTAGAAACACCTATCGTTCCATATTTGGATATACTTGTATCGGGACAAGTATTCTTCTCGATTTGACAAAGTGGGTCAGGTAACATCGGTCTATGATTAGGACATATACAAAAATCCTCCAACATTTCAATTAGTAGTAGTTTTGCTAACAATTATCCCTGCAGCCGCGCCGATCTGACGTAATGTCATGTGGAACTTCCTTTGATAGATTTCCTTAGCACATTTTTCTATAATCTTCTGCATTCTTTAAAATAATAAAAATAATTACTAAATTAAAAATTAATAATTAAATAATTATTAATGTATTATTTAAATGGCTTGTATTTTGGCCATTTCAATAAAATTAAGTTGCTTATTTCGATCCATTGTTTTTTTAATTAAACTGAAAATGTTGTCTCTGCAAAATATCAGTTCAAATCCCGCGAAAATCGAAAAAGAGCTCAGAGGCTATTCTGAGATCCCACCTAATAACACATTGGTTTGCAATTTAGTTTTGTAAAAATGGGAAAAGTACTCAATTCCCTCGAAATTTCCGTCACTAAGAGAACTGTCTTAAATATAATTGAAGAGATTTCGATAGCCACTTACAATTATTTAAATTTTGTGCATTTATTTCAAAATGGTAAGTGAGGCTATCCAAAGTTTTCGGAGTGTATATTGGAGAATTTTATGAGGGTAGTTTTTGTGGAAGATCTTAACCCTCTAGCTCCTCTCTTTAGGGGCCAATTTTTCGAGAAAATCAAAAAAGTCAAAAAAGTGTTCCAAAAATGTTGTAGGACCGTGTAATAGTATATATATAAAAAATATAATAAAATCAATTTGAATATGTTAATTTAGACTACTGTGGCTGCGTGCACCATTCATTACCTGAAACAGTTTCCATTCCATTTCGAGCAGTATATCGATGACAGCCAAACTATTAAAGTGCCTTTAAGAAAAAAGACTCAGTGGAACAACCGTTATTATAACACTCGGTCTCGATTCAAAATCAAAGCAACATCATGTCTATTGGCAATTTTTATTCGAAGCAGGAAATTTTGATAACCGGCGGAACAGGTAATTTAGACATCCTCACATCACACACAATAATAATAATAATAGCCTCTGGAATATACCGAAACAGGATTCATTGGTAAGGTCACACTCGAAAAGATCTTACGATCCCTACCGAATATTGACAAACTCTATGTTATGGTACGCCCCAAAAAGGGCAAAAGTCCCAATGAGCGATTAGAGGAAATTCTAAAGTTGCCGGTATTCCGTCGGGCGCGTGAAGAACAGCCAGAGGCCTTCAAAAAAGTTGTTGCCATCGCTGGTGATTGCCAGGAATTGGGTTTGGGCATCTCGCTGGCAGATTTGGAAAGAATTCGAAATGTCACAATTATACTTCATGTGGCGGCCACTGTACGTTTTGACGAAGATTTCAAAACGTCGATATTGCTCAATACTCGCGGTACCTATGAATTGGTGAAGATTGCTGAGAGTTTGTCCAATTTGAAGGCTTTCATCCATGTTTCGACAACATATGCACATCCGAATTTAGCCACGCTGGAGGAAAAGGTAAGATGGTGATGATGCTTCAGTGTCTTTGTGTTAATATGGGTAGATTTGAAAGTTTTCGCGTGTCAAAAGAGTGAATTATTTTGATAACCCGGTTATAACCGGATTTTCGATAAAACAATAACAGAAACCCATTTTTTTAAGAAATTTTATATTTCGGTTAATTAATTTGTAATTACCCATTAACATTTTTTCGACTTTAGGAAACCGGGCAGATTCAGAAAGTGATTCTCTTCCTTGTGGGGAGTTACAAACAAATATAAAAATACTGCCATTGAGTTGTTTTTCTGTAAACATTTCAGATGTACCCACCTTATGCTGATTGGCGTACCACCATCAAATTGGCCGAAACATATGATGTGGAGACATTAAATATCCTCTTTCCAAAGTACGCGCCCTACCATCCCAATACGTATACGTTTACAAAGAGTTTATCGGAACATATCATCAATGACTATCGGCACAAATTACCGGTGGCGATTTTTCGACCCTCAATAGGTAACAATCGGACATAACATAATCTTTAACGTTCATCTGCGATCATATTTGTGTGTGTGTGTTTGTGTTCTAGTGATTAGCTCCGTGGACGAACCTTTTCCCGGTTATATCGATAACTTCAATGGTCCCATAGGTATGCACATTGCCTATTTCTTTGGTATTATGCGCAGCAGTTATGGTGACCCTGATGTTGTGGGCGATTTGATGTATGTGGATATGTGTGTTAAACCACTGCTAGTGACCGCCTATAAAATCGCTACGCAGCCATCGTTCGACAATGGCGGCGAATTGGAGATATTCAATTGCTCCAACACATCGAACAATGCTTTGAGTACGAGACAAGTGCTTGACTTAGGTGAGAAGTTGGTCCACCAGAATCCCTTTGAAAAATGTATTTGGCTGCCGAAAGGCAGTTTAACACGTTGTGCCGTCTGGCATTACATCAGAGTGAGTTCTTGCAAATATATACTCTAAGGCTAAGTGATTTTGAGTGCTTCGATTTCAGTTTATAAAATTGCAAATCATTCCGGCTATATTGCTTGACTGTCTGCTGCGTTTGGCCAAACAACCTCCTTTGTAAGTAGATGCAATAACGTAAAGTCGATGAAATCAATAGGGCTGCGATAACGAAAACGTTAATAAAAAAATAATTTTTTGCTCAAAATAAAAAATTGTTTATTCACATTGTCGCCAACTACAATATAAATATATGTTTCAAAAGAAATTATCAAAAAAATATTTTGTGTCGACTTTATTGGACTTAGCCTCGATATCCATCATTTTGACTAGGGCTAAGTCAAAAATTTTTAACACAAAATTATTTTTTCAAAATTTGTTTTCTCACACACATTGATATTGCTTTTGGCGACAATTTTAAAAAATAATTTTTATATTTTGAGTTAAATTTTAGCATTTTATTTAGATTTTTGTTATCGTAGCTTAGTCAGTCAGTCTTAAAGAAAAACAGCCAAATTTTGAAAAAATAATTTTGTGTTAAAAATTTTTGACTTTGCCCTAGTCAAAATGATGGATATCGAGGCTAAGTCCAATAAAATCGACACAAAATATTTTTTTGAAAATTTCTTTTGATACATATATTTATATTGTAGTTGGCGACAATGTGAACAAATAATTTTTTATTTTGAGCAAAAAATTAAATTTTTATTAACGTTTGTTATCGCAGCTTGTTATCCCGGCTTAAAGAAAAACAGCCCTAATATTGTCTAAAGAATTGCAAATTCATCACTACGGCTTTCTTTTGTTCGGAGACTTGTAGTGAAATTCGACATAGAATATTTTTTTCCCTCTAAAATTCAGTTTTGCACCATTTCGGTGCGAAATTAACCCTAACAAGGGATTTTAAGTGTTGACTTATTTCTAGCAATTAAGTTGAATTTTTGTGAATTCAGAGACTTACGGCCGAACGTTAACGTTCACTTGTCATCCATCCTACAAATAGCTGATTTGCTACCCACTAGCAGTCATCAGAACGACAAAGCGAACGAAAATCGAAGATCTATGAGAACGAAAGTGTTAACTTTTGATTTGAAAATTGCAAGATAGTGGGCCGCTATTTGATGCAAAAGTGAGTGACTAGCTATCGTTCGTTTAGATTTGCTTTCGACATCGAGGGCCAGAAAGTTATAGTGTACTTTAGTGCGGATACTCAAATGAAAGGAAATTTCTTATAGATGTTCATGTATGACATGAAGAAAATAAATGTTTTTGTGGACCCAGTAGGACTCCAGGGGCCCGGAAAATGTGAATCTGAAGCGTGTGGGTACTCAAATGAACGGAAATTTACATTTCATATATGTAAAACATATTATTGTGGACCTAATTGTCCTTATAATATATATGTGGAGAAAATTTGGTTAACTTAAATTAATGTAGTCGTTTAGTTGGTACTTTTTTTTATCCCCCTGTACAATTGTATCCCTTGAAAGTACGAATTTCGAAAAATTCGTCTATTTTCCGTGTCTTCGCAGTCAGAGGAATATATACTCCGAATTTGATGACTCTAGCTACGGTCATTTGATTGGTACTATTTTTATCCCCTTTTTTCAATTTAACCCCAAAAAGTACGAATTTAAAAAAACCGTGTATTTTACTTGTCTATGCAATCAGAGGAATGTATACACCGAATTTCATTATTCTAGGTACAGCCGTTTGGTTGGTACCATTTTTATCCCTCTATTCCCATTTTATCCCTTAAAAGTACGAATTTGGAAAAAAATCTTTTATATTATGTATCTACTCAATTAGAGGAATGTACGCACCGAATTTCGTGTTTCTAGCTGTTGTCGTTTAATATGTACCATTTTTATCCTTTTTTGCCCCATTTCACCCCCTACAAATAAGAATCACTTTATGGTGCACGTTTTTGCTGTAGGGGGAATGCGCATACCAAATATCAAGCAAATATAAACAGACATATTCAAAAAACATGCTTAAATACGCTAAAATATTAGGGATTATTATGGGTATTTTTAGTCCTTGTGAGGGAAAAATGTTTCCCTTTGGGCTGATTTCGCCCCATTTCAATCCCAAAAATATAAAAATCGCAAAAATAAAATATTTTTCAATTTTGGAAAACATTTGAGAAGGTGGACTTTGTAAAATCATAAATATTTACATTAAATTGTGAATAAGTTGCTATCGTTGGAGTTACCCAGGAATTAGCATAGAGGTGATAGTACAATTTTGAATCTCCATCAGTGAGTTCCCTTGCCTTCTGTTTTAATAATATAATTTTTTACTGCACTAAAAATCCGGCTGTGCAGATTAAAGGTTTCTGGTTAGCAGTTCTAACATCTACCGGAAATTTCCTTTCGTTTGAGTACCCATACTTAAATTAAGGTTCAGATTCCGATTTCCGAACCTCTGGAGGCCTACTGGGCCCACAAAAAAAATATTTTATTTTTATTTATGACATCTATAAGAAATCTTCTTTCATTTGAGTACCCACACTAAAGTTTAGTTTCATATTCCCTTCTTAAGGGCCTCTGGGGGCCTACTGGGTCCACAATAACAATTTTTTTTGCATATATGCCATCTACAGGAAATTTCCGTTCATTTGATTCCCACACTTGACTGAAAGTGGGCGGATCCGTTTTTAGAGTCCCTAGGGCCCCATGGGCCCGTGCGCCTATTTTAGACTTCATTTTCGTGTTTTTTGATCAATTTTAACAAGATATATTTTTAATTTGGAGGTGCGCGCCATAAACTGCACTTCAGCCATATTTTGATACCCTCCACCTCCAGGATGGGGGTACACTAACATTGTGTTTCCGTTTGTAACACCTTGAGACCTGAGACCCTTGATATATTCTTGATCGTCAGAAAAGCACGCAAGCATCTAAACGAAATGAGCTAGGACGTAGATCGTAGATCGGTTGGGATTGAAACTGGGCAAAATCGGCCCAAAGGGAACAATTTTTCCTTCACAAGGACTAAAAATACCCATAAGAACCCCTAATATTTTAGAGTATTTAAGCATATTTTTTCAATATGTCTGCTTGTACTTACTTGATATTGGATATGCGCATTCCCCTTATAACAAAAACGTGCACCATAACGTGATTTTTATTCGTAGGGAGTGAAAAGGGACAAAAAGGGATAAAAATGGTACATATTAAACGACAAAAGCTAGAAATACAAAATTCGGTGTGTACATTCCTCTAATTGACTAGATACATAATATAAAAACATTTTTTTCGAAAATCGTACTTTTAAGGGGTAAAATGGGAATAAAGGGATAAAAATGGTACCAACTAGAATAATGAAATTCGGTGTGTACATTCCTCTGGATGCGTAGACACGTAAAATAAACGGATTTTTTGAAAATCGTACTTTTTGGGGTTAAAATGGAAAAAGGGGATAAAAATAGTACCAACCAAATGACCCCCAGCTAGAGTCATTAAATTCGGAGTATACATTCCTCTTACTGCGTAGACACGAAAATATACGGTTTTTTCCAAATTCGTGCTTTCAGGGGGTGAAATTGGTACAGAGGGATAAACATAGTACCAACTAAACGACTACAGCTAGAATGATGAAATTCGGTGTGTACATCCTTCTAATTGCGTAGACACGTATAATAAAGAGATTTTAGAAAGACGTACTCTTAAGGGGGTAAAATAGAAAAAGGGGGATAAAAATGGTATCAACCAAATGGCCGCAGCTAGAATCATGGTATTCGATGTATACATTCCTTAGACTGCATAGACACGCAAAATATTTTTTTTGCAAATTCGTACTTTTTACTTTTATGGCAAAAATTGGTTGTATCATGAAGTTATGTTATTTTGCGCTATGTACGTAATATAATGACCACTCCCTATCTACCAATATTTATGGTATTTAAGCTTTTTGAAAGTATAAATATAAGAATATTAATTTTTTAAATTGACTTGAAGTATTATTTCGATATGTAAACGTATTGGTAGCCTTGCCCTATAAACGTGGTTTGAAATAATTAAAATATTATATTTATTTACAAAATTATTTTTTCAATATTTGTATTTGTTTTGGTTTGGCTATATTAAAAAAAAATAAATCCTGTAATATTACTGGACTTCTATGAAAATCGACAGCCTCTGTGGAATGCAATCCATGGTGAAGGGTATTTTGACCCGTTAAACCCCTGTTTTAATCTTTTATACAAAATAGACCAAAAATTCCCCTATATTTAAGAGCTAGAGGGTTAAAATGTGCCACAAAAATATTCCTCGTAGTGTTTTAAGTAATATTGCTTAACATATCCTATAGGATACTCCATTTCGGGAGTAGTAGGAGAATGTATCTTAGCTAGTGTTAGCACATACATTCTCATACTACTCCGAAAATGTAGGGATTCCATAAAAATGTGCTAGAGCTTTCAAATGTGCCACAAAAATGTTTCTCGTAGAGTTTTAAGTAATATTGCTGAACATATTACAATTTTGCTTAAATATCTCCCAATTGAAAATGTCAGGTTATTCGAAATATTATTACAAATATAAATATGTCTCAGTGTTTTAAATGTTGGAGATATGCAACAAACTAGAGCGTCACGGGTGTGACCTTAGCTTTGAAGAAAATCTTGAGGTATTACTTGTTTTCTTGAATGCTAAATGTATGTAATGGAACATGACTTTAATCATTTTTGCTAATCAAAAGAATAGTTCATACACTTTCTTCCAAAGTATACGTTACTGACATCTCTTTATGAATATAGGAAATATAGGGTATTTAAATTGTAACGAGCGTGACATTTTGACGAAAATTCCGTTACGACACCAGCCTGTACCTGGAAAAGGAAATGATCAGACCTATTGTTGTTATTATTTTTTGAAATATAATCAAAAATTTGTATTATGAGAAGTATAAATACTAGGAATGTTTATCGGTGTTTTTCAATTATAAATGAATTTTGAAATTTTGTCGAAAAAGGATCACTTTACGTAGAATCTCCCCATTGTTAAATCATGTGATCCTTACATTTTAGGAGTAGTAGGAGAATGTATGTTTAGCACATACATTCTTCTACTACACCAAACATGTAGAGATCACAAGGTTTCCTATGGCAATTCATGATAAAAATGGGCTAGAGGGTTAAAATGTGCCACAAAAATGTTTCTCGCAGTGTTTTAATTAATATTGCTGAACATATCCTATACCGATGGGAAAACTTGTGAACATTTTAGGAGTAGTAGCAGAATGTATATAAGGATGGGTCTTCGTGACTAAATTGCAGAAATGAAGACTAGATTGTTTAATGATGATCTGCAAATATTTCCTCGATGGGTCAAGCCATCTGTGAGCTAAACGCTCCTGAAAACACTTCTGAAAATCATGTTTTCCCGTATATTTTTTATGGTGTATTTTGCCCAAAAGTTTTCTCTGAATTAATAGATCCTTGGGAGCACTTTAAATAAAAATTGTTACTCTTGTCTTAGATCGGTCGTATTATTGGACGTTTATATAGATTTTTTTGTGGTTTTTCAAGGTGACAGATAAAAGCTCATATTTCTTGAGAACATTTTGTAAAAGGTGTTATGAAAAATAAATAGAAGGAATCAATACCTGCCGAACGATGCCTAAATGATGAATAACGGACGAAAAATGACGTCACTGACTCCTTGTTTGTTAAATAATTTAGTACAGGAAATGGATTTTCAGAACCAAAAATTTCAAACTCATTTTGCAAAAATGACCGCTGTGGCGTCAATTTAATTCCGATGTTCATCATTTATTTATTTTATTTTATTTTTATTTTTCAGTTGTCACTATGAAAAACACACAAAATTACTATAAAGGTCCAATAATTCGACCAATAAGTTACTCTAAGAAAAAAATCAAAATTTATATTTAAAGTGCTTTCAAGGGTCTACTATTTCAGATATTTGTATTTGACAAAAATGCAACACAAAGAAAATTACACGGGAAAAACATGATTTTTAGGGGTATTTTCAGGAGCGTTTAGCTCACAGACGGCTGGATGTAGGAGCGAAATATTTTGCAAATCATCATTAAACAATCCAAACTTTATTTTCGTTTGTTTTTCCATTTGTATGGACCGCGACCCAGCCTAATGTATATTAGTTAGTGTCAGCACATACATTCTCCTTCTACTCCGTAAATGTAGGGATCACCAATTCATCATAAGAATGTGCAAAAGGATACGTAAATTTTAAAAACGCCAATACAGTTATATTCTTTTGTATCCTCTGCTACAGAATCCTTTGTCAGAACCTTGTTATTTTCGAAAAAGTTTCATTTTGTTCTACAGAAATCTTGCATTTATTTTAAATAAAACTTAGTTATGATAACTCAATTTATGTAGATGGATAATATGGAATTCCTGATTAGCGACAACCCGTGTAATTTCCAAAGCTCGACATTAATGAAAAAAATCCTAAATTTATTTCACATAAAAATCCTATATTTATTTCACACGTCGCGTGACGGCCCACACAAAAATTAACCAAAAAAAATATAATGGCCACCCTATTGCTCCACACAATCTTTTATCTATTAATGTTTTTATTTAAGGAGTTTTTGTTTGTAATATTCCATTAATCCACAGCTTTTTGAAACTGCAAAGACGTATTCATGACACCTCCAAAGTTCTTCGTGTATTCTTCAACACCGAATGGAAGTTCGTAAATAATAATCTGAGAGCATTGGACAATCTTATACAGGATGCAGAACGGTAAGTTACTTTATTGAAATTTGAGTACATGTCTGTCTCACCTGCGTTTTTCATGTTTCAGTTCCATTTTCACATTCCTTATATATCCCGATTTCGATTACGAGCTTTACTATACAAACACTTTAAGGGGTGCCAAGGAATTTTTATTGAAGGAAAACCCGGAAGCTTCACCTCAGGCACGTTTACGTCTTAAAATATACTGGGTTCTGCATCATCTGTTCCAGTTTATAGGTCTCTACTATATAATTTCATTTATATTTAAATATTTTTAAATTCCAATTGTCGGCATAACTTAAATTATGGATTTTGAAAATTAATAAAATTCTGTTTATCGATGGTAGTAGCACACCCCGATACTGAACGTGGTAATACACACTATAATCTATACGTCGCCTACTCCTGGTCTTTATACCCTGACTCTAATACAGAGTGGTAGGGTGTATATCATATGTGAAAGAAAAAAGGTGTAACGCATCGAAGGAGTGACTTAAGACCCTAAGAATGTTTGGGCCAAATCCGTTTCACGACTTTTTAAGTTGTTTGCGCCCTGTTCGTCCGTCCGTCTAACATTCGAAAGGAGCTAAGGCAACAATTCAAACTTTGTACATGGTAATATTTTTCTCAAACTTCGAACTTCAAAGTTCGAAGATGGGCGAAATTGCCACGCCCCTTCTGGTACCTCCCTCACAAATGGTACATATTCCTATGTTAAATAAAAACCAATGAAACTTCCACGCAGATAGTCGGAATTAGCTATATTTTGGTATACGATAAAGTTTTTATAAGCACTTTGAGCGTGCAAGATATGGCGGGTTTCGCCACGCCCCCTTTTTGGTACCTCCTACACAAATCACCTTAACCTACCTAAAGTTAAAGCTGTAATAACTTATATACGGACAGTCGGAATACTATGAAATTTGGCATTTGACAATGCTTTTATGGACGTTTGATACACTTGAAATATGGGCGATATTGCCACACCCCTTCTGATACCTCCCACAAAAAGTGTCATAAGCCTTGGTTAAAATAAAACCGATATAACTTCCATACGGGTCAAGTATTTTTAACAGATATTCTCCCCTTTAATTTGACACTAATACCGTTATCATAGGGTTCGAATAATAGTTTTTGAAAAATTTTAGCCTTTAGAAATTTTTAGTCCTGTGAAGGGGCAACAGAATGAGGAAATGAAAAACTAACAAGTAAGGAAAGGCTAAAGTCGGACGGAGCCAACTATATGATACGCTCCACTTTCATCCTATTACAATTCAATTCGGTAAAAAATTGAAAATGGGGATGCTTTTTGTATGCTAGGTTTGTATCCTATGATGACCTGACCCAATTTGACCAAATCGAGAAGAATATTTATATGGGGGCTATATCCAAACATAGAACCATTTACACAATAGCTTCTTCCAGTTCAAGTATAACGTGTTATGCTCTATTTGAAGAAATTCTCTGAAGCAGATAAAGTCAAATCGGGAGCGAAATTTGAATGGGAGCTATATATAAATCTGAACCGATCTGACCTATTTTCACCACAGGTGTTCCTAGTTTAAATATATGTTTTGCCAAATTTGAAAACAATCTGATATAATATGTGGGTTTTAGAGCGGAAAAGGTCAAATTGGGAGCGAAATTTGTATGGGAGCTATATATAGGTGTTTCTAGTTGGATTATAAGATGTTGTGCCAAATTGAAAGAAAATCGGGTACAATATTCTAGAGCGGAAAAAGTCAAATCGGGAGCGACATTGGTGTGGAGGCTATATCTAAATCTGAACCGATTTGCCTCAAATTAAATAGCGTTCGTCCTTGATCCACAAACCTTACTTTTGTTAAGATCGTATATAAATCTGAATCGATCTGACCCATTTTTATCATGGGTGTTTCTAGTGGAAATATAAGATATTTAGCAAAATTTAAAGAAGATCTGCTAAAATATGTGGTTTCTAGAGCAGAAAAAGTTGAATCGGGATCGAAATTTGAATGGGAGCTATATATAAATCTGAACCGATCTGACCTATTTTCACCACAGGAGTTCTTAGTTTAAATATAAGATGTTTTGCCAAATTTTAAGACAATCGAATCAAATACAGTGGTGGCCACGAGTTTAGCACACTCCACATGTGTTGTTTATAATAGCAAATAATTTGTTCTTATTGTTGCTTATGGTGTGATCAGTAATCCCAATCATTTTTTTTCGTATTATTTTGTGCCTTTTACTCGTACTCTCATGTTTTTGCAAATAATTCGTAATCTGGGCTGGACACAAATAAACACAGATAAAAGTTGTTATTTTTTGCCTCTTTTTGCGTTTGAATTAATTATGTATGGGTAATTTTTACTCAAATTGAAGTTATTATTTAACAAAATTTATAATTAGACATTGCCAAAGGATAATGATGCATTGAGGCGCAGCGTCAGGTTATTAGGCAATTGAACGACAGTGGAAGTACTGCTGGGGATATTGCAAACATTCTAAATTGATCAAGACAGATTGTATGCAATATACTAAGCCATGTTGACACTTATGGGAGCTTGGAAAATGTCGCACAATGTAGGACATTGGGAAAAACAACCAATAAATCTGATTTTTTAATTTATAGAACCTGTGTAGCAGATCCATTTAAAAGGTCAACTGTGACCTTCAGAGAGACCTTTCGGCTAAATTTGACATTAGGATTTCCTCAAGAACCATATGAAGAAGATCCAATGAAAAACAATTATTTGGATGTATTGTTCAACATAAGCCATACGTATCAAAAAATGACTTACAGTGTCAAATTTAATTTGCTCAGGAGCATTTAGAAAAATCCAAGATTTTTGGCAAAATATCGCCTGGATTGGCGAATCGAACACATGTCGGTTCGGATCTAATAGAAAACAATACGAATTGTGCCCTCCAAACATGCAGCACAACCCGAAGTACAAATATGAGACGGTAAAGCTTGTTGGCGAAAATCGGATGGTGTATACTGCATTTTCTGGACACGGCGTTGGTCCGATACACAAAATCGAAGCACTATTGGATCAGTATATTTACAAAAATCTACTTGTTGATACTCTGATAACATATTCAGATAAAAACATGCCAACCAACCAAAACGCACTTAACGCCAGTGAAGAGCTGTTTGGAGCTGAATAGAATAACTTTTTAAAAATGGTGCAGAACAGTCACCGGATCTCAATCCTATTGAGAATCTATGGAATGGACTTTAACAACATATTATAGCAATAAAACCCAAAAATTTGGCCGATTTGTTGAATGAATCTCAAAATTCCTGATATGCTATTCCAATGGAGCGTTTTACGTCTCTAGTGGAGAGTATGTCCAGAAGATGTACAGCTATTACTCAAAATAGTGGTTATTCAACCAAATATTAAATTTATAATAAAATGTATTGGCTTGTTCAGTTTTTTCCGGTTTGATTAAAGTTTTTTTTTAATTTGTGCTAAATTACCGTCCAATCACTTTTCGTATTATTTGTACTTTAGATGGAATAAAACTAAAATGCAACATAAGAACCGAACAAAAACAACGTTAAATGGTCATCTCATCGTACGTAATATTTTAGAAAAAATGCAGGGCAAAAAAAAACACAAAAAGAAGTGGAAATATTTGCTTTATAAAGTTACATGTGGCTAGGGTTTGCATCCTGGGATTTCCCGCGGGAAAATTCCAGGGAATTCGCACATTTTTCGTTTCCCGTATCCCGGGAAATTCGTACGGGAAAACCGCGGGAATTCACTAGAAAATTTTACATATTTTTTTCCATTATTTCCACAATAAAATAAAAATGTTGTATAAATGTTAGATCACATAGCTTTTAATCAGGTATGTCAAATATTGCATTTGGATGACAAAATAAGCTGCGTTCGGATGTAGACTCAAAATCCAAATCAATCCGAAAAGGATTTTTCCTGTCAAGGTCCATATGAAAAAAGAAAATAAAATCCGGGAAAAATAGATTTTGGGCGTGTATCCGAACGCCAAGAATAAAGAATTTAAAGCTTTCGAAGCGACAGGATGATGATGATGATGCTCGGGACCGGGCTAATCGCGGATAACCGAAAATCACGGTTAAAAGAGGTAAAATTTTACATGTATAAATTTTATTATTTTTATTTATTTTTGACAAAAACATGTAAATCTGCGTCTATAAATAACTTATCATATCTCTAGGAATACATACATTTATTTAAAAAATCTTTTATGGAAGTCTGTCTTATGCTTCTAGCTTTTGATTGTTCTTCCAACAAATGAGTTTGTATGCGATATATTTGCATTTTATCTGGTTCTGAAATACTTGGACAATTAAAGTTTTCTAAAAAACCTAACAAAATACTACTAGCCTCTATTGCCTGAGCCAATGTAGGCGTTTCGTCCGCATTTCCTCCATCTGATTCCTCGGAATTTGAATCAAGCTCATCTTCTTGACTTTGGGTAACCATGTCTACGATTTCGTCTTCAGATATAATAGCAAACGGAGCGACATCAGAGTCGCACACCATCCACTTTTCGACAGCATCAATCGTACATCCAGACGGTATGGTTATATCTGTTTGTATCTCAACAAGGCTATTTGGAGCATCTTCATTATGATATACAGTGAAGGCTCGTTAATCCGAAGCACCGTTAATCCGAATATCCAGTAATCCGAACTGCATTTTCAAATGCATTAGAGATTCTATATATTCTATATTGGTTGCAGCTCAATAATCCGAATTGGTTGTTTTGTTTCTTTTTACTTCAATTTTGTCAATAACAAACAACAAATCATAGTTTACAATGAAAAAGCACCGTTAGAATTCTTTTTGAATGGTGTTTTACAGATATATGTGTGTATGTGTATAAGGATGTATACTTGATATATATCATTTCATTTTTTAACGCGTGACGATCTGTTGGTTTATTGCTGCAATAAAATGTCTTCTCTAAAAAGAGCTCATAAAACATTATCTCTTTTGGAAAAATTAAAAGTGATTGAAGATTTGAAAAAAGGAGTAACTGGTAAGCAATTGGCTCAAAAATATGGTGTCGGAGAAGCTACAATATGCGATATAAAGAAAAAAAGCGCTAGCTTGAAAAGGTGGGTAAAATTTCATATAAAGAGTAAATTTTTGGCTCAAAAGTAACCTTTATAGATTCGCTGAAAATTCTAATCATAAGCTGCTAAAAATCCGTCGAACTCTGAAGCCTGGAGAGCATGAGGACTTCGAACGTCAATTGTATTTATGATTTGAAACACGGCGATCCAAGAATGTGCCAATATCTAAAGAAATAATATGCGCAAAAGCAAAGTCATTGTTCGTTAAGCTATATGGATCTGAAAGGCAATTTAATGCAAGTACGGGATGGTACCAAAAATTCAAGAAGAGATTCTCTATTCGTAATTTGAAAACATGCGGTGAAAAATTGTCAAGCCGACCGGATCTAGTTCCAGAATTCAGAAGCGAACTAAATCGCATTATTACCACTATGGATTTGCTTGATTGTCAGATATACAACGCAGATGAATCAGCTTTGTTTTGGAAAATGTTGCCGGATAAGACATTGGTACATGCAAAGGAAAAATCTGCTCCCGGAAGGAAAATGTGCAAGGAGAGAGTTACGTTCCTTTGCTGCGCTAACAAATCCGGACTTCATAGACTCGATATTGTTGTTATAGGAAAGTCGCGTAACCCCCGCTCGTTTAAACATCAACCCCCCGTGGAATATTACTCATCCAAGAATGCTTGGATGACATCAAACATTTTTTTGGAATGGTTCCACAAATCTTTCGTTCGCCAAGTAAAATTATATCAAGCTGCGAATAATTTGCCACAAAAAGGAATTCTAATTATAGATAACGCCCAATGTCATACAAGTGGGGAATTCCTGTCAGAGTGTGGAAATTACAAAACTATTTTCTTGTCTCTGAATTGTACCTGTTTAATTCAACCAATGGACCAAAATGCTATCAGGCTAACAAAAATGAATTATAAAAAGGCTCTTTTGTGTGAAGTTGTGAATTACAAAGAGGAAGACTATTCCAAATTTTTAAAAGGTTTTACCATAAACGATTGTTGCATTTTACTGAAACAGTCTTGGCACAAGATACCCAGAACAGCATTATCATAATGCTGGTCTAAACTTTTTCCGGATGAGTGGAACTCTGAGGACAATATTCCGTTAGCTGTACTACGTGAAGGGCAAACAAATGGTATACACTTTTTAACGCAGACGTTCAATACGGCCTTACAAATAAATATAACTGAAGCAGAAGTTGAGGATTGGATAAACGAAATAGAAGAGCTCGACGCAGTTGACTTATCGTCTTCGGATAGTGAAGAAGATGTACAGAGCGATATTATGCCAACGGTCTCACGAGTAAAACCCAGTGATGCTATACAGTGTTTCAATACTTGCATCAAATGGGCTGAAGAGAATGATGTTAGTATGGAGAATATTCTGGTTCTAAAGGATCTACAAATATCGGCAATAGAAAAATCGTTGACGAATATTCGTCAATCAACTGTATACGATTTCTTTAAGAAAACTTGTTGATTAGGATCTTCGTATGTATCTTTTTTCTCTTTATAGTTTTCTTTTTAAATTAAATTGCGTTTTGTTCGGTTTTATGAGAATTGAATTTTTGTCAACCAACACTTTTTATAAAAATAAATATAATTTTTTTTAATACATAAGTTTTCTTATTTTTATTTGCATATATGTATATATCTTTGTTTGTTTTGAATAAATGGAAGGTATTCCAATTAAAAAAAATATTGATTTCTTAAGCCTGTAATCCGAATTTTTCGATAAACCGAATCGGGGTCTGCAATCAATTATTCGGATTAGCGAGACTACACTGTAGTAAGTTATTCCAAACTCTTTTTAAAACTTGTGGAGTTACAGAGTCCCACGAAGCTGCGGCTGCGCACAAAGCTGTCTTAATATTCAAAGATTTAACGAACTCACGTCTGTCATTAGCACCAACAAGTTTTTGAACGATCAGTTTACGGTAGTGACATTTGAAGCTGCGAATTACTCCTTGATCCATAGGCTGAATCAAGGACGTGCAATTTGGTGGGAGATATTTTACTGTAACGTTTTCAGATATCATAGCATTTACATCTGGGTGTGCTGGACAGTTGTCTAATAGTAAAAGTATTTTACAGTTATTTTTGAGACCGATGCGCCGTTGATGTTCCTTTGCTTCTGGTACAAAATTTTGATTAAACCACTCCAGAAATAGCTGTTGTGTTACCCAAGCTTTCTTATTAGATTTATAAATCACAGGAAGGTGTTCAACGTTTTTTAAAGCTCTTGGATGGGCACTTTTTCCTATTATCATCAATTTACACTTGTGAGTTCCTGCAGCATTTGAACAAACTAGCACTGTGATTCTCTCCTTGGATTCCTTGTACCCTTCAATAGAATATTCATTACCACTAGCCAAAGAACTCTGAGGCAAACACCTCCAAAATAGACTGGCTTCGTCTGCATTGTAGATCTGTTCAGTTGTAAGTTGTTCGTTTTTAATGATTTCATCCAAGTCGTCCACAAACATCGTAGCAGACTCATAATCAGCACACTCCTTTTCTCCCGTAGAATTCAGTCGACGGATTCCATGACGTTTTTTGAATTTATCCAACCAACCAAATGAATAAGTGCACTCTGAATTCATGTTTAACTTCAAATGGAACATTTTTGCCTTTTTGGACAATCATTTCGCCTGAAGTTCAGAAGCAAATTTCAGTTTAAGTTCATACAATATCCCGATTTCAGTTAACTTACCTGAAATTGGAGTTCCCTTAAATCTTTCTTGCCGAAACCGTTCATATGTTGCGAAATCAACTTTTGGATTTTCGGATGTTTTTAGTGTATAACTGTGTTTAAGGCCAAGCATTGAATCAGTATCGGATCAAAATTTTAAAATCCGATCTTTGTTTTTTATTAAATCGGATACAGTTTGAATGCCAACTCCATATTTTTCAGACAACATTTTAAAAGGTACTTTACGTTTTGAGTATTCATTAATCAGCTCCATTTTTTCTTTAATTGAAAGAACCTTTCTTGCTCTTTTCGCGGACTTAGTTTTTGACGGTGGCATGATGTAAGGAAAACACGTCTTGACAGATCAAATTTCACACTGATGAATGAATATGAAATTTGATATGAAAATTACACTTTCATGAAAAAGTGGAATCGCCGAATTATGTTGACCATTTCCCGTGCTGTTGAAAAAATAATTCCCGTTTCCCGGGAAATAAAAAGTACGGGAGAATGCAAACCCTAAATGTGACGAATGTGCTAAATTCGTGGCCACCACTTTCTAGAGCGGAAAAAGTCAAATTGCGAGCGAAATTTGTATGGGAGCTATATATAAATCTGAAACGATCTGACCCATTTTCACCATTGGTGTTTCTGTCAAAATATGTGGTTTCTAGATGGGAAATACTCAAATTATTAGCGAAATTTGTATGGGAGCTATATCTAAATCTGAACCGATATAACACATTTTCACCACATGCCAATTTTGAAGAAAATCTGTTAAAATATGTGGTACCTACAGTGAAAAAAGTCAAATCGGGAGTGAAATACGTATGGGGGCTATATCTAAATCTAAACCGATTTTCTTCAAATTAAAGTTTCATTGTGCAAAGTTTCATTTGGTTCTGGCTACAATTACGACCTGTACTTTGATTACAAGAATAAATGGACGGACGGACAGACGGACATTGCTAAATCGATTCAAAAAGTGATTCTAAGTCGATCGGTATAATTAACAATGGGTCTATCTCTCTTCCTTTTGGGTGTTACAAACAAATGCACAAATACATAATACTCTCGTGGAGGGTATACAAATGCCAATTATCTCCAATTTGTCTATAGTTTCATACGTATATTATCCGGTTCAAGTGTAAGGACTTTTTTTTTAATTTTCGTAAAACTCAAGTAAAAGTTTATCGGACATAACTACTACTATTAAAATGTTTTTCTAGTGATCCACGATGGAAATGAAGAAATGGCGGTAATTTATCTAAAATCAAGTAAAAAATGCGTTCGGCCGGGCCGAATCTTGTATAACTTCAATCATGGATTACATTCCTTAGTATTACCAACAGACTATTGAACTGTTACACTCACGTATAAGTTTTAGGAAAATTATGATTTAAAATTAAATAATTATAGAAATTCTACACCTAATTTTACAAATTAACTACAACAGTTTGCTTGGTTCCAGTTGCATCTCTTTTAAACTATTTTATTCCTAAAAGTGAGAATTTGGAAAAAGATTTTTGTTTTGCACGTCTTCGAAGTCAGAGAAATTTATAAAGGAAATTTCATGATTCTAGCTGCTGCCGTTTGATTGGTACCAATTTTATCCCCTTTTGCTCCGTTTTTCCTAAAATTAAAATTTCCCAAAAATGTATTATACTGCGCGTGTGCACAATCGGCGAGTGAACACGCCGAACTTTATGATTATCTATCTGCAGTCATTTGCTCGGCACCAATTCTGTCCCTTTTTAGACTAAAAAGTGCGAGTGCCGAAAAATCGCATTATATTTCGAATCTACGCATCCTGAGCGAAATATTCATCGATTTTCACTATTCTGCTGCAGTACCAATTTTATACCTTTTCTCATCGTTTCCCCACAAAAGTTTTTTTTTGAAAATACCCTTGATTTGGCACGTCTATACAGCCATAGGAATGTATATACCGAATTTCGTTATTCTAGCTGCAGCCATTTGGTCGGTACCAATTTTATCCCTTTTTCCCATTTTGCACATAACTCCTCCCTTAAAAGTACTAATTTTGAAAATCGCTTTGTTTTATGTGTACATGCTATTAGAGGGATGTACACGCCGAATTTCATTACTCTAGCTGCAGTACCATTGGTACCATTTTTCCATGCTTTATATAAGGTTACTTTCTATATATGTTTGTGTGCCACAAAATTTGAAATCAATTTTTGAAAGCTTTTTTCTCAACCAATTTTGCTCAAATTTTGCACACTTAATCATTTTCGATGACAATACAAGGAAATGGAAAAATTTGACCAATTGGACAAAGGGGCGTGGCACCTCCCATACGAAGTTAAAACCTATTATTGAATATAGTCAGTTCTATGACACCTAGAGTGCTGTAATTTTGTGTAAGTGCATCTAGCATCAATGTGCATAGTTGTGCCAAAAATGGGCGGTATTGGAAAAGTGGGCGTGGCACCTCCCATACGAAGTTAAAACCTATTATTGAATATTGTCAGTTCTATGACACCTAGAGTGCTGAAATTTTGTGTAAGTGCATATACCATCAATGTGCATAGTTGTGCCAAAAAGGGGCGGTATTGGAAAAGTGGGCGTGGCACCTCCCATACGAAGTTAAAACCTATTATCGAATATTGTCAGTTCTATGACACCTAGAGTGCTGAAATTTTGTGTAAGTGCATCTAGCATCAATTCGCATAGTTGTGCCAAAAAGGGGCGGTATTGGAAAAGTGGGCGTGGCACCTCCCATACGAAGTTAAAACCTATTATTGAATATTGTCAGTTCTATGACACCTAGAGTGCTGAAATTTTGTGTAAGTGCATCTAGCATCAATTCGCATAGTTGTGCCAAAAATGGGCGGTATTGGAAAAGTGGGCGTGGCACCTCCCATACGAAGTTAAAACCTATTATTGAATATAGTCAGTTCTATGACACCTAGAGTGCTGTAATTTTGTGTAAGTGCATCTAGCATCAATGTGCATAGTTGTGCCAAAAATGGGTGGTATTGGAAAAGTGGGCGTGGCACCTCCCATACGAAGTTAAAACCTATTATTGAATATTGTCAGTTCTATGACACCTAGAGTGCTGAAATTTTGTGTAAGTGCATCTAGCATCAATTCGCATAGTTGTGCCAAAAATGGGCGGTATTGGAAAAGTGGGCGTGGCACCTCCCATACGAAGTTAAAACCTATTATTGAATATAGTCAGTTCTATGACACCTAGAGTGCTGTAATTTTGTGTAAGTGCATCTAGCATCAATGTGCATAGTTGTGCCAAAAATGGGCGGTATTGGAAAAGTGGGCGTGGCACCTCCCATACGAAGTTAAAACCTATTATTGAATATTGTCAGTTCTATGACACCTAGAGTGCTGACATTTTGTGTAAGTGCATCTACCATCAATGTGCGTAGTTCTGCCAAAAATGGGCGGTATTGGAATAGTGGGCGTACCACCTCCCATACGAAGTTAAAACATATTATCGGATAGTGTCAGTTCTATGACACGTATAGTGCTCAAATTTTGTGTAAGTGCATCTAGCATCAATGTGCGTAGTTGCGCCTAAAATGGGCGGTAATGCAAAAGTGGGCGTGGCACCTCCCATATGAAGTTAAAACCAAAATTACACCTACTGTAATTTTGTGTAAGTGCATCTAGCATTAATGTGCGTAGTTGTGACAAAAATGGGCGGTAATGGAAATGTGGGCGTGGCACCTCCCGTTCTATGGCAGATAAAAAACTGAAATTTTGCAGTAATTTTTCCTTCTACAAAAGATAACTAAAAAAGAATTTCTAGGCCCAATAGAATTCTGCTTGCATAAAGCATGGATTTGAAAAAAATTTTTTTTTTTGATTTACTAGTTATCCCTCTATTCCCATTTTATCCCCTTAAAAGTATAAATTTGAAAAAAAAAAATATATTTTACATGTCTACTCAATTAGAGGAATGTACGAACCGAATTTCGTGTTTCTAGCTGTTGTCGTTTAATTGGTGCCATATTTATGCCTTTTAGTACCATTTCATCCCCTATAAATAAAAATCGCTTCATGGTGCACGTTTACGCTATAAGGGGAATGTGCATACCAAATATGAAGTAAATATAAACAGACATAGGGGTCTTTTCTGTCCTTGTTAGAGAAACAATTTTCCCTCTGAACCGATTTCGCCCACTTTAAATCCCAATCGGTCTACAACTATTAGACTTGGAAATTTGCATGTCCTGACTCATTTCGTTTATATACTGGCGTGCTTTCAACAGGCGGACGGACGGACGGGCATGTCTAGATTGTCTTAGAATTTTATGACGATAACTAATATATTGGACATTCCACGACAAATCGGCCTATAAAAATTACTATGTTTTTTTTAATTTTTTTCGTGTTTCCAAATTTTTAAAGAATTAAAAAACATAGTAATTTTTATAGGCCCACTTTCAACCAAGCCTCAAAATTTGCAGAGTAAATAGATGTTTAAAAAAACTGTTTTTTGAGAAAATCGAAAATACAAACAATTAAAAAAAATAAAATTTAAAATTATTTTTGGTTTTCCAAATTTTCAAAAAATTAAAAAATATATTAATTATTATAGGCCCACTTTCAACCAAACCCCAAAATTTACAGATGTTTAAATAAAAAATCGAGAAAATTGAAGAGTACAAACAATTAAAAAATAAAGTTTTAATTTAAACAAGTAAAAACGGAGTTAAGTTCGGCCGGGCCGAACTTTATATACCCTCCACCATGGATTGCATTCCACAGAGGTTGTCGGTTTTCGTAGAAGTGCAGTAATATTACAGGAAAATATAAATTTTTTAATATAGCCAAACCAAAACAAATACAAATATTAAAAAAATTATTTTATAAATAAATATAATATTTTAATTATTTCAAACAATTACTTAATTTAAAATAAAAAATAAATAATCTTATATTTATATTTTCAATAAGCTTAACTGCCATAAATATTGGTAGATAGTGTGTGCTACAGTTGGTTGTATTTCCATTCTATTTTAATTCCAAAAGTACAACTTTTGAAAATCCATTATCAGACGTACATAGTGCAAAATAACCTAACTTCATGATTCAACCAAATTTTGCGGTATAAGAAAAATTACGAATTTGAAAAAAAACTTGTTATTTTGCGTGTCTATACAGTCAGAGGAATGTATACACCGAATTCCATGATTCCAGCTGCGCCCATTTGGTTGGTACCTTTTTTACCCCCTTGACGTTTTTACGCAATTAGAATTTCATCATTCTAAAGGGTGATTTTTTAAGAGCTTGATAACTTTAAAAAAAAAAAAAAACGCATAAAATTTGCAAAATCTCATCGGTTCTTTATTTGAAACGTTAGATTGGTCCATAACATTTACTTTTTGAAGATAATTTCATTTAAATGTTGACCGCGGCTGCGTCTTAGGTGGTCCATTCGGAAAGTCCAATTTTGGGCAACTTTTTCGAGCATTTCGGCCGGAATAGCCCGAATTTCTTCGGAAATGTTGTCTTCCAAAGCTGGAATAGTTGCTGGCTTATTTCTGTAGACTTTAGACTTGACGTAGCCCCACAAAAAATAGTCTAAAGGCGTCAAATCGCATGATCTTGGTGGCCAACTTACCGGTCCATTTCTTGAGATGAATTGTTCTCCGAAGTTTTCCCTCAAAATGGCCATAGAATCGCGAGCTGTGTGGAATGTAGCGCCATCTTGTTGAAACCACATGTCAACCAAGTTCAGTTCTTCCATTTTTGGCAACAAAAAGTTTGTTAGCATCGAACGATAGCGATCGCCATTCACCGTAACGTTGCGTCCAACAGCATCTTTGAAAAAATACGGTCCAATGATTCCACCAGCGTACAAACCACACCAAACAGTGCATTTTTCGGGATGCATGGGCAGTTCTTGAACGGCTTCTGGTTGCTCTTCACTCCAAATGCGGCAATTTTGTTTATTTACGTAGCCATTCAACCAGAAATGAGCCTCATCGCTGAACAAAATTTGTCGATAAAAAATTTCGAACCGAACACTGATTTTGGTAATAAAATTCAATGATTTGCAAGCGTTGCTCGTTAGTAAGTCTATTCATGATGAAATGTCAAAGCATACTGAGCATCTTTCTCTTTGACACCATGTCTGAAATCCCACGTGATCTGTCAAATACTAATGCATGAAAATCCTAACCTCAAAAAAATCACTCTTTAGCTGTAGTCGTTTAGTTGGTACTATTTTTATCCATCTGTACCATTGTATCCCTTGAAAAAAAAACGGAAAAATCCGTTTATTTTCCGTGTCTACGCAGTCAGAGGAATGTATACTCCGAATTGCATGACTCTAGCTGCGGTCATTTGGTTGGTACTATTTGTATCCCCTTTTTCTATTTTGACCCCAAAAAGTACGAATTTCGAAAAATCAGTTTATTTTACGTGTCTACACATTCAGAGGAATATATACGTCGAATTTCATTATTCTAGGTACAGCCGTTTTGTTGGTAACATTTTTATTCCTCCGTACCCATTGTATCCCTTGAAAGTACGAATTTGGAAAAAACTTTTATTTTCCATGTCTACGTAGTCAAAGTAGTGTATACTCCGAATTTCATGCTGCGGTCATTTGGTTGGTACTATTTTTATCCCCTTTTTCTATTTTGACCCCAAAAAGTACGAATTTTGAAAAATCAGGTTTACTTGTCTATGCAATCAGAGGAATGTATACAACGAATTTCATTATTCTAGGTACAGCCATTTGGTTGGTACCATTTTTATCCCTCTATTCCCATTTTACCCCTTAAAAGTACGAATTTGGAAAAAATACTTTTATACTATGTATCTACTCAATTAGAGGAATGTACACACCGAATTTCGTGTTTCTAGCTGTTGTCGTTTGTTATGTACCATTTTTATCCCCATTTCAGCCCCTACAAATAAGAATCACTTAATGGTGCATGATTTTGTTATAAGGGGAATGCGCATACCAAATATCAAGCAAATATAAACAGACATATTCAAAAAACATGCGTAAATACGCTAAAATATTAGGGATTATTATGGGTATTTTTAGTCCTTGTGAGGGAAAAATTTTTTCCCTCACAGCATTACATGCGAAGAGTTTCAGTAAGCATCGTTTTGTGAACATTAATTTTTTTTGAATCACACTAAGGGGGCACCAAAGGGGGAGTGAACCACCCATTTTTCATATATTTTGGCAGTAAAATTTTTGAAAATTTTATTTATATTTATTCTACGAATTACATGTCGTTTTATTGTCCCAGTTCACTTTCAAAAAGCAAAAAACGGAAAGACGGTGTTTTAAAATATAGGGCCATTTAAGGTGTTGCAAACGGAATGACAAAAAAAAAATATAATGTACATAGCATTCCTAAATCTGAGTAAAATCCATACTCTAATTTAGTTAGTAAAAATTTCCTTAACAGTAGCAAAATTAACTAAGCATAAGCATGATTCCTTATTTCAAAGTTATAATAAATATTCCATATTTACTACTCCATGTACAATTGTAATTCAAAAAGACACCATTTGAAATTCGGAAAATCCATTTGTAATTCAAAAGACACCATTTCAAAGTCATAATAAATATTCCATATTTACTACTCCATGTACAATTGTAATTCAAAAGACACCATTTGAAATTCGGAAAATCCATTTGTAATTCAAAAGACACCATTTGAAATTCAAAAGACATCATTTGATATTCAAAACTCGTCAATTGATTGATTTGAAATTCAAAAATATAAACGAAACTATTTAAGCAAGCATCTTCAGGGGTCTAGTACAAAAAACATAAATTATTCAATTACAAGTTACAAGCATTAACAATCAAAAAATATCACAATATTTATACAGTTCAACTTCGATTAACCGTGACTCTATTAACTGTGATTATCTATTAACCGTGAAGCTGAGTGGTTGATTTTTTACCTCTATTAACCGTGATTTACCTCTATTATCCGTGATGAACATGTCCATGTGACTGCTTGTTTGTTTTTTTTTTTTCGTATAATACACACACATCTCTCATATTAAAATTCGGCGATTCCCCTTTTTGATGAAAGTGTAATTTTCATATCAAATTTCATATTCATTCATCAGTGTGAAATTTGATCTGTCAAGACGTGTTTTCCTTACATCATGCCACCGTCAAAAACTAAATCCGCGAAAAGAGCAAGAAAGGTTCTTTCAATTAAAGATAAAATGGAGCTGATTAATGAATACTCAAAACGTAAAGTACCTTTTAAAATGTTGTCTGAAAAATATGGAGTTGGCATTCAAACTGCATCCGATTTAATAAAAAAGAAAGATCGGATTTTAAAATTTTGCTCCGATACTGATTCAATGCTTGGCCTTAATATATATATTAATATATATATACACTGAAAACATCCGAAAATCCAAAAGTTGATTTCGCAACATATGAATGGTTTCGGCAAGAATGATTTAAGGGAACTCCAATTTCAGGCAAGTTAACTGAAATCGAGATATTGTATGAACTTAAACTGAATTTTGCTTCTGAACTTCAGGCGAAATGATTGTCTAAAAGGCAAAAATGTTCCATTTGAAGTTAAACATGAATTCAGAGTGCACTTATTCATTTGGTTGGTTGGATAAATTCAAAAAACGTCATGGAATCCGTCGACTGAAATCTACGGGAGAAAAGGAGTGTGCTGATTATGAGTCTGCTACGATGTTTGTGGACGACTTGGATGAAATCATTAAAAACGAACAACTTACAACTGAACAGATCTACAATGCAGACGAAACCAGTCTATTTTGGAGGTGTTTGCCTCAGAGTTCTTTGGCTAGCGGTAATGAATATTCTATTGAAGGGTACAAGGAATCCAAGGAGAGAATCACAGTGCTAGTTTGTTCAAATGCTGCAGGAACTCACAAGTGTAAATTGATGATAATAGGAAAAAGTGCCCATCCAAGAGCTTTAAAAAACGTTGAACACCTTCCTGTGATTTATAAATCTAATAAGAAAGCTTGGGTAATACAACAGATATTTCTGGAGTGGTTTAATCAAAATTTTGTACCAGAAGCAAAGGAACATCAACGGCGCATCGGTCTCAAAAATAACTGTAAAATACTTTTACTATTAGACAACTGTCCAGCACACCCAGATGTAAATGCTATGACATCTGAAAACGTTACAGTAAAATATCTCCCACCAAATTGCACGTCCTTGATTCAGCCTATGGATCAAGGAGTAATTCGCAGCTTCAAATGTCACTACCGTAAACTGATCGTTCAAAAACTTGTTGGTGCTAATGACAGACGTGAGTTCGTTAAATCTTTGAATATTAAGACAGCTTTGTGCGCAGCCGCAGCTTCGTGGGACTCTGTAACTCCACAAGTTTTAAAAAGAGTTGGGAATAACTTACTATCTCATAATGAAGATGCTCCAAATAGCCTTGTTGAGATACAAACAGATATAACCATACCGTCTGGATGTACGATTGATGCTGTCGAAAAGTGGATGGTGTGCGACTCTGATGTCGCTCCGTTTGCTATTATATCTGAAGACGAAATCGTAGACATGGTTACCCAAAGTCAAGAAGATGAGCTTGATTCAAATTCCGAGGAATCAGATGGAGGAAATTCGGACGAAAGGCCTACATTGGCTCAGGCAATAGAGGCTAGTAGTATTTTGTTAGGTTTTTTAGAGAACTTTAATTGTCCAAGTATTTCAGAACCAGATAAAATGCAAATATATCGCATACAAACTCATTTGTTGGAAGAACAATCAAAGGCTAAAAGCATAAGACAGACTTCCATAAAAGATTTTTTAAATAAATGTATGTATTCTTAGAGATATGATAAGTTATTTATAGACGCAGATTTACATGTTTTTGTCAAAAATAAACAAAAAATAATAAAATTTATACATGTAAAATTTTACCTCTTTTAACCGTGATTTTCGGTTATCCGTGATTAGCCCGGTCCCGAGCATCACTGTTAATCGAAGTTCAACTGTATTTACATTTTTAAAAAGTTTTTCACAATAGGAAATTCTCCCGCCACTCTCTGCAAACTTTTGTCAACTACTGTCTAATTTGTCGTCTATGTTTTTCCACCGTGTTCCTACATATTTGAGCACAACCGTCTGTGTCTCTCTTATAATTAAGCCTTTTTCCAGGGGAGACGTCAATTATATTTAGCATTTCCAATATGTATCTCCTTGTATAATTATTCTCTTCCGCTAATATTTCGACGTCATTAAAGTTTGGTTTATGTCCCGTCAAGGTACAGTGGGCTGCAAGGGCAGTTTTTTGCTCAATGGGTTTGTCAAGAGATTTGTGTTAGGTTTTATGTGATGAAAGTCTGGTTTTCAATTTATTTTTCGTAGGTCCGACATATACCTTCTGGCATTTGTCGGACTTGTCATCATTGCATTTTATCTTGTAAACGACGTTTGGTTTCTCCTCTTTCTTGATTTTTGATTTTGTCCTACTAAATAGTTGGTTGACGGTCCTGTGTGTTTTATATGCCAACTCAAATTTTTCCTTGTCGTAAATATTAGAATGTTTTAGTCTTTCGGATAGTCCTGGAATGTATGTTGTGGATTTATAAATTTTGCTTGGTCTTTCGTCATTTTTGTTAAGTTTTTCTTCCGTCGTTCGCTTGATAAGATTATTTATTAATTTTTCGGGAAAGTCGTTCATACGCAGTATGTTTCTAATTTTGGACTTGTTTGTTTCGTGAAATTCCTTATCACTGGTTTTTATGTGTTTTTATGGTGTTTATGATTGTTCGTCTTGGGTGCTTAGAATAAAAATTAATTAGACGTCCGGAAGCCGTTTGCTTTTGGTACCAGTCAACTTTCAGCAGGAATTTCATGGGAATTTTTAATTAATTAAAGCGTTTAGGTTAAGTTAATGTTTTTACATAATGTACATAAAAGTAATTCGAAGGGTGGCAATGAATTCGTAGGAGTGGTTGTAATTACTTATTTTTCAAGTTATTGGTACGGCTGCGAGTAAGTACTTACTTCCAATGATGATACTTTTTGCTGGCGAACTCTCTAAATGCGAATATTTAAATTAATTATATTTAAATTAAAATAACAAAACAAACTAAAGACAAACATCGCTTCTTTTCTGTAAATTTATTATTTTTATTATTTATGTAAATAATTTAAAGGACATACATATAGAAATATGTTCGAAGATGTGTAAATGAGGAGAAGATGACCACAACATATCCTCGTATACGTTGCGAAGAGTTGAAGAAAAGGTCAGAAGGCAATATAGATATGATACGAAAGTACTCGTTTGCACCGAAAATTTTGAACCTTTTATCTTTCCCTCTAATCAATTACACCTCCGCATATTCGTGTCGCTTACCTCCCTTCCTTCCATCATCACGAAGACAACAGACGTCTCAGCGCTAGTCATCGCATAGCCCCAAAAACATCGAACGTGGCGACTTGTCACGACATTCTTTTCGACCAGAATTGACGCCAGCATCTCGGCAGCAGTCATTGTCACGCTTGCCAAGCTGCCGACTACTATCTGGTATGGGCGTTAGCGGCATTGCGGGCGCTTGTTTATTTCGGCGCAGGAATACCTTCAGCGGTTGGTAGTCCATTAAATCGTGGCGCAAAGTATCCGAGTCACTGGAATAAACATCGCTACTGGTGCTGCGTGTTGTGGGCATCGATAGTTCATCCAATTCCAACTTGTTTAGATTCATGCAAGGGTTGGGGCTGTTGCTGTTGTTGCATTTGTTTAAATTGTTCATCAAAACGTTGTTGTGGTTATTGGTGGTGTTGTTGTACACAAAATTGACGTTTTTCTCTTTGCCACTTCGCAATTGCATCCCGGTATTTACGACGGTAGAGGCAGTACTGCGGCTAGTGGCGTTGGCCAAAGTGTCGCCAATATTCCCCTCAATTTGGACAGATCCCAAGTGACCCTAGAAAATAATTGAAAATTATTTTTTAGAGCATTAGCTGCTGGATAATATTTGTTTCACATTTTATATAATTTAAATATCGATACCGTAATATAAGAAAGACTCAACTCATGAAAAGCTATTTCTACAGGAGGAAATAATATAAAAATAAAAACCAGAGCTGTTAAATTTCGATTACGATTAGTAATCAGTTACATTATTTTTTAAGAAGAATCGTAATGATTATATAATCCACTATTCAACAATTTCTGATTACTAATTGATTACGATTACAAATAATCAAAAAATAATCAGGATTACTTGCGATTACCGTTACCTTTCGGTTTTAGCTGACATATATTGAAAAGTCAAAAGTTTTGACAAACAGACTACTATGACTCTCATACCGATTTCGCGAGAATCAAAAGTAATCACAAAAAATCAAAAGTAATCAAAAGTAATCTTTTAAAGTAGTCGAACTCATTTTTGATTACTTTTGATTATTTTTCAGTAATCGCAAGTAATCCTGATTATTTTTTGATTACTTGTAATCGTAATCAGTTACTAATCGTATAAAACTGAATGTAATCGTATTGTAATCATTACTTCTACTTAATCTAATTACTAATGATTACGATTACTAATCATTACTTAACAGCTGTGATAAAAACTTTTTAATGAAATTTTTATTCAAAATAATAGCGGAACTCATTTAATGTTTATACCCTCCACCAAAGGATGGGAGGTATATTCACTTTGACATCTTGAAATATTCATCGGAGAGTCCATAAAGTATATATATATTCTGGGTCGTGGTAAAATTCTAAGACGATCTAGCTATGTCCGTCTGTATATTGAAAACACGCTAGCTGCCGGACCATTTCGTCCGCTAGGATGTTCAATTTTTTCCTAAATCTGTTTTATGGTTGCAGATCGGTCGGGATTGAAGGTGGGCGAAAACGGCCCAGAGGAAAAAAATCCTAACGTGGGCCCTAATATTTCGAATATTTAAGCAATTTTTTTTTGAAAATTTCTTTTTTTATACACTTAAAATTTGTTGCGCACATTCCTCTACTAACGTGAAAACAGTGGTACCAATTATACGACAATAGCTAGAAACGTGAAATTTGGATTGTACATTAGAGCGTACCAGGTTACAAGTAAAAAAAAAAAAGTTCGCCGTACACCTTCGAATATGAAGTATTATTGAAAGGTAGTTTCAAAAAATTTTTTTTTATTTTTTTATGCCGAACGTAGGGGTCGCGCTTTTACATTTTTCTATATAACTTCTGCATTTATAAACGGATTTTAAAGTGTGATACATCGATGTTTTTGTCCGATTTTTTTGTCTTTGAAGTCATTGAGCTCAAACATGATTCATGATTTTATGCGAGCTTTAATTTTCGATTATTAGAGTGGTACATTAGGGTAGTAGCAACTGAGAAATGATGGGTAAGTACCAGAAGGGGGTGCTTGAGCTCAATGACTTCAAAGACAAAAAAATCGGCCTCGTCGAGACAAAAACATCGATGTATCACACTTTAAAATCCGTTTATAAATACAAGTTATATAGAAAAATGTAAAAGCGCGACCCCTACGTTCGGCATAAAAAAATAAAAATTTTTTTTTTGAAACTACCTTTCAATAATACTTCATATTCGAAGGTGTACGGCGAACTTTTTTTTTGAGGTACGCCCTATTGTACATCCCTCTAATTGCACAGACACTTAAAATATGGGGATTTTTAAAAATGTTTACTTTTAGGGGATACAATTACTTAAGAGGGATACAAATGGTACCAACCAATCTGACTGTGGAGATGCGAAACAAAAAGGATTTTTTCGAAATTTGTACTTTTAGACGGAAAATGCGGCGAATGGGGATAAAAATGGTACCAACTAAACGACTGCATCTATAATAATGAAATTCGGTGTGAACATTTCTTTGACTGCGGAAACGTGAAAAATAAAGAGATGTTTCCGATATTTGGACTTCATTATCTGATTGCGATCAAATTTGGCACCAATCAAGCGGCTGTAGTGAATTTTTTCTTCATATGTATGAAAAAAGTAATTAGTGGAACTTAGTTTTATAAGATCAAAGAAAGATTTCATAATATCAAAGAAACAATTCTTAAATATTATTAAAATATTATAAAATATTATTATTATATTATTAAATATTATTATTATTAAATGTGTCTTGGTTATGACAAAAATATTTGTGTTATGAAATGTATTCAAAATATAATGAAGAATTTCATAGTTTTATTCATTTATTTCATTTTTAGTGTGTCAAATTTATTCGGTTGAATGCTAGCAATTGTCATTTGTCCTTTGTTAACTCTGACATAAGTATTTACTCTGATTTTGGCCAGAGACATACCCATTGCAAAGACTCTCGCAAAGGTGGTGTGTGTTGATTGGTTAGTCAACTAGTCAGGCCTTTTTTTGTTTATATTGGAAACTTCAGTATAAATTATGAAATATAATTATGAAATTATGAAGTTTCTTCATAAAATCTATGAAGATTTTCATAAATCATATTATGAAAAAAAAAATGAACTTGTATGACAAAAGTTCATCGAATGAAGAACTGCATCTCATAGTTTCTAAAAAATGTTTCATGAAACTTGTTTTATACATTCTATGAAGTGTTTCTTTGGCGACTTTTTAATGCAAATTTTCACTGACAGGGCCGTGTGCAGGATTTCCCCTGGGGGGGGGGGGGGGTTTCACCTAGTTTTACAAAAAATAAAGCAGGTGAAAATTCTATTCATTATTTTAGTCAATTTTCAATCAATGTTAAATTTTTCTCGTGAAGTCTGGTCAGTCTATGGCGCAATGATAAATGACGTTAATTTGATTATGTGTGATTACGTGAGCCAAACCATTCATGTATTACCAGGTTCTTCGAGAAATATTTTGATACATTCGTCCGACAGACATCGTCGGCAAAATTGCATTACAGTAATCCGTCTATCAGTGCACTCAAAGGGATTTGCCAGTAAAAGAAAGCAGAAAGTATGCTGAAAGAGCAGATTTTCTGCTGAAAAAGAGAAAGCAGATTTGTATCTACTGAGATGGTTTGCTGTTTTTAGCAATATAGAAAAGACATATAGCATATGTACAGAACAGTATGACCACATAAATGTACATGTTAACAACACTTTTTATACCCTCCACCTCCAGGATGGGGGTATACTAACTTTGTCATTCCGTTTGTAACACCTTGAAATATCGACCTGAGACCCTACAAAGTATATATATTCTTGATCGTCATAAAATTCTAAGACGATCTAGCCATGTCCGTCCGTCTGTCTGTTGAAAGCACGCTAGCATCTAAGCGAAAGGAGCTAGAACGTTAAAATTTTCCATAAATGCGTCTTATAGTCGTAGATCAGTTGGGATTGAAATGGGGCGAAATCGGCCGAAAGGGAAAAATTGTTCCCTCACAAGGACTAAAAATACCCATAATAATCCCTAATATTTTAGCGTATTTAAGCATGATTTTTGAATATGTCTGTTTATATTTGCTTGCTTTTGGTATGCGCATTCCCCCTACAGCAAAAACGTGCACCATAAAGTGATTCTTATTTGTAGGGGGTAAAATGGGGCAAAAAAGGATAAAAATGGTACATAATAAACGACAACAGCTAGAAACACTAAATTCGGTGTGTACATTCCTCTAATTAAGTAGATACATAATGTAAACGTGTTTTTTCCAAATTCGTACTTTTAAGGGGTAAAATGGGAATAGAGGGATAAAAATGGTACCAACCTAACGGCTGTACCTAGAATAATGAAATTCGGTGTATACATTCCTCTGATTGCATAGACAAGTAAAACACACGGATTTTTCAAAATTCGTACTTTTTGGGGTTAAAATGAAAAAAGGGGATAAAAATAGTACCAATCAAATCACCGCAGCAAGATTCATGAAATTCGGAGTATACATTCCTCTGACTGTGTAGACACGGAAAATAAACAGATTTTTCGAAATTCGTACTTTTTGGGGTTAAAATGGAAAAAGGGGATACAAATAGTACCAACCAAATAACCGCAGCTAGATTCATGCAATTCGGAGTATACATTCCTCTGACTGCGTAGACACGGAAAATAAACGAATTTTTCGAAATTCGTACTTTCAAGGGATACAGTGGTACAAAGGGATACAAATAGTGCTAACTAAACGACTACAGCTGGAATGATGAAATTCGAATTGCGTAGAAACGTCAAGGGGGTAAAAATGGTATCAACCAAATGGGCGCAGCTGAAATCATGGAATTCGCTGTATACATTCCTCTGACTGCTTTTTGAAAATATAAATAAAGGAATATATTTTTTTTGATTTGAAATAATTAAAATATCACATTTATTTATAAAATAATTTTTTCAATATTTGTATTTATTTTGGTTTGGCTATATTAAAATAAAAAAATTATATTTTCCTGTAATATTACTGCACTTCTACGAAAATCGACAACCTCTGTGGAATGCAATCCATGATGGAGGGTATATAAAGTTCGGCCCGGCCAAACTTAACGCCTTTTACTTGTTAAAATTACTAAAATATTTTATTATTAAATTTCCAAACTTTTATCGTAGTACACAATTAAAATTTCATAAGATATTGCTATAGTCAAATGTCAAGAAGTGGTATCGGTTAATTAAAATTAAACTTTTCCGAGCAATTTGGAAATTAGCATTACACAATCTTCGTTTTATTCGTTTAGTTTATTTGTATTTTTTATAACCTTTGTCAGAAATTCAAGAAAGTGTTCACGATTTTTTATTTATAAGTCGACTGAATGTTGAGTGTTGTTGTGTCCTGTAGACTTTTTTGAGATCTAATTTCATATATTTATTTTGGTTGGAATTTCCTGGGGCCTAGCTTCATTACGCCCTGTTTTGAGCTTGCAAACCTGGTTATGCTCGCTAGCTTTTCAAGTCAGACCTGTTGGATTTTCGAAATCATTCTAAAATTCATTTTGTTGTGGTAACCGCAACACTTTTGTCGAACATTGCGTCCCAGATTATTGTGCGGTTTGTGATTTTCAAAACAAAAAAGTTCGTTTCCTAAGTCTCTCGTTTGAACCATCACAAACACAGTGGTTATAGTCGTTATGCGTTATATGAGGTAGTAAATTGAAAATAGTGACTACCTTGCACACGCACACACATACACATGTATATTTACCATAGAATAATTAACAAAATAAATATCGAGGAAATATAATAAATATGAAAATGAATAAAAATAAAAGCCGTTTCAAATACGACCACAAAATATCATAGATCTGTCTCACAATCTCACTTACATCACTTTCGTTGGAAAACTCATGATCCGATTTGGAGACCTTTCGTTTGCCCGAATCCTTGGGCGACGGCTCGTTATACTTCACTTCGCTCCTCACTTTACGCACTCGGTGAGCCTTGCGTTGATCTTTCTGTGTCCGCGATTGATCCAATGCTTTGGGTGAATTTTGCGGGGGCATGCACACCTCTTCCGATGTTGTACTATCCGGCTCGACGGTGAAGCATTCCAGACGTTTACCAGATGATCGTTGTGAACGTTCGTCGTTGTTGTTGTGGTTCGGTGGCGTTATTCCATCATTGCCAACAACAACAACAGAGTTGTTGGCCAATTTTTGAAAATCATTGCGTCTAGATGGGAAGAAATTATTTTGATGGTCTGCGGGAAATATGCCACCCTCACTCACTCTCTTATGATGGATTGCAGAGATTCATCCTTAACAATGACATAGCCATCGGGTATGTTGGACTTCATTTCACTTTCCAGTTGATTTTCATAGGCTATAATCTGCTGATTGAGCTTCTCATTCAGCTGTTCGGCTTTTTTGCGCAGCAATCTTTCAAAGGCCAGCTGTTCCTCGAGTGTCTTCAGCTGCTCCTTGAGAGCGGCTACCGTAACTTTTGGCCGCTTTATCATGGTGCCGTTTGGGCCGGCCACCAATTCCTGCTGTTGCGCAGCCAACAACTGTTGGTCTTCATCCTCCTTGCCCAATTGATCACGTATGCTGCGCTGCAGGAACTTGCTGATGTCCGCATTGCCACGGACATTGAAATCGATGATGTAGTTGTTGATCTCCAGGCAATCGAGTATTAAGTTGGCTGCCCGATCGGTTAGTCCGCAGTTCTCCATATCGATTACTAGCAAGAATTAAAGTAAGAGTTGGACGAATTCATCGGAGAGGAACGAATCAAAACAAAAATGAAGTCGCAGGACTTTATAAGTACAAGAAGCATGAGGAAACCCACTCTTTCCCGACTTCAGTTGTCTTCTTCGTTCGTCTCACACGAATTTGTCTGCTGGAAATCCCTTTCACATCCCTACCTTTAATCCATACATCCTCCTTCAGCACTTCGAGTATTGGCCTAATGCCATCATCACCGATTTGGGGATTACGTGCCAATGATATAGAACGCAGACCGGGTATTGTTTCGGGATCTACATCGCGATAGCGCAGCGACTTCTGCCAACCCTCTGTGTAGCGACTGATCTTTTGTATCTTCACCATGTCGGCCACGAATTCCGCGCCCTTTGTGGTCAACTCACATTCGGATAAATTTAATTTCTCAACATTTTCCAAATATTTGATGGTATTGCATATGGCCTCGCATCCTTTGTCGCCGACGTTGGAACGCTGGAAGCTAATCTCTTGCAGACTATCGTTGGACGAAAGAGACTGTGGATTATGAAAGTCTCAGATTTGTTAATTTTTCACGGCATCTCAAGCTCATGTCATTCCTGAGATATGACCGCTTAATATTGCCACATCTCGGGAATGGAATGAGCTTGTTTCCAATACATTTATAGTTTCTACCTCTATAAATGTTTTGATCTTAACAGTGCTGGAAAAAATTGTCTGAGAAAGTAGTGTATATTCATTATACATAGGAGGGTATATATCATTTGGGATAGAAAAAACTGTAACACACTGAATGCAATGGAAAAGGGATATAAATTGTACCAAACAAAGTATTGCAGCTAGACATGCATACAGACTCGCATCAACTGTATTTGCCGAAGCGGGACAAAAAGATATAAAAATTGTACCAACTAAAGTATTGCAGCTAAAGGGTGTTTTTTATTGAGGTATAGAACTTCGAATTGAAATAAAACACAAGAAAATCGTTTTAATGTCCATCAATTTGGCTTTATTGGAAGGATAATTTTATGCCATTAATGTTTAAATATGATTTCGGGCATGTGGCCGCCGCGGCTGGCTCGAATATAGCCAATTCTACAGGTCCAATTTTCAACCACTTTTTCGAGCATATGGGGCCGTATGTTGGCAATAACGCCACGAATGTTGGCTTCCAAGTCCCCTAACGTTTCTGGTTTGTTGGCGTAGACGAGAGACTTCACATATCCCCAAAGAAAATAATCCAATGGTGTCAAATCACACGATCTTGGTGGCCAATTGACAGGTCCATTCCGCGAAATTATGCGCTCATCGAATGTTTCCTTCAATAATTCGATTGTGACGTGCGCTGTGTGGCATGTAGCGCCGTCTGGTTGGAACCACAACTCATCCACATTCATGCCATCCAATTCGGGAACAAAATAGTCGGTTATCATGGCTCTATACCGGTCTCCATTAACGGTAACTGACTCTCCAGCATTATTTCAGAAGAAGTATGCCCCAATGACTCCACCAGCCCATAGAGCACACCAAACAGTCAGTTTTTGTGGATGTAATGGCGTCTCAAGGGTCTCATGTGGATTCTCTTCACTCCAAATGCGGCAATTTTGCAATGAGCCTCATCACTGAACAAAATTTTGTGATGAAAATCAGCATCGAGATGAATCTCATTTTCGGCCCATACACCAAAATCACTACGCATTGCATGGTCTCGCGGCTTTAATTCTTGCACAAGTTGGATCTTGTAAGGTCGCAAGCCAAGATCGCAAGAATCGCAAAATCTTCCATAAAGTTGATGGACAAAGCTCCAATTGCTGTGCACGGTGGCGAATCGATTCATTCGGGTCCTCTTCAACACTTTGCTCTACAGCGGCAATTGTTTCTTCGGTGCGCACTGTTCGACGTCTCTGCGGATGCGTATTATCACATAGAGTAAACGTAGTGCGAAAACGATCCATGGTTAACCGAATTAATTGCTCTGATGGACGATTATGTCGACCATAAAATGGACGGAGCTTGCGGTGAACTTCGAAGTGTTACAAAAAGGTATAAAAATGGTACCAACCAAGGTACTACACTGTATACACATTTCAAAAATTGTACTTTAAGGACAAAAAGGGATAAAAATAGTACAAACCAAATTGTTGTAGCTGAAATCGTGAAAAAGGATAATAGTGGCTGTAAAGTCAAAAATTGTGAAAAGTATCTTTAGAAAAAAACCGCGTAACTTTTGATCATATTGAGAATAACAAAATATGTTTATCCTGAACAGAGAAAGTTTAAATATAACCATTGAAACCGCGAATTTTGGATTTTCGCGACTGGCTACATATATGTTACAAGCGACATTGATTCTTAATACACAAACAAAAATTTAGTCGGATCCGTTGGCTAGATCGCGAGAAAAATCATAAAACAAAAATGTCATGAGTGAAAATCATTTTAGCAATATTTGAAGCGAAAATGAAAATTTTCCAAAAATATCCAATTTGTATTTTTTGTTTATCGTGTCCTACAGCACTACAAATATCCACTTTTTGTAAAAATTTAGAAAAGGAATAAAAATGGTACCAATCTGACGGATGAAGCTGGCATCTCTAAATTCGCTGTGTACATCCCAGAAAATGCGTTTTCTACCCAACATTGCCAACATTTCATAAAAAACGTTATCGAGTTTACAATAAGTCTTATTTATATATTTGAGCGTTAATGGCTATGTGCTTATTTCAAAATTCATAGTGCTCAATTTTAAACATGCAAATGTGGCTATGAACCATAAAACCGCGAATAATAACTTTTAAAATTTTAATCGTAGCAATTAGTAATCCTCTTTAGATTAAACTGTAGAAGAATGATTAATAATTACTCTTAAAATTAAGGAGTAAATCAGTTTTTTCGCTCTCCTGAAAAGTTGTGTTTTTGTTCATAGCCACTTATGAATATAAGCCATCGATATATTTTTATACCCTCCGTTTGTAACACCTTGAAATATATATTTGTACTTTTGGAATTAAAATAGAATAGAAATACAACCAACTGTAGCACCCACTATCTACCAATATGTATGCTTTTTGAAAATATAAATATAAGAATATTTATTTTTTGAATTGACTATTATTATTATTATTTCTATTATTAGTATTATTTCGATATGTAAACGTATTGGTAGCCTTGCCTTATAAGCGTGGTTTGAAATAATAAAAATATTATATTTATTTATAAAATTATTTGTTCAATATTTGTATTTGTTTTGGTTTGGCTATGTTAAAAAATATATATTGTCCTGTAAGATTACTACACTCCTACGAAAATCGACAGTCTCTGTGGAATGCAATCCATAGTAAAGGGTATAAAAAGTTCGGCCCGGCCGAACTTAACGCCCTTTTTTACTTGTTTTAATTTGGATGTTGGTTTATTGAACAGTATATGAATAATAAACAAGTCCGTTTATTTGGTACCAAAAATGAAACGTGAGTTTCCTCACATAACATGAAAGCTTGATTTGTTTTATGAATACCCCCAAAACATTTCGGATATATATTTTACCTTCGCTAAAGCGATTTTACACAATCTCTTAAAATCATGTTTTTTTTTTTAAAATGACGGTTGTAGCTTGAAAATTTTGTCTCAGCAGAAATAATGGACTTAACTCGTGAACTTTTTCGTGCGATGAATTGTTAACGACTTTCGACAGGAGTGCATCGATCAACTTAATTCGATATTGGAGAATAAAGCCCCACCTCAAATGAACAAAATTTCTGAAAGTTTTGGTTAAATAGGTATTGACAATACTAATTGCGCTGGTTAACAATTAGTATTGTCCAGGTTCAAAATATAAATAGTAACCCTCATATACTCTCTACAGTATACGCTCTCTTATGTATCTTTGAAAAAAGAATACAATACTACATAACTGGGCCACATTTGAAATTATTGAAGCTCGTAGTTTAGCAAACTTTTGCAATTTTGGATCTTTATCACTGGACGGAATAGCTCACCTATATTAACAAACAAAAAAATATTTGTATATATTTTTTAACATTTTCCGATGTATTTTGGATTTCTAAACTCGAAAACGATATTAAAAATATAGTATATAAAATATACTAAAATCCCAAATTTTCGGCTAAGGTACCTTACAAATTTTACTCTCAGCTTGGAAATATAAGTCCGTTAACATCCGGTTATATGTTAAATTAGAGGTACTCGTGATTGCTACAAATATTGCGAATTACACTTTCACATAGAAAAAGTGGTATAGGATGAAGACTGGGAAAGAAATATTAAAAAACATGTAAGGAAAGTCTAAAGTCGGACGGGGCCGACTATACAATACCCTACACCACTCCCTGCATATATACATCGCTTTGATTACTAAAACCAGGTATTTCATGGGAGCAATTTTATGTAGTTCATATAAATTATACAGTTACTATCAATTCATCATTAGTCAAATTTAATGAATATGGCAAATAATAAAGTAATTGATCCAATTTTCCGGTAGATATTCCGAGTAAAGTTAATATAACATGATATGGAAAAATTGATCAAGATCCAATGATAAATACAGATTATACAGTGGTAATAGGATGAATCGGACGGACATTTGAAGGGGACCTATAACAACACTTGAGGCTTCTGCAAAAACATGCGCCAATATATTTCCCATTCACGGTAGGTATTCCTAGTTGAAACATATAATGATCTGCAAAAATTGATGAAGATACGATGTAAGATGTAGTTGCTAGAGCTGTAATAGATCAGAGTGGGCACCATTTGGGTTATACCAAAGTATGGACATATGGGCATCTCCCAAACAAGTAAAGAAAGGCTAAAGACGGACGGACTTTCTATCTCATTACAATTCAATTCGGTAAAAAAGTGAAATCGGGAAGGATTTTTGCGTCCTGTAAATGTATGTGTTTGACAAAAAATGTTAAATCGGAAAGGACATTTGTAATTATGTGACCCCCTTTCACCATGTATGTTTATTGGTGAAATATAATATGTAAAGTTTGGCCAAAATCGGTTAAACATTCGGGAACAACATTTATATGAGGGCTATATCTAAATCTGAACTGATCTTACCCACATTCACCATAGATTTTTTTAGTTGAATTTTTAGATGTTGTGCCAATTTTAAAGAAAATCGGGTACAGTTGTGGTTTCTAAAGCGGAAAAGGTGAAATCGGAAGCGACATTTGTATGGGGCTATATCTAAATCTGAACCGATCTTACCCAATTTTTGCATAGGGGTTTCTAGTTGGATTATAAGATGTTGTGCCAAATTTAAAGAAAATCGGGTACAATATGTCGTTTCTACAGCGGAAAATGTCAAATCGGGACCGACGTTTGTATGGGGGCTATATCTAAATCTGAACCGATCTAACCCGCTTTCGCCATAGGTATTTCTAGTTTAATTATAAGGTGTTAAGACAAATTTGAAGAAAATTGGGTACTATATGTGCTTTATAGGGCGGAAAAAGTCAAATCGGGAGCGACATTTGTATGGGGGCTATAACTAAACCGATGTCCTCCAAATTCAATAGCGATGGTCCTTGGCCAGAAAAAATAACTTCTGTCAAGTTTCATGACAATCGGACAACAATTGCGACCTGTAGAGTGCGAACAAGCTTATATGGACAGCAGACGGATGGACGGACAGACAGACACCGTTAAATCGACTCAGCTGGTGATTCTAAGCCGATCGGTATACTTTAAGGTGGGTCTAGCTCGAGTATTTCTTGGTGATACAAACATTTGGCGCGAAACTAACTTATAATATCCTAGCTCACGAAGTGATGTAGGGTATAAACATTCTACATTTATCTGTAGGTTTTTATACACTCCACGAGAGTATTAAGTCTTTGAGCATTTGTTTGTAACACCTAAATGGAAGCGAGATAGACCCATTGTTAATTATACAGATCGAGTTAGAATCACTTTTTGAATCGATTTAGCAATGTCCGTCTGTCTGTCTGTCCATCTATTCTTATAATCAAATTACAGGTCGCAATTGTAACCAGAACCAAATGAAACTTTGCACAACGAAGTCTTCGGGATAAGAACGAACGCTATTTAATTTGAAGAAAATCGCATCAGATTTAGATATAGCCCCATACGAATTTCACTCCCGATTTGACTCTTTTCACTCTAGATACCATATATTACAACAGAATTCCTTCAAAATTGGCAAAACATCTTATATTTCCACTAGAAACAGATTTGTATATAGCTCCCATACAAATTTCGCTCCCAATTTGACTTTTTCCGCTCTGGAAACCCCATATTTTAACAGATCTTCTTCAAATCTTCCAAAATATCTTATATTTCAACTTGAAACACTCATGGTGAAAATGGGTCAGATCGGTTCAGATTTATATATAGCTCCCATACAAATTTCGCTCCCGGATTGACTTTCCGCCTCAGAAACCACGTATTTTCACCGAATTTCTTCAAATTGAGCATAACACGTTTACTTGAACTGATTGTGAAGGTGAGTCACTTCATTCCATGTTTGGATATAGCCCCGATACAAATATTATTCTCGATTTGACAAATTGGACCAGGTCATATTAGCTTGTGATTATGAAACATACAAAAATTCTTTCCGCTTTCACTTTTTACCCAATTGAATTGTATTCGGATAGAAAGTGGAGTGTATCATATAGTCGGCCCCGCCCGACTTTAGCCTTTCCTTACTTGTTTACATATAAATACTGTTTTTGCGTTACTTTTATCGACTTTTTATCCCCTCACCCTACAGAGTAGGAGGGTATATATCATTTGGGACAGAGAAAAGGTGTAACGCATTGAAGGAGTGACTTAATAAAATTATAATTACTTTAAGTGTACAAAATATGACGGATATTGCAACACCCCTTCTAGTACCTCCCACACAAATCACCCTAACCTACGTAAACCTATGAAATTTGACCTTTGGCAATACTTTTATGGACGTTTCATACTCTTGGAATATGGGCAATATAGCCACACCCCCTCTGGTACCTCTCACACAAAACCGATGGGTGATTCCACGTAAAGTGACCCTTTTTCCCACAAAATTTCAAAATTAGTTTATAATTTATAACAACACCAATAAACATTCATAATTTTTATAGTTCTTATAATTCGTACTTTTGATTATATTTCAAAAAATAATGATGTCTGATCGTTTCCTTTTCCGGATATAGACTGGTGCCGTAACAGAATTTCTGTCAAAATGTCACACCTTTACAAATTAAATATCCTATATTTCCTATATTCATAAAGAGAACGTATATTTTAGAATAAAGTGTGTGAACTACTGTACTACTTAGACAAAATTAATAAAGTCATTTAATGGACGAACATTACAGAATTCAAGAAAATAAGTAAAATTTCAAGATTTTCTTCAAAGCTAAGGTCACACCTGTGACGCTCTAGTTTGTTGTATAGCTCCAATATTTAAAACGCTAAGACATATTTATATTTGCAATAATATTCCGATTAATGTGACGTTTTGAATTGGTAATATAGTAAAAATCTCCATCAATGAATATGGGTGATATTTAAACATATTTAAGCAAAAGTGTCACACCCGTTCCAATGGAACCACCCCGATACAACTTCCATACAGATAGACAAAATCAGTTGAAATTTGATATTTGAAAATGTTTTATAATCACATTAAACCTAAACAAGTAAAAAAGGAGTTAAGATCGGCCGGGCTGAACTTTATATACCCTCCACCATGGATTGCATTCCACAGAGGCTGTCGATTTTCGTAGAAGTGCACTAATATTACAGGAAAAAATATATTTTTTTAATATAGCCAAACCAAACCAAAACAAATACAAATATTGAAAAAATAATTTTATAGATAAATATAATATTTTTATTATTTCAAACCACGCTGATAAGGCAAGGTTACCAATACGTTTACATATCGAAATAATACTTCAAGTCAATTCAAAATATAAATATTCTTATATTTACATCTTCAAAAATCTTAAGCTTGGTTGTATTTCCACTCTATTTTAATTCAAAAAGTACAATCCATTATTTCACGTACATAGTGCAAAATAACCGATCTTCATGATTCAACCATTTTTTGCCGTAAAAGTAAGAAGTACTAATTTGGAAAAATCTCTTTATGTCGCGTGTCTATGCAGTCAGCCGAATTCTATGATTCTAGCTGTGGCCATTTGGTCGGTACCAGTTTTATCCCCTTTTTCCTATTTTACCCCCTCAAGAGTACGATTATCTAAAATCTCTTTATTTTACGTGTCTACGCAATTAGAGGGATGTACACACTGAATTACATCATTCTAGCTGTAGTCGATTAGTTGGTACTACTTTTATCCCTCTGTACCCATTGTATCCTTTGAAAGTACGAATTTGGAAAAAACTTTTATTTTTTGTGTCTACGCAGTCAGAGGAACGTATACTCCGAATTTCATGACTCTAGCTGCGGTCATTTGGTTGGTATTATTTTAATCCCCTTTTTCCATGTTAACCCAAAAAAGTACGAGTTTCGAAAAATCCATTTATTTTGCGTGTCTACGCAATCAGAGGAATGTATATACCGAATTTCATTAATTTAGGTGCAGTCGTTTGGTTGGCCCCATTTTTATCCCTCTATTACCATTTTACTCCTTAAAAGTACGAAATTGGAAAAAATACTTTTTTATTGTGTATCTACTCAATTAGAGGAATGTACACATCGAATTTCGTGTTTCTAGTTGTTGTCGTTTAATACGTACCATTTTTATCTTTTTCACCCCCTACAAATAAAAATCATTTTAAGGTGCACGTTTTGTTATCGGGGAAATGCGCATACCCAATATCAAGTAAGTACAAGCAGACATATTGAAAAAATATGCTTAAATACTCTAAAATGTTAGGGGTTATTATGGGTATTTTTAGTCCTTGTGAGGGAAAATTTTTTCCCTTTGGGCCGATTTCGCCCAGTTTCAATTCCAACCGATCTACGACTATAAGACGCATTCATGGAAAATTTGGATGTACTAGCTCCTTTCGTTTAGATGCGAGCGTGCTTTCAAGAGACGGACGGACTGACATAGCTATATCATCTTAGATTTTTATGACGATCAAGAATATATATACTTTATAGGGTCTCAAGTCGATATTTCAGGGTGTTACAAACGGAATGACAAAGTTAGTATACCCCCATTTTGGTGGTGGAGGGTATACATATATTTATGCATTTGCCACGCCCCTTCTAGTATCTCCCACATAATTGTCTCTATCCTAAGTAAAATTAAATGCTTTATAACTACCATACCGGTGCCTAAAATCCTATTTAGTCATGTTTTTACATTTATTTTCATTTATTTACACACACATAATCCGGCGCTAATTAAAATTTAAGTCCTTCAGACTCATGTTCTCTGAGAGTGAGGGTAGATAGATAGAATTTTTTTATGATAAAGAGAAAAAAATAATGTTTTCCCAAATTTCTGGAGGCTGTTCCTAAAATATTTTAACTATTCATAAAATTTTTGTGTGTTGATTTTATGAATCAGCATTCCTCAATGCACACAAAAACTATTTTTTTTTTGGCTTGAACACACAATTTTGTTGCATAGTGTTACTAGCTCACTTATACATTACCTTTGCTATCGACTCCACATATTTGTCATTCAATGGCAGACCTTCAAGATGTAGAACTCGCAAATTCTTATTGAATTGAATGCAATTTGAAATGGCTTCCACAACACCGGAAAAGATGAATTTGGTAAAAAGTACCGGCTTTTGGCGAAACATCTTCGCTTTCTTTTCCGTGTCCAAATGTTCCAAAACTAAAAAGAAGATAAATGAACACACAAGAGAGATAGAGAATGAACAACATTTCGCAAATAACGATCTTATTATATCTCACTAGAGTGTATTGAAGAAGAGCGATTTGCGGGAATGCCGAACTGTTAATTTTTCACGAGGGAACTTTTGATTTTAAATTCACCATGAACAAAATAATCTTGTTGATTTGTTAATAATAAAAGTATATCGAAGATTTTTTATCAAAATGCATCGTTTAAATTACTCATTGGCCACAAATACACAAGAATTTGAAACAACAATTGTCTCTCAAAAGTTACCTTCGGAAATATTAGAGTTTGATAATCTCAAAATCATTATCTAATAAAATATTTGGAAATTCTATTTGAAATTCCAAATTTTCGTTTTTTACCCACCCATTGCGAATGTCTTGCGCATGCGTACGGCCAGTGTTTGCAGCACTTGGTCATAGTACAAGGCCTCTACAATCAGCAACCAATCATTTACGTTTAATTTGTCGCCAAAGAATTCCAAGGTGGTGGTGCAGTTGTTCTTCGTTTTAATGTCCGGCAGAGGTGTGAGATTTTTCGACCGACACAATTCCAAATAACGAAAATGGAAAGATCGACAACGATTCAATTTCTTTGTGGTTGTGACACTTGTCACATCACGCAGTTCCAGATTATTGATGGACTTGTGCATATTTTTACTTCATGGGCGAGGGGAGAGAGAAAAAGGTACAATGGCATGTGTGAGAGAGAAGTGTTCAATGAATCTTCTTTCCACTTTGCACTTGATTGTCTTACTTGTTTCGTTTTGCGGTTTTTATTGATATTAAATTACACTTCCTGATTGTCGTTTTTCCGTCCGGGGGTTCAAGTGAATCGCGTGTGTGTGTTTGTTGGGGACAGTTTTGCTTATTTTGTTTTTATTGAATATTGAACGAATATAGAGAGAGTAGAAAATTCAAATGATTGTTAACAATTTTGATAGGTTTTTGTTCGAGTTAAAATGATTGGAAATGTTTGGATAGCTCGGATGGGAATTTTACAATTCACACGTTTTTTGGTTTCGCCGGTTTTGATGTTTCTTTCGTGGAAACGATGCAATCTGCTGAACGTTTTAATGGTTAAACATTATCCAACGTGTCTTGGCCACCACATTCGTTTTTATTACCCGGTGGAAATGGAAACACGTTTAAAAAGAAGTGTTTTGTTTGTGTGTAAAATCAGGTCTTTCAACTTAGTGTACTTAGTAGGGCTAATTTGGAGCACCGTCATTTGCTCCACCAAAAATATTGTCACAGAGTCCATTAGCTTCAATTCCAGGTATCTATATAGCTAATAATTGGGACAATTATTGACTTACCATCGAGCTCACTAGAGGAAAACAAGTAAGAAGGCGTTAAGTTCGGCCGGGCCGAATATTATATACCCTCCACCACGGAGTGCATTCCACGGTATTACCAGCAGATATTACGAAAATTGTGATATTTTTATGCACATTACTATATTTGTTTACTATTTCAAACCATAATGTATACTTATGCGCACTGTTTAAAATCGACAATTAGTCGCTATTAGAAAGAAGCATTTTCAGATACAGACAAAGTGATAAGAAAAGTATAAATTTTAAAGATATCCCCATTCGCCCCATTCTCCGCCCAAATGTACAAATTTCGAAAAAACCCTTTTTCGAGTATTCAGAGTCAGAATGTATACACCGAATTTCATGATTTCAACTTCAGCGGTTTGGTAGGTCCCATTTTTATCCTTCTTTTTAATTATATCCCTTAAAAGTACGAATTTCGAAAAATCCCTCTATTTTACGTGTCTAAGCATTTAGAGGGATGTACATACCGAATTTCATGATTCTTGCTGTTGTCGTATCATTGGTGCCATATTTTGTCCCATTTCGCCCGCTAAAACTTTTATTTTTTTGTGGTGCTTCCAAGCTACAAGAGGAATGTCCGCAACAAATTTTAATTGTATGAAAATAAGAAATTTAATTAACAAGCCAAGGCTACCAATATTTGTATACTATATATAATGGATATAATACTTCAATACATAAAGTAAATATAAGGGAGCAATCATAATAGAGAGTGTATTTTCAGCTACAGTCGTTTGGTTGGTTGTATTTCCATCCTATTTTAATTTCAAAAGAATAAATTTTGAAAATACCTTATCTCTCACTATCTAAAATATCCTTATTTTACGTATCTACACAATTAGAGGGATGTACACACTGAACTTCATCATTCTAGCTGTATTCGTTTAGTTGGTACTATTTTTGTCCCTCTGCTCCCATTGTATCCTTTGAAAGTACGAATTTGGAAAAAACGTTTTATTTTTCGTGTCTACGTAGTCAGAGGAATGTCTACTGCGAATTTCATGATTCTAGCTGCTGTCATTTGGTAGGTACTATTTTTATCCCCTTTTTCCAATTGAACCCCAAAAAATACGAATTTTGGAAAGTTCTTTTATTTTACGTGTCTACGCAATCAGAGGAATGTATATATCAAATTTCATTATTCTAGGTGCAGCCGTTAGGTTGGTACTATTTTTATCCCTCTATCCCCATTTAACCCCTTAAAAGTACGAATTTAGAAAAAATACTTTTATATTATATATCTACTCTATTAGAGGAATGTACACGCCAAATTTCGTATTTCTATCTGTTGTCGTTTGATGGGTACCATTTTTATCGCTTTTTGTCCCATTTCGCCCCCTACAAATAAAAATCACTCTATGGTGCCCTTTAATGCTATAAAGGGAATGCGAATTGCAAATAACAACTAAATACAAGCTAATATGTTCAAAAAACATGCTGAAATACTCTAAATATTAGGGGTATTTTCAGTCCTTGTGAGGGAAAAATGTTTCAATCTGGGCCGATTTCGTCCACTTTCAATCCCAACCGATCTACAACCATAAGACACATTTAGGAAAAGTTTGAACCTCCTAGCTCATTTCGTTCGGCCGCTATCGTGCTTTCAACAGACAGACAGACGGACAGACGGACATGGCTATATCGTCTTAGAATTTTACCACGACCCAGAATATATATACTTTATGGGGTCTCCGATGAATATTTCAAGGTGTTACAAACGGAATGACAAGGTGAATATACCCCCATCCTGGAGGTGGAGGGTATAAAAAGCGACAAAGGTAACACTATGCAACAAAAAATTTGGCGAAGAGTCATGTATAACATTTTCTGATGTATTTTGGCTTTCTAAACTCGAAAACGATATTAAATTTTTTATGGTAATTTTTTTAAATTTTTTACTAAAATTCCAACTTTCGGCGAAGATACCTTTAATATTTGTACTCTATTCTAGAAATATAAATCCGATAATATCCGGTTATATGTTAAATTAAAGGTTCTCATTATGGGCTACAAATGTTGCGAATTACACTTTCACATAGAACCAGTGGTTTAGGAACAACCTTCAAAAAAACTGAGCAAAAAATATTTTTTTTTTCAAAAAAAGAATTTTTTGGCACGAATATAAATAATGAAAAATAGAAAAAAGTAGGAAAAAAGTATTTTGTTTTTTTTTTTTAATAGCTAACATTCAAAGAACAATGTTTATATGTAAAACTTCTATGGATATATGTAGAAGTTATGATTCTCTTTGTAGACGCATAATATGTTTTTAAATCCTAGTTTTTTTAATTTTGTTTAAATAGCGCGAAAACTCCCTTTACAAATTAGATAGAAGAATATATTGCTTTAGTTTGTAATAGCTGGCACATTCAAGAGCAAAATAGGTCTACAAATAATAAAAGTAACAACCCTTATGAAGAAATCGGGGAATTTCAAAAAGTCGTGTGTCACTTTTTACGAAGTTTTTGCTTAAATTGATTTAGTCACACATGAAGACGACATGTACTTTTACAAGAAGGACGGACCTTAACTTCTACTTTTCATTAACTAGGCCTTGTTTTCTTAGTTAAGATGCCAGCTATTACAAACCAAAAATAAAATATTCTGTTATATAATTTGTAATGGGACTTTTCGCGCTATTTAACAAATAAATAAAATAATATATGATTTAAACAACTTTTGCGTCTACAAAGACCATCATAACTTCTATACTTATCAATAGATTTTTTACATATGAACATTGTTTTTTGCGTTAAGATGTTAACTTATAAAAAATAAAACAAAATACTTTTATCCAATATTTTTATTTTTTATGATTATTTTACGGAAAATATAGATTTTTTCGAAAAATTTCCAAATTTTTGTAGATATCATAATTACCTTTAATTAAACATAAAGGGTGATTTTTTAAGAGCTTGATAACTTTATTTTAAAAAAAAAACGCATAAAATTTGCAAAATCTCATCGGTTCTTTATTTGAAACGTTAGATTGGTCCATGACATTTACTTTTTGAAGATAATTTCATTTAAATGTTGACCGCGGCTGCGTCTTAGGTGGTCCATTCGGAAAGTCCAATTTTGGGCAACTTTTTCGAGCATTTCGGCCGGAATAGCCCGAATTTCTTCGGAAATGTTGTCTTCCAAAGCTGGAATAGTTGCTGGCTTATTTCTGTAGACTTTAGACTTGACGTAGCCCCACAAAAAATAGTCTAAAGGCGTCAAATCGCATGATCTTGGTGGCCAACTTACCGGTCCATTTCTTGAGATGAATTGTTCTCCGAAGTTTTCCCTCAAAATGGCCATAGAATCGCGAGCTGTGTGGCATGTAGCGCCATCTTGTTGAAACCACATGTCAACCAAGTTCAGTTCTTCCATTTTGGGCAAAAAAAAGTTGGATATCATCTCACGGTAGCGCTCACCATTCACAGTTACGTTACGATTCGCATCATCTTTGAAGAAGTACGGTCCAATGATGCCACCAGCCCATAAACCGCACCAAACTGTGACTTTTTCTGGATGCATTGGTAGCTCTTGCAATGCTTCTGGCTGATATTCACTCCAAAATCGACAATTCTGCCTATTTACGTACCCATTGAGCCAAAAATGAGCTTCGTCGCTGAACACAATTTCTTTCTTTCTGAACTTTCTTAACAGAGCACGCATTTTGATAATAAAATTCAATGATTTGCAAGCGTTGCTCGTTAGTAAGTCTATTCATGATGAAATGTCAAAGCATACTGAGCATCTTTCTCTTTGACACCATGTCTGAAATCCCACGTGATCTGTCAAATACTAATCCATGAAAATCCTAACCTCAAAAAAATCACTCTTTATAAGTGGATGCAATCAGACCAATATATCCAAAATGAGAGTACAACTATTAAAGGTACCTAGGACGAAAATTTTAATGAAAGAAAGAGAAATATCCACAAAAAATTGTTGATTTCCTTTTGCAATCCTCAATGTACACAAGGAAGAATTTTTTTTCAGCTTGGACACAATTTTGTTCTTTATGGTGGCATAGTATGTAGAATAAATAATTTTTCCTAAAGTTTATGAATTTACGTCGAAGAATACAATCGAATTACATTTTTATATGGTAGGCCATTTAAAATTTTAGATTTGAACTACCTATTACTTTGAATAACAGGTAGGTAGAATAACATTCAGTTTTATTTTCAGGTTTATGTTTGACATTTGTAAAATGGGACGCTATACGCTCGAACTAAGTTCGGAAATATTAAAAACTTACTTTAACGCAAACTGTAAGAAATTTACGTGGAAAATTTTCGTGTTTTCTGATGAAGCTCATTTTCATCTCGGTGGCAAAATTGCTGCATATGGGGTTCAGAGAACCTACACGTGACTATTGACAAGCCAATGCAACCACAACGTTTGTTTGGTGTGGATTTTGACCTGTACTGACAAATTTCGTTGATCAGATGAGGCACTGCGGAGTCGCCAGTCGTAGTAGTCACATGAATGAAATTTCGCAAAACTTCAAATTTGAAAAAATAATCAATACTTTTTATAGCTGATTCTAATTTTAAATGTTACGACGAATTTTCGTCAAATAGAAATAGAAAAATTAGAAAGAAATGTGAAAAATTTTAGAATGATTTATTTTCCATAAAGGGGCGAATGAGTAATATTATTATTTAATAAAATAATGTATACGCCACCGATATGTTTAGAAGAGTGTTGAACAATAGGATGAGCTTTCCGACGCAAGCAAAAATTGCAATCAGCTCTAGCAAAATTGAATAGACAACAAAACAAGTAAGTAGCTTCCGTCGGCTAAACCGACTTATATATACCCCCACTCTCTAAATTTTACGTAGGGCAGGCTAATTTGTGTGGAAGGTGCTGGGAGGTTCGTGTCACCTGATCCCAGCTTCCACATTTATAAAACAATTGTAAAAGCATGATCATATATCAAATAATAGTGGTTCCCATGCACCAGTATCGAAGTTATGAAAGATTTAATATTACCTAGGATAGAGAAAATTGTGTGGGAGGTATAAGAAGGGGCGTGGCTAAAGCGTAAATATTTTTTTGGTTTAAAGTGATTATAAACAACTTTTTAAATATCAAATTGCAAATGATTTTGACTACCCGTATGGATGTTATATCGGTTTTAATGTAACCAAAGATTATGTCACTTTGTGTGGGAGGTACCCGCAGGGTCTGGCAATTTCGCCCATATTCCACTCGAATGTAACGACTAAAAAAGCATTGCTTAATATCAATTTTAACAGTATTCCGACCATCAGTATAGAAGTTATAACAGCATTAGTGTTGCGTATCGTGATTTTTGCGTGATTTAAAAAGTCGTGAAACGGATTTGGTGCAAACATACTCAGGGTCTTAAGTCACTCATTCAATGCATTACATTTTTTTGTCCTAAGTGATATATACCCTCCTACTATGTAGAGTGAGGGTATAACAACAATGTTTATATGTAAAAAATCTATGGATATATGTAGAAGTTATGATTCATACTATGAATAAACTTGAACTTGAAGTGCGCTGAAAGCCGTGGTACTAACCGTCAATCTTGTTACTGCTGATAATACATATTTTTTCCCCAAATTTGATGAATTCACGTCGAAGAATACAATCGAATGATAAATAGTTCCATATATGGGCGAATGAGTAATATTATTCATTAATAAAATAACGTATACAATACGATTATAAGAGAGCTGAGCAATAGGATGAGTTTTCCAACACTTTACCAAAATTCGAAAAAAAAACAACAAAAATATCATAAAAATCTGATTGATCTGATGGGGATATACTGACTTTGTCATTCGGTTTAAAACACCTTGAAATATCGACCTGAGACACTATAAAGTATATATGGGGCATTCCACGACAAATCGGACTTTTAAAAAAATATTTTTGATTTCCTCCATTTTTTATATTTTGTAGTATCCATTAAAAACGACTCCTGGTAATCTTTTAGTTTTATTCTTAAAAAGTTATAACTTTTTTAAAAAATTTGAAAAAAAATATTCACAATGTTTTTCTACACAAATTTTATTTTTTAAATTAAAACTTAATTTTTTTAAATTGTTTGTACCTTCGATTTTCTAAAAAAAATATTTAAACATGTATTTATTCAGTAAATTTTGAGCCTTGGTTGAAAGTGGGCCTATAATAAAGAGTGATTTTTTTGAGGTTAGGATTTTCATGCATTAGTATTTGACAGATCACGTGGGATTTCAGACATGGTGTCAAAGAGAAAGATGCTCAGTATGCTTTGACATTTCATCATGAATAGACTTACTAACGAGCAACGCTTGCAAATCATTGAATTTTATTATCAAAATGCGTGCTCTGTTAAGAAAGTTCAGAAAGAAAGAAATTGTGTTCAGCGACGAAGCTCATTTTTGGCTCAATGGGTACGTAAATAGGCAGAATTGTCGATTTTGGAGTGAATATCAGCCAGAAGCATTGCAAGAGCTACCAATGCATCCAGAAAAAGTCACAGTTTGGTGCGGTTTATGGGCTGGTGGCATCATTGGACCGTACTTCTTCAAAGATGATGCGAATCGTAACGTAACTGTGAATGGCGATCGCTATCGTTCGATGCTAACAAACTTTTTGTTGCCAAAAATGGAAGAACTGAACTTGGTTGACATGTGGTTTCAACAAGATGGCGCTACATGCCACACAGCTCGCGATTCTATGGCCATTTTGAGGGAAAACTTCGGAGAACAATTCATCTCAAGAAATGGACCGGTAAGTTGGCCACCAAGATCATGCGATTTGACGCCTTTAGACTATTTTTTGTGGGGCTACGTCAAGTCTAAAGTCTACAGAAATAAGCCAGCAACTATTCCAGCTTTGGAAGACAACATTTCCGAAGAAATTCGGGCTATTCCGGCCGAAATGCTCGAAAAAGTTGCCCAAAATTGGACTTTCCGAATGGACCACCTAAGACGCAGCCGCGGTCAACATTTAAATGAAATTATCTTCAAAAAGTAAATGTCATGGACCAATCTAACGTTTCAAATAAAGAACCGATGAGATTTTGCAAATTTTATGCGTTTTTTTTAAAAAAAAAGTTATCAAGCTCTTAAAAAATCACCCTTTAATTACTATGTTTTAATTTTTTGAAAATTGTATGTATCATTCAAATTTTGCAATACTTTAGTTGGTACCATTTTTATCCATTTTTGTCCCGCTCGCCCCTTAAAAGCACAAATTTCGAAAAATCCATTCATGTTGCAAGTCTATGTTGTCAGAGAAATGTAAATATCGATTTTAATTTGATACCATTTTTAACCCTTTTTGTCTCTTTCCTCCCTTAAAAGTACAAATTTCAAAAAATCTCTTTTTGTAGCTCGTCTGCAAGGTAAGTGCAAGGCATACACCGAATTTTATGTTTCTAGCTACTGCCATTTAGTGTGGAATTTGTTGGCCCATTTAAACCCCTAGAAGTACGAACTTTGACCATGTGTTCATATAAAAAGAAAATGGTTGTTTGTAAGGCGTTATAGTCATGGTGCTTCTTTTCATGGTTGTGTAACTAGGCTAGGACAAAATGGACAATAATCTGTGATCACTATATTCGGGTTAAAAATTCGGATCAAAAATATAAAATTCAATTTCAAAACTTAAAACCGTCAGTGCTCCTTAAATATAGCCCCTAGGACAAAATGGACAATAATCTGTGATCACAATATTCGGGTTAAAATATAAAATTAATTTTCAAAACTTAAAACCGTCAGTGCTCCTTAAATGTAGCCCCTAGGACAAAATGGACAATAATCTGTGATCACTATATTCGGGTTAAAAATATAAAATTAATTTTTAAAAGTTAAAACCGTTATAGCTCCTTAAATATAGCCCCTAGCACAAAATGGACAATAATCTGTGATCACAATATTCGGGTTAAAATATAAAATTAATTTTCAAAACTTAAAACCGTCATTGCTTCTTAAATATAGCCCCTAGGACAAAATTGACAATAATCTGTGATCACAATATTCGGGTTAAAATATAAAATTAATTTTCAAAACTTAAAACCGTCATAGCTCCTTAAATATAGTCCCCAGGACAAAATGGACAATAATCTGTGATCACTATATTCGGGTTAAAAATGTAAAATTCAATTTCAAAACTTAATACCGTCATAGCTGCTTAAATATAGCCTCTAGCACAAAATGGACAATAATCTATGATCACTATATTCGGGTTAAAAATATAAAATTCATTTTCAAAACTTAATACCGTCATAGCTCCTTAAATATAGTCCCCAGGACAAAATGGACAACAATCTGTGATCACTTTATTCGGGTTAAAAATATAAAGTTAATTACCAAAACTTAAAACCGACAAATTTAAAAAAATTAAAATTGGAAATTGTTAAATTTGTATATATTTTCTTAATGGCAACACTTCAAGCTATCAAGAAAATGTATTGAAGGAAACGAGGTGGCAACACCTCAAGCATGGGAGACATTTAAAGTTTGCCGTTAAAACAAGTGGGATTAATTCGGTTCTAAAGGAGTTATACAAAATACTTAAAATTAAGGCGTAAAAAGAAAATGATGAAGTGATTATTGAAATTGAAATTGAAGGCCGGCGTAAGTAGTTGAAAAATTATATCTAACATTTTGTGATTACTGCCAGTTTTCCTAAGTGTTGTAATTTTGTGATTTGTAGTGAGCATAACATATAAATGTCTTGGACCAAAAGTTATATGTAGGACTCAACTTGACTCAAAGTGTAAATGTGAAAGTGTTCGTCTGAGGTTGTAGTTTATGGTGGAATAAATATCTCGTCAGCATTTTTCGGCAAACTCCAAAAGTTGTAATTTTATTTTAGCACAGTTTTTGACTAGCCATAGACATATATATGATTATATCTCTGAATTAGTTTTGTGTACGAGACCAATCAATATTTTGTTTAGAAGGTAGTGAAAGTACCTTTAAAATGGTATACAACATCATTCACCTTTTTGTACACATGTATACATTTTACTTTATTTCTTGAAATAATTATTTAAATTGCAGTTTAAAGTATACTATTTGAATGCTATATTTTGCTTTTGTAATAATGTTTAGAAAAGCACATATCGTCAAAATAAACCACTCTTCATTCTTTTAAGCTTTCATAAAATTTTGTTTTTAGGTCACCCTGTACCAATACAGGGTGGTAATTATGTTGGTTATATATTGAGTTTATATGGGAGGTGGTAGTGGGCGTGGTCCGATCGGCCCAATTTTATTTTTATTTTTTGCGTATGATATGTCTAGCAAATGTGCAAAATTACAAGACTGTCTGTTTATTTTCCGACTTTATGCCATAAAAATGGATTTGGGACCAGTGTGCACTGGCTGACTGGTGTACACGATAAGTCTCGAAAGGAGTTAAGGAATCAATTCAAACTTTGTACATGGTAATATTTTTCCCAAACTGAGTTTAAGTTCGAAGATGGGCGATATTGCCACGCCCCTTCTGGTTAAATTAAAACTAATGTAACTTCCCTACTGATCTTCGGAATGAGCTCTATTTTAGTATTTGATAATGTTTTTAATATGGCGGGTTTTGCCACGCCCCTTCCAGTAGCTCCCACATAAATCAACCTAAACTACGTAAAATTTAAGCTGTCATAACTTCTATACGGATAACACTGTGCAACATTTTTGAAGTCATTTCAAAATAACCATATACGGACACCGCTACATGATAAAAGACCAAAAAAAAAGACCCGTGTTTTTTTTTCCCCCAAAGTCATGCACTTTTTTTTTATGGGCCCCCAGAGATTTGAGGCCTCGGTGTAATTTTTGGAAAAAAGTGATCATATTCTCAGGCTCATATCTTGCAAACCGTTCGGAATTTTGATTTACTCTCTGAGGCAAAGTTCTAGCTCTTGTCATAAAGAACAAAAATTGTGAACATATAAAATCAAAAAAACTTCACCTTCAAGGTCAAAATCGCAAAAAAACTTAAAAAAAATCGATTTTTTTTAACCTTTTTTCCCCTGTTCAGGTCCATAGGTAGCAAACCGCTGAAAATTCAGGGAAACAATCAACTACAAAAATGTACCTAAGATCTCAATAAACAACTTTCTAGAACATATGAACTTCCTAGGAATTATTCTTAACACCGTTTAGGTAGCGCTTAGGTAGCTGCAAAAGTGAAAAATTGTTTATTCCAGTATTTCCTACCCACACGACATCATCGATGCCATTCAACAAACAACAACAAAGTCGTCGGTCCAAAAATTTGCACTAACAAAACACATGACAATGAATGTACCTAAGATCTCAATAAACAACTTTCTAGAACATATGAACTTCCTAGGAATTATTCTTAACACCGTTTAGGTAGCGCTTAGGTAGCCGCAAAAGTGAAAAATTTTCCAAAAATTAGATTTTTTTCCTTTTTTGGCCTGTTCAGGTCCATAGGTAGCAAACCGCTGAAAATTCAGGGAAACAATCAACTACAAAAATGTACCTAAGATCTCAATAAACAACTTTCTAGAACATATGAACTGAAGGACTATGAACTATGGACCTGAACAGGGGAAAAAAGGTTAAAAAAAATCAAATTTTTTAAGTTTTTTGCGATTTTGACCTTGAATTCACAATTTTTGTTCTTTATGGCAAGAGCTAGAACTTTGCCTCAGAGAGTAAATCAAAATTCCGAACGGTTTGCAAGATATGAGCCTGAGAATATGATCACTTTTTTCCAAAAATTACACCGAGGCCTCAAATCTCTGGGGGCTCATAAAAAAAAGTGCATGACTTTGGGGAAAAAAAACACGGGTCTTTTTTTTTTTGGTCTTTTATCATGTAGCGGTGTCCGTATATGGTTATTTTTTTCCGTGTTGCACTGTGTAATGTGAAATTTGATATTTTGCAATAGTGGTTACATTCACATGGAATATGGGCGGTATTGCCACACCCCTTCTGGTACCTCCCACACAAAGTGGCATAAACTTTGGTTACAATAAAACCGCCATAACATCCATACGGGTAGTCAAAATCATTTGCAATTTGATATTTAAAAATGTTTTTATAATCACTTCAAACCAAAAAAAATATTTACGCTTTAGCCATGCCCCTTCTTGTACCTCCCACACAATTGTCTCTATCCTAGATACAATTAAATGCTTTACAATTATTAACAAATGTGGAAGCTGGGTCCAGTTGGCGAAAACTTCTAGTAGCTCCCATACTACGCAAAATTTAAGTCTTTCCATACACATGTTCTCTGAGAGTGAGGGGTATATGTAAGTCGGTTTGACGCTTTCTTACTTGTTCGTATTTGGTGTTAGTATTTTATAAAAATAAATAGCGACAGTTAATTTTTGTAAAAAGAGTTTGAAATTGTTGTCTCTGAAAATCCATCTCCTGCATTAATTTATTTTACAAACATGGAATCAGTGACGTCATTTCGTCCGATATTCATCATATAGGCATCATTCGAACGGTATTGATTCCTTCTATTTATTTTACATAAAACTTCTTATAAAATGTTTCCAAGAAATATGAGTTTTTAGCTGCCACCTTGAAAAATCAATATAAACGTCCAAATTTTGATTTTAAATAAAAGTAAAATTTTTATTATTTTGTTTTAACTTTGTTTTTATTTTTAAACATTATTTTACGCGCAGAAAAAAATTTACAGATTTTCACCTTCTTCAGATTTTGAAAATTGAAAAAAAAACGCAACTTTTTTCGATTTTGTCGATGTTAATATATCAAAATAGTCCTTTGCTCTTTTTCTAATTTCAAATATTTACAGACCATGAAAATGTTGAAATTGAGAACAAAATTTATTGAATTTTGGCCGAAAAGACAAATGTATTTCCGAGTTATTGACGATTTATTGCTCCACGAAGTTGGGTGAATGAATAGCTTTGATAGAATAACTACAAAACTACTTTAAATTGGCATGTGATTTTTTACAGGACGTTTTTAGATTTAAACTTTTACCTTGTTTTTTGGGACGCTTTTGCATCATAAAGTTCACTTTACAAAAAAGTAGACTTGAGATCATTTTGCAGCACACCGACGATATCCAAAGTTCAATGGAAAAAGTTATTTATAACTTGAAGAATGCAAATTTTAACGGAAAAAATGTTCATAACTTGAGGAATTTTCAAGAGGGTAGGCACTATCGAATTTTATAAAAGCTTTTGCATTATTGGGTATTTTTTACATGTGATCATTATTTCCAATGTCATTGAACTTTTGCGCTGTATTTGAGACAGCAGCTTTTAAATGGGATTATACGAAATGTGCCTGGACTTGGCTTGTTCGCGGCTCAATTCACACGCAATAAAATGTAATACGCACGGACGGGTATGGGAGCTTTTCAAACTGTTCCCTCTTGGTAATGTTACCTAATACGAATACGAATACATGCCCCAAAATGTTGGCTTTATTATTTTTTGTTGAACATACAATGACCTCAGGTTGAGAACTCGGTTGTTTGGTGTTCATCGCTCATCCGTAGACCACCATCGTGACATAGAACATGAACGTTGTACGTTCTTTGTACAACACGTGAAATTTACAGTGAAATATTTTAATTTATGCCAAAAACAATAAACGTTCTGTGTCTGTGGCTGTGTCTGTGTCTGCCTGTTTATTTAGGCCCTCATATGGAACGACAGTTACGGCGGGGTTACCAAAACATGAACTTTGTCATGACATTATGGCGCATTAACACCATTCCGCCATGAGGTGGATATGTAGTGGCTGTTGTGAAATGAAAGAAGGCAACAACTATCACAAACAAGAACGTCGGAGACCTCCAGATGTGTGACCGCATAAGCAACAACGGAACGGATAAAGATTCTTAGCGGAATATGAAAATTCAAAGAAAAGCGAGGAAATGAAAGCATACAACTGGAACTATTGGTTTTTAGGTCTTACAAAATACAGCAAGTAACGGATATAAGAACATCTCTTATAGGAAAAAATCGGTTTGCACATAGTTTATCCAAAACATTTTCTCAGTACTAAAATTCATTCATATAAACAAAAGCTCTATCAAGAAGAAAACTAATAAAAGAACTAATTGTCAATTGAAAATAGAAATGGTACCGCCACAATGACCAAACGGCTGGGCCTAGAGTCTTGAAATTTGGTGTGAAGAACTGAAGCTAGAATCATGAAAAGCAAAAATGGTACCACGTTTATCCCCTTTCGTCCCGCATCCTCCTTTTGAAATAACCATTTACGAACACAATTTTTATAACTTTTTGTTCCGCGCCCACCATAAATATACAAATTTCGAAAAATTAAATTTTACTGCACTTTTACTTAGTCAGTAGAATTTACATACCAAATTTCACGATTCCAGCAGCTAATACTTTAGTAGGTACGATTTCTATCCATTTTTATCCCGCTCGCCCCCTACAAGCACAATTTGCAAGTCTATGTTGTCAGAGAAATGTAAATATCGATTTTCACGAATATAGCTGCAGTACTTAAATTGGTACCATTTTTAACCCTTTTTGTCTCCTTCCTCCCTTAAAAGTAAAAAATTTCGAAAAATTCCTTTTTATACCCTCCACCTCCAGGATGGGGGTAAATTCACTTTGTCATTCCGTTTCTAACACCTTGAAATATTCATCGGAGACCCCATAAAGTATATATATTCTGGGTCGTGGTAAAATTCTAAGACGATCTAGCCATGTCCGTCCGTCCGTCCGTCTGTTGAAAGCACGCTAGCATCTAAACGAAAGGAGCTAGAACGTTCAAATTTTCCATAAATGCGTCTTATAGTCATAGATCGGTTGGGATTGAAATGGGGTGAAATCGGCCCAAAGGGAAAAATTTTTCCCTCACAAGGACTATAAATGCCCATAATGATCCCTAATATTTTAGCGTATTTAAGCATGTTTTTTGAATATGTCTGTTTATATTTGCTTGATATTTGGTATGCGCATTCCCCTTATAGCAAAAACGTGCACCATAAAGTGATTCTTATTTGTAGGGGGTGAAATGGGGCAAAAAAGGGATAAAAATGACACATAATAAACGACAACAGCTAGAAACACGGAATTCGGTGTGTACATTCCCCTAATTGAGTAGATACATAATATAAAAGTATTTTTTCCAAATTCGTACTTTTAAGGGGTAAAATAGGAATAGAGGGATAAAAATGGTACCAACCAAACGGCTGTATCTAGAATAATGAAATTCGGTGTATACATTCCTCTGATTGCATAGATAAGTAAAATACACGGATTTTTCAAAATTCGTACTTTTTGGTGTTAAAATGAAAAAAGGGGATAAAAATAGTACTAATCTAATGACCGCAGCTAGAGTCATGAAATTCGGAGTATACATTCCTCTGAGTGTGTAGACACGGAAAATAAACTGATTTTTCGAAATTCGTACTTTTTGGGATTAAAATGAAAAAAGGGGATAAAAATAGTACCAATCTAATGACCGCAGCTAGAGTCATGAAATTCGGAGTATACATTCCTCTGACTGCGTAGACACGGAAAATAAACGAATTTTTCGAAATTCGTACTTTTTGGGGTTAAAATGAAAAAAGGGGATAAAAATAGTACCAATCAAATGACCGCAGCTAGAGTCATGAAATTCGGAGTATACATTCCTCTGACTGCGTAGACACGGAAAATAGACGAATTTTTCGAAATTAGTACTTTCAAGGGATACAATGGTACAGAGGGATAAAAATAGTACCAACTAAACGACTACAGCTAGAATGATAAAATTCTAATTGCGTAGAAACGTCAAGGGGGTAAAAATGGTACCAACCAAGTGGGCGCAGCTGGAATCATGGAATTCCGTGTATACGTTCCTCTGACTGCATAAACACGCAAAATAAAAAGTTTTTTTTCCAAATTCGTACTTTTTCTTTTACGGCAAAAATTGGTTGAATCATGAAGTTAGGTTATTTTGCACTATGTACGTCTGATAATGGATTTTCAAAATTTGTACTTTTGGAATTCAAATAGAATGGAAATACAACCAACTGTATTTATGGCTTTGAAAATATTTTTGAATATATATATATATATATATGACGTATTGGTAGCATTACCTTAGAAGTGTGGTTTGAAATAATTAAAATATTATATTTATTTATAAAATTAATTTTTCAATATTTGTATTTGTTTTGGTTTGGCTATATTAAAAAAATTATATTTTCCTGTAATATTACTGCACTTCTACGAAAACCGACAACCTCTGTGGAATGCAATCCATGGTGGAGGGTATATAAAGGTCTGCCCGGCCGAACTTAACGCCGTTTTTACTTGCTGTAACTCGTCGCATGGTAAGCTAGAATCATGAAATTTGGTATGAACATTTCTCTTACAGCGTGAAGATCGGATATGGGGTAAAATGGGGTTGAAAGGGATAAAAATGGTACCACCGCAATGACCACACGGTAGAGCCTAGAATCTTGAAATTTGATACACAATTTCCTCTTATAGCGTCAACGCGCCTAAGAAAATACTTCTTTTTAATTCGTGAAATCGGTTAAAAAGGTATAAAAATGGTACCAATCAATCGGACGGAGCTGGAATCATAAAATTCGTTGTGAACATCCCACAAAATACTTAGAAGGGCAAAATGAACGTATTTTTCGAAATTCGTAGTTTTGAAAGGAAAAAGGGGATAAAGAAGATACCAACAACACGGCTGGCGCTACAATCATGAAATTCGGTGTGTATATTCGTCTTACAACGTAGATTTACTTTTAAGGGATTAAGCGGGTTAAAAATAGTACCACCGCCCTGACCTAACGGCTGGGTCAAGAATCTTGAAATTTGGAACGAGCATTACTTTTATAGAACGAATGCGACCAAGAAAATATTTTTGCTAAATACGTGCTTTTGGAGGGGGCAAAATCGGGTAAAAGGGGATAAAAATGGTACCAATCAAACAGGCTGAATCATGAAATTCGGCGTGTACATTCCTCAAAATAATTACCTACGCAAAATGAAGGAATTTTTCGAAAATCGTACTTTTAAAGGGTAAACAGGAATGGGGGATAAAAAAGATACCAACAATACGCCTGACGCTACAATCATGGTGTGTATATTCGTCTTACAGCGTAGATGAGTGATAACAAGGAATTTTCCGAAATTTGTACTTTTAATGGATTAAATGGGTTAAAAATAGTACCACCGCCTTGACCAAACGGCTGGGTCTATAAATTTGGAACAGACATTACTCTTATAGCAAGAAAGTGTTTTGCAAAATTCGTGCTTTCTGGGGTTGAAAATGGGTAAAAGAGGTTAAAAATGATACCATCCAAACAGACGGAGCTGGAATCATGATTCGGCGCGTTCATCTCTCAAATTTTTCGAAATTCGTACTTTTAAAGGGTAAAAGGGGATAAAAAAATACCAACAACATGGCTGAATCCAGAATCGAGAAATTCCTCTGACCTCTAAAGGATTATTCAAAATTTATATCTTTAAGTCGATCGGAACAAAAAATGATTAAAATGGTACCCACCAATGTATCGAATAAGGTATATACAGAATTGCTTTGACATGCAATATAAATGTATTGTATAACAAATAAGGAAAGGCTAAAGTCTATCGAGGCCGACTATATGATACCCTACACTTTTTACTCCACTACATTTGAATTCGGTGAAAATGTGAATGACATTTGTATGGGAGCTATATATAAATCTGAACCGATCTCAACCACTTTTACCATAGATGTTTCTATGTAAATATAAGATGTCCTGCCGAATTTGAAGAAAATCGGAGCACTCAGAAAAATAGCATTCATAAATCTGAGTAAAATCCATACTACAATTTAGTTCAACAATTTTACTCCAGTTCAGTAAAAATTTCCTAAAAGGTTGGAAAATTAACTAAATATGAGTAAAGCTTCCCTCTTTCAAAGCCATAGTAAATAGTTCATAGATAGATTTCCTAGAAGTAGATTTACATAAAACATTTCTTTTGGTTTAAGACCAAACCCAAAATTAGCAAAAAGGCAAAGTGAGACCTTTATTGTTGCAGCTAAAAGTTGACTGCGCAGTTTCGACTTAGTTCGGTGGAATATTTTGTTTATCAGCGCGTCTCATTTGTCATATGTGACCGCTGGTACTAATATGAACCCTGATTTAAGTCAAAAACATACATTCGTTGCGAAAATTCTGACGAGATGTGGTAGCGCCCATTAAATAGCGGATTTCTAGAGCGTTCTTTTGCAGTCCGTGTTTCAAGACTTTGGAATTCCCTTCCTGCATATGTTAAGAACTTTACTGTTGGGCCGAAGACTTTTAAGGAAAAGTTGCGTCTCTACTTTATTGGTGATCGTCGTTAATGTTTTTCATAATATTGTCATCACTGTCCGTCATTACCTGTGTGTTATTGAGACTTAAGTTAACAGTTGGTGTGGAAAATGTGCGTTATATGTAGTGTTAGGTATTTTTAATTTTCTCATATATAAGAAACTTATTTATGTATAGATGAATTGTATTTTCATAAACGATTTTTGTTTGTTGTATTGAATTTCTGTCCTTGAGTTTTATTTAACCTTGTTGTTTTAAATAAGGTCTTTAAGGACATTCCATACGTCTAGTTTATGTTGTATTTCTTGAATTGTAAATTATTTCTATCAATGTATAGTCCGCAATGGGCTTTATTGATTAATTGAATTGAATTGAAAATGAAAGAGCGCAAAATGTTGTATATTTTGGAATAAAGTGAGTTTCCGGGGTCGGTCTCAGATGTTTTGTTATTACGACTTCAACATTGTCTATGAAGCCCATAAAAACTCACCCTAATGTCTATACATCCTACTGTGCATGGATACGACTAGGTATTTATACCAAAGGCAATTAAACACTGTCAAACACTTGTTGCATTTTAAAATACATCGTAACAAATCTTTATTTTTAAAAAACACTTGCATAACATTGATTTCCGTTTTAACACAAGTCCAACTTCCGCTTTAAGCACTCGCGTTCACACCCTCGCACACGCATACATGTGCACACACCCATTGTTTATTGAACAACAAATCAAAGAACGAAATTCTACTCCACACAAGAAGAAAACACGAGTAAGTCAAACTTGCCGGATACGACTGACGACGACGACGAGTACTCACTCGTGTTTCGTGATTTCTGATTTCTTTGTTTGGTAAACATAAATAAAACAAACACACAATTGAACTTGGCTTAAATTTTGTCATAGTGCGGCGGCAATTGCATTCAGCACCATACCATGGGGCTGTGTAGAGGTTGTTTGTGTGTTGTGCGGATGGGGGGAGTTGGGAGAGAGAGAGAGAGAACTTGCATTATGTGTGTTTAGCAGTTACACTTGGTTGACTTTGCAACTACGTCGAAAGGATGGTTGTTGTGTTCGGTATGTGGGGGGAGAGAGGGGAATACTCTTTTTGTTGCTGGCCGCAGAGGTGTGTGGATGTATGTATGTTTGTGTCGTGTTGATATGTAAAGTTATGGTTCGGCTCGCGTTTGTTTTGTTTGATGGTTGCTGGGTTGCTGCTTGTTTCAATTCCATTACATTCTTCTGTTGGTATGACATGTTCCATCCATCCATCCATCCATCATTGGCATGCCATGGCATGGTATTCGGTATTCGTTTGAGTTGTGCTAGTGTAAAGAAATGCTTGAAATGTGTGCTTTACCTCATTACGTTACGTTAAAGGCTAAAGTTGTGGTGGTCTAGAGTTGGAATGAAAAGTTTTCAAAACTCAGTTGTTACAACGTCGTGGAACTTTGCGGTTTAACATTTCGGATACAAAGAAAAACAATTGTCTTAAGCTCGGCTTAGCGCGTATTCGAACAGAAATTTAGCATATGGTAATGATTACGAATGCAAATTATAACGAATTTAAATATTAGTGCAAATATTTAAAAAAAGTGTAAACAAAATAAAACAATTACAATTATAAAATATCAAAAATATAAAATAAAAATAAGAACGCACGGATATTAAAAAAAATATGTAATAATATAAATTATTTTTTTACATTCACAATAATGTGCGGACATTAAATCAAAATACACATTTACATTCATACATGTAATATATGTAAATATCGCGCTAGTTGATCATTGTTTCCAAATCAATTGTGATGTTTTATTTACGACAACAAAAGAGTGATAAATCTGCCGGATATGAAAACATAACATACGTATGATCTTGAACTGTGCACAGTGTTATGACAACATTTTTCTATTGAATAATTCACTCAATTCTATTGTGCTGCGCGAAAAGACCCAATTACACTATGCAACACAAAAATAAGAAAAATTTTGTGTCCAAGCCGAAAAAAATATATGAGGCATGCTGATTCATAAATAAAATCGACACAAACATTTTTGTGGATATTTTTTTACTAAAATTAAAATTTTGGTCGAAGTTAACTTTTTTGGATATATTGGTAATTATGATGTCTACAAATCTAAAAAAGTCGAAAAAAGTATTTTGTTTTAATTTTTAAAAGCTAACATTCTAATGCAATAATGTAAATGTAGAAGTTCTGATTCTCTTTGTAGACGCAAAAGATTTTTTTAAATCATAATTTTTTAATTTTAGTTTGTATTGTGTTAGATTGTACTAGCTGCCATCTTAACCAAGAAAACAAGGCATTTTAGAAGAAAATCTATAAATAAATGTAGAAGTTATGACCCTTATGTAGAAGTAAGGGAATTTAAACAAGTAAAAATGGCGTAAAGTTCGGCCGGACCGAACTTTATATACCCTCCACCATGGATTGCAATCCACAGAGGCTGCGGATTTTTTAATATAGCCAAACCAAAACAAATACAAATATTGAAAAAGTAATTTTATAAATAAATAAAATTATAAGGCCAATACGGTCGAGCTTTTTCGACAAAAAGTGGATATTTCGGTAGAGCAAGGTAAATAAAACAAATCAACTTGATGCAGTTATTATGGTACTCAATTTCGAAAGATTTCGGTATGCATCGAGCTACAGAATTGCCCTATCAATTCCCGTTCCTGAGATATGACTGCTAATATGCCTGTTCGATTGGGCTCATTTTTGTATGGAATTTACTCGCTTAACAGGAAGATCACAAACCAAAAATTAAAATTTTTACCTAACCTCAAAATCATTTTGGCCATATCTCCCGCGAAAATGAAAATTTTGCAAAAATATTCAAATTGTCTTTTTTATTTACCGTGCTCTTCCGAAATATCCACTTTTTTGTCGAAAAAGCTAGACCTTCCAAAAAAACATGGACGAAAAATTAAGCTTGTAAGCGCAATCGAACAGGCCTAATACTTCAAGTCAATTCAAAAACTTAATATTCTAATATTTATATTTTCAAAAAGCTTTAACGACATAAATATTGGTAGGTAGGTAGGGGTTGTTACAGTTGGTTGTATTTCCATTCTATTTTAATTCCAAAAGTACAAATTTTGAAAATCCATTATCTCACGTACATAGTGCAAAATAACCTAACTTTATGATTCACGCAAAAGTAAAAAGTACGAATTTGGAAAAATCTTTTTATTTTTCGTGTCTATGCAGTCAGAGAAATGTATACACCGAATTCCATGATTCTAGCTGCGGCCATTTGGTTGGTACCATTTATATCCCCTTTTACCCCCTTAAAAGTACGACATTCTAAAATCTCTTTATTTTACGTGTCTACGCAATTAGAGGGATGTACGCACCGAATTTCATCATTGTAGCTCGTTTAGTTGGTACTATTTGTATCCCTCTGTACACATTTCGAAAAATCATTTTATTTGACGTGTCTACGCAATCAGAGGAATGTATACACCGAATTTCATTATTCTTGGTGCAGCCATTTGGTTGGTACTATTATTATCCCTCTATTCCCGCTTTACCCCTTAAAAGTACGAATTTGGAAAAAATACTTTTATATTATGTATCTACTCAATTGGAGGAATGTACACACCGAATTTCGTGTTAAGTACAAGCAGACATATTGAAAAAACATCCTTAAATACTCTAAAATATTAAGTGCTATTACGGGTATTTTTAGTCCTTGTCAGGGAAAAAATTGTTCGCTTTGGGCCGATTTCGCCCAGTTTCAATCCCAACTGATCTACGACTATAAGACGATATTTCAAGCTTACCAAATCCGACTTAAGACCCTATGTATGTTTGGACCAAATCCGTTTTACGACTTTCTAAGGTATTTGAGCCATATCCGTCCGTCTGGCTGGTGTAGACAATAACGCTCGAAAGGAGTTAAGGAATCGATTCAAACTTTGCACAGAGTAATATATTTCCCAAACTTAGTTTAAATTCGAAGACGGGCGAAATAGCCTATATTCCAATGTTAAATTAAAACCCATAAAACTTCCACCTGAATATTCGGAATCAGCTATATTTATATTTCATACTAAATATGACGGGTTTTGCCACGCCCCTTCCTGTACCTTCTACACAAATCACGCAAAACTACGTAAAATAAAAGCTGTTATAACTTCTAAACTGATGATCGGAATACTGTGCAATTTGATATTTAGCAACGTTTTTTAGTGGTTACATTTGCATGAAATATGGACGATATTGGCACACCCCTTCTGGTACCTTCCACACAAAGTGGCATAAACTTTGGTTACAGTAATACCGACGTAACATCCACACGGGTAGCCAAAATCATTATTTCTATAATAACTTTAAACCTAAAAAATATTTACGCTTTAGCCACGCCCCTTCATGTATCTCACACACAATTGTCTCTATCCTGGTGCATGAGATCCACTATGACTTGATATTTGATCATTTTTTTACAATTGTTTTATAAATGTGGAAGCTGGGACCATGTGATACGCACCTCCTAGTACATTCCCTGCAAATTATCCTGCCCTATGTTAAATTTAATTTCTTATAACTTCCTTATATATGTTCTCTGAGAGTGAGGGTATATATATGTCGGTTTAGCTGACTGAAGCTTACTTAATTGTTTTTCTATTTTTTATGATTTTTTTCGTGTCAGAAAAAAATATATTTTTTTTTTCGAAAAAAGACTGAAGACTGTTCCTGAACCACTAGTTCTATAAGCATAATTCGCAATATTTGTAGCCATTATGAGTACCTTTAATTTAACATACAACCGGACATAGATATCCAAAATGAGTGTACATATCTTAAATTTGAATTTTAGTAAAAAAAAAATCATAGAAAATTGTTAATAATGTTTTAGAGTTTAGAAAGCCTAAATACATCAGAATGAGCCATTGACAAAAGTTGTATTGCATAGTGTAAAAAATAAAACTCTTGAACTCTGAAGACTTTATTAAATAAAACTAAAAATACTGCGTAATTTGCTACAATAATCGAAAAATATTATAATATATTAAAATTTAAATCTCACGTAGTTTAAATCGTGATATTTTCAATTGGAACCAATAAATTTCGTTCAAATCGTGAATGTTTCCCAAAAATGAGACAGAACAGAAGCGTTCCCATTTAAATGATTGCGTAGGAGAAATAAACAATTACAACAGTCAGTCAGTTCGTGGTACGCAGAACGTGTTTGTGTTCGTGTGGCACGTTCCAAATCATTAAAGTGTTGTCGCTGTCGTCATTAAAACGAACAGACAGACGGAAAACGTAGACTCGAGTTTAGAAAGAAGCCGTCGTCTGTCTGTCTTCACAAGCAGCCAACCTCTTTTAAGTGCTGGCGTCGTGCGCGGGTATTTTAAGAAGCCAACCCGGGCCAAGTCAAGCCAATCCACGAAAAAGAACAACCAAGAAACCCCCAACCAACCGCCCATCGGAGAACGTCGGGGAGTATAGAGTTCATTTGTTGTAGTCACGCTTAGTTAATTTCACAACTACAACAAGAGGAGCAACTGTTCTGTACCATTCAGCCGTTCATAACATTTTCGTTTTTGGTAATTTCCTAAGGGGTTCTTGACTTCTTGTAGCCAAGACACACAGCACAGCACACCGCAACACTACGATCGTCGTCCAACAGTGTAAAAGTGCGTTCCAGTTGATGTAATTCTTCGAGCACATATACTTACGTACTCCTCCTTGACATCTGTTCACTTTATTGATATCAGCATTAACGCCAACCGGTTATCCTTGAAGGATTATTTACATTCCAGTCACCCTTTTGTCCAGACTCAAGGATATTTTTGCAATAGGAAAGAGGATATCGTTGCTGTTGACCACAAGGGTAAGTTTATTTCCTGTCTTCCTTTCTTAGAGTATTCCTCAAAACAGTGATTAAATGCGTTGCCAGACCGAACGGCTAAAATTGAAATTGAGAAATTCAGCAAAATTCAAAAATTGAATGAGTTTAAGTACCAATTGAATTAATTAATATATTAATAGTGCATCTTTACAGGCTCACATGGAATTACTTTTTAATGGAGGTTATTGTTTTTTTTTGATTTTATTAATTCGTTTCAGGAAGTATATCTCTTTTCTTTAAATAGTTGTAGTTATATGATGTCCCTTCCATGGTGGAGGGCATAGAAGATTCGACAGCAGTTCACACCCTTTTAACTTGTTTCAATTCATCATTTGTTTTATTATTTACCTGTTGAGCAGTTAAAAATATTACAAATTATATAATACCGTAGGCCATTTAAAATCCAACACCTCCGCCATAAAATATAACTCCCCAAAAATGATTTAAATTTAAAAAGTTAATTCAAGTCATTTAATAAATAATTTGATGAACTTTTACCTGAAAGAAACTCTGCACCGGCGGTGCGAGCGTGGGTAGAAGGTGTCAAACGTCTCAAACAGCGCATTTTGGTTGCACAAACCGTGACCGAGCTGGCAACTCAGTTTAACAACTAATTAAAGGTGAAATTTCTTCTTTAGGAAACAAAACAAAACACATACACTACCGTGCCATATGACACTGCCATTGTAGGAGTTTTCATTTTATATCAGCTTTCGGAAAAGAAACTTTTTCAATTTCAACGTTCACAGCTTTTTGTATGATAGTCTAGTTGCTCATATACGAACGAGTATATAAATATTAACGTTTTCTTAAAATATCCGAAATCTATGATTTTTTAACAGTTTCGGAGGATTTACTTTGCATGAGACGCCAGCTCATCCAGATCCTCGTTTTCGAAATTTAAAGTATTCATGCAGTGACAAGATGCAGCATAAAATACAAATTCATTCTATCACTTCGATTTCGCCATTACATCTAGAAACACCTTTTCAAGTTTATAATGAGAAAATGTAATTTATAATCAAAATATGTAAATTCATAATAGGAAAATATAAATTAAATTTGAGAAAAGTAAATCTATATAAATAATAACAAGTAAGAAGGCGTTAAGTTCGGCCGGGCCGAAACTTATATACCGTCCACCACGAAGTGCATTCCACAGTATTACCAGCAGATTAAAGGATGTCGACTTTACATAGAAGTACAGTGATATTTTTATGCCCATTATTATATTTGTTTACTATTTCAAACTATAATGTATACTTATGCGCACTGTTTAAAATCGACAATAAGTCGCTATTAGAAAGAAGCATTTTCAGATACAGACAAAGTGATAAGAAAAGTATAAATTTTAAAGATATCACCATTCGCCCAATTCTCCGCCCAAATGTACAAATTTCGAAAAAAGCCCTTTTTCGAGTATTCAGAATGTATACACCGAATTTCATGATTTCAACTTCAGCGGTTTGGTAGGTCCCATTTTTATCCCTCTTTTTAATTATATCCCTTAAAAGTACGAATTTCGAATCCCTCTATTTTTCGTGTCTATGCAATTAGAGGGATGTACACACCGAATTTCATGATTCTAGCTGTTGTCGTATCATTGGTACCATATTTTATCCCTTTTTGTCCCATTTCGCCCGCTAAAACTTTTATTTTTTTTGTGGTGCTTCCAAGCTACAACAGGAATGTCCGCAACAAATTTTAACTGTATAAAAATAAGAAATTTAATTAATAAGCCAAGGCTACCAATATTTGTATACTATATATATAATGGATATACTACTTCAATTCATAAAGTAAATATAAGGCAGCATTCATAAATACCCTAAATATTGGGGGATAGAGAGTGTAGATTTTGAAAATACCTTATCTCTCACGTACGCAGTACAAGACAACTTCATGATTCTACCATTTTTTGTCGTAAAAGCAACAAAATAAAGTACGAATTTGGAAAAAAATATTTTACGTGGCTATGCAGTCAGAGGAATGTATACACCGAATTCCTTGATTCTACCAGCGGCCATTTTGTTGGTACCATTATTTATCCCCTTTTTCCAATTTTGCCGCCTCAAGAGTACGACTATCTAAAATCTCTTTATTTTACGTATCTACACAATTAGAGGGATGCACACAGTGAATTTCATCATTCTAGCTGTATTCGTTTAGTTGGTACTATTTTTATCCCCTGTAGCCATTGTATCCCTTGAAAGTACGAATTTGAAAAAAAAACGTTTTATTTTTCGTGTCTACGCAGTCAGAGTAATGTCTACTCTGAATTTCATGATTCTAGCTGCTGTCATTTGGTAGGTACTATTTTTATCCCCTTTTTCCATTTGAACCCCAAAAAGTACGAATTTTGGAAAGTTCTTTTATTTTACGTGTCTACGCAAGCAGAGGAATGTATATATCAAATTTCATTATTCTAGGTGCAGCCGTTAGGTTGGTACTATTTTTATCCCTCTATCCCCATTTAACCCCTTAAAAGTACGAATGTAGAAAAAATACTTTTATATTATGTATCTACTCTATTAGAGGAATGTACACGCCAAATTTCGTGTTTCTATCTGTTGTCGTTTGATAGGTACCATTTTTATCTCTTTTTGTCCCATTTCACCCCCTACAAATAAAAATCACTCTATGGTGCCCTTTTATGCCATAAAGGGAATGCGAATTGCAAATATCAAGTAAATACAAGCTATTATGTTCAAAAAACATGCTGAAATACTCTAAATATTAGAGGTATTTTCAGTCCTTGTGAGGGAAAAATGTTTCCCTCTGGGCCGATTTCGTCCACTTTCAATCCCAACCGATCTACAACCATAAGACACATTTAGGAAAAGTTTGAACCTCCTAGCTCATTTCGTTCGGCCGCTATCGTGCTTTCAACAGACAGACAGACAGACGGACATGGCTATATCGTCTTAGAATTTTACCACGACCCAGAATATATATACTTTATGGGGTCTCCGATGAATATTTCAAGGTGTTACAAACGGAATGACAAAGTGAATATACCCCCATCCTGGAGGTGGAGGGTATAAAAATGAAATGATGTTCGTTGGTAATCGCATCACTTGAGAATCTGTTCAGCCGATTTGGCTGATCTTTGTTCGTGGTAGTCCGAACTGGGTTTTAAGATGAAAAAAAAAACTTTTGGATAGTTGACCGCAAAATAGGAATATTAACTAGTAAATCAAAAAAAAAATTTTTTCAAATCCATGCGTTATGCAAGCAGAATTCTATTGGAATATGTTTTAACTTCGTATTCCAATACCGCCCATTTTTGGCAGAACTACGCACATTGATGGTAGATGCACTTACACAAAATTTCAGTTTTTTATCTGCCATAGAACGGCATATATTCGAAAATGGGTTTTAACTTCGTATGGGAGGTGCCACGCCCACATTTCCATTACCGCCCATTTTTGTCACAACTACGCACATTAATGCTAGATGCACTTACACAAAATTACAGTAGGTGTAATTTTGGTTTTAACTTCATATGGGAGGTGCCACGCCCACTTTTGCATTACCGCCCATTTTAGGCGCAACTACGCACATTGATGCTAGATGCACTTACACAAAATTTGAGCACTATACGTGTCATAGAACTGACACTATTCGATAATATGTTTTAACTTCGTATGGGAGGTGGTACGCCCACTATTCCAATACCGCCCATTTTTGGCAGAACTACGCACATTGATGGTAGATGCACTTACACAAAATTTCAGCACTCTAGGTGTCATAGAACTGACAATATTCAATAATAGGTTTTAACTTCGTATGGGAGGTGCCACGCCCACTTTTCCAATACCGCCCATTTTTGGCACAACTATGCACATTGATGCTAGATGCACTTACACAAAATTACAGCACTCTAGGTGTCGTAGAACTGACTATATTCAATAATAGGTTTTAACTTCGTATGGGAGGTGCCACGCCCACTTTTCCAATACCGCCCATTTTTGGCACAACTATGCGAATTGATGCTAGATGCACTTACACAAAATTTCAGCATTCTAGGTGTCATAGAACTGACAATATTCAATAATAGGTTTTAACTTCGTATGGGAGGTTCCACGCCCACTTTTCCAATACCGCCCATTTTGGCACAACTATGCACATTGATGCTAGATGCACTTACACAAAATTACAGCACTCTAGGTGTCATAGAACTGACAATATTCAATAATAGGTTTTAACTTCGTATGGGAGGTTCCACGCCCACTTTTCCAATACCGCCCATTTTGGCACAACTATGCACATTGATGCTAGATGCACTTACACAAAATTACAGCACTCTAGGTGTCATAGAACTGACAATATTCGATAATAGGTTTTAACTTCGTATGGGAGATGCCACGCCCACTTTTCCAATACCGCCCATTTTTGGCACAACTATGCGAATTGATGCTAGATGCACTTACACAAAATTTCAGCATTCTAGGTGTCATAGAACTGACAATATTCAATAATAGGTTTTAACTTCGTATGGGAGGTTCCACGCCCACTTTTCCAATACCGCCCATTTTTGGCACAACTATGCACATTGATGGTATATGCACTTACACAAAATTTCAGCACTCTAGGTGTCATAGAACTGACAATATTCAATAATAGGTTTTAACTTCGTATGGGAGATGCCACGCCCACTTTTCCAATACCGCCCCTTTTTGGCACAACTATGCGAATTGATGCTAGATGCACTTACACAAAATTTCAGCATTCTAGGTGTCATAGAACTGACAATAATAGGTTTTAACTTCGTATGGGAGGTTCCACGCCCACTTTTCCAATACCGCCCATTTTTGGCACAGCTATGCACATTGATGCTAGATGCACTTACACAAAATTTCTAGGTGTCATAGAACTGACAATATTCAATAATAGGTTTTAACTTTGTATGGGAGGTGCCACGCCCATTTGTCCAATTGGTCAAATTTTTCCATTTCCTTGTATTGTCATCGAAAATGATTAAGTGTGCAAAATTTGAGCAAAATTGGTTGAGAAAAAAGCTTTCAAAAATTGATTTCAAATTTTGTGGCACACAAACATATATAGAAAGTAACCTTATATAAAGCATGGAAAAAAAACGGAAATTGCCTTTTTCTGTAGAATTTTTGATTGAACTCAAGGCTATAAGTCTCAATTCAATCAATGGATATGTGAAATTTTTTTATGTTATATTCGTTATGATTCTGCGAAAGTTTTCGGAAGACAAAAATTCAGATAATTGTAAAGAGAAGTCTGAAAATTCGGACAAAATGCTTTATATTTTAGGCACTTTTTGTTAGAGCTGACGATAAGAACGACATATTTTGTGGGTTCATTTTTATTTGGTTCATAAGTCCAGTTCGTAATCAGTCATAAAAATAAACTGGATTTCCATCCAGTTACACGTATTTCAGGTACTTTCACCGATTCGTGAACCAAATACAAAGAGGACAACTAGAAATGACAGCGCCACACGGGCGATTCCACGGCAATCTCAGCTGGCGAACAGAAGTATGTGTTGTGGAATGGCCAATCTGGAGTTTTTCCAAAACTTTTGCTTGACATTCGCTATAGTAAAAATGCTGTTGATATTTAGATTTTTTTTCAGTTTGTGTTCTCATACGTTGCTCCAAATCGTGTGCCGTTGAGCGAACAAGCTAAATATATTGGCTGCGAAAAACATTGGATTGGAGGATTCTGTTTCTATAGAAAATTATGTAGACAACCTCAGAATCTTCAGATTATATTTTGCAATGGCACTGGGGAGTGGGGAAATTAACGAATAGCATATTGAAGAAACGCCTCTTAAAGGGAAGCGCGAAGATGAAGACATTTTGAGAGCACGCTCCGCTGTTAAATTAACGTACGACACTCATGCAAGTTGTGAACGATGGCATTGGAGTGATTATCCTCTGGACCATCACGTTGGAACTACAAGACTATTTTGATCGTGTAAAGATTCTCTCGCAGAATTTAATTTTACCGGTTTCATCTGAAATTTCAGCTAAGTTATTGAAAAATACCGAATAGCTCATTCAGCAATCAAATTGCCGTTGAATACGCATATTAAACAAAATTCCAACATCCAAACTGTCGAAGAACTATGCCGGTGATCATGGTGGTGCAGTAACGTAAATTGATCGCTCGGAATGAATATACGATGTCCCACATAAATTTGGAGACATTAGACCGAATAATGACTAGACAGGCGATAATATGATATAATTGAACGACGACTTCACACGATCTCAATATTAAAGAATCGATATAACCAATATTATGTTAGCATATGTTGCATAGATTAAAAATACAAAAAATAAAAAATATAATTTGCATAAAAATCCGCTGATTGATTTTGATGATTTTTTTTTTGGAGATTTTTACCAAACACTTCTAGAATGCTCGAAAATATGCTTTTTGTGGAAAACATCACGACATTTAAATTGAGTACTATCAAGCGTTTCGAGTTGCAGAACGACGAATCAGGACAATTATATTCAAAACACTTGCTTGACGATTGTGCCATTAACACAATGGCACAATCGTCGTTGAAATGTCTACCTTCTGCATTGTATTCCCCGTCGATTTTTGCAGTTCACCGTATGAAAAATCAAATTCATGCGAAAATTGTTCAAAATCCACTTAAGCGAGCGTGCGGACACTTCCATTGGCGTAATCTTAATTATATCGTGTCATCAAATTTAATGTCTACGCCAGTAAACGTTAATCGATACAATAATCAGTGAGAACAAAAGTTTGCTCATTCCAGATTTGCTTAAACATTTGAAATAGCTTTTCAAAAATTCACACGACGATCACAAACAAATGATTGAAATATGGACCGGAAAATGTTTGTCGGGTCAGCTAGTTCATAATAAAACCATGTTAATACATAAACAACGCTGTATTTTCATAATGAGAAATTGTAATTTCATAATAGGAAGATATTAATTAATAATGAGAAATATAAATTCGAAATGAGAAAATCCAAATTGATAATAAGAAATAATAAATTCATATTCAGAAAATATATATATTCGTAATGGGGAAATATAAATTCATAATGAGAAACAGTAGTAATCTTGGAAAGTTCGATACAGATTTCAAATATTTGCATACGTCCTACTAAATATTGTCAGACTTCAGCAGTTATGATAACATGATCTGGAAAATTTGATCATGATCAGATGTAATATGGCCAATGAAGGGGCATTTGTATAGGAACTATGGGTAATTCCACAAGATTTCAACTTAGTGGGGATTTCGACCTTCTTCGATTGCGGTGAAATTTTCTTTTCCTCTTTCGTTTGGCTAATATGTCGTGTACCTTATGCCAAAGTTGTACGTGTTGGTACGAGTTTTTAGTGGCTCAAAATTTATTCTGGCACGAATGGAATAAGTTAAGTTTTTCAAAATTGATTTCAAACTCTCCTATCTAGCAACACATTTTGGCCCAGTGCAAAATAATTTTGTCTTGTCATTCTGAACCTAAAATGCAATTTTAAGTTTTCAAGAGGAGCAAAAAAGTTTAATCATTAAGTTCGCATTATATCCATTTTCTGAAATTATGTAGATTAGTCATATGTAAATATATGTAGGAGTTAAAATATCGTTACTCTCTATATAAAACTTGATTTGCGTTTTTTATACCCTCCACCTCCAGGATGGGGGTATACTAACTTTGTCATTCCGTTTGTAACACCTTGAAATATAACCTGAGACCCTATAAAGTACATAAAGGGTCCGCCAAATAACTTTTTTTTGAAAATGCTATAAAAAAGTACTGAATATTTTCTCAAATTTCTTTTCTTATTTGAAAGTACAATCCTTCCGGTTAATAATGGAAAATAATTTCATTCAAATGGCTGCCTCGGCTTCCCACAAATAATAGTCCAACGGTTGAATAGTTGAAAAAAAAAAACGTTAGATGGCTTCATATTCTTGATCGTCTAGTCTAAGGCGATCTAGTCATGTCCGTCCGTCTGTTGAAAGCACGAAAGGAGCTAGGACGTCCAAATTTTCCATAAATATGTCTTATAGTCGTAGATTGGTTGGCATTGAAACTGGGCGAAATCGGCCCAAAGGGAAAAAAATTTCCCTCACAAGGACTAAAAATACCCATAATAACCTAATATTTTAGAGTATTTAAGCATATTTTTTCAATATGTCTTCTTGTACTTACTAGATATCGGGTATGCGATAAACGTGCATATTAACAAAAACGTGCACCATAAAGTGACTCTTATTCGTTGGAGGTGAAATGGGGCAAAAAGGGATAAAAAAATGGTACCTATCAAACGCTAGAAACACTAAATTCGGTGTGTACATTCCTCTAATTGAGTAGATACATAATATAAAAGCATTCGAACTTTTAAGGGATAAAATGGGAATAGAGAGATAAAAATGGTACCAACCAAACGGCTGCACCTAAAATAATGAAAATCGTCTATATATCGTAGACACATAAAAAAGGAATTTTTCGCAATTCGGATAAAATGAAAAAGGGTATAAACATTGTTCCAAGCAAATGACCGCAGCTGGGGCCATGAAATTGGGAGTATACATTCCTTTGACTGCGTAGACACGAAAAATGAAAAGGTTTTTCCAAATTCGTACTTTCAAGGGATACAATGAGAACAGAGGGATACAAATGGTACCAACTAAACGGCTACAGTTAGAATGGTGAAATACGATGTGTGTACACGTAAAATGAAAAGATTTTAGAAAGTCGTATTTTAAAGGGAGTAAAATGGGAAAAAGGATATAAAAATGGTACCAACCATGGAAGATACTGGAAGGGGCGTGACAAATTGTCCCAACAGTTATATTTATAAATCTACTGCAGCTAAAACATTGCCAAATATCAAATCATACAGGATTGCAAGCACCGACATAGTGGAAGTTATAAAGGATTTCATTGTAACCTCGAAGAACGCAACTCCTCGATTATTGCAACCTGCAAATTATTTATGGCGAATATAAAGTTCATCAATTTAAAATTGCCATAATAAAGAATAAAGCCACCCCAGAAGGTTCAAACTCATCCACATTTCATGTTAAAATAATTAATTAAAAGAAGACTTTAAATTTTCCTAAGTTAGTTTGATTGTGTGGAGGTACTACAGAGTGATTTTTTTGAGGTTAGGATTTTCATGCATTAGTATTTGACAGATCACGTGGGATTTCAGACATGGTGTCAAAGAGAAAGATGCTCAGTATGCTTTGACATTTCATCATGAATCGTCTTACAAACGAACAACGCTTGCAAATTATTGAATTTTATTATCAAAATGCGTGCTCTGTTAAGAAAGTTCATTGCGCGCTTCCATTTTATGGTCAGTTTAATCGACCCACTGAAGCGGCTATTCGGGCTATTGTGACTAAATTTCGCACCAAATTTACATTGTTGGACATTAAACCACCAACACGCTTACGTAGAGTGCGAACTGAAGAAAATATCGCAGCTGTATCGGCCAGTGTTAATGATGACCACCAATTTTCGATTCGTCGCCGTTCGCACCAATTGGGTCTCTGTTACTCAAAAACGTGGAAATGCCAAAATTGGACTAAGCGGATGGACCACCTAAGACGCAGCCGCGGTCAACATTTAAATGAAATTATCTTCAAAAAGTAAATGTCATGGACCAATCTAACGTTTCAAATAAAGAACCGATGAGATTTTGCAAATTTTATGCGTTTTTTTTTTTAAAAAAGTTATCAAGCTCTTAAAAAATCACCCTTTAGAAGGGACATGACCAAAACCATCTTATGGTCATTAGAAAAACGGTTACAAAAATCAAAATCTAACTGATTCCGAAAATTATGTTGGTTTTATTTGAACCAAAATATCAACGATTAACCGAAATGGCAGCATTATCAAGGAAAAATGCGCCGATGATTCCACCGCTCCAAAATCTGCACCAAACTGTTAGTCTCTCGATGACCGATTCGCAAATGCGCCAGTTTTACTTGTTGCCGAGATGAAAATGCGCTTTGTCATACAATAGCCTTTTCAGACTGCATGCGAAATCTAGCTGAAATCTATTGCCAAATGTCACACCCATACAAATCGACTTTATGTCATTTCAGCTAGTTTTCGCATGCAGTGTGGCAAGTCTATAAGATGATTTGTCGAACAAAATCGTTGTATATTTCGAGCTGCCCTATGGCACAAACTGAGAAGCGCCAACGCGTGGCTTCAGTTGCGAGTCTTTGTGCAAATCTCTATTTATTTAATTAAAAAAAAAAAAGGATTATTGTCGCCAATATCACTGTACTAATATAAAAACGTAAAATTTTACAATATATTTCATTTCAGATTGATTGAAAGGGCTAAAACTTTGCAATTTACATATTGGTGCCGTATAAGTTATGTTTATTATGGATTATATTAATCATACGTCCAGTTCTTTTTTTTTGTGGAACTAAACGGCACCAAAACGTTGTGAAAACTTCCTAATTGGTATAGTCCAATCCAAGATCTTCCAAATTACAGAGCAGCGTATTTTTCGAATTAACTCAAGTAGTTATTGAGGATATTGGATTGCATTCCACAGAGGTTGTCGGTTTTCGTAGAAGTGCAGTAATATTACAGGAAAATATAAATTGTTTTAATATAGTCAAACCAAAACAAATACAAATATTGAAAAAATAATTTTATAAATAAATATAATATTTTAATTATTTCAAACCATTATTTATTTCAAATCAAAAAATAAATATTCTTATATTTATATTTTCAAAAAGCTTAAATACCATAAATGTTGGTAGATAGTGGGTGCTACAGTTGGTTGTATTTCCATTCTATTTTAATTCCAAAAGTACAAATTTTGAAAATTCATTATCAGACGTACATAGTGCAACATAACCTAACTTCATGATCCAACCAATTTTTGTCGTATAAGAAAAATTACGAATTTGGAAAAAAACTTGTTATTTTGCGTGTCTATGCAGTCAGAGGAATGTATACACCGTATTCCATGATTCCAGCTGCGGCCATTTGGTTGGTACCATTTTTACCCCCTTGACGTTTCTACGCAATTAGAATTTCATCATTCTAGCTGTAGTCCTTTAGTTGGTACTATGTTTATCCCTCTGTACCATTGTATCCCTTGAAAGTGCGAATTTCGAAAAATCTGTTTATTTTCCGTGTCTACACTGTCAGAGGAATGTATACTCCAAATTTCATGACTCAAGCTGCGGTCATTTGATTGGTACTATTTTTATCCCCTTTTTCATTTTAACCCCAAAAAGTACGCAATTAGATAGATAGACGATTTTCATTATTTTAGGTGCAGTTGGTACTATTTGTATATCTTTTTCATTTTAACCCCAAAAAGTACGAATTTCGAAAAATCTGTTTATTTTAAGTGTCTACGAAATCGGAGAAATGTATACACCGAATTTCATTATTCCAGGTGTAGCCGTTTGGTTGGCACCATTTTTATCCCTCTGTACCATTGTATCCCTTGAAAGTACGATTTTCGAAAAATCCGAATTGCATGACTCTAGCTGCTGGTACTATTGGTACTATTTTTATCCTATTTTTTCATTTTAACCCCACAAAGTACGAATTTTTAAAAATCCGTGTATTTTACTTGTCTATGCAATCAGAGGAATGTATACACCGAATTTCATTACAGATACAGCCGTTTCGTTGGTACCATTTTTATCCCTCTATTCCCATATTAAAAGTACGAATTTGGAAAAAATACTTTTACATTATGTATCTACTCAATTAGATGAATGTACACACCGAATTTCGTGTTTCTAGCTGTTGTCGTTTATTATGTACCATTTTTATCCCTTTTTTGCCCCATTTCACCCGCTACAAATAAGAATATCAAGCAAATATAAACAGACATATTCAAAAACATGCTTAAATTCGCTAAAATATTAGGGATTATTATGGATATTTTTAGTCCTTGTGAGGGAAAAAAATTTCCCTTTGGGCCAATTTCATCCCGTTTCAATCCCAACCGATCTACGACTAAAAGACGCATTTATGGAAAATTTGAACGTTCTAGTCCTTTCGTTTAGATGCTAGAGTGCTTTCAACAGACGGACATACGGACAGACGGAGGGACGGACGGACATGGCTAGATCGTCTTAGAATTTTATGACGATCAAGAATATATATACTTTATAGTGTCTCAGGTCGATATTTCAAGGTGTTACAAACGGAATGACAAATTTAGTATACCCCCATCCTGGAGGTGGAGGGTATAATAAAGGTTATTATAAGGCAATTTATTACCACTGAAAGATAATGCGATTGTATTTTTCCATGCTTTATATAAGGTTACTTTCTATATATGTTTGTGTGCCACAAAATTTGAAATCAATTTTTGAAAGCTTTTTTCTCAACCAATTTTGCTCAAATTTTGCACACTTAATCATTTTCGATGACAATACAAGGAAATGGAAAAATTTGACCAATTGGACAAAGGGGCGTGGCACCTCCCATACGAAGTTAAAACCTATTATTGAATATTGTCAGTTCTATGACACCTAGAATGCTGAAATTTTGTGTAAGTGCATCTAGCATCAATTCGCATAGTTGTGCCAAAAATGGGCGGTATTGGAAAAGTGGGCGTGGCACCTCCCATACGAAGTTAAAACCTATTATTGAATATTGTCAGTTCTATGACACCTAGAGTGCTGAAATTTTGTGTAAGTGCATCTACCATCAATGTGCGTAGTTCTGCCAAAAATGGGCGGTATTGGAATAGTGGGCGTACCACCTCCCATACGAAGTTAAAACATATTATCGAATAGTGTCAGTTCTATGACACGTATAGTGCTCAAATTTTGTGTAAGTGCATCTAGCATCAATGTGCGTAGTTGCGCCTAAAATGGGCGGTAATGCAAAAGTGGGCGTGGCACCTCCCATATGAAGTTAAAACCAAAATTACACCTACTGTAATTTTGTGTAAGTGCATCTAGCATTAATGTGCGTAGTTGTGACAAAAATGGGCGGTAATGGAAATGTGGGCGTGGCACCTCCCATACGAAGTTAAAACCCATTTTCGAATATATGCCGTTCTATGGCAGATAAAAAACTGAAATTTTGCAGTAATTTTTCCTTCTACAAAAGATAACTAAAAAAGAATTTCTAGGCCCAATAGAATTCTGCTTGCATAAAGCATGGATTTGAAAAAAAATTTTTTTTTGATTTACTAGTTATGACATAAAGTCGAAAAATAAACATTCAAACTTGTAATTTTGCACATTTGCTAGACATATCATACGCAAAAAAAAAATAAAATTTGGCCGATCTGACCACGCCCACTACCACCTCACATATAAACTCAAAATATATATATATAACCAACATAATTATCACCCTGTATTGGTACAGGGTGACCAAAAACAAAATTTTATGAAAGCTTAAAAGAATGAAGAGTTGTTTATTTTGACGAAATGTGTTTTTCTAAACATTATTACAAAAGCAAACTATAGCATACAAATAGTATACTTTAAACTGCAATTTAAATAATTATTTCAAGAAATAAAGTAAAATGTATACATGTGTACAAAAAGGTGAATGATGTTGTATACCATTTTAAAGGTACTTTCAATACCTTCTAAATAAAATATTGATTGGTCTCGTACACAAAACCAATTCAGATATATAATCATATATATGTCTATGGCTAATCTAAAACTGTGCTAAAATAAAATTACAACTTTTAGAGTTTGCCGAAAAATGCTGACGAGATATTAATTCCACCATAAACTACAACCTCAGACGAACATTTTCACATTTACACTTTGAGTCAAGTTGAGTCATACATATAACTTTTGGTCCACGACATTTATAGATTATGTTCTCTACAAATCACAAAATTACAATACCTATGAATTCTTACAAGACCACAATTACAATGTTAAATATAATTTTTCAACTACTAACTCTTGCCGTCAATTTTCATAATATAGTCACTTTATTATTTTCTTTTTAAGTCTTGATTTTAATTAATTTGTAAAACTGCTTTATATCAAAATTAATCCCACTTTTTTTGAACCGCAAAGTTTAAGTACCATTCAGGCTTTTGGTGTTGCCACCTAATTTTCTCCAGTATATTTTCTTGATTGCTTGGAGTGTTGCCATAAAGAAAATATATACACATTTACCACTTTCTAATTTTATTTTTTTTTTTTTGAATTTCTGCCAAAAAATGGATTTGGGACCATAGTGAGGTGGAGGCTATAACAAATAGTATGCCGATCTCCACTGTAAGGATCGAGGAGTGCCTGGAAAACAACTCATGCAATAGCTTAGACCAATAACATGTTGTACAACCATTGAGGTCGAAAAGGAAAGCAACCTCAGCTTGATCGGAGCGCAACACCTCTCTCTTAAGAAAAAAGTCTCTCATCAAGAAAACAGAAACTATCAAAACGTTTATTGTTACCTGCCAAATATGTATATACAACATACACATACGCTACATATGTATACTTTTTTATACGTTCTTATACCATACACCATGGGATGAGGTACATAACACTCGTCAGTCCGCTTACAAAATATTGAAATAATGAAGAATGCAATATTTTAAGGAATTCTCTGTACGAACAGCAAGTAGCGCTTACTCCAAAATTGGGAGGATTCAATATTGATGAATTAGTTAAAAGACACCTAAACGAGAATCTCTATTTGCTTAAAAATGCATTTTTACTATCTTCCCCGATTTTTTAATTTTTGTGTTTTATGATATCAAAATTACAATATTCTATAGCTAACAAAGAGCAGGGTGTTGTTGGAGTTATATCAGTTTTAATTTGGGACTATTTTATCACCTTTAACTGCGTTGATCCTTCTCAGGAAATTGAAAAAAATACTCTGCGACAATATAGATCTTTGCCCAAATGTCCTACACGGAGAATTTTTCAAGGAGTGGGGAATCAATACATTTAAAGCTAAAACAGATAACACGATGGGTTAAGTATTGACACTATGCCAGTCATAGTATTGTCGGTATGATATTTTTGCAATATCCTCACAAATATTCAACAAAAAGTTTTTTATTTTTTCATTAATCACACATCTCATTTTATAAATTTGTCTATGATAAATTATATTTGGTTATTTTAGATTGAAATTACTTTCATGATAAAGTAAAATTCTAGTTGCGTTTGACAGATTTGGATAGCAGTACCTCTCCAGCGAACCCGTACAAACACAAATCGTATAAAAATGTGGAAGTTATAGCGGATTTTATAAAAAATGTATTAAAAATAGCTCTAAAATTAAAGAAAAAACTGGCTAATTCACGAATGGAGAGTGGTAAAGCCGAAATATTTTGGGAGAACGTATTATACAAACCAAAGATTTAATAAAAAATTTTGATTCTTCTTGAACTTAAGGCCTTCACAAGAAACGTTATCGAAGCTTTATTTGCAAGCCTTTGACTTTTGTGTTCTTATGCTTATTTAAATGATGTCTGATATAGTTGTTTTTATTTATTCTATCATTTTTGTGTTAACTATACGGAGCAAAGTGGAATATTTTCATACAAGCTGCGGCAAAAATTGGAAGGAATGGAGCTAGGACCTTGAAATTTCGCACACATCCCTTATATCGTCAAAGTAGATCAAAAACAATTTTTTGTTTAAATAAATATCACCATGCCATTTGTAAAAAAATGCATTCTATTAAATATAGAAGCAAAATGGTCTTGAGCCAGGACAATATCCCAGTTCAAATCAAATATTGATTACAGACCAATAAATGCAAACGAAAAAACTAAAACAAATGAGCGTTGGCACGGCAGAAGTATTGCTGGGTAACTATACCTGCATATACACACATACTTACATATGCAGCTCAATGAGATGCTTGTAAGATGGCATGAGTGCTTTATTACTTGGTGCGATTTTTTAAACGCAAATTCGGCAAGTGAGTTGTGCTTCTCGTTCGCTTGTGAGAATCATCTCCTTATAGAGGCCGAGTTTGATGTTGAAAAGTCGCTGCGAAGCCACTCGAAAAGACTTTGACATGGTCGAAATCATGATCGTGGTAGTCTGCAGCCAAATAATAAATATCACCATGCCATTTGTAAAAAAAATTGCATTCTATTAAATATAGAAGCAAAATGGTCTTGAGCCAGGACAATATCCCAGTTCAAATCAAATATTGATTACAGACCAAAACAATGCAAACGAAAAAACTAAAATAATTTTATTTTTTAATCGATGACAAGCGGCTATTATAACTTTATACATAACTTTAGATTAATATCAGCTCGCATTCCATAAAACCTTACATCCCTAAAGTATGTTTTAAATAAATTTTCCAAAACTCATTAACAGAGAACAACAAAGAAAGTATTGCTTCATTTTTGACTCAAAAGGTTTTACAATTTCAGTAATTAAATCGATGTTGGCAGCTAAAGGGTGATTTTTTAAGAGCTTGATAACTTTTTTAAAAAAAAAAAACGCATAAAATTTGCAAAATCTCATCGGTTCTTTATTTGAAACGTTAGATTGGTCCATGACATTTACTTTTTGAAGATAATTTCATTTAAATGTTGACCGCGGCTGCGTCTTAGGTGGTCCATTCGGAAAGTCCAATTTTGGGCAACTTTTTCGAGCATTTCGGCCGGAATAGCCCGAATTTCTTCGGAAATGTTGTCTTCCAAAGCTGAAATAGTTGCTGGCTTATTTCTGTAGACTTTAGACTTGACGTAGCCCCACAAAAAATAGTCTAAAGGCGTCAAATCGCATGATCTTGGTGGCCAACTTACCGGTCCATTTCTTGAGATGAATTGTTCTCCGAAGTTCTCCCTCAAAATGGCCATAGAATCGCGAGCTGTGTGGCATGTAGCGCCATCTTGTTGAAACCACATGTCAACCAAGTTCAATTCTTCCATTTTGGGCAAAAAAAAGTTGGATATCATCTCACGGTAGCGCTCACCATTCACAGTTACGTTACGATTCGCATCATCTTTGAAGAAGTACGGTCCAATGATGCCACCAGCCCATAAACCGCACCAAACTGTGACTTTTTCTGGATGCATTGGTAGCTCTTGCAATGCTTCTGGCTGATATTCACTCCAAAATCGACAATTCTGCCTATTTACGTACCCATTGAGCCAAAAATGAGCTTCGTCGCTGAACACAATTTCTTTCTTTCTGAACTTTCTTAACAGAGCACGCATTTTGATAATAAAATTCAATGATTTGCAAGCGTTGCTCGTTAGTAAGTCTATTCATGATGAAATGTCAAAGCATACTGAGCATCTTTCTCTTTGACACCATGTCTGAAATCCCACGTGATCTGTCAAATACTAATGCATGAAAATCCTAACCTCAAAAAAATCACTCTTTATAAGCAGAATATTCTTTTTAAAATGAATAAATAAGACAATAGTTTAACAGTATTTGTTAATGCCGAGGCATCGGTCGGCCTCGCGAATATAGTTTTATGCTGTAGACAATTAACAATACTAAACAAATACAACCTTCAGGTATACCACTGTCTGAAAGGGAAAACAAAAACGTAATTACACTTTTTTAAATGCAAAATAACACCCCAAGAGCTCCTATTTTCTACGAACTAAATGACATTTCAATGTGATACATGGTTTCCGAGATACATACCAATAAAATAACCTCTATTATGAAGAAATTTTCAACTATTTTAAATAATTTTTTCCCTCACAAGGACTAAAAGTACCCATAATAATCCCTAATATTTTAGTGTATTTAAGCATGTTTTTTGAATATGTCTGTTTATATTTGCTTGATATTTGGTATGCGAATTCCCCTTATAGCAAAAACGTGCACCATAAAGTGATTATTATTTGTAGGGGGTAAAATGGGGCAAAAAAGGGATAAAAATGGTACATATTAAACGACAACAACTATTTAGAAACACGAAATTAGGAGTGTACATTCCTCTAATTGAGTAGATACATAATATAAAAGTATTTTTTCCAAATTCGTACTTTTAAGGGGTAAAATAGGAATAGAGGGATAAAAATGGTACCAACCAAACGGCTGTACCTAGAATAATGAAATTCGGTGTATACATTCCTCTGATTGCATAGATAAGTAAAATACACCGATTTTTCAAAATTCGTACTTTTTGGGGTTAAAATGAAAAAAGGGGATAAAAATAGTACCAATCTAATGACCGCAGCTAGAGTCATGAAATTCGGAGTATACATTCCTGTGAGTGTGTAGACACGGAAACTAAACTGATTTTTCGAAATTCGTACTTTTTGGGGTTAAAATGAAAAAATGGGATAAAAATAGTAACAATCAAATGACCGCAGCTAGAGTCATGAAATTCGGAGTTTACATTCGTGTCTACTCGGAAAATAAACTGATTTTTCGAAATTCGTACTTTTTGGGGTTAAAATGAAAAAAGGGATAAAAATAGTACCAATCAAATTACCGCAGCTAGAGTCATGAAATTCGGAGTATACTGCGTAGACACGGAAAATAGACGAATTTTTCGAAATTAGTACTTTCAAGGGATACAATGGTACAGAGGGATAAAAATAGTACCAACTAAACGACCACAGCTAGAATGATAAAATTCTAATTGCGTAGAAACGTCAAGAGGGTAAAAATGGTACCAACCAAATGGGCGCAGCTGGAATCATGGAATTCGGTGTATACATTCCTCTGACTGCATAGACACGCAAAATAAAAAGTTTTTTTTCCAAATTCGTACTTTTTCTTTTACGGCAAAAATTGGTTGAATCATGAAGTTAGGTTATTTTGCACTATGTACAACCAACTGTAGCACCCACTATCTACCAATATTTATTGCTTTGAAAATATAAATATAAGAATATTTATTTTTTGAATTGACGTATTGGTAGCATTACCTTATAAGCGTGGTTTGAAATAATTAAAATATTATATTTATTTATAAAACTAACTTTTCAATATTTGTATTTGTTTTGGTTTGGCTATATTAAAAAAATTATATTTTCCTTTAATATTACTGCACTTCTACGAAAACCGACAACCTCTGTGGAATGCAATCCATGGTGGAGGGTATATAAAATTCGGCCCGGCCGAACTTAACGCCGTTTTTACTTGTTATTTCTAGTAAATATTTTTTAAACTAGCTGACCCGACAGAAACTTTCCTGTCCATATTTTAAAAACTAAAAAAAACTTGAAATGAGAAAAATTTATTTGTAAGCGATCATTGTATACATCAAGGGTTGACATTCAATTCGGATTACGCCAAAATTAACATGCGTGATGAATTCAGAATACTGCTAGAAATATGTTGAAGGGGATATATTGATGGGGAATATAATGCAGAAACGTCAACAGTGATTTTCCATTGACAATATCACTAGTCAACAGTCAAAATGTACTCGGGATGCGATAATTTTTTCTGTGTAGATAACCTTGACATGAGCTCGAAAAACGCAATAAAAAATTTTTTTTTCGTTTGGTTTTTGTTTTATTTTTTTTTTTAATTTAAAAAATTTTTTTTTGGTTAATTTGTTTCGTCCGGCATAACTCGGGAACCACTAGCCCGATTTAATTGAATTAAATTTTAAAAAATTTAAAATTACAATTCCCTTAATCTGTTCATATATTGTTTTCCTATACAAGCAACAGTTTCCAAGTTAAAAATGAATATATAAAGGAAAAAACTTATTTTTTTTTATTTTAAATCCATAAAAAATCCAAAATGAAAAAAAATGTCAAATCTTATTACTTTTACGTAAAGTCACATAACCTATGAGCAAAATGAGACAAAGATCATGAAAATCGATGCACGCGTTTCGCTTTTATTCGCAATTGAGTAAAGGTATGAATTTCAAAAATTTGCTCGACATATTCACAACTTTGTCTATGGTAAGGTTTTTTCTTTTTTTTTTGATTCTCAGAATTAACAAAACGGAATAAACAAAGGGTTATTTAATTTTTATGATTGCGTAAGCAAAGTAATAAACGCTAATAAATGTGCGTGAACAATTAAAAGGAAACAAGTAAAAACGGCGTTAAGTTCGGCCGGGCCGAACTTTATATACCCTCCACCATGGATTGAATTCCACAGAGGATGTCGATTTTCGTAGAAGTGCAGTAATATTACAGGAAAATATAATTTTTTTATATAGCCAAATCAAAACAAATAAAAATATAATTTTATAAATTAATATAATATTTTAATTATTTCAAACCATTATTTATTTCAAATCAAAAAATAAATATTCATCTATTTATATTTTCAAAAAGCTTAAATACCATAAATATTGGTAGATAGTGGGTGCTACAGTTGATTGTATTTCCATTCTATTTTAATTCCAAAAGTACTAATTTTGAAAATCCATTATGAGACGTACATAGTGCAAAATAACCTAACTTCATGATTCAACCAATTTTTGCCGTAAAAGAAAAATTAAGATTTTGGAAAAAAATACGAATTTGTCTATGCAGTCAGAGGAATGTATACACCGAATTCCATGATTCCAGCTGAGCCCATTTGGTTGGTACCATTTTTACCCCCTTGACGTTTCTACTCAATTAGAATTTCACCATTCTAGCTGTAGTCGTTTAGTTGGTACTATTTTTCTCCCTCTGTACCATTGTATCCCTTGAAAGTAAAAATTTCGAAAATCAGTTTATTTTCCGTGTATACGCAGTCAGAGGAACGTATACTCCGAATTGCATGACTCTAGCTGCGGTCATTTTATTGGTACTATTTTTATCCCCTTTTTTCATTTTAACCCAAAAAATAGAAATTTCGAAAAATCTGTTTATTTTAAGTGTCTACGTAATCAGAGGAATGTATACACCGAATTTCGTTATTCCAGGTGTAGCCGGTTGGTTGGTACAATTTTTATCCCTCCGTACCCATTGTATCCCTTGAAAGTACGAATTTGGAAAAAACCTTTTATTTTTCATGTCTACGTAGTCAAAGGAATGTATACTCCGAATTTCATGACTCTAGCTGCGGCCATTTGGTTGGTACTATTTTTATCCCCTTTTCTATTTTGGCCCCAAAAAGTACGAAATTCGAAAAATCAGTTTATTTTCCGTGCCTACACAGTCAGAGGAATGTATACTCCGAATTTCATGACTCCAGCTGCGGTCATTTGATTGGTACTATTTTTATCCCTTTTTTCATTTTAACCCCAAAAAGTACGAATTTTGAAAAATCCGTGTATTTTACTTGTCTATGCAATCAGAGGAATGTATACACCGAATTTCATTATTCTAGGTACAGCCGTTTGGTTGGTACCATTTTTATCCCTCTATTCCCATTTTACCCCTTAAAAGTACGAATTTGGAAAAAATACTTTTATATTATGTATCTACTCAATTAGAGGAATGTACACACCGAATTTCGTGTTTCTAGCTGTTGTCGTTTAATATGTACCATTTTTATCCCTTTTTTGCCCCATTTCACCCCCTACAAATAAGAATCACTTTATGGTGCACGTTTTTTCTATAAGGGGAATGCGCATACCAAATATCAAGCAAATATAAACAGACATATTCAAAAAACATGCTTAAATACGTTAAAATATTAGGGATTATTATGGGTATTTTTAGTCCTTGTGAGGGAAAAATTTTTCCCTTTGGGCCGATTTCGCCCCATTTCAATCCCAACCGATCTACGACTATAAGACGCATTTATGGAAAATTTCAACATTCTAGCTCCTTTCGTTTAGATGCTAGCGTGCTTTCAACAGACGGACAGACGGACGGACGGACGGACGGACGGACGGACGGACGGACGGACGGACATGGCTAGATCGTCTTAGAATTTTATGACGATCAAGAATATATATACTTTATAGGGTCTCAGGTCGATATTTCAAGGTGTTACAAACGGAATGACAAAGTTAGTATACCCCCATCCTGGAGGTGGAGGGTATAAAAAGGAAAGGGGACTTTTTTAATTATTTGGGTTTTCCGTTGGCTACCTGTATGATTTTTTTACAGAACGGAATAAAGTTTTGTTAATTCTGAGAATCAAAAAAAAAAGAAAAAACCTTACCATAGACAAAGTTGTGCATATGTCGAGCAAATTTTAATTTTTTAAAATTTAATTCAATTAAATCGGGCTAGTGGTTCCCGAGCAATGCCGGACGAAACAAATTAACCAAAAAAAAATTTTTTAAATTTAAAAAAAAAAAAATAAAACAAAAACCAAACGAAAAAAAAAAAATTTTTATTGCGTTTTTCGAGCTCATGTCAAGGTTATCTACACAGAAAAAATTATCGCATCCGGAGTACATGAAATTTTTTTCATTTTGTTGAGTAGTGTATCCAGCGATTTTTTGAAAATAATAATGCAGATTGTTCGATCTGCAAGTTGTTTCGCTTGAACGTACTTAATGTGAATGTCGTGGCGTGTTTCCACAAATAAGACAACTTCAAGCAAGTCTTTAGTTTACCGGATGGAGCCGTCCGTGGAATCAGTGGCAGTGTTTGGTACAAATCAGCAACAAATCATTGCATCACCTAACCAGCTTTGATTGTTACAACGTTCGGTCTAATGCCTTCAACGAGCAATCGTATATTCAGTCAATAGATGAATTTTCACTGCTGCAGAACCTTAGTCCTCGCAAATTTCTTCGAAAGGTTGCACGTTGGAACTTCGTTAATTTGCATATTCAAGGGCAAATTGGATGCTGAATGAACTGCTCGACCTCACTTTCAACAACTTAGCTGCAATTCCCGATAAACGAAGTGCAAGTGTATTTTAACTCTGTGAAAGAGTCGTTGTCAAAATCAAAATCTATGCGATCTAAGAAGTATGTGTCATTGCAAAATGTTCAGATTTCAACTAATGATTGTGTGTTGCCAGAAGTCATTTTGACTTTTTCTGAGAGAATTGCTCAAAATGACGCCTGACGATTTTCTGATTCAAAACCCATAAGATGTTGGCGATTTTCTGGAAACTGTAGTTTTTCTCTTTACAATTAAAATATTGTAAGTGGATTGATGTAAAAGAATAGTCAAGAATAATGTCAATTTTTTTGGCAGAGACATGTCGTCAATTGTGATGTCTGCTGAAAAAATGGAAATCACCAACGATAACTTTATTGGATAGAAAAGGTTGCCCAAACGTATCGTAGCATATTACGTAAGGAGCTCAAGGATTTTACCTCTTTATATTTGTACTAGCAGTACCCGCTGCTTCGCACGCGAAAAAGCAAGTTATTCGTTAATTTTATCCGTCTCTGTTTTTGGATAGTATTTAGTTAATTTTCTTTTGGTGGATATAGATAAATCTAAAATAGTAATTTGGAAAGCTCCTATTAGCTAGCACTCACACACAGTCAAAGGAATGTGCTTGTCGATATGCACTATTTTAGCTGAACTACTTCGTATGTATAGTTTTCTACCAAGTTTTGAACAAAAAATTACAACCATTTATATCCTCGATCTCATGTTTCTAGATTCAGCCAGCCAGTTTATAACTTTTTGCAACTCTTTCCCAAAAAGTACACATTTTGAAAAATCACTATAGGTAACATGTGTTTTTGCTCCCCTAAAAATATGTACTTTATTTGGTAACACAGGATTGTACAGCATTTTTATCCCTTTTCGTCCCGCGCACCCCTTAGAAGTACAAATTTCGAAAAATCAAACTACTGCGCTGCTATATGATCAGAGGAATTTACACACTAAATTTCACGATTCTAGCTGTAATACTAAAATTGGTACCAGTTTTATCCCTTTTTGTCCCGCTCGCCACTTAAAAGCACAAATTTGGAGAAATCAAATTTTACTTCGTTTCTATATGGTCAGAGGAATTTACATACCAATTTCACGATTCTAGCTGTAATACTTTAGTTGGTACCCTTTTTGTCCCGCTCGCCCCTTAAAAGTACAAATTTCGAAAAATCCAATTTTACTTCGTTTCTATATGGTCAGAGGAATTTACATACAAAATTTCACGTTTCTAGCTGTAATACTTCAGTTGGTACCATTTTTATCCCTTTTTGTCCCGCTCGTCCCTTAAAAGTACAAATTTCGAAAAATCAAATTTTACTTCGTTTCTATATGGTCAGAGGAATTTACATACCAAATTTCACGTTTCTAGCTGTAATACTTTAGTTGGTACCATTTTTATCCCTTTTTGTCCCGCTCGTCCCTTAAAAGTACAAATTTCGAAAAATCCAATTTTACTTCGTTTCTATATGGTCAGAGGAATTTACATACCAAATTTCACGTTTCTAGCTGTAATACCTTAGTTGGTACCATTTTTATCCCTTTTTGTCCCGCTCGTCCCTTAAAAGTGCAAATTTCGAAAAATCCCTATTTGTAGCTCGTCTGCATGGTCATTGCAAGGAACTCACCGAATTTCATGTTTATAGCTACTGCCGTTTAGACAGGACGAAGGTCCGATGTTTATCCCTTTTTGGGCCATTTTATCCCCTAAAAGTACGAATTTCGTAAAATCCTTTCTTAGTCGACGTCTACGTCATATTTGGGAACTACCCTGAAAATTTCATGACCCTGGCTTCAGCCGTTTGGTCTGGGGGCTGGTCAATGATAAGTCAGTCAGTCAGTCAGTAACGCAACTCTTTTATATATATAGATTAATAATATTAATATCTTTCAAAATCAATGTATTAAAATTCACTGCATGCATAATGCATGTCATTCGTCATTTCCGACTTGACTTTCACTCTGTAGAAATTTTATTTTTGAACCAATTTTGGTCATAGAGCTATGTTTACATCCGTACATGTTTTGATATTTGCAATTTTAGGTTACATTTTGAATTGTCCAAGTTTGGTAATGAAACCCTTGTGATAGAATTGAAAGTGATAGTATAGCCTTTTAGTATATATATACGTAAAGATTATGATTGTTATAATAAAAATGCGGTGTGTGTTTTTTGAACTTATTGTTCATTTTTTTCGATTTTGACGATATTTTTTGAACAAAATGAATCGAACTAATTTCTGTGTCTTGGCGTGTTTTCACAAAATATACTTTAGTTCGTCGGCTGGGTGAAATAAAGCCAAAATAGCTTTCGAATGTAATCATTGCACAATCACCAAAGTCTTATTATGCGCAATATTCCGAACCTATCATAACTATGATTATATCAGATCTTTGAAATATTGCTCGTTGGAGTTTCGTATCGAAACCTGAGTACTTTTCGGCAGCCTTCAAGCGACACAGCTGCAATTCCTGATGTAGCAAGAAGCAATAGATTTTGGAATCGAAACATTCTGAGATAATTATTAGACCTTAGATTTTTGCATATTTTCCATATTTATTATTTGGCAATTGTTCATTTATTCTGCATGTTTTCGATATGTCATCGAAGGGTTTATATTTGAGCGGTAAAACGTCGATTTTATTATTGGCAATTGTTCATTTATTCTGCATGTTTTCGATATGTCATCGAATGGTTTATATTTGAACGGTAAAACGTCGATACAAAGTTTGTTCCCAATCGTTTGTTCCCTGTTCATTTGCTGATTGATACAAAGCATAACATGCTGGCATTACGGGATATCATTATGTCATTATATCATTAAAAACTGGTGAAGACGATGGTCGATCAGCTTATTGCAAAGCGTTATCCACTGTTAAGCATACACTATTACGATTTTCCATATTTAGTGAGATGGAAAGACGAATGTACAAAAAAAAATTAAGGGAGAAAATATGACATTCCTATCGTTAGTTATGAAAAAAGTCCATTAAACATTACGAATTTCCTAATTTTTTTCCAGAAAACTTCGCTGAGTCATAACTAACAAAACACTTAATCATTGTCTGAATCGTGACATATAGTCTTGAGTTCACTCAAAAATCCTAAAGAAAAAGGCACTTTTAGTTTTTTACAAATTTTCCAACTTCGCGGGCAACTATCCAAAAGTTTTTTCATCTTAAAACCTAGTTTGAACTACTTCGTACAGTTTGTAGCAAAAAAGTTGTAGAGTAAGTATCAGGAACTCCATTATGAATATTATAAAGCGTCTTACTGACACTAGTATCTGTTAATAAAAATTGGTTTAAAAAATGGAAGATGTACTTTTTATTAAAAATTACAAGATTTGATATTTGCTTGATATTCGCCAAAAATATATTTCTACCTCCTCCCAGAAAAAGTTACGATTTTTTATGACAAAGTTCGTGATTTCACTAAGCAACAAAAAAGAGAGAAATTGTGTGTCGAAGCAAAAAAAATTCTTTTTGTGAATTGAAAAATTCAGAAAAAATATATAGATATATTTTTTTAATTTTTTACCAATACCTTTTATATTTGTACACTGGGGCCCCAATTTGCGTCGTTAATGGGGACCGGAGAAATGCGACGCAAATCGAATCACTTTTTTCGGTATAAATTTTGAATGGGTCAAAAATTTAAATATTTAGTAAAAAATAGATTTCTGAAAATTTCATTTCATTTTATTTATTTGTAATTTCAACAAATATTTTTAATTTTTATAAAAAAAAGAAAATAAATTTATACGAAAACATAACAAACAAGTAAGAAAAGGCTAAAGTCTGGCGGGGCCGACTATATGATACACTCCACTTTCTATCGGAATACAATTCAATTCACTAAAAAAGTGAAAACGGGAAAAATTTTTGTATGTTTCCTAATCACAGGTTTATATAACCTGGTCTAATTTGTCAAATCGAGAATAATATTTGTTTCGGGGCTATATCCAAACATGGCATAAAGTGACCCACTTGCACATTAGGTTCTACCAGTCCAAGTATAACGTGTTATGCTCAATTTAAAGAAATTCCGTGAAAATACGTGGTTTCTGGGGCGGAAATAGTCAAGCCGGGAGCGAAATTTGTATGGAAGCTATACATATATATATATTAGAACCGATCTGACCCATTTTCATCATGGATGTTTCTAATTAAAATATAAGATATTTTGCCAAATTTGAAAATCGGGAGCGAAATTTGTATGGAAGCTATATATAAATCCGAACCGATCTAACACATTTTTACCACAGATGTTTCAAGTTTAAATATAAGGTGTTTTGAGAATTTTGAAGAAAATCTGTTAAAATATGTGGATTCTAGAGCGGAAAAATTCAAATTGGGAACGGAATTAGTATATATAAATCTGAACCGATCTGACCCATTTTTACCACAAGAGTTTCCAGTTGAAATATAAGGTGTTTTGAGAATTTTGAAGAAAATCAGTTTAAATATGTGGTATCTAGAGTGAAAAGAGTCAAAACGGGAGTGAAATTCGTATGGGGGCTATATATAAATCTGAACCGAGTTTCTTCAAATTAAATAGCGTTCGTCCTTGTCCCGAAAAACTTCGCTGTGCAAAGTTTCGTTTAGTTCTGGCTACAATTGCGATCTGTATCGTGATTAAAACAATAGATGGACAGACGGACAGACAGACGGACATTGCTAAATCGACTCAGAAAGTGATTCTAAGACGAATGGTATACTTAACAATGGGTCTATAACTCCTCCTTTTGGGTGTTACAAACAAATGCACAAAGACATAATACTCTCGTGGAGTGTATACAAATCCTATTCACATATAAAAAACCGAAATTCTAATTTGAGATTATGTTGAGATATCTTCGACTGATAAATCTAAATTAACAATTCTTGTATCCACTTGATTAAGTGGTCTGGGGGCTTTGTCATCATAGTTGTCTAAGTTTTGTTGATTTTCCTTATAACAACTAATTGCGTTATCATCCGATGCTGAGCTACGTTATTGGGAATTTTGGCTTTTTATAACCAACACCACTTCGTGGACTAGGGTATTATAAGTTAGTTTCGCGCCAAATGTTTGTAACACCAATAAATAATCGAGCTAGACCCACCTTTAAGTATACGGAAAGATAGAATCACTAGCTGAATCGATTTACCGATGTCTGTCTGTCCGTCCGTCCGTCTGTCCGTCTGCTGTCCATCTAAGCTTGTTCGCACTCTACAGGTCGCAATTGCTGTCGGATTATCATGAAATTTGACAGAAGTTACATATTTTTTGGCCAAGGACGATCGGTAGCCCCCATACAAATGTCGCTCCCGATTTGACTTTTTCCGCTCTAGAAGTCACATATTGTACCCGATTTTCTTTAAAATTGGCACAACATCTTATAATCAAACTAGAAACACCTATGGTGAAAGTGGGTAAGATCGGTTCAGATTTAGATAGCCCCCATACAAATGTCGCTCCCGATTTGACTTTTTCAGCTCTAGAAACCACACATTGTACCCGATTTTCTTTAAAATTGGCACACACCTTATAATCCAACTATAATTACCTGTGAAAGCGAAAGCGAGTTAGATCAGTTCAGATTTAGATATAGTCCCCATAAAAATATCGCTCCCGATTTGACTTTTTCCGCTCTAGAAACCCCATATTGTACCCAATTTTCTTTAAAATTGGCACAACACCTTATAATCCAACTAAAAATACCTATGGTGAAAGTGGGTAAGATCGGTTCAGATTTAGATATAGCCCCCATACAAATGTCGCTCCCGATTTGACTTTTTCCGCTCTAGAAAGCACGTATTGTACCCGATTTTCTTTAAAATTGGCACAACATTTTATAATCGAACTAGAAACACCTATGGTGAAAGTGGGTAAGATCGGTTCAGATTTAGATATAGCCCCAATACAACTGTTGCTCCCGAATCTTTAACCGATTTTGGCCAAACTTTACATATTATATTTCACCTATAAACATACATGGTGGAAGCGGGTCACATTATTTTTTGTCAAATACATACATTTACAGGATTCAAAAATCCTTCCCGATCAAATTTTTCAGATCATTATTTCAACAAGGAATACCTACCGTGGATGAGAAATATATAGGCGCATTTTTTGGCACAGGCCTCAAGTGTTGTTATAGGCCCCCTTAAAATGTCCGTCCGATTCATCCTATTACCGCTGTATAATCTGTATTTATCATTGGATCTTGATCAATTTTTCCAGATCATGTTATATTTACTTTAATCGGAATATCTTCTGGTTCAAATTTATTTATTTATTTTTTGTAAACCGGGAAATACAGTTCTATTTCTTATTCCCTTATTCAGAAGTACAAATTTGCAAACTTTAGTTAAAATCTGAGAACCTAAGGAAATTCTCTGTTCCGTTTAGCAAATAATTAGTCATTGGCCGACTGGGGTCTGGAGTTTTAAACAGTAGGTCCCCAACAGTAAGTATAAAAACTATGTATGTCACTATTAAAACATTCATTTAGTGGAGTGGACCTCCCCATTGTCGCGACAGAGATTTTTATGGGACTTGGTCTGATGTGGCAAGACCACCACTTTATTATTTTTTCTTTACCATGGCGTGTGGAGGGCATATAAGATTCGGCATGAATGACTTAATGTCATTTTTATTTGTTGCTGCTGCTGCTTTTTTGTGTTTGTCGGTACATTATGAACCTGCAGACAGACGAACGAACAATTTTGAGTAAATCAAAACCAAAATAGCGAAACGGACTATTTCTGTATTTGTGATGATATGAAAACAAGTGTTCCAATGTTGCCATGGTTACTTTCAGCACTGACTCACTCCAGTACATGAAACGAACCCACTTGTTGGTGGCGGTTGATTTTAGAGAGCCATGTGTGATGGCGTTGAACTTGAAGCGTTTGCTATAGCAACAAACAAAATACGAGTAGAATGACAATTTTGAATGAATAGGGTTAAGAGTGAGAAGGGGAGTGGTGTCCACCTGCAGTCCGAATGCGACCACGCCGGAAATGGAAATGGAAGCAACAAGCATGCATTTATCCCCCAAAACACCGGCGCACCGGTGCATCAGTTTGAATATGAGGCGCGTACTATGTGTAAATGTGTGTAACTATGTCTATATGGATTGGATGTCATGTGTTGCGCATGCGTGTCCTCTGTCTATGGCCATAATTATGAATGAAATGTTGATCAGTTGATAATCAGTTAAAAGTGTTATGCGAGAGTTCCATACAAACCTAATTTTAGCTCCGTTCTTCTCTGTGAGTCAGTCAGTCGGGTATGTCTGTCTGAAAAACGTTAATATTGGATTTGGATTTTACGCTCTGTTGCCTCATAATTTGTGCAATATTTTTTCAACTAAAAATTAAAAAAAACATACGAATGCATTTTCATTCAGCAACAACAAAAGTTCGTTTAAAAGCATTTTGCGAAAACTTCCGTTTTCTTTTGTTTTTCCCAACAAATCCGAACAGCCAGTGCAGATTATGTTTGACGTTTGTTTATATATGGAAACTATAAAAAGTGTTTACAACAAGAAATAGTTTCACTTTTTGTGTTGTGCCATTTGAAACGCGATAGAAATTATCAAAATGTTTGAAAGTGTTTTTGTTGTTGTTGTTGTTGTTAACACAATTCATAATTATAGCATTTAAGCCAAGCCGTTACAGCTATGGTTGACAATTTCCATACAAAGAAAAAGTAGCATCAATAAAAGTTCAACTAGTTCTAAATAAAACTGAATTTATTTTGGCCTTCTAAAGACTCCCGCAAAAATAAATGGCGTTAACTATAAGCAATAGGCCCATTTCAGCGAATACAAAAATTATATCGCACACAGCCAACAGATCGAGCGGAACTCCCTCTCGTTTATTCTATTTACACTAAATATCATATGAAATGTCTATGAACAAATTGTATGAAACATTTCATTTTATTTATGAATTTTTCATACAATAAAGAAAACAATCACTAAATTTATTAAAACAACTTTTATGAAATCACTTCATAAGTATTATGAAGGAAAATTCTTTCTTTCTTGTTTCATATGTCAATCGAAAAATATGAAGTTTTCACATAACAAATCTAATCGTCTACACTGAACGAATTTTCCTTCATACTATTTATGAAGTGATTTCATAAAAGTTTTTTTAATAACTGCCTGGCCCACGGCTGATTTGGGACCCACTAACAGGCACTAGAACGACAAAGCGAACGAAAATCTATGCGAACGAAAACGTAAGTATTTCAGTACAAAATCGGGTGCCACTAACTATTTTTTCTGTCATCTGTGCGAATGAAAATGTCAAAAGCACTCACTTGTGTTTTGTCTGTCGTTTTCATAAATAAATAAAACAAGTAAGAAGGCGTTAAGTTCGGCCGGGCCGAATCTTATATACCCTCCACCACGGAGTGCATTCCACAGTATTACCAGCAGATTAAAGGATGTCGACTTTTTAAGATATCCCCATTCACCCCATTCTCCACCCAAATGTACAAATTTCGAAAAACCCCTTTTTCAAGTCTTCATAGTCAGAATGTATTTCATGATTTCAACTTCAGCGGTTTGGTAGGTCCCATTTTTATCCCTCTTTTTAATTATATCCCTTAAAATTACAAATTTCGAAAAAGCCCTCTATTTTACGTGTCTATGCAATTAGAGGGATGTACACACCGAATTTCATAATTCTAGCTGTTGTCATTTGGTAGGTACTATTTTTATCCCCTTTTTCCATTTGAACCCCAAAAAGTACGAATTTTGGAAAGTTCTTTTATTTTACGTGTCTACGCAATCAGAGGAATGTATATATCGAATTTCACTATTCTAGGTGCAGCCGTTATGTTGGTACTATTTTTATCCCTTTTGCCCCATTTAACCACTTTAAAGTACGAATTTAGACGAAATACTTTTATATTATTTATCTACTCTATTAGAGGAATGTACACGCCAAATTTCGTGTTTCTATCTGTTGTCGTTTGAAAGGTACCATTTTTATCCCTTTTTGTCCCATTTCGCCCCCTACAAATAAAAATCACTTTTTATGCTATAAAGGGATGGCGCATTGCGCATATCAAGTAAATACAAGCTAATATGTTCAAAAAACATGCTGATATACACAAAATATTAGGGGTATTTTCAGTCCTTGCGAGGGAAAAATTTTTCCCTCTGGGCCGATTTCGTCCACTTTCAATCCCATCCGATCTACAACCATAAGACACATTTAGGAAAAATTTGAACCTCCTAGCTCATTTCGTTCGGCCGCTATCGTGCTTTCAACAGACAGACGGACATGGCTATATCGTCTTAGAATTTTACCACGATCCAGAATATATATACTTTATGGGGTCTCCGATGAATATTTCGAGGTGTTACAAACGGAATGACAAAGTGAATATACCCCCATCCTGGAGGTGGAGGGTATAAAAACACAAAATAAATTTAATTTATATTTTTGTTGCTATCCTCTCTACTTCATCCCCTTCTTCCTCTGAGTACCGGAGAACACGTCACGCATTTATACATTCCGTTGCTCCGTGCACTGGGTCTTTCAACCACGTTCCTTGTATTCATAAAGGGATATTTTCATGTAAAATAAGTGTATTCTTATTGGTTTTTGGTCATCTCATGAATGTTAGAGATGACCAGTAGCTACCCACGGGGATCTCGAAATTAACATTCCTCCAAAAAATGTGCGAGTTGGAAAAATTTATATTTTTCGACAACACAAAAACAACTCCAAATATTGATTGTTTGCATTATTTTTTTGAATTTTGTTTTCAGTTATTTCAGCTGAGAAAAAGTTGTGTCAACTTTTTTATTACAAGTTAGAATTTGGATATTTAACGCTTTTTTCTTGGCATATTTGCGATTATTTGAGGATTTTTTGATCTGGCAACATTTTCATTCAGTCACAACACGTAAGGCTATGCGAACGAAAAGTCAGAAGATAGTGGGTCGCTTTTTGATGCGAAAGTGAGTGACTGGCTTTCGTTAGCATAGATTTTCTTTCGACATTGTGGGTCAGGCAGTACATTTAGTGATGTTTTTCTTTATTGTATGAAAAATTCATAAATAAAATGAAATGTTTCATACAATTTGTTCATAGACATTTCATCACAAAATAAATTTGTTAAATGTGTTGTCATTTATTTTGGTTTAAGACCAAAGGTTGTGCTGAAGTCTTCAGCAGAACCCAAAATTAGCAAAAAGGCAAAGTGAGACCTTTATTGTTGCAGCTAAAAGTTGACTGCGCAGTTTCGATGGGCGCTACCCCATCTCGTCAGAACTTTCGCAACGAATGTATGTCTTTGACTTAAATCAGGGTTCATATTAGTACCAGCGGTCACATATGACAAATGAGAAGCGGTGATAAACAAAATATTCCACCGAGCTAAGACGACACACTAAAAATCGTACTTGCCAATTCAATGATATGCATGTGCTCGCATCGCTCGCAACAATGCAAAGGTTGTTGTTGTACGGTATGTCCCGTCTTCACTGTACCTCGTGTGTATTGTTGTTGTTTGTATGTATTGTTGGTCTGTTATGTTGTATGTGTTATCATTTATTTTGGTTTAAGACCAAAGGTTGTGCTAAAGTTTTCAGCAGAACCCAAAATTAACAAAAAGGCAAAGTGAGACCTTTATTGTTGCAGCTAAAAGTTGACTGATTTGTTAAATTATTGAAACTTAGCTAAGATCAAATATAAATTTCATTGTATCAAATAAAAAATTCTTAAAAATTATGAAATATATCATAACTAATAAAATATTTGAAATATTTTGTTTCTTTTTATGAAACGTTTCATAACTAACAAATAGATTTTTAGTGTGTCGACCTTATTCTCATTTCTCCTATGTTAACTCTGACATAAGTATGTACCCTAATTTAGGCAAAGACTTTTTGCTGGGTTCTTAATTCCAATTAATTAATCAGTCACCAAATAAACAGGGAAATCGAATTACAGTTATTTCATGTATTTTTACAGTGAATCCATCAAATGATTATCTAATTCCATAATTATCTCAAGATGTTTCCATTTACAACCGAATGATTTGTGAACCAAATATAAGGATGTCTGAATTCCATGAGGCATTGAATGACGATATGCGATTAATATTAGCTCAGCTAGGAATGACAGCGCCCAAATATGCGCTACGATCACGGTGGAACAGGAAAGACATTTTCGATCTTATTAATTTTGAGAAAAATTCGCTCGAAATTCGTGATGTGATTCACCTGAAATTTCAGCTGCGTTCTTGGAAGACTGCTGAAAATTGACGAAACCCTTTCAAAGATCTGAGTTGGGAGTTGGGCAACGTTTTGTCCGGTCCGGCTTAGTGTACAATGATTCTGTTGGAAGGTGATTTTCTCTTTTTCATTATTTGCGATTCCACGGCAATTGCTGGACATTTGTCATTTTTGTTAGTTCGTGTTCCCATACGTTGCTCAAAAAAATATTGACCAATTATCCTTTCAGAGGATACACCGCACCAAGTGGGTGTGATTGTCGCTGATGAACTGCTCTTGGATTTTCCGTAGCCCAAATCCTGCAGTTTTGCTTGTTGACATACCCATTTAATAGGAAATGGGCTTCATCGGCTCATTACCAATTTGTGAATATTGTGAATTGTGACTGTTGGTTTGAAAATAAAATTCAATTATTTTTGTACGTTGTTCGATCGTGTAAGTCTCCTTCACAAAATGTTGAAATAAAGAAAGAAAGAATAATAATTTGAAAAGTTATAAAAGAATTCAAACCATATAGCTCATTCTGAGCCAACCTGTAGAATTTAATTTTTAAACCCACTGTACTTGCGCAATATATCACCTCAGAATCTTGAGTTAAAATCGGATTATTTTCTGCAATGACACCGGGAAGTGGAGAAATTAACGAACATCGTGTTGATGCCAAACTTGTTAAAGGAAAGCACGAATGTTAAGACGTTTCGACAGAACGCAGCCCAATGACTCTGATCGAACTTCCAAGTCGAGAATCATTTATAATGTTCAGCTGTTAAATCGGCCAATAACGTACGGCACTCATGAAAGTTGTGAACACTGGAAATGGAGTTATTCTCCTCTTGTACGATAACGTTGGGACCGCAAGAATATTAAGATCGCGTGGATTTTGGCAGAATTAACCTCTACCGGCTTCACCAGGAATTGCAGTTAAGTCGTTGAAAAAGGTCGAACAGCTTATTCAACAATCAAATTGCCGTTGAATATGCAGATTAAAGAAATTCCATCGTGCAAACTGTCGAAGAACTGTGTCGGTGGTCAAGGTTGTGCACTAATGTAAATTGATCACTCGGGATGAATATACGATGGCTAAGGATGGAAAGGCTAAAGTCGGGCGGAGCCGTCTCTATGATACACACCACTTTCTATCCGAATACAATTTAATTCGGTGAAAAAGTGAAAATGGGAAGGATTTTTGTATCCTGTAAATGTATGTGTTTGACAAAATATGTTAAATCGGAAAGGATATTTGTGTGGGGGTATATTGAAATCTGGAACGAAATAGGTGAAATATAATATGTATAGTTTGGCCAAAATCGGTTAAACATTTGGGAGCAACATTTGTATTTGGGCTTTAGCTAAATTTAAAAAAAAATAATCGAGTATAATATGTGGTTTCTAAAGCGGCAAAAGTCAAATCGGGAGCGACATTTGTATGGGGGCTATATCTAAATCTGAACCGATCTTACCAATTTTCTCCATATGTGTTTCTAGTTGGATAATAAGATGTTGTGCCAAATTTAAAGAAAATCAGGTACAATATCTCGTTTCTACAGCGGCAAAAGTCAAATCGGGAGCGACATTTGTATGGGAGCTATATATAAATCTGAACCGATCTTACCAAATTTCTGCACATGTGATTCTAGTTGGATTACAAGATGTTGTGCCAAATTTAAAGATAATCGGGTACAATATGTGGTTTCTAGAGCGGAAAATGTCAAATCGGGAGCGACATTTGTATGGGAGCTATATATAAATCTGAACCGATCTTACCTAATTTCTGCACATGTGATTCTAGTTGGATTACAAGATGTTGTGCCAAATTTAAAGAAAACCGAGTACAATATCTCGTTTCTACAGCGGAAAATGTCAAATCAGGAGCGACATTTCTATGGGGGCTATATATAAATCTGAACCGATCTTACCTAATTTCTGCACATGTGATTCTAGTTGGATTACAAGATGTTGTGCCAAATTTAAAGAAAATCGGGTACAATATGTCGTTTCTAGAGCGGAAAATGTCAAATCGGGAGCGACATTTGTATGGGAGCTATATCTAAATCTGAACCGATCTAATCTAATTTCTGCACATGTGATTCTAGTTGGATTACAAGATGTTGTGCCAAATTTAAAGATAATCGGGTACAATATGTGGTTTCTAGAGCGGAAAATGTCAAATCGGGAGCGACATTTGTATGGGGGCTATATCTAAATCTGAACCATCTTACCAAATTTCTGCATAGGTGTTTCTAGTTGGATTATAAGATGTTGAGTCAAATTTAAAAAAATCGGGTACAATATGTCGTTTCTAGAGCGGAAAATGTCAAATCGGGAGCAACATTTGTATGGGAGCTATATCTAAATCTGAACCGATCTTACCTAATTTCTGCATAGGTGTTTCTAGTTGGATTGTATGAGCACTATTTCTAAATCTGAGCCGATTTGCCTCAAATTAAATAGCGTTCGTCCTTGATCCACAAAACTTATTTGTGACAATTTTTGTTAAGATCGTATTATAATTGCGACCTGTAATTTGGTTACAACAATAGATGGACATGCGGATAGACGGACAGACAGACGGACATTGCTAAATCGACTCAGAAAGTGATTCTAAGTCGATCAGTATACTTAACAATGGGTCTATCTCGCTTCCTTTTGGGTGTTATAAACAAATGCACAAAGACGTAATACTCTCGTGATGTGTATACAAATTTTATGCGATGTAAGTTCATAATTGATTGACGACTTCTTACAAATGATTAAAATTAAAAAAAAAACGATTAATATTAAGCAAGTAAGGAAGGTTTATAGTCGGGCGTGGACGACTATTTGGTACCCTACACCTAGTCATTATACCCGGTGGTGTAGGGTATAAAACGGTCATTGCATTTGCGAAGCGATACAGCTATAAGAGGAGAATATACTACAAATCTGTAGTTGTAAGAAAACGTGAACACAAACTTTGAATGGGAGCTATATATAAATCTGAACCGATCTGTACCATTTTTAAAATAGGTTTTCTAGTTGAAATATAAGAAGCTTTCTGTTAAATATATGGTTTCTATATCGGAAAGAATCAAATCGGGGGAGTCATTTATATGGAAGCTGTATATAAATCTGAACCGAAGTGACCCACTAAATGTTTATATTTGAAATATTAGGTGATGTGCAGCATTAGAAGAAAATCTGTTTAAATATGTTATTTCTAGAGCGGAAATAATCTATTCAGTGGCTAACTTTGTATTGGAGCTATAATTTCTTTCTTTCTAGGAAAGAGTCAAATCGGAGGAGACATTTCTATGAGAGCTATATATAAATCTGAACCGATCTGGACTATTTTTAACAGAGCTGTTTCTAGTTAAAATATCTGGTGTTTTGCCAAATTGGAAGAACATCTGTTGAAACATGTGGTTTCTAGAGCGGAAAGAGTAAAATCGGGAACAAAATCTGAACCGATTTTCTTGAAATTGAATAGCGTTCATCCTTTACCCATAAAACTTCGTTGTGCAAAGTTTCCTTCAGTTCTAACAACAATTGCGACCTGTACTTTGATTACAAGAATAGATGGATAGACTCAAAAATCGACTCAAAACGTGATTCTAAGTCAATCGGTATAATAAACGATGGGGAACGAGATAGTTTCCTATAGGGTGTTACAAACAAATGCACAAGGTCATTATACCCTGTGGTATAGGGTATAAAATCGATATAAACAATATTATGCTAGCATATTTGGCATAGCTACATATATGTATATTTTATGCAAAGAAGTTGTACAGGGTGGCTGATGAATGATACTACATTAAGAAACTAAAATAACTTTTTGTCTAATTCAGGTATATAACTTTTTCTTTGTTCATTTAACAACTGATACATTTTTATTAAAACTTTTTAACGGGTTTTAAAAATAATAGAATTTAAATGACATGACGATAGTCGGTGGCGTATGTGCAAAGTTCATTATTCATTACTTCCGGCAGAGTTGCTGTAAGAATTGTCTCAATTGTTGTTCGAATGCATTGTTTTAAATCATCCATTTTGTTTTGATTTGTTTTTTGAACTTCCAGATGAAATAACCCCACAAGAAAAATATAGGTCAGTGACGTCACGAGACTTTGGGGCCAACTAAATGTCGAGTTTCTAGAAATCAGCTTCTTAGGGAACTTTCGCAGCAATTCTCTCTCATAGCAGGACCTGGCTATGTGACAAAGTCGCATCATCCTGTTGAAACCACATAGTGTTGAAGGGGATGCGATGCAGTTCTGCAAAGAAAAAGTCCTTTAACAACAGCATTAAGTAGCATGGTAGCAGCATTCATCAGCCACACTGTATAAAAATCCGCTGTCTATTAGTGAAACAATCATTACCGGCCAGGTTGTACAATTCCACGGACTACTCCACCCAATAAACTAAATGATTGCACGAATTAGTCCTGTTTGTGGATCACGTCACGACATTCAGATTAAGGACGATCAAACGTGTCGCCGTTGACATTTCGACCTTCTGCATCTTCGATATATTGAACTCATGCGAAAGTTGTTCTTAAACATTGTTCAAAATTTACTTAAGCGAACGTGTAAATATTTTCAGCAGTGTACAACAGAAAGAATTATTCTTGCATGCCGAATTTCATTATTCATTTCAACATCCAATTGTTGGGTACGAATTTGGAAAAACTTTTATTTTAGGTGTCTAATCAATAAGAGGAATGTACATTGAATATATTTTAAGTTATATTGCAAAATCGTAAATTTTATCCAAAAGATGTTCCTTTTTCATCCTTCGCATTAATCGAAAGTTAGGTGCTGATCAGGGCCGGTCGCAAGGGGGTTTTAAGAGTAATTATGAATCATTCTTCTACAATTTAATTTAAAGAGGATTCCTAATTGCTATGATTAAACAGTTTTCGAAATTTCGGTTTAAGGTTCATAGCCACTTTGGCACGTTTAAAATTGAGCACTATGAATGTTGAATTAAGCACATGTCCATTAATGCTCAAATATATAAATAAGACTTATTGTAAACTCGATAACATTTTTTTATGAAACGTTGTCAATGATTTCCAGAAAATGCATTTTCTGGAATGTACACAGCGAATTTAAAGATTCCAGGTTCATCCGTCAGATTGGTACCATTTTTATCACTTTTTCCCATTTTTTTTTTTCAAAAATTGGATATTGCGGTAGGGGGGCATGGTAAACAAATAATACAAATTGAATATTTTTGGAAAATTGTCATTTTCGCGGCAAATATGGCTAAAATGATTTTCACACGTGACATTTTTGTTTTATGATTTTCTCGCGATCTAGAGTACGGATCCGACTGAATTTTTGTTTGTGTATTAAGAACCAATGTCGCTTGTAACATTTATGAAGAATCCAAAATTCGCGTTGCAATTGCTTATATTTAAACATTCTCTGTTCAGGATTCTCAAACTTTTCTGACACAAATATTCCGAAAGTCAGCAATCATATGCCATAAAAATATTATCAATATGATATAAAGTTACGCGGGTTTTTCTAAAGATACTTTTCACAATTTTTGACTTTACAGCCACTATTTATCCTATTTTAGCCTGATAAATTGGGAAACAAAATGCTATTAATCGCGTAATGATGAAATTTGATAATGCGATATGCCATAAATCTAGAAAAATGCTTTAAACAAATGCGTTGTAGCGAAATACAACCTTCGGTTATATGCTGCTCCATTTTTGAACTAATATAAATAATATATTATTTTTATGTTCACAGCCACCTTTGAAGTCACAAATTAAAGTGTGAGTAGACAGCCAAATCAGAAATTTTTGAAAATAAGGTTTTACAACAAAATTTCTTTTCCAAATTTATATGACAGATGACATCCAAATCTGAGAATAGTTTAGCATCAAAAACTCATTTTCGAGAAAATGGTTCATAGCCACTTATGAATGAATATAAGCCCTCGATATGTAAACATATTTCTCTTTGTTCATTTACAACAACTGATGATATGTTTACCGCAAACAAACTAATTTTTCCCATAAAAGAAACTCAAAAACGATGTTCACGTGTCTAAAATTTCGTCTCTACGTAATGAATTTTTTCTCTGCGTGTAGGGCTCTATTTTCAAATCTACTTTAAAGTTGCGAAACAATATGTTAGGATTTGGAACAAATCTTTTATAATATTTAAGAATCCTAAGGGAAATTCATTTTATAAATTGTCGTTTCTAAGGAAACATGTGGAATGCATACCAAATAGGTATGCAATACAATAATACACATCAAGCTCTAATGGGAAGGTTAGACTGTATGAACTTTATTGCAATTTCTAAGGAAACTGGAAATTCTTTATTGATATGTCTATTAATTATGGCTAAGGCAATATTGATATTAATAACACTATTAAATGACGCACATCCTCAGGGATTGGGAATAAAAAAGGTGATTTTAGTTGTGAGAAAACTTACATTTATTCAAAATAAAGGGGAAAAGGGCTGCTCCGAACGATCCTATCTTGTTGCTCGTGAAATCCAAAAGAAGACCGAATCATTGTCGATATGTGTGACAATGGCTCGATTGTCATTATAAATTTCATTTAACGAAACGGATAAGGCTCGGGTTACCCTTATTTGTTCAATAATATTGGTTTTTCTCAGCGTTGTAATAAAAGGTATGCTACATTAATTCTAACTGACAATTCAAATGTAGTAAATAATTCAATTACAAAAACTTATTTAATAAAAACTTTGCTTAATAATTATTGTAATAAAAATGGATAATTCATTTATTTTTTTATATGGGTTTAACTTTCTTCAACACAATAAGAAATGAGTTTTAAATTACTGAATTTCGTTGTCATGTTTTTCGTCTTGCATTTCATAGAGTACAAAAAAACTGTATTTGTTATTCGAATTTATACATATTAAAGATTAAAAAAATGAAGAAACCTTTATAAAATATTTAAATATTTTTATTTAATCGGAATATGCGTATAAAGATTTTGAGTAAACATCCTGTTACTAATGTAACTCCTGTATAAATTAAAAACTCATTAGACATCATCTTTAGGCACATACTTTGCGAAGAAGCATATCCAATTTTCTGCATTTATCATAGAAAAAAGAGGGATAAAGCGCCGAGGAATTCGATCGTTTTTGTGTAATATTTCTTCAACATATATATGTAATTTCAAGCAACTATTTAAAAAAAAAGTTCTACACTTAGAGAACAAGTCTATTAATAAAAGCAGCGATTGTCTGCTGCCTATCAGCAGACACTTTCTTGCTATTACAGTTTTTTTTTGGCATAACAGCAGTTATTCTGCAATCTTACATCACCGTTCACACTGCTAAAGAGTTTGCAGTCTGCTAAAATTGACTGCTGGCAATTAAAATAAAAATAGATAAGCGTTCCTTTTATATTAGCTTGGGACAATATGCGTATCATTAAAAAGACAATCGCAATATATTTCCTCTCTGCTGTCTCTTTTTCAGCAGAAAATCTAAACTTTCAGTATACTTTCTGCTTTCTTTTGCTGACAAATGCCTTTGAGTGTACTGATATATGGATTACTGAAATGCAATTTTGCCGACGATGTCTGTCGGACGAATGTATCAAAATATTTCTCGAAGATCCCGATAATAATATATGTCCAAACGCTCACGTAATCACACATAATCAAATTAACGTCAATTATCGTTGCGCCATAGACTGACTAGACTTCACGAGAAGAATTGAACATTGATTGAAAATTGATTTATTTTTTTTTTTTGTAAAACTATATGAAAATACCACCCCCAGGGGAAAATCCTGCGCACGGCCCTGGTGCTGATGACTCATTCGATATTTATTTATGAGAAACGCAATATAAATCCAAACATGACATGAAAAAAGACAATTGCCTAATATTTACACTCTCTACAATCGTACCCATAATTATTCATTTGTGGTATCAGAAAGGGAGGAAAAAAGTGCATTGTCTCGATGAAAACTCGAATTAAAAATGAGATGAATGAAATTACGACATCGCACAGTGGGGCCAACACTAGCCAAAAGGGAGGCTTAAAAGGGGAAAACATCAAATGAATAATATCTCGCATTGCGAGAAAGCATCGACTTTTCAGAATTTGAATCATTAAACTTCTTATGACGAAAGGTATGTGAATTGATTTTTGGAAGTAAATAAAAGATTTCACTTTAAAGAGAATTTTGTGAATTTTCGTTTATTCCAAAGAGGAATTAATCGAACAACTGTTCACCTCATCAAAACAAAGGTGGACATTAGAATTTAATATAGGCCTCGTAGCCAAAGAATATAGAATTTAATATAGGCAACGTAAGTTTATCTGTTACGACAGTAATATCCGTAGTCGACGTTAGCAAATTATTGGACTTTATTGGCAATTATTGCCTGGAAATCTAAGGTTTTCTTTAGTCTCCGATTTTTGGTTAATTTTATCCCTCTGTGTGCATCGTTGCCAGACAGACACGTTGAGCCACTGTACTCGCATTTCGCATTGTTTATACAAATGCACTCGTTATTTAAAAGTTATTTTCTTTTGACATGAACAACAATAATAATAATAATGTGGTTTGATGTTCGAACCACAAGAGAAGTGCAAACAATTGTGAGAAGAAAAGACGGACGACGACGACGACTTATAACCAAATCAACTCAAATCAAAAAAAAATGCACCGCCAAATTACACCCAAAGAAAAAAGTCGCCAATTACCATGAGTTAATTGCCGAGGTGTCAATGATCAGTCAGCATCAGCGTCGTTGGTGGGATGTTTTAATTAAATAATTTCCTTCAACATAATGAAATCTATAATAAGAAATCTAAAGAAACGATTGCCGAAATATACAACCTTGACAAAGTTGCATTATATTTTGGCTTGTTTGCTTTTTTGCTTTGCTTTGGGTGTTTAATTACCAACAACAACAACAAATGTCTCGCATTTATTTATATTGTTTTCCAACTAAAAAAAAAATAAACTAAAAACGATGAAAAACTGAAGATGGTCTGGTCTGTCTTGTAATATTCGAGCAGCTCAAGGCGAAGTACTTACCCGCGCGTACCCGCCAACACTTGCGGTCGCAATGAAAAATTAAAAAAAAATCACTAACACAGATCATTGTTTAATTAATTAACATTATTGTTATGCTCATATTTAAATTGTTTGCAGTCATCATCATCATCATCTCGAAGCAAAAATATCTTGTTTTTCTTTCAAGTTTTACTTTCGTTTAACTGCGTTGAACATGCAATGGATCGGCTTGGTTTTGTTATTATCGTTCGTACTATTTCTATTACTCGTACATTGCAAAACCATTAACTTATTTTTCATTGTCTACCCTTTTCAGAGATGTTGGCATAATATTTTCATCTTTGGCAGTCTTAACTCTTAGACCTATAAACGTGGCCTGAAACATAAGATTATTATTTTCACACCCATGTAATGGTACGTCGCTCTTGGAAAAAAGTTATTTAAAATAACAGAGACAGCTAATTTTCTATTCTTCATCCCGAACAGTTGGAAAATCCTTGCAGGCTACAACTTAAAACTACACCTTTTCAAGTTAATAATGAGAAAATGTAATTTTTAATCAGAATATGTAAATTCATAATGAGAAATGTAAATTCATAATGAGAAATGTAAATTCATAATAGGAACATATAAATTCATAATGAGAAATGTAAATTTATACTGAGAAATATAAATTCGTAATAAGAACATACAATTGCATAATGAGAAATATAAATACAAATACAAATGAGAAAATCGAAATTGATAATGAGAAATTATAAATTCATATTCAGGAAATATATATAATAATGACAAAAAAAGAAAATCATAATCAGAAACAGTAAAATTTATAATCAAAGATATGTATGTATGTTCTTCTATGGATATTTTCATATCTTAATTCATTGACACACATATTTTACCAATGTTCTCATTATAAATTTACATTTTCTCAATATGATTTCATATTTTCTCATTATGAATTCTTATTTTCTAAAAATGAAAACATATTTTCTGATTATGAATTTGGATTTTCTGATTACGAACTTGCATTTCTCATTATGAATTGATATTTATGTTCCTATTATGAATTAAAAGTTCTCAATATAAATAAACAATTCATATGAATTTATATTTCTCATTATGAATTAACATGTTCCCATTATAAATTTATATGTTCCTAATATGAATTTACATTTCTCAATATAAATTTTTATGTTCTGAATATAATCTTGAAAAGGTGTAGGAATAAATTAAATCTAGGGTATTAATAAACTTAGCTAGTGTACCACAAAAATCCAGATTAAAATTGAGTATATTATTGAATTCAATTAACGCCCATGTGATTGGTTCATTGACAGAATATTTTGCTCTAGTATAAAAACAAAAGTTCAAGTAAAGAAGAGAAATAAACAAAGCCAGAAACATATTTGAAAATCTTCTATTTTAAAGAGTTATTAAATGCATTAATCTACATATATCTTCATATGAAGACAATGGATCACAACACAGCAAAAAGGGAAGTATGTACTTCCGTAGGAAGCACATTTCAATCACATCTCAAATTCCAAATTACCATTTTCCCACTTTTGTGGAAGTTCTTTTAAACAACTTCTAAAAAAGTCGATAATATGTAACATTTACGAATAGCATTTTCACAAGTGAATGGAAACGAATTTCTAGTATGGGGTCACAGAAGTAAGACGTCCGCTTTGCTACCAGCAGGTCTCGGGTTCGAATCGTAGCTCGTTAAAAAAAAAAAAAAAAATTTTTTGTTTGTTTTTTATTACTTTTATAAAAAAGCAATATTAATGTGTGTGAGAAAATAAAAATTTTGAAAAAATAATTTTGTGTTGAAAATGTTGGACTTAGCCTGGGTAATTATCCAATGTAAGTCAAATTTATGGTTATCGAGGCTAAGTATAAACAAGTAAGGAAAGCCTAAAGTCGGTCCACTACAATTCAATTCTGTGAAAATCGTGAAAGCCTTTTGTATGGGAGCTATATATCAATCTGAACCGATCTCATCCACGTTTCTCATAGATGTTTATAGTGTAAATATAAGTTGTTCTGGCAAATTTGAAGAAAATCGGTTAAGGTATGTGGTTTCTACAGCGGTTAACCTCAAATCGGAATGGAAATTTGTATGGGAGCTATAACTAAATCTGAACCGATTTGGCACATTTTTACCAGAGGTGTTTCTAGTTGAAATATAAGGTGTTGCGCCAAATTTGATAAAAATCGGTTAAATTATGTGGATTCTAAAGCAAAAAAGTCAAATCGGGATCAACATTTGTATGGGAGCTATATATAAATCTGAATCGATTTGACCCATTTTCACCACAGATGTTTTTAACTTAGATATAAGGAGTTGTGCAAAATTTTATCAAAATCGCTTAATTTATTTGCCTTTTAGAACAGAAAACAATTAAGGAAAGGCTAAAGTCGGACGGGGCCGACTATATGATACACTCCACTTTCTATCCGAATACAATTCAACTCGGTAAAAAGTGAAAACGTGAAGAATTTTTGTATGTTTCCTAATCATAGGAAACATTACATACCTTGTTGTAAGGATTTATTGAACAAGTGAAGCAATGGAATTACTACAGACTTTATGCAAGAAACCACACAATCCATCAGAATCAAACTGAAAAGAGGTTTTAATTTACATATGTCATATGAAATATCTTCCTTCGTCAATTTCAGCATACTAAAGTCTATAGAAGAATTTAAGTAATTATCCGTATAAGTGACATTTACGTCTGAAACAAAATTCGCACTGAAAAATCAGCGAACAAATTCATAATTTCTGTGGAAAGTGGAATTGGAAAAAAGAATGTCTAAAAATATACTGAGTTACCTTAATTCAGCATTACACAATATTATTACACAATTAAGTCTAACAGTGGCCAGGATGTACCTGTCATCATTCATAGTATTTTTCAAGGACAGTGTCATTTACACTAAAGTTATGTTTCAACTTTGCTACTAACAGGGTCCGTTTATCTTCACAGGATATGAAAAAGAAAATGTCATCGAAAAAGATGAACAATTTTAAATTAATGAGGCACGATATACATACAGTATTTCAGGAAAGTGTTTTGACAAAGCAAAAATCTCAAAATAATCCTTGGGTCCATGGGTCCTTATCTAATATCATTATACTAAACTCAAAAATGTTTACTAGAACAAAAAACATTGAAGGATGGTCATCCTCAGAAAAACAAAGATTCAATGTGAACAATACAAGCTGACGTACTTCCTATGATTCGAAAATATTGGATATTAAAATTACAGTATTTATAGCCAAAAACATACACTCAAAAAATTTCCATTAAAAATATGTTTATACACTCCACGAGAGTATTATGTCTTTGTGCATTTGTTTGTAACACCCAAAAGGAAACGAGATAGACCCATTGTTAATTATACCGATCGTCTTAGAATCACTTTCTGAGTCGATTAAGCAATGTCCGTCTGTCTGTCTGTCTGTCCGTCCGTCCGTCCGTCCGTCCGTCCGTCCATCTATTCTTGTAATCACGATACAGGTCGCAATTGTAGACAGAACCAAATAAAACTTTGCACAACGATGTTTTTCGGGATAAGGACGAACGCTATTTAATTTGAAGAAAATCGGTTCAGATTTAGATATAGCCCCCATACGAATTTCACTCCCGATTTGACTCTTTTCACTCTACATACCACACATTACAACAGATTTTCTTTAAAATTGGCAAAACATCTTATATTGTAACTAGAAACACCTGTGGTAAAAATGTGTTAGATCGGTTCAGATTTATATATAGCTCCCATACAAATTTCTCTCCCGATTTGACTTTTTCCGCTCTAGAGACCACATAATGTATCAGATTGTCTTCAGATTTGGTAAAACATCTTATATTTCCACTAGAAACACCCATGGTGAATATCGGTCAGATCGGTTCAGATTTATATATAGCTCCCATACAAATTTCGCTCCCGATTTGACTTTTTCCGCTCTAGTAACTACAAATTGTATCAGATTGTCTTCAGATTTGGTAAAACATCTTATATTCCCACTAGAAACTCCCATGGTGAATATCGGACAGATCGGTTCAGATTTATATATAGCTCCCATACAAAGTTCGCTCCCGATTTGACATTTTCCGCTCTAGAAACCACATAATGTATCAGATTGTCTTCAGATTTGGTAAAACATCTTATATTTCCACTAGAAACACCCATGGTGAATATCGGTCAGATCGGTTCAGATTTATATATAGCTCCCATACAAATTTCGCTCCCGATTTGACTATTTCCGCTCTAGAAACCACATATTGTATCAGATTGTCTTCAGATTTGGTAAAACATCTTATATTCCCACTAGAAACTCCCATGGTGAATATCGGACAGATCGGTTCAGATTTATATATAGCTCCCATACAAAATTCGCTCCCGATTTGACTATTTCCGCTCTAGAAACTACATATTGTATCAGATTGTCTTCAGATTTGGTAAAACATCTTATATTCCCACTAGAAACTCCCATGGTGAATATCGGTCAGATCGGTTCAGATTTATATATAGCTCCCATACAAATTTCGCTCCCGATTTGACTTTTTCCGATCTAGAAACCACATATTGTATCAGATTGTCTTCAGATTTGGCAAAACATCTTATATTTAAACTAAGAACATCTATGGTGAAAATCGGTTCAGATTTAGATATAGCCCCCATGCAAATGTCGTTCCCGATTTGACATTTTCCTCTGTAGAAACCACATATTGTACTCGATTTTCTTTAAATTTGGCACAACATCTTATCATCTTACTAGGAACACCTATGCAGAAATTGGGTAAGATCGGTTCAGATTTAGATATAGCCCCCATATAAATGTTGCTCCCGATTTGACTTTTGCCGCTTTAAAAGCCACATATTGTGCTCGATTGTCTTTAAATTTCGCACAACATCTTATAATCTAACTAAACAAAACTATGGTGAAAGTGGGTAAGATCTGTTCAGATTTAAATATAGCCCAAATTCAAATGTTGCTCCCATAAGTTTAACCGATTTTGGCCAAACTATACATTTTATATTTTACCTATTTCGTTCCAGGTTTCAATATATCCTCATACAAATGTCTTTTCCGATATAAAATTTTTTTAAAATTTACAGGATACAAAAAACCTTCCCGTTTTCACTTTTTCACCGAATTGAATTGTATTCGGATTGAAAGTGGAGTGTATCATAGAGTCGGCCCCGCCCGACTTTAGCCTTTCCTTACTGGTTTTGTTTTGGTCGAATTCTTTGAAATAAAATAACTTACTGTATTTGGATTTTTCAGGACTATTTTGGAGGCAAGGAATCATTTGGCAAACCCGATGTACGCGCTTTCGCAGTGACTGTTTAGAATAATATTTTAAATTTAAAATTTTAAATTAGAATCGGATATAAAAAAGTACTTATGAAGAACAAGTAAGGAAAGACTAAAGTCGGGCGGGCCGACTCTATGATACACTCCACTTTCAATCCGAATACAATTTAATCGGTGAAAATGTGAAAATGTTGTATCCTGTATGTATGTGTTTTACAAAAAATGTTAAATCGGAAAGGACATTTGTATGGGGGTATATTGAAATCTGGAACGAAATAGGTTAAACATTTGGGATCAACATTTGTATTTGGGCTATATCTAAATCTGAACCGATCTTAGCCACTTACAGCAAAGGTTTTTTACTTGGATTATAAGCTGATGTGCCAAATTTAAAGAAAATCGAGTAGTGGTTTCTAAAGCGGCAAAAGTCAAATCGGGAGCCACATTTGTTTGGGGACTATATCTAAATCTGAACCGATCTTATTCACTTTCGGCATAGGTGTTTCTAGTTGGATTATAAGATGTTGTGCCAAATTTAAAGAAAATCTGGTACAATCTGTCGGAAAATGTCAAATCGTGAGCGACATTTGTATGGGGGCTATATCTAAATCTGAACCGATCTTACTCACTTTTGACATAGGTGTTTTTAGGTGGATTGTAAGATGTTGTGTCAAATTTAAAGAAAATCGGGTACAATATGTCGCGTCTAGAGCGGAAAATGTCAATTCAGGAGCGACATTTGTATGGGGGCTATATCTAAATCTGAACAGATCGTATCCAATTTTTGCATAGGTGTTTCTAGTTGGGTTATAAGATGTTGTGCTAAATTTAAAGAAAATTGGGTACAATATGTGGTTTCTAGAGCCGAAAATGTCAAATCGGCAGCGACATTTGTATGGGGGCTATATCCAAATCTGAACCGATTTGCCTCAAATTAAATAGCGTTCGTCCTTGGTCCACAAAACTTACGTGTGCCGATTTTTGTTAAGATCGGACTATAATTGCGACCTGTAATTTGATTACAACAATAGATGGACAGACAGACAGACAGACAGACAGACGGACAGACGGACAGACGGACATTGCTAAATCGACTCAGAAAGTGATTCTAAGTCGATCGGTATACTTAACAATGGGTCTATCTCGCTTCCTTTTGGGTGTTACAAACAAATGCACAAAGCCATAATACTTTCGTGGAGTGTATAAAAATGGTCCAATGATGTCGGCAGCCCAAAATCCATACCAAACAGTGACTCGTTGTGGATGCATTGGCTTCTCAATAGTCACGTGTGGGCATATGCGGCAATCTTGATTATTGACATAGCCATCGAGATGAAAATTTCTGATGAAAAATTCTTCATATCTTGCCAAACAATCTTCAGGCCACTGGGCGAAGCGAAAACGCATCGGATGGTCATGAGGCTTCAGTTGTTGGACCAATTGAACTTTGTAAGCCTTCATACCTAGGTCGTTATGCAAAATTCTTCTCAAAGAAGTGCGAGAAATGTTCAGTTCCTGAGAACGATGACGGGTTGATGTTCATGGATGTTCTTGGACATTCTCAGCCACAGCACTGGACGAGAACGTACACGGGTTGGTTTGTCCAATAACCATCCATTTTCATGAACTCGCTTCACAAATTGATGCACAAACTCAACTGAAATTTTTCCACGTAAATTTCTTTAAGACTCACTATTTTGGAAGTAAGATTTTAATATTTCCCAATTTTGCTCGAGCGTTGCAAATGTCAAACATAAAGCGGAAAATAAAAATAAAAGTAATCGGTAGTTCAGATTTAAAATTTTAAATGGCCCACCCTGTACTCGGCAAACGAAAATTGCTTCTTAGCCTACTCTTCAAGTATTTTCTAAGCCGACTTTAGTATTCTTTATAAATTCATTAATACTTGAATATATGTATGTATTACTTGTCGTATATAATTTTATAATTTGAAATTGTATTTTTTTTAAATTTAAATCAAATTTTGAAATATGTCAACACCACCCCATTTCCATGTGGATGTGCTACATGGTCCAATAGATTAAAAATATCAAGGGCAAATCTTTTGGTATTTTGCAAATCCTGAACACTTTTGCAAGTGCAATTTTCTTTCAGTCTTCATTTTATTTAATAATTTGATATTACTGTTAATTACGTTATTATTACGCTAACAATAGCCCATTCAGTTGAGGACTGTGTTGTAGCATTTGCGCTCAGTTATCCGGTGTTGATGACTGACCAACGGCCAACTGCCAACTGAAGCGTCAAGGCAAGCAGCGAAGTGTTAAAATCACAAAATGTATTCAAGAAATGGGGGCTAATTAGTTTATGGTCAAACGCTTTTTTGTTAACATAAACAATTGGGTTGAGTGGTCAACTAACTCCATTGCCGATGGTATCGCGGTTCTTCTTTCTTCTCTCTTCCAACCATCTTTAACCATCTTTTGTTTTCATTGCATTCATATTTCATTTTTTGCCAGACTCTCTTGCACTGAAAATGCAAGTGCAACTCGAAAGCAATTTAATGCTCCGTGATTATTATTTTCTTTTGAGTTTATTTCAAATACGATGGATGGCCAATTAATAATGGAAATATGTGTAGACACATGCAAATCATTCGGCTAGAAATTTAAATATTTTTTACACAAAAACAGCAACAACTACATCATTGCCTAGCGTGCCTATAAAATATGGATCGATGGCAATGGGATAGAAATTAATTTTGTTTAAATAAATATTTTTTTGGAGAAAATGAATGAATGATCCACAAAGTTTGTAGTACATGTTAGTATGTATGGAGATAATTACGATTCATAGAACTATAGCTGGTGATTGTTTGTCCGTTTCAAATATGTATGTACATATTTTCTTTCATAGAATTGAAAATGTGTTTTCAGAAATAGAAATTCAAGCGAATATCTATTATATAATATTTCATAAAATTCGGGTTGTGCGCTATTGTCATCACATCACAGAGTTGATAGATAGACAACACCGTACAACAACTTTTTCATTGGAAAAGTTTATACATATTTATTTTCTTTTATTTTCAAAATATTTACCCATCAAAAAGGAGAACAACCGAAGAGTGAAAAAATTCCCATTTTGTGATTTGGATTTTGTGAAATGAACTCATTAACGTGGAGTTGTCATAGAATTGAAGCCCTATTATGAGATATGTGATCAACTTTTTTTGAAACAACTTACATCTGTTTGTAACAACCAAAAAGAAACTATATAGACCCATGGCAGAACACGTTATATATCACTTGGAAACATAGAGTGTGAAAGTAGGTCACATCGGCTCATGATATAGTAACCATACAAAGATCGTTCCCAATTTCATTTTATTCCCCGAATTCAATTGTTATGGGGTAGAAAGTGGAGGGTATTATATAGTCGGCCCCGCCCAACTTTAGCCTTTCCTTACTTGTTACATATAAACATTGTTTTTTGCTTTTGATGTCTGTCTGTCCGTCTGCTGTCCATCTAAGCTTGTTCGCACTCTACAGGTCGCAATTGTTGTCCGATTAACATGAAACTTGGCAGAAGTTAATTTTTCTGGCCAATAACCATCGGTATTGAATTTGGAGAAAATCGGTTCAGATTTAGATATAGCCCCCATACAAATGTCGCTCCCGATTTGAATTTTTCCGCTCTAAAGTCCACATATTGTACCCGATTTTCTTTAAACTTGGCACAACATCTTATAATCCAACTAGAAACACCTATGCAAAAATTGGGTAAGATCGGTTCAGATTTAGATATAGCCCCCATACAAATGTCGCTCCCTATTTGACATTTTCCGCTCTAGAAACGACATATTGTATCCTATTTTCTTTAAATTTGGCAGAACATCTTATAATCCAACTAGAAACACGTATGCAAAAATTGGGTAAGATCGGTTCAGATTTAGATATAGCCCCCATACAAATGTCGCTCCCGATTTGACGTTTTCCGCTCTAGAATCGACATATTGTAACCGATTTTCTTTAAATTTGGCAGAACATCTTATAATCCAACTAGAAACACGTATGCAAAAATTGGGTAAGATCGGTTCAAATTTAGATATAGCCCCCATACAAATGTCGCTCCCGATTTGACATTTTCCGCTCTAGAAACGACATATTGTTCTCGGTTTTCTTTAAATTTAGCAGAACATCTTATAATCCAACTAGAAACACGTATGCAAAAATTGGGTAAGATCGGCTCAGATTTAGATATAGCCCCCATACAAATGTCGCTCCCGAATTCACTTTTTCCGCTTTAGAAACCACATATTGTACCCGATTTTCTTTAAAATTGGCACAACATTTTATAATCGAACTAGAAACACCTATGCTGAAAGTGGGTATGATCGGTTCAGATTTAGATATAATGTCGCTCCCGATTTGACTTTTTCCGCTCTAAAATCCACATATTGTACCCGTTTTTCTTTAAAATTGGCACAACATCTTATAATCCAACTAAAAAACCTATGGTGAAAGTGGGTAAGATCGCTTCAGATTTAGATATAGCTCTCATATATTTCAACTAACAAGACATATTATGAAAGTCAAATATATGGGTCCATGTTTTGGTATAACCCCCATACAAATTGGGCCCCCATTCCACCCTATTACATCTCTAGAACCCACATCGTGCATTAGATATCGATATAATTTTGCATATCATTTGCCCTTACAAATGGCCCCATTTTAATGTTTACCCCTCAAGAACGCAAATTTTATATCGGATTTTTTTTTTCAAATTTTTGCAGATTATATTATATTTCAGACTACAAAGTCAAATATATGCGTCCACACTTTGTAATAACCCATTCTACTCTAATACAGCTCTAGAAACTACGTCTTACATCGTATCATGATATATTTCAACTATGAATACCTACAGTGAATGACAACTATATAGGCCCATGTTTTGAGCCGGCGTTGTTGTAGGCCTTGTCTGCCGGAAAATTGGATCAATTATTTATCATATTTTTTAAATATGACTAAAGATGAGTTTATACTGTATAATTTATATGAACTACATAAAATTGCTCCCATGAAACACCTGGGGTTAGTAATAAAAGCGATGTATATATGCAGGGAGTGGTGTAGGGTATTATATAGTCGGCCCCGCCCGACTTTAGCCTTTCCTTACTTGTTCTATTTTTAATGATTTTTTTCCTGTCAGCAAAAATAGTTTTTTTGCAAATAAATTAATTTGTTCCCAAATTTTTGAAGGCTGTTCCTAAACCACTGTTTCTATTTGAAAGTGTAATTTGCAATATTTGTAGCCATCATATATAACACAACATATAACCGGACTTATATTTCCGAGACGAGAGTACAAATATTTAAGGTACCTCCGCCAAAAATTGGAATTTAGTAAAAAATTAAAAGAAAAATCATAAGTTTTTTAATATCATTTTCGAGTTTAGAAAGCCAAAATATATCAGAAAATGTTATATATCACCTTGGACTTATACCGATTTGGGCGTTATAACTTTGGGCGATAAGACCTAACTCCTACAAATGTCACCTTCAATTGTTTTTTCTTTTTCAAGAAACCACTAGAATAAAAATAGGTGGCCCATTTTCACTCTAGTGGTCATCATGTTTTGATATAGCTCCCATATACATATATTTATATATATAAAAATCAATGTGTGTTTGTATGTCTGTGCGTCTGTTTGTCAGTATGCTCCGTATAGGTCGCCAAACCGGTGGACCGATTCGCCTGTACTGTAGCTAACCAGTTGACTCGTTTTATTTTTAAAAGCATACGAAGTAGGGGAATAGTAGTCGATTCTGATGAAATTTGGAGTGAAAATGAGTCACATCGATTCAGCGGTATTGTTGTATGGGATTTTTAGGACGACGCTGCCAAAAGAGGTATTGAATTTATAAATGACTATAAGAATGCGCTGTGCCGTAACATTTTGTACATTTGACTCCACTAGAGCGGTGGGAGCAAATTTTATAAAAGTTCACTTTTGTTTATGAGCCCCCTTAAGCATAATGTTTGGGAAAATATTGGGGACCGAAAATAAATGGGAGTCAGTCTGACATGTCTCTCCTCTAAGGGCTACTGCGGGACAGCTTTGGGATTTTCTTTCATAAAAAAATTCATAAAGGTTTGTCTTACATTTAAACTGTCGAAAAAAATATAACAAATAAAACAAGTAAGGAAAGGCTAAAGTCGGGCGGGGCCGACTATATAATACCCTACACCACTCCCTGCGTATGTACCTCACTTTGATTACTAAACCCAGGTATTTCATGGGAACAATTTTATGTAGTTCATACAAATTATATAAATTATATGAATATAATGTATATGCTATAAATTAATCTTTAGTCAAATTTAACGAATATGGTAAATAATACGGTAATTGATCCAAAGTCATACCAAAGTATGGACATATGGGCATCACCCAAACAATTCTCATTGCAATTCAATTCGGTAAAAATTGAAATCGGGAACGATTTTTGCATCCTGTAAATGTATGTGTTTGACAAAAAATGTTAAATCGGAAAGGACATTTGTATGGGGGTATATTGAAACCAGGAACGATGTGACGCGCTTTCACCATGTCTGTTTATTGGTGAAATATAATATGTAAAATTTGGTCAAAATCGGTTAAACATTCGGGAGCAATATTTGTATGAGGGCTATATCTAAATCTGAACCTATCTTACCCACTTTCACCATAGATGTTTCTAGTTCGATTATAAGATGTTGTGCCAATTTTAAAGAAAAACGGGTACAATATCTGGATTTTAGAGCGGAAAAAGTCAAATCGGGAGCGACATTTGTATGGGGGCTATATCTAAATCTGAACCGATCATACCCACTTTCAGCATAGGTGTTTCTAGTTCGATTATAAAATGTTGTGCCAATTTTAAAGAAAATCGGGTACAATATGTGGTTTCTAAAGCGGAAAAAGTGAATTCGGGAGCGACATTTGTATGGGGGCTATATCTAAATCTGAGCCGATCTTACCCAATTTTTGCATACGTGTTTCTAGTTGGATTATAAGATGTTCTGCTAAATTTAAAGAAAACCGAGAACAATATGTCGTTTCTAGAGCGGAAAATGTCAAATCGGGAGCGACATTTGTATGGGGGCTATATCTAAATCTGAACCGATCTTACCCAATTTTTGCATACGTGTTTCTAGTTGGATTATAAGATGTTGTGCCAATTTTAAAGAAAATCGGGTACAATATGTCGTTTCTAGAGCGGAAAATGTCAAATCGGGAGCGACATTTGTATGGGGGCTATATCTAAATCTGAACCGATCTTACCCAATTTTTGCATACGTGTTTCTAGTTGGATTATAAGATGTTGTGCCAATTTTAAAGAAAATCGGGTACAATATGTCGTTTCTAGAGCGGAAAATGTCAAATCGGGAGCGACATTGTATGGGGGCTATATATAAATCTGAACCGATCTTACCCAATTTCGGCATATGTGTTTCTAGTCAGATTATAAGATGTTGTACCAAATTTAAAGAACATCGGGTACAATATGTGGTTTCTAGAGCGGAAAATGTCAAATCGGGACCGACATTTGTATGGGGGCTATATCTGAACCGATTTTCTCCAAATTCAATACCAATGGTCCTTGGCCAGAAAAAATAACTTATGCCGAGTTTCATGACAATCGGACAACAATTGCGACCTGTAGAGTGCGAACAAGCTTAGATGGACAGCAGACGGACGGACAGACGGACGGACGGACAGACAGACATCGTTAAATCGACTCAGCTGGCGATTCTAAGCCGATCCGTATACTTAAAGGTGGGTCTAGCTCAATTATTTCTTGGTGTTACAAACATTTGGCGGAAAACTAACTTATAATACCCTAGACCACGAAGTGGTGTAGGGTATAACAAGTAAAAAGGCGTTAAGTTCGGCCGGGCCGACTTTTATATACCCTCCACCATGGATTGCATTCCACAGAGGTTGTCGCTTTTTGTAGAAGTGCAGTAATATTACAGGAAAATATAAATTGTTTTAATATAGCCAAACCAAAACAAATACAAATATTGAAAAATTAATTTTATAAATAAATATAATATTTTAATTATTTCAAACCACGCTTATAAGGTAATGCTACCAATACGTCAATTCAAAAAATAAATATTCTTATATTTATATTTTCAAAAAGCTTAAATACCATAAATATTGGTAGATAGTGGTTGTATTTCCATTCTATTTTAATTCCAAAAGTACAAAAATTGAAAATCCATTATCAGACGTACATAGTGCAAAATAACCTAACTTCATGATTCAACCAATTTTTGCCGTAAAAGAAAAAGTACGAATTTGGAAAAGAAAATATTTTGCGTGTCTATGCAGTCTGAGTAATGTATACACAGAATTCCATGATTCCAGCTGCGACCATTTGGTTGGTACTATTGACGTTTCTACGCCATTAGAATTTCATCATTCTAGCTGTAGTCCTTAGTTGGTACTATTTGTATCCCTCTGTACCATCCCTTGAAAGTATGAATTTCGAAAAATCCGTTTATTTTCCGTGTCTACGCAGTCGGAGGAATGTATACTCCGAATTGCATGAATCTAGCTGCGGTCATTAGGTTGGTACTATTTGTATCCCCTTTTTCTATTTTAACCCCAAAAACTACGAATTTCGAAAAATTCGTCTATTTTCCGTGTCTACGCAGTCAGTGGAATGTATACTCCGATTTTCATGACTCTAGCTGCGATCATTTGATTGGTACTATTTTGATACCCTATTTTCATTTTAACCCCAAAAAGTACGAATTTCGGAAAATCTGTTTATGTTAATTGTCTACGCAATCAGAGGAATGTACACACCGAATTTCATTATTCCAGATGTAGCCGTTTGGTTGGCACCATTTTTATCCCATTGTATCCCTTGAAAGTACGAATTTTGAAAATCCGTTTATTTTACTTGTCTATGCAATCAGAGGAATGTATACACCGAATTGCATGACTCTAGCTGCGGTCATTTGATTGGTACTATTTTTATCCCTTTTTTTCATTTTAACCCCAAAAAGTACGATTTTTTAATAATCCGTGTATTTTACTTGTCTATGCAATCAGAGGAATGTATACACCGAATTTCATTATTCTAGGTACAGCCGTTTGGTTGGTACCATTTTTATCCCTCTATTCCCATTTTACCCTTTAAAAGTACGAATTTGGAAAAAATACTTTTATATTATGTATCTACTCAATTAGAGGAATTTCGTGTTTCTAGCTGTTGTCGTTTATTATGTACCATTTTCATCCCTTTTTTGCCCCATTTCACCCCCTACAAATAAGAATCACTCTATGGTGGACGTTTTTGCTATAAGTGGAATGCGCATACCAAATATCAAGCAAATATAAACAGACATATTCAAAAACATGCTTAAATGCGCTAAAATATTAGGGATTATTATGGGTATTTTTAGTCCTTGTGAGGGAAAAAATTTTCCCTTTGGGTCGATTTCACCCCGTTTAAATCTCAACCGATCTACGACTATAAGATGCTTTTTTGGAAAATTTGAACGTTCTAGCTCATTTCGTTTAGATGCTAGGGTGCTTTCAACAGACGGACGGACGGACATGGCTAGATTGTCTTAGAATTTTATGACGATCAAGAATATATATACTTTATAGGGTCTCAGGTCGATATTTCAAGGTGTTACAAACGGAATGACAAAGTTAGTATACCCCCATCCTGGAGGTGGAGGTATAAAAATCGTATGGTGACCACCTTAAGAATTGAAGATAGAGAAAATATTGGGGCTGAAAAAATATTGGCGGTTCGTCATACATTTGACTCCCCTAAGTGCTTCCTTGGGGCAGTTAGAGTAGTGGTAGAAAATTTTATAAAATTATGTTTTGTTTGGTAGTGGGGATAGGGGGTAAGTGTGTTCGGAAAAAATTTAAGTGAGGGAAAATTAATGGAGGTTGGTGCAGTTATGTTCCTTGCTGTTAAAAAATATATAAAAATAAAAAAAAAATCCATAAGGGTTGAAGATACAAGATAGGTATGTTCAAAGAAAATGCAGGGATTGAACAAATATTGGACGTCGGTCATACATTTGACTCCACCTGTGGACTCAATGAGTCATTAAGAGCGGTGGAAGCAAATTTTATAAAAATTTAATTTTTGTATGGGAGCCGATTTAGGAGAGTGGAGGGGGATATGTGTGTTCCAAAAAATATTGGGGAGGGAACATTAATGGCGGTCGGTTTTACATTTAACGCCTCTGTGTGTCACACAGAAGCAGTTTTTGGGCTTTTTGTGTGTGTTTTACCCCTGTTCTCCACCGTTGACTTCACTGAGCGCCCACATACACTCACCCCACCACCCCCATTTTTTGACTCATGATTTGTTTTCCGAAAATCGAAATCAAAATCGAAAGTCGTGCACTATCTCACCCCTAATATACATACATATGTATCTATCCCTATTTGATCGTTTCCACACATTTTATACGATTCTGGAGAAATTTCGAACAACATTACACCTTTTTATCCGAAACATATACATGACGATTATGCACGCCGACGGATGGCTGGGGATCGGATATTTTCCGCAGTTGAGTATTTTGGTATTATATAAGCCGATGGTAATGCCGTTGCCGAAAAATTCGTATTATGTATTCCTCATGCGACTCACTTCACATACAAAAATATCCGACAGAAAATCATCGCTGATTTGATGCGGATAAAGTACTTTTTGGTTGTTTTTTATTTGTTTTAACCGAAATTGCTTCACAAACCTGTGGAAATATATAAAATTTATTCACTTTTCACTTAAGGAATTTTTCTACTTACATTACATCGGTTAACTTGAAAACACTTACGGCCCTGTTCCGTACCTGTCTTCTATTGCCACTTTTTTCTTCCAAATTTATAAAAAACCAATTGATGAATACATTATAAAATGTTAGAATTTCAATTATTTTATTTAATTTCAAATCTAAGAATATGTCAGCGCACTTTATTGGTTACTTTTGTTTGTCATTTGCTTATAAATGTCAATTTGACAGCTGTAATGTAATATCGACTTTATGTTGGTAATGCAGTCATCCGACGGATTACATAATACAATTTTCATCACAAAGTGAGTCGAGTGCGGATCGAGTCAATCCGATCCGCAGCAAATCCGTCGGCGTGCATCATCGACATGATTAACTGAAAGTAGGTCACATCGGTCCTTACCTACCATGCAAGTAGACTCTATAATACTAAGATTTCATATAGCCGGCTCATATTTTCTTGAGGAAAAGTTTACTTGAGATAAGTTCAATTTAACTAAACCTGAAGAAAATGTTACCCAATAATTCCAATCATTTGGCTCCAGAGTATGAATCGAGTTCTTCATACGCCATAGATAGTTGAGTTATTAATTCGTGATTGCATTATTGTTTCGAATAATATTTTAAAGTTTTTAATATAAATAATAATCCCCAATGTGTTATGTCCACTAACTACACACACAGTGGTTGTAGTTTGGACACGTATCCTCAAAAAAATCAAGACAAAGAGTAATTTCACATTGCCAAGTGTTAATTGTGGTCTCGTATTGGCCCAATTAAATTTAATTTCTATAAAATACGACAATAAATAACTTTGTGTCTCGTAAGATTTAATTTCTATTGTTCCAATACCCCAATTAAGAAATGAACTGTGATTCCGCACACACACACACACGTTCCGGTAATTAATCGGATTTCACATACCGGCATTCTTGTCCGTACAGGCCATATGGAAAGACATACATGTCTTTACATTTCCCTATCTTAACTAGAAAATGAAACCAAAAAAGAAAGAAACAAAAAACATAAATTAAAGTCAACATACTCATAAAAAGTCATACACCGAAAATCAAGTATTTGTTGTTTTAAGTTTTTATTGCGACACTCATCAGCTGCCAAAGAAATAATTACCGGGGGCCAGAAGCAGCAAATAACAAACGCAAGTGACCTGTCTTTTCTCTCAAGCTGACCATACGTGATTCCGACTGAAAGAATGGAGCTGCAAATCTGAAGCACTCGACTGGATCACAATGGAAGCAAAGTGTGTGTTCGTGTGTGTGTGTGTAATGTGTTATGGTTAATGCACATGTTGTTAACATATTCAAACTTGGTCACACATGGTCTGTGACTACTTCCCTTCCACTTGAGCTTGCTCTAGTCCAGCTTGATTGTGCTCCGTTGCCAAGCAAAGACATACTTTTAATGGCCTGCATTTCATTGAGTTTGACTTGATTTCCCCCCTATTGTCGCATTGCTAATTGGAATTATTCTGGCGGTAATACGAAATTAGTTTTTCCTTAAATACTCGAATGTACATTAGAGCGTATTAATGTCCAACGAATTGTTTCGTAATAGCAAACAAGTTGCTGTACCAAACAAGGTGCCAAATTTCAATCACAAAAACGACGCCAGTTGTTAGCGGTTCTTTGTATTATATGGGGATTCCTTTGGGCATGAGAAAGGTAGCCGTTACAGGCCGCTGCGTTAGTCATCAGTAATACAAGTGAATCCGTCGACTCCCCCTGACCCTAGAAGTCTACACAGTCAGAGGAATCTGTACACCGAATTTCATTATTATGACTGCGGTCGTTTGGTTGGTAGCATTTTTATCCCCATTTGCCCAGTTTCGTCCTAAAAATTTCCAAAATGTCTTTATTGTAGAACATCTATCTAAAGGGTGTTTTTTATGAACTTAAAATGATAACACTATGACACTATAAAAAATGTGTAAATTGAGGCAGCTGATTCATAAAATCAACACAAACATTTTTATGGATATCTTTTTTTAATTTTTACCAAAATTAAAAGGTAGCTTTTGGATTTAAAAGGTAGCTTTTGGATATATTGCTCCGATTGCACCCACTTATATGTTCAATTAAAGGTAATAATGTTGTGAATTACACTTTCACATAGAAACAGTGATTTAGGAACAGCCTCCAAAATTCTTTTTTCGAAAAAATCTATCTTAAAAATATAAAAAAGCCAGAAAAAAATATTTTGTTTTTATTTAATATCGAACATCCTAATGCAAAAACAATGTTTATAATGGATAAATGTAGAATTTATAGATGCAAAAGATTTTTTTAAATCATGTTTTTATACCCTCCACCTCCAGGATGGGGGTATATATATTGAAATATTCAACGGAGACCCCATAAAGTATATATATTCTGTATCCTGATAAAATTCTAAGATGATTTAGCCATGTCCGTCTGTCTGTTGAGAGCACAATAGTGGCCGAACAAAATGAGCTAGGAGATTGACAAGGACTGAAAATACCTCTAATATTTGGATTATTTAAGCATTTTTTTTTTGAAATTTTCTGATTTTTATACACTTGAAATTTGTTTCGTACCTTCCTCTAATAACGTGTAATCACCAAAAAGTACAAAAAAGATTTAGCGAGTGAAATGGGACAAAAGGGATAAAAATGGTGCCAATGATACGACAATAGCTAGACACATGAAATTCTGTGTATTTGTATATTTAAGGGATACAATTGGAAAAGAGGGATAAAAATGGTACCTACCAAACCGCTGAAGGTAAACTCATGAAATTCGGTGTATGCATTTATCTGGCTTACGGAAAATGGGGCGAATGGGATAAAAATGGTACCAATCAAAGGGTTGCAGTTAGAATAGTGAAATTCGGTGTGTACATTGGTGTGACTGTGTAGACACGAAAAATAAAGATATCTTTCGATATTCGTACCTTTACAATCAAAACGGGATAAAATTGTTACCAAGCAAACGGATGTACCTAGAATCATGAAATTAAATGCGATCATTCCAATATGGGAGAAATCTGCCCTGAGATTAAAGATTTTTTACTATTGCAGTATTATATATAGTAGTACTATTAATATTATAATAATGAAACAATGAAATTTCTTTAAAACAGTGGGCATAAGTATAGTTTGAAATGGTAAACAAATATAGTAATATGTTATTTCACTTCTTTGTACAGTCGACAGCCTCTAATCTACCGGTAATACTATGGAATGCACTCCTTGGTGGAGGGTATATAAGATTCGGCCCGGCCGAACTTAACGCCTCTTACTTGTTTTAATTTTTGTTTATATAGCGTGAAATGTCCCATTACAAATTATATACAGGGCCGTGCACAGAGAGGTTTCGAACATATACTTTTTTAAAACCATCTAGACTTTCTGAAGCAATTTTTAAGTTCTTATTAAAATAACTCGTCTGAAATGATAATTATGCAGTAAAAACACGAAAATTACATAAAAATCGTGGACACTTTCTTGAATTTCGGACAAAGGTTATGAAAAATACGAACATACTTAACGAATTGTGTCAATTTCAAGATTGTGTAATGCTAATTTCGCTAATAGACACAAAATTGTTCGGAAAATTTTCATTTTAAATAACTGATACCACTTCTTGACATTTGACTAGAGCAATATCTTATGAACTTTTAACTGTGTACTACAATAAATGATTGGAGATTTAATATTTTTTTTGTAGTAGTTTTAAAAAAGTGTAGATAAAAATCACTATGAAATCTAAAAACATTCTTAATAAAAGCAAATAATTTGCTTGATGCTAACCCGTAGCTTAACTATGAATCCCCAACTTTGGACAAATTTGTAGTATATCTAATTGGAATGAAATCATTGAAAAGCATTCTACATCTAAACAATTATGTAAAAATCTATTGGCGAGATGAAATTCTTCGTTTCTGCGAAAAAGTATTGGAGTAACCTAAGAATTTTCGAGTTTGGGAGTTTGTAATGATAATACCAATCCATTTCGACAAAACTGTTTGATATATCGAGGGCTTATATTTAAAACACAACTTTTCAGGAGAGTGAAAAAGCGGATTGTCTCCTTAATTTTAAGAGTAATTATGAATCATTCTTCTACAGTTTAATCTAAAGAGGATTACTAATTGCTACGATTAAAAAGTTGCCTATTATTCGCGCTTTTATGGTTCATAGCCACTTTTGCATGATTAAAATTGAGCTCAATGAATCTTGAAATAAGCACATAGCCATTTATGCCATAAGATATATTGTAAACTCGATAACGTTTTTCATGAAATATTGGCAATGATGCATGTTCTGTGATTTACACAGCCAATTTAAAGATTCCAGCTTCGTCCGTCAGATTGGTACCATTTTTATACCTATTTCCAATTTTGTTTACAAAAAGTGGATATTGCAGTAGTGCACGGTAAACAATATAATACAAATTGGATATTTTTGGAAAATTGTCATTTTCGCGGCAAATATGTTTTTCTCTGTTAAGGATTCTGAAACTTTTCTGACACAAATATTCCGAATGACGTCAGCAATCATATGCTATAAAAATATTTTGGTATTCTCAATATGATAAAAAGTTACGCGGGTTTTTCTAAAGATACTTTTTACAATTTTTGACTTTACAGCCACTATTTATCCTATTTTAGCCTGATAACTTGGGAACCAAAATGGTATTAACCGCGTAATGATGGAATTTAGTAGTACGATATGCCCTAAATATAGAAAAATGTTTTAAACAAAATCGTTGTAAGGAACTACAACCTTCTGTTATATGCTGCTCCATTTTTGAACTATCTAAATAATATATTATTTTTATGTTCACAGCCACTTTTGCAGTCACAAATTAACGTGTGATTAGATAGCCAAATCAAAAATTTTAAAAATTGGCTTTAAAACAAAATTTCTTCTCCAAATTTATATGACAGATGACATCCAAATCTGAGAATAGTTTGACATCAAAAACTCATTTTCGAGAAAATGGTTCATAGTCACTTATGTCGCAAATGGAAATACAAGTTCCAGTCACCACACGAATATAAAGTTTGGATTGTTAAATGTTTGGATTTGCAAAATATTTCGTTCCTAAAAATTTGAAAAAATGGCTTTAAAACAAAATTTCTTCTCCAAATTTATATGACAGATGACATCCAAATCTGAGAATAGTTTGACATCAAAAACTCATTTTCGAGAAAATGGTTCATAGTCACTTATGTCGCAAATGGAAATACAAGTTCCAGTCACCACACGAATATAAAGTTTGGATTGTTAAATGTTTGGATTTGCAAAATATTTCGTTCCTAGATCAAGCCATCTGTGAGCTAAACGCTCCTGAAAATAACCCTAAAAATCAAGTTTTTCCGGTGTAATTATGTTACATTTTTCACAAAATTTTATTCTGGAATAATAGACCCTTGAAAGCACATAAAATAAAAATTTTGATTTTGTCTTAGAGTAACTTATTGGTCGAATTATTGGATATTTATAGTAATCTTTTGTGGATTTTCACAGTGACTACAGAAAACTTTTTCGTTTTTGGTGGTAGTATTTTATGAAAAATAAATAGCTGCAGTCAATACCATTCGAATGATGCCTAAATGATGAATCGGAATGAAAATGACTCCGCAGTGCTCATTTTTTCTAAAAAGAGTTTGATTTTTTGCTCTGTAAATCTATCTCCTGTATTAAATTAGTTTACAAACGTAATTGTTCGTCCGATATTCATCATTTAGGTGTCATTCGAAAGGTATTAATTCCTCCTATTTATTTTTCATTAAACCTCTTAGAAATGTTTCCAAGAAATATGAGTTTGTAGCAGGGTGACAGCTAACCGCAAAGAATCAATATAAACGCCCAATAGTTCTACCAATGAGCTAGTCTAAGACAAGAATACACATTTTTATTCAAAGTGCTTCAATGGGTCTATTAATTCAGAAAAAAATTTGGTAATAAAAAAATTACACAGGAAAAACATGATTTTTTAGAGGTGTTTTCAGGAGCGTTTAGCTCACAGATGGCTTGACCCAGTGACGAAATATTTTGTAGATCATCATTAAACAATCCAATCTTCATTTCTGGGGGGTGACCGCTGCAATTTATTTTCGTGACCAATCCTAATGTATATAAGCCCTCGATATGAAAACATATTTTTCTTTGTTCATTTACAACAACTGATGACATGTTTACCGCAAACAAACTAATTTTTCCGCCAAAAGAAACTCAGAAACGATGTTCACGTGTCTAAAATTTCGTTTCTACGTAATGCATGTTTTCTATGCGTGTAGGTCTCTATTTTGAAATCTACTTTAAAAATCATGATTTTAAAAAAATCTTTTTCGTCTACAAGGAGTATCATAACTTCCACATTTATCCATAGGCTTTTGTTTACATATCAACACTGTATTTTGAGCTATTAGAAAATAAAACAAGTAAAAACGGCGTTAAGTTCGGCCGGGCCGAACTTTATATACCCTCCACCATGGATTGCATTCCACAGAGGTTGTCGGTTTTCGTAGAAGTGCAGTAATATTACAGGAAAATATAATTTTTTTAATATAGGCAAACCAAAACAAATACAAATATTGAAAAAATAATTTTATAAATAAATATAATATTTTAATTATTTCAAACCATTATTTATTTCAAATCAAAAAATAAATATTCTTATATTTATATTTTCAAAAAGCTTAAATACCATAAATATTGGTAGATAGTGGGAGCTACAGTTGGTTGTATTTTCATTCTATTTTAATTCCAAAAGTACAAATTTTGAAAATCCATTATCAGACGTACATAGTGCAGAATAACCTAACTTCATGATTGAACCAATTTTTGCCATAATAGAAAAGGAACAAATTTGGAAAAAAAAACTTTTTATTTTGCGTGTATATGCAGGCAGAGGAATGTATACACCGAATTCCATAATTCCAGCTGCGACCATGTGGTTGGTACCATTTTTACCCCCTTGACGTTTCTACGCAATTAGAATTTCATCATTCTAGCTGTAGTCATTTAGTTGGTACTATTTTTATCCCTCTGTACCATTGTATCCCTTGAAAGTATGAATTTCGAAAATTTTGTTTATTTTCCGATTCCTACGCAATCAGAGGAATGTATACTCCGAATTCGATGACTCTAGCTGCGGTCATTTAGTTGGTACTATTTGTATCCCCTTTTTCAATTTTAACCCCAAAATGTACGAATTTCGAAAAATTCGTCTATTTTCCGTGTCTACGCAGTCAGAGGGTTGTATACTCAGAATTTCATGACTCTAGTTGCGGTCATTTAATTGGTACTATTTTTATCACATTTTTTTATTTTAACCCCAAAAAGTACGAATTTCGAAAAACCTGTTTATTTTAAGTGTCTACCCAATCAGAGGAATGTATACACCGTATTTCATTATTCCATGTGTAGCCGTTTGGTTGGTACCATTTTTATCCCTCCGTACCCATTGTATCCCTTGAAAGTACGAATTTGGAAAAAACCTTTTATTTTTCATGTCTACGTAGTCAAAGGAATGTATACTTCGAATTTCATGACTCTCGCTGCGGTCATTTTTATTATTTTTATCCCCTTTTTCTATTTTGTCCCCAAAAAGTACGAATTTCGAAAAATCAGTTTATTTTCCGTGTGTACACAGTCATAGGAATGTATACTCCGAATTTCATGACTTTAGCTGCGGTCATTTGATTGGTACTATTTTTATCCCCTTTTTTCATATTAACCCCAAAAAGTACGAATTTTGAAAAAATCCGTGTATTTTACTTGTCTATGCAATCAGAGGAATGTATACACCGAATTTCATTATTCTAGGTACAGCCGTTAGGTTGGTACCATTTTTATCCCTCTTTTCTCATTTTACCCCTTAAAAGTACGAATTTGAAAAAAATACTTTTATATCATGTATCTACTCAATTAGAGGAATGTACACTAGGGCGTACCTCAAAAAAAAAGTTCGCCGTACACCTTCGAATATGAAGTATTATTGAAAGGTAGTTTCAAAAAAAAAATTTTTATTTTTTTATGCCGAACGTAGGGGTCGCGCTTTTACATTTTTCTATATAACTTGTATTTATAAACGGATTTTAAAGTGTGATACATCGATGTTTTTGTCTCGACGAGGCCGATTTTTTTGTCTTTGAAGTCATTGAGCTCAAGCACCCCCTTCTGGTACTTACCCATCATTTCTCAGTTGCTACTACCCTAATGTACCACTCTAATAATCGAAAATTAAAGCTCGCATAAAATCATGAATCATGTTTGAGCTCAATGACTTCAAAGACAAAAAAATCGGACAAAAACATCGATGTATCACACTTTAAAATCCGTTTATAAATGCAGAAGTTATATAGAAAAATGTAAAAGCGCGACCCCTACGTTCGGCATAAAAAAATAAAAAAAATTTTTTTGAAACTACCTTTCAATAATACTTCATATTCGAAGGTGTACGGCGAACTTTTTTTTTTTACTTGTAACCTGGTACGCTCTAATGTACACACCGAATTTCGTGTTTCTAGCTGTTGTCGTTTAATGTGTACCATTTTTATCCCTTTTTTGCCCAATTTCACCCCCTACAAATAAGAATCACTTTATGGTGCAGTTTTTTGCTATAAGGGTAATACGCATACCAAATATCAAGCAAATATAAACAGACATATTCAAAAAACATGCTTAAATACGCTAAAATAGTAGGGATTATTATGGGTATTTTTAGTCCTTGTGAGGGAAAAAATTTTCCCTTTGGGCCGATTTCGCCCCATTTCAATCCCAACCGATCTACGACTATAAGACGCATTTATGGAAAATTTGAACGTCCTAGCTCCTTTCGTTTAGATGCTAGCGTGCTTTCAACAGACGGACAGACGGACATGGCTAGATCGTCTTAGAATTTTATGACGATCAAGAATATATATACTTTATAGGGTCTCAGGTCAATATTTCAAGGTGTTACAAACGGAATGACAAAGTTAGTATACCCCCATCCTGGAGGTGGAGGGTATAACAAAATACTTTTTACGACTTTTTTTCTATATTTTTTCTTTGAGATCTTGAATCGCCGCTGGGCTGTTGGCGTAGACCTTATCTTTCACGTGGAACCAAATGAAGAAGTCGCAAGGTGTTAAATCACAAGATCTCGGTGGCCAATTGTGATCACCTCTTCGAGAGATAACACGGTCCGGAAACTTTTCCCGTAAAAGAGCAACGGTTTCGTTGCTTGTGTGGCACGTAGCGCCGTCTTGTTGAAAGAAAACGTTGTCCAGATCAATACCATCCAACTCCGACCATAAAAAATCATTAATCATCTCTCGATAACGCAATCCATTCACCGTAACTGTTGATCAAAGCTAAAGCAAAAACTTCCTCAAATCAAATACAAACTTTTCCTTGAAATTAGTACATGCTTTGAACTTGATTCTAGTTCAATTTTCCTCAAAGCAAGTAAATATTCACTCAAACTGAGGAAAATTCCATTAAGTTTTTCCTCAAACCAATTACATTTTTACTAAATCTAAGTAAAATTTTGCTGAAATTTTATTAAATCTAAGTAATTTTTTCCTAAAAGCAAATAAATTTTTACTAAATTTAAGTAAAATATTCCTAAGACTAAGTAAATTATTGCTAAATCTTATTAAAATTTTGCTGAAATTTTCCTAAAACTATGTAAATTTTTACTCAAATCAAGTAAATGTTTACTCAAACTGAGGACAGGTAATTTTTTACTTAAACTGAGGAAAATTTTATTTGATACAAGGAAAAAAAGTGAAATTAAAATAAGTTCAATTTAACTAAAAACAATTTAACTAATAATAATAATACAAATAGTTTTGCTTCAGAGTATGCAAAACTGATACAAAAAATGACAACATGAAATATTTCTCAAAAGTTTCATGATACCTCCGTCATAAAGAGTTGAGCTATTACTTCATGTTTCGAAGGCAAGATAGGCACCTTCGCAGTGTTTGTTTAGAATAATTCTTAAAGTATTTAAGAAATAAGTCTCTGCAAACGAACGAGAATTGCTTCTTAGATTAATATTCAAGAATTTTTTAAACAATTTCAAATGTATACGTTCATTAATACTTAAATGTATTAAGAACTCGGCATAAATTTCTGTAAACATTTTAACTTCATTTTAGGAAAAAAAAACGTATTTTTAAGTTAAAATATGCTTCCACATAAGTATGAATTTACCCAATTGTAAGAATTGTTTATTAGTTCCAAAGAAATGTTTTTATGTAAATATACTACCCTTTTTGTAGTAAATCAACTATTTACTATGGATTTGATAGAAGGAAACTTTACTCATACTTAGTTAATTTTCTAGCTTTTTAGTTAATTTTCTTTTCTGAACTGGAGTAAAATTGTTGAACTAAATTGTAGTATGAATTTTACTCAGATTTAGGAATGCTATTTTTCTGAGTGTAGTTTTACCAAAAATAAAGCAGGTGAAAATTCTGTTAATTATTTTAGTCAATTTTCAATTGTTCTCGTGAAGTCTAGTCAGTCTATGGCGCAATGATAAATGACGTTAATTTCATTATGTGTGATTACGTGAGCATTTGGAACCCATTCATATTTTATTGCCAGCATCTTCGAGAAATATTTTGATACATTCGTCCGACAGACATCGTCGATAAAATTGCATTTCAGTAATCCATCTATCAGTATACTCAAAGGAATTTGTCAGTAAAAGAAAGCAGATTTTCTGCTGCTGAAAAAGAGACAGCAGATTTGTATCTGCTGAGATGCCTAACAGCTGTTTGCTGTTTTTATTTATTTTATTATTATTTTTTTATTATTTTTTCCAAATTCGTACTTTTAAGGGATAAAATGGGAATAGAGGGATAAAAATGGTACCAACCAAACGGCTGCATCTAGAATAATGCAATTCGGTGCATACATTCCTCTGATTGCGTAGACACGTAAAATAGAAGGATTTTCGAAATTCGTACTTTTTGGGGTTGAAATGGAAAAAGGGGATAAAAATAGTACTAACGAAATGACAGCAGCTAGAGTCATGAAATTCGGAGTATACATTCCTCTGACTGCGTAGAAACGAAAAATAAAAGGTTTTTCCAAATTCGCACTTTCAAGGGTATGGGTACAGGGGATAAAAATAGTACCAACTAAACGAATACAGCTAGAATGATGAAATTCGGTGCGTACATCCCTCTAATTGCATAGACACGTAAAATTAAGAGATTTTAGATAGTCGTACTCTTGAGGGGGTAAAATTGGAAAAAATGGTACCAGCCAAATGGCCGCAGCTAGAATCATGGAATTCGGTGTATACATTCCTCTGACTGATATTCTTACATAATATTCTTGATCGTCATACTTAATATGCTTGATCGTCATAAAATTCTAAAACATCTAGCCGTCCGTCTGTTGAAAGCACGCTAGCATAAATAAATGCGTCTTATAGTCGTAGATCCGTTGGGATTGCAACTGTGCGAAATCGGTCCAAAGGGAAATTTTTTTCCCTCACAAGGGCTGCAAATACCCATAGTAACCCATACTATTTTAGAGTATTTAATCATGATTTTAATCATGTTTTCTCATTCGTAGGGGGTTAAATGGGGCAAAAGGGGAACGATGGTACCTATCAAATGACAACAGCTAGAAACACGAAATTCGATATGTACATTCCTCTAACTGAGTAGATATATAATATAAAAGTATTTTTTCCAAATTCGCACTTTTAACGGATAAATGGGAATAGAGGGATAAAAATGACACCAATCAAACGGCTGTATCTAGAATAATGAAATTCGGTGTATGCATTCCTCTGATTGCGGAGACACGTAAAATAAAGTGATTTTTCGAAATTCGTACTTTTGGTTAAATTGCAAGAAGTGGATAACAACCAAATGGTGGAAGCTAATGTCATGAAATTCGGATTATACCTCTGACTGCGTAGACACGAAAAATAAAAAAGTTTTTTTCCAAATTCGTACTTTCAACGGATACAATGGGAACAGAGGGATAAAATTGGTACGGCTACAGTTAGAATGATGAAGTTAGAATAATGAAATTCGGTGTGTACATCCCTCTAATTGCGTAGACACGCTAAATAAAGAGATTTATCCAAATTCTCACTTTTTTTAATTTTTACGCAGAAATGGGTAGAATCATGAAATTAGGTTATCTTGCACTGTTTATGTGAGAGATAATAGGTTTTCAAATATTTTTTTATCCCTCTGTTATTTACATTAATTATTTTATTTCGTTTTAATTTATTTTACTTGCAGAGCCTTCAATATGAAATCATGATATAAACATTGTCCCCAATCCAAAAACCTAAACATTATGCATCGAACCAAAAAGAGGTCATTAGGGACCTCTCTAAATATTCCACACTCAGCGACACAATGCAAAAGGAAACATCACAAGGTGCGCTTAAAACTTCCCGATGACCCCGAGTGGATACCGATATTAGGTCCCCTAATAATACTCTTAGTATTAGTGAGTAGCGTTTATGCCAATCGCCCGCCACGTTTCATTATCGAAGGACAATCGGAAATTGTCTTGAGATTAAGGGAAAGTCCGGAAACGGAAGTGGGTAAGTAGTGGAGTGGAGATACAGGCACAGAGACCCTTCATTTGACTAACCATTGCATTATATTATTTGCAGGCACTTTGATCTACACTTTAAAAGGTTACGATCCCGATAATGATCCTTTGACATTTGGCAAGCGTCCTTCGGCCGATAGCGAAGTGATACGCATCGAAAATAGAGGCTCTAACGAGGCCTACGTATATCTAGCCAAAGAATTAGATAGAGAAACTCAGGATGAATACTCCATAGTCTTAACATTAACCGATAATCATTACAACGACTTCAATTATGTCACCCAAAGTTTCCTGCTTCTGGTCGAAGATATCAACGACAATGCCCCCATCTTCCGGGCCTATCAAAGTGCTATAGAGTTGCCGGAAAACAGCGAACCCATCGTTATCACTTCGCTGGAGGCCATCGATGCCGATGAGGGCGCTTACGGTCAGGTTGTGTACTATTTGCAGGAGTCCGAGGGAGACAACGATATGTTTTCGATCACCACCAATCAGGGAAAGGGCATTCTCAGCCTTACGGGTAATTTAGATTATGAAACCAAGGCTCTGTACCAATTGCGGGTATTGGCGGTGGATAGAGCCAATCAGGGACCGATTAATACGGGAACAGCTGCTATTTTGATAAAAGTCAAAGACATTGAGGATCAACCGCCCGAATTTGTTAAAGTGCAACCGGTGGCCAGGATAGCAGAGGATGCAGCGGTGGGCACGAGAGTAATGCGGGTTTTATGTGTCGATGGCGATCGAGGCATTAACAACCCCATCGCCTATGAGCTGGAATCGAATGAGCTGTTCAGCATAGAGCGCAATACTGGCTGGATTTATACAATTCGCGAATTGGATCGTGAAGATCCCAGTAATCAGGTGAACGGAGCGTATATCTTGAAAATAACGGCGAAGGAAATATCCAAGGTGAGAGCAGCTAAGGAGTTTATGATTATAATTTCACTCTTTCATCTCTTTCTATAGGCCTCTCCATCATCCGCCTCTGCGTCGGCTCAGGTTAAAACCGAAGTCACCATTATTGTGTCCGATGTGAACGATGAGATACCCACGTTCGGCGAGACCATCTATCGCTGTGAGGTCAATGAAAATGCCCAGGCCAATACGCCGTTGAACTTCATCGACGGCGACATCCGACACTTTGTCTATGATCGTGATGTGGGCAACAATGGCACCTTTCGTTTATTTTTGGATCCGCCGAATGATCTCTTCGAAATAGTGCCGGATATTGCTGTGAATGAGGCCAGCTTTATGATCAGAGTGAAAAATCCCAAATCTCTGGACTATGAAGAGCTGAAGGAAATCAATTTTACATTGTTCGCTCGCGAAGTAGATGAACCCAGCCGCTATTCATCGGCCCACATTCAGATATTCGTACGAGATCAGAATGACAACTTTCCCGAATTTTCGCATAACATTTACAATGTTTCGCTGGCGGAGAATAGTGAAATTGGCACAGCGATAACGAAATTAGAGGCCAATGATGTGGACTCGGGGGACTTTGGAACCTTGGGCATACGATATCGCAACCTAAGGGGTGGCATAGCTCATTTGTAAGTTCCAGTTTCAGCTTCAGTGGCCTGTTCTAATTCCCTTTAATTCCAGATTACACTTAAATCCCATCACGGGCTTGGTGACCATCAAACAATCTGGCGGTTCCGCATTTGATCGCGAAATTATATCACGCCATTATATGACCGTGGAGGCCATTGACAATTTGGGCCTGGGAAATCGTAATACGGCCCAATTGATTATCAATATCGAAGATTTGAACGACAATGCGCCCACCTTCCTGCAGAGACAGTATGAAACGACGCTGTTGGAAAATAAACTGGAATTCGAGCATCCGCTGCAGCTGGAGGCTCGCGATATCGATTTGAATGGCACGGAAAACAGTCAAATAACCTATGAAATTGTCGAGGGCATGTATCGTTCGAATTTCACCATTGATCCGGAATTGGGCGTTTTAAAGCCCCTCAACTCCTTCGATTACGAGGAGTTGGTGGAACACAAAAACCGCCACCATTCTCAGGAGAAGGTGGACAAAGGAGTGCGCGTGTTAGACTTGATGGTGCGGGCCAGAGACTCTGGCATACCCATGCTGTCGACCGTTGTCCCCGTTCTTATCTACGTTCAGGATATCAATGACAATCCTCCGATTTTCCTCAAGAATTTCTATTCCAAAAGTATTCCCGAGGATTTGCCTGGTGGCAGTTCCGTTCTTCAAGTGGCGGCCATAGACCGTGATGGTTCGGCGCCGAATAATGCCATTGTTTATCGGATACAATCGGGTGCTAAGGACAAGTTTGTTATCAATTCGGAAACGGGTGTGATATCGGTGGCTCATGGTGCTAACCTGGATCCGGATTTGACGGAGAACAAAACGACGCAATACACACTGTCGGTGGTAAGTTGGAGATGTGGAATTTGTCTGGGCATTGAGCGGAAGACCAAGCTTTAAAATCGTATTTTCTTACTCAATTTCTTCGAGAACAACTGGAAAACATTCCAGGTATTGATTAAAGTCACCCCCGGTGATTGAAAATGTATCTAGTTCCATGCCTCAGATATTTTTTCGAACACGTTGCGTTGAAAGGGTTCTTGCAAATCCCTCCGGACCCGAATGGCATTTCAGCACTTGTCCCTTTAAGAGCTCTTCGACACTTGACCGTCCACTTCGCAACCGTTTCAACCTTACATACCGTGTAGGGGTTTTCCCAACGCATTGGAAGATTGCTAATATACAGCCCATACCCAAAAAAAGTTAAGGCTAATAATCCTGCTAACTACCGCCCAATTGCGAATTTGCTCAGCGCTCTCGAAGGTTATGGAAGGTTAACTACCATCTTGTGAGGTATTTAGAAACCAATGACTTACTTAATGATCGTCAGTATGGTTTCCGACAGTATGGAATCGATCCACGGGGACCTGATGACGCTCCTGTCCGAAAAGTGGAATCGATCCATCCACCAGTTTGGCGAGAGTAAGGTCGTTGCTCTAGATTTCTCCAAGGCCTTTGATAGAGTCTGGCATGGCGCACTCACATCAAATCTCATCGCTTTTAGTGTTGGTAGTGACTTCCCTCTATTCATATCGAGATTCCTCAGAGATCCCACTATACGTGTTGTTGTAGATGGCTTCTCATCCGACGAGCATAGGTTAACCGCAGGAGTTCCACAGGTATCTGTCCTTTCCCCCTTCCTTTTTCTTATTTTCATCGACGACCTCTTGGATCAGACTTGGAATCCAATCTGCTCATACGCGGATGACAGCAACCTATGTCATTAATATTCATACAGTTCAGAGGTGTGGACATTGAACAATGAGATTCACTTGATGTTCTAATCATGAGAATACAATGCAAAACATGTATTAGATGAGTCGAAAGAAGCATTCAAGTGTGTAACAAGAAAAAACGGCGTTAAGTTCGGCCGGGCCGAACTTTATATACCCTCCACCATGGATTGCATTCCACAGATGTTGTTGGTTTTCGTATAAGTGCAGTAATATTACAGGCAAATATAAATTTTTTAATATTGCCAAACCAAAACAAATACAAATATTGAAAAAATAATTTTATAAATAAATATAAAATATTTATTATTTCAAACCACGCTTATAAGGCAAGGCTACCAATACGTCAATTCAAAAAATAAATATTCTTATATTTACATATATTTTCAAAAAGCTTTAATACCATAAATATTAGTAGATAGTGGGTGTTACAGTTGGTTGTATTTCCATTCTATTTTAATTCCAAAACTACAAATTTTGAAAATCCATTATCAGGCGTGCAAAATAACCTAACTTCGTGATTCAACCAATTTTTGCCGTAAAAGAAAAAGTTAGAATTTGGAAAAAAAAACTTTTTATTTTGCGTGTCTATGCAGTCAGAGGAATGTATACACAGAATTCCATGATTCCAGCTGCGCCCATTTGGTTTGTACCATTTTTACACACTTGACGTTTCTACGCAATTAGAATTTTATCATTCTAACTGCAATCGTTTAGTTGGTACTATTTTTAACCCTCCGTACCCATAGTATACCTTGAAAGTACGAATTTGGAAAAAAAAATTTTATTTTTCATGTCATCTAGCTGCGGTCATTTGGTTGATACTATTTTTATCCCCTTTTTTCATTTTAACCACAAAAGTACAAATTTTGAAAAATCCGTGTATTTTACTTGTCTATGCAATCAATGGAATGTATACACCGAATTTCATTATTCTAGGTACAGCAGTTTGGTTGGTACCATTTTTATCCCTCTAGTCCCATTTTACCCCTTAAAAGTACGAATTTGGAAAAAATACTTTTTTATTATATATCTACTCAATTAGAGGAATTTACACATCGAATTTCGTGTTTCTAGCTGTTGTCGTTTAATATGTACCATTTTTATCCCTTTTTTGACCCATTTCACCCCCTACAAATAATAATCACTTTATGGTGCACGTTTTTGCTACAAGGGGAATGCGCATACCAAATATCAAGCATATACAAATACAGGCATATTCAAAAAACATGCTTAAATACGCTAAAATATTAGGGATTATTATGGGTATTTTTAGTCCTTGTGAGGGAAAAATTTTTCCCTTTGGGCCGATTTCGCCCTGTTTCAATCCCTACCGATCTACGACTATAAGACGCATTTATGGAAAATTTGAACGTTCTATCTCCTTTCGTTTAGATGCTAGCGTGCTTTCAACAGACGGACGGACGGACGGACATGGCTAGATCGTCTTAGAATTTTATTACGATCAAGAATATATATACTTTATAGGGTCTCAGGTCGATATTTCAAGGTGTTACAAACGGAATGACAAAGTTAGTATACCCCCATCCTGGAGGTGGAGGGTATAAAAAATACTTCACTTCCTCCGATCTTCTCAATATCTACACTACCTACATCAGACCAAAGATGGAGTACAACTCCCATATATGGTCGGGTGCTCCAGAATCTTCCCTGAAGTTACTTGACCGTGTCCAATGGAGCGCGATGGTGTTGATAGGTGACAGTAGAATATACAATTCTATTGTTTCCGTTCGTGTGTTCTTTTTCTATCGATATTTGTGATCTTATACCACCCATGAGATACGCGACTTTGTTGTCAATTGGACATCCGACTGCACTACACATTACAGAATGAATTCGTTCGTCCAGAACAAATATCTTTCCCGCCAGTTCCGATATTCAGAAATTCAAAACAGATGTCAAAAGACAATACTCCCTCTTTCATCCTTCCAGTACCTTATCATCCTTCCGCCAACACAAAGCACTGCATTTATAGAGAACATCCCCTGAGTGTTGGAATTATCGTATCGCAGTTACTACGTCATATATTTTGCAATAAGAAGAGCGACGCTTGTTTGTAATTGAGAAGCTATGATTTGATTAGCTTGAATTATTTCTTATTTAAAATTATTTATTTAAAATCAATCTACATTTATTTTAAGCTTGGCATGGATGGAGGCATTGGCAACTCCCAACTGATGAATACGGCCACCGTCAATATAACCATAAAGGATGTCAACAACAAATCACCTCTTCTTCCCGAGTTGCCCACACTCCACATTGTCGAAAACACTCCGGTGGGAACGCAAATTTACAAAATCATGGCCAATGATTCCGATGAAAATCCCATAATACGTTATAAAATCAATGCCATCAATTCGGAGGCGCGCACCGAAGAAGGTACGATAGTCAAACAAACGGAGTACGATTATACGTCGATCTTTGATCTCGATCCCATAGATGGCACCTTACAATTGGTAAAAGTAGTCGATCGTGAACGGGTGGAGCACATAAAACTATCGGTGGTCGTGGAAGATTTGGCCTCGGCCAAGGGTAAACAAATCGTTGAAGGTTTTCTGGCCATACAAATCGCCGATGAAAACGATAATAATCCGAAATTTAAACAACCCTTCTACAAGCGTTCCATAACCGAAAATAGCATGAACGGGGCTTTGATAGCCAATGTCATAGCCTATGACATCGACAAGAATCGCACCATAACCTATAGTCTGGAGGGCAATCCATTGATGCGCCAAATGATTCATATGGATTCGCATACCGGCGAAATTGTGGTGGCGAATAAAATCGATCATGAACAATACCAGTGGTTGAATTTCTCGGTTCGCGCCAGCGACTCGGGTGTGCCACCCCGTTCATCGCTGGTGGATGTTTTTGTATCGGTGCTGGATGAAAATGATAATAATCCGTATTTTATTGGTGGCTCCAAGAACTATACAATTAGCGAATCGGCCGTGGTTGGCACCCGTATCGGCACCATACAGGCATCCGATGCTGATGCGGGGGATTTCGGAAAAATCACTTTTCTCATGGATCGCATTAGTTCCCAGGGGAAATTTTCCATAGATGCCGATACTGGGGTGTTGACTGTAATCGACAAATTGGACCGTGAAACTAAAGACTTCTATATGCTGGTCATAGAGGCCTGGGACAACTATCAATTTGGTTTTTTGGCTGGCGAAAGTCGGAATGCCTTCAAACAGGTTTTGTAAGTACTCAGCTGGTGGAGCTTTTTCGTGGAAATGATTTCAACCCCATGTTTTGTTCAACTTCTAGCATTACCATTTTGGATGAAAATGACAATATTCCTGAGGTTTCGATACCCATGTCGTGTGTCTTGATCACGGAATACCACGAGCTCAACGAAAAAATTGCGACCATCAAAGGCAAGGATGCTGACGATCATAAAACTCCCAATGGAAGATTGGAATTTAAGATAACCAAGGGAAATCAAGAAGGTAAGGAATATTCATATGCCAGCTTTGCATAATCATATATCAGCTAGATGCTATAGTTCCCTATATATTTTACACTTTCTCTTGCAGAACTATTTGAACTGCGACAAATAGATGCGTGGAACGCTCATATTTATGCCCGCAAATCTCTGCGCAACCGCTATGGCAACCATTCCTTGACCATAACCACTCGAGATCTGGGTGCTCCGCCCAATATCGTCACCAAGATAATCGATATCTGCATATCGGATTTCAATGATCATGCACCCGTGTTTGTGCAACCGTTGCACAATACAACGGTACGTGTGCCGGAAAATGCGACCATAGGCTCGTTGATCCTACAAGTTATGGCAACGGACGAAGATATAGGCATGAATGCTTTGGTACGGTATCGCCTTAAACCAGATCCTTTGGGAAGTTATAAACTCTTTGAGCTGGATGCAGAAACTGGACATTTATTTCTGAAGGAGTTCTTGGATCGGGATAAACAGAAGATTCACGAGGTGAGTAGAGAGTGAGTACGAAAGGGGGTCATCATTTAACCTGAATTGTTTTCAGATAAGAATCGAAGCCTACGATCAGGGTCTGCCAACCTCCTTGAGTGCCGATTTGGACTTGACCATTTATATACGCAACGTCAATGAATATGAGCCGCAATTTATTGTCGATGAAATCGCCGTAAATTTTACTGGTAAGTAGGGAGGATCTCATTAATTTCGGATGAAATCATGTAATCCAAATTCCAGAACACTCTGATCCGGGTTCGGAACGCATCAAACTTCCCGACACCATCGACAAGGACGAAGTGGATGATTTGGATGATCCTCCTAGTCAGGTTTGTTATTTCATCATTAAGGGCAACGAAGAAGACTATTTCCATTTGGATCCCGAGACCCATATTCTAACCACTCAAAGGCAATTGGATCGGGAGATCCAAGCCTACTATCACCTCTATGTTAGGGCCAGTGAAAATTGCTACGAACCAGAGAGTTCTCTCGACCTGATGGCCAGTAGTAAACAAATGGAAATTGAACTAGACCATGAACCAATAAGGCCATATAATCGCAGACAAGGTGGATTTCTGCGCAACAAAGGCACCTATGATCGCTATAAACATTCCCGGAATTTAAGATCAGCTCTTGAAGAACACCATGCGATGGCATTCAACAATGGCAGTGATGTGAATATTTCTGCGAGCAGTGAGGAAATGCTTATGTCCGATAGCACCATTGTACGGGTTAGAATTCAAGTTTTGGACATTAATGACAATCCCCCCAGATTTCGTTCGAAAATCTTTACCGGAGGTATCACAACAAGCGCCGATTTCGGTACGATATTTATGCGTGTGGAGGCCGAGGACCTGGACGAGGGACCCAATGCCCTCATCAACTATTATCAAGTGGGCGATATACGCCAGACACTGTCGGAGGGCTTGGAAAATGTACGCAATTCACCATTTCTCGTCGTGCAAGAGAGTGGAGAGATACAATTGAATTTCGATCCTCAGAAGGGCATGAAAGGCTATTTTGACTTTATGGTTCTGGCCAATGACACGGTGGGCATGAAGGATGTGGCGCATGTCTTCATCTACCTGTTGAGGGAAGATCAAAAGGTGCGCTTTGTCTTCCGGCTGCAGCCCAATGAGTTGAGGGAGAAGATTCAAATGTTTAGAGAGTAAGTAGGATATACGAGTACACCATCACACTTAACTGTTGTCTTCCTTCCTTTCTTCCAGAAATCTGAGCAACATTACCGATACCATAGTGAACATCGACGAAGTTAAGGTCCACGAGAACAAAGATGGTTCGGTGGATAAGACCAAAACGGATTTGTACATGCATCTGGTGGGCAAAGACGACAACTCCATCTATGAGGTGGCCGATGTCCTGAATTTAATTGACAGCCACATAGAACACTTGGACGATTTGTTTAAGGAGCTCAATGTGCTGGACACCCAACCAGCTGAGGCGCAATTGCTGCAGGCCGGCCAGCAGGCGAATGCCATGTACGTTTGGCTGATATTTACCAACCTGTTCTTGGCCACTTTGTTGGTGGTCACATTGGCCTTATGTGCCTCGCAACGAAATGGCTACAAGCGACAGCTAAGGGCAGCCAAAGTCAACATATTTCGTAAGGACATGGTGACATGGTGAAGAATGCAAAAATTAAATTTATTTTTTTAGGAAACTCTTCGCTATCTCTGCAAAGTCCTAATGAGCCCACGACACGCGTGCCCAATACGAACAAACACAGTGTGCAAGGTTCAAATCCCATTTGGCTGAAGGGCTATGAAAATGAGTGGTTTAAAACCGATGAAAATTTAAGGTTTGTTACTTGGACTTAGTTTTTTTTTATTTTTATTCTTATTTTTATGCTTGTTCTCAGTCAAAGTGGTCATGATTCGTTGGATGATAACTTCCTTGCGGTCGGCACGCAGAACATTCAGGAAACGCTGAAGGGTACGGCGAAATTATTCAATCATACCAATGATTTGAACCGTCATTTTAATGTCTACAATCAAATTGATAAACTGACAAATAATGCTCAACTCTTGGCGAGGAAATTGGAAACAACGGAACTGTAGAGTGTCACACGACACACGGTCAGCAAAGAATGTATTTACAACATAATTTAAGTTATTTATTTTAAGTTAAGTGATACATTTTTGTAAATAAAACAATTATTTTTACTAAAGACTTGATTTGATGATATTCGCGATCACGATTTTCGACAAGGTCGTTGTATCGATCAGGAAGAGGGCCGGGCCGAAAGGGATTCAAAAAAGAGTTTCTATAAATCCGCAAGAAATATAAAAACTATACTGAAATCATTGGAAATCTCTTTGAATTTACTTGTGAAAATAGTTGAAGTCGTGCTAGATATGTAGGAGAATGTTACAAGAGAGAACCTCCTTAATACCCTCTTTCCAGTTTAGACTGAAGCAACTGATTCCAACCCAGACGACTAGAGCAAAATTCTGGAGTAAGGAAAGATATATTGGACTTGAAACAGTTTCTCTCCAAACAAATTATGGCAATGGCATTATGCCATCTGGTCGATGTTAATTCTGCGGTAGCTGCGGTAACTACACTTAAAAGAAAAGTCTGTTATTAACAGCAGAGATTGTTTGCTGCCTATCAGCAGGCAATTTTTTGCTATTACAGCAGTTTTTCTGCAATCTTGCATCAGCATTCACACTGCTAAAGTGTTTGCAATCTAAAATGGCTGCTGTTAATTAAATTATAAAAAATAACAAATAATAAAAATATATAAAAATAAGTGTTTATAATTTAAAAGCCTTTCAGATTGTCATCGAAAACGAATTTAACTCGAATTTCGTTTTATATTAACTTGGGGTAATATGTGTACCATTAAAAAGACTATCACAATATCTTTCAGTGGTAATAAATTCCCTTATAATGGCATTTATTCTAAAAAGTATTGTTAATAAAATTTTTAACTGGCTATTTGTTCTGTACATATGCTTAAAGTTTCAAGAATGTGTTTTTTCTTTATTGCTAAAAACAGCAAATAGTTGCTTGATATTTCAGAAGATCTGCTCTTACAGCAGACTTTCGGCTTTCTTTTGCTGACAAATTCCTTTGAGTGAGGTTAAAGTCCGCAAAAATTAAAAAAATGTGGCTTTTCAAATTAGCAACTAAAAACTCATATTTCTTGGAGATATTTTTTAAAAGGTGTTATTAAAAATGAATATATATATCGAGGGCTTATATTCAAAAGTGACAAAAACACAACTTTTCTGGAGAGAGAAAAAACTGATTTTCTCCTTAATTTTAAGAGTAATTATTAATCATTCTTCTGCAGTTTAATCTAAAGATGGCTACTAATTGATATGATTAAAATTGCCTATTATTCGCGGTTTTATGGTTCATAGCCACTTTTGCATGTTTAAAATTGAGCACTATGAATGTTGAAATAAGCATATAGCCATTAATGTCCAAATATATAAATAAGATTTATTGCCATCATATTCATCCGTTAGATTGGTACCATTTTTATCCTTTTTTCCAATTTTTTTACAAAAAGTGGATATTGCAGTAGTCCACGTTAAACAAAAAAATACAAATTGTTCCATCTTCCTCCCCAAACTACCGAAAATTTGTGGGATAAATTGGACCGCCGTATTCGACGCCACTCAATAACCTCCACATCCGAAGTGAAAAAACGATTACATGAAGAATGGGATAAAATACGAATTTCCTGTACCAGATAAATCGTGGAAATTATACCAAAACGTGAAAAACGTCTTTCCTAATAAATACTAAATGTTCACAAAATCACGTTTTTGTCTTATTAATTATCCTTTTTTAAGAAAAAACCGAAAATTAATGACGCTATGACTTTCGATGTAAATGAAGTAATGCGTTGTTTTTTATTATTTGTAATCAGTTAATGAATATTTTATCGCGGAGTTTGAGGCTCATCTAATGGTGAATCAAGATTATAAAATAAAGTTTTATGTTTAAATAAAGTACATGGATTAATAGGCGTTTGATCTCTCACCAATGAGAACGTCGAATACAATTGAGAGTCACTGTAGGTGATATATTAAGTTTAATTTATTTATTAAGTTATAAGACATGGTTGCCATCGATTAACCCTAGGATTCGAAATGGGATCTGGCCAGGCCAAATATGACTTTGAAGTGCTACTTTTTTTGGGACAAAAAATAAAAAATCGACTTCCGTGAATGCTATAGGTTCTATACGTTCTTATTATAATAACTCAAAGTAAAAAATAGCTTTTAATTGTGTTTTATTTTTTCTCTGTTACAATGTCTTTAAGAATATCATCGCAAATTTATTTGTATTCAGAACTCAATGTTTGTTTTCAATCATTTTAACATAGACGACAAAAGAAATAACGACTTTATAGGTAATTTTCTACTAAATATCCTTCTGTGGCCTGACTGGACCACATTACGTGCTTAGTGGGTTAAACGAAATTCAAAAAATCGTAAAAAAATAAAATTTGTATGTAGGCGCTGGACGTGTCTCTGACAATTTTCATTTAATTAATAAATTTAAATAAGAACTTTTTTGGTCTAATTTGTCAATATGAGAGATGTGTGCGAAATTTCAATCACCTCAATCGCGAATAAAATATCACTTGGAATAAATTGTTCCCTTCAAGAAGTGAAACCTATTTCCGGATTATCAGCCCTATCACAGAACAAAATTTCGTTTGAAAGACACTGGTAAATCATTTATGGTTTATGGTTTAGCTTGTCTCTTATAAATCCCAAAGATGGAACAAGGCTGATTTAACTTCTCTCATTCAGTGACAACAATGAATATATGTATTAAAAACAACTGAAAATTTATTTAAATTAGTATGTAGTATTATGTACTTTTTTAATACTAAATATATTGTTATGTTTGTTACTTCCACATCTACACAAAATTATGTATTACAAATTGATGAATGAACAAAAATATCTCCTAATATTTAATTAGGCATTTCTTCTCGTAATACAAACAAAAAATTCATTTTATTTTCAGTGAAATGCATAATTTTGTTCGTAACTCCAGCGACGGAATTGGGTTCTATATAAAAAGAATTGTACATACTATAATCTAAATACATGTGTATGCATCCTCCACGTAGTATTCCTTAAATCAAATCAGCAACATTCATTGGCATTTCATCGATCTGTGTCGAATAGTACTGTTCAATATCACGCAAAATACGAATGTCGTCCGATTTGACGAAATTGATGGCTACACCCTTACGGCCGAAACGACCCGAACGACCGATACGATGAATGTACAGCTCACGATTGTTGGGCAAATCGTAATTGATGACCAGCGACACTTGTTGCACGTCAATGCCACGAGCCCAAACATCGGTTGTGATGAGTACACGCGATTGGCCGGCACGGAATTCTTTCATAATTTCATCACGCTCCTTCTGGGGCATGTCACCGTGCATGGAGCTGACTGTGAAATTGGCTTCGCGCATCTTTTCCGTCAACCAATCCACCTTACGTTTGGTATTGCAGAAGATGACCGCTTGTGTTATGGTCAAGGTGTCGTAGAGATCGCATAACGTATCGAATTTCCATTCTTCACGTTCGACGGCAACGAAGAATTGTTTGATGCCTTCCAGTGTCAACTCATCACTGAAAGAGAGAGATTAGAAAAAACATTAAATCAGAATACATTATGTGGGATTAATGAAATGTTTTTTATGTATTTTATATATGTCACATTAAACCTGAACAATGACACCCCTTGAGTGTCTCGATATGGACAACAAAACTGTCTTCCACCAGACTCCCCCAATAAATATCCCAGAAAGGGGATGTCTGGTTAGAATCCGATAGACTGTATGAAGGGTACGCAGTCTTCACAGACGGATCTAAAATGGATGTGGGTACGGGAACAGATATCTACTCAATGCAGACACCTGCACGGACACAAACAATAGACAGTCTTAAAGGCTCAGGGATTAATTTAGTGTATTTCAAGAATCTAGAAGACCACAGAACTAATAAGGAATAGAGACACTACGCGATCTGACTGTTCTCGGCGCCATAACACTGTATTGTAGAATGGAATGGGATAGCAGATCAAACATCAAACCATCATTAAGCTTCTATAAAGAAAAATAAGTGAGTGGCTCTCAAACAGAGTTGTGGTGTCGTGGAATATCTTAGAAGTTTGTAGAGTGTCCAAGACACTGCGACCAGGCTTGAATAAAGCGGACACTAGGGTACCTATGACTAGATAGAAGATGTTGTTTGGTCGCATTAGCGGTTATCACGGGACACTCTACGCGGCCTGGGATATATAAATACAGAGCCGAGGAAGAACTAAAGGCAGTGGAGCACGTGCTATGTCACTACTTGTGCTTTCAACGCCAGACAAGCATAGGTGGCTGGGAACTCAACAGATCAGTTTCATAGTGGGTATAAAGTGGCTTCAGGATAAAAGCTGTGGGTTTACACAACCTTTCAGGCCACAATTTGAAAAATCTAAATTTTGTTGGTGACTAAACCACTGCTCCGCACAACCACTGAAGGTGACATTCTGAAGATTTATAGCCAGCCCTTGGTTTAAGGTATATTGTAATTGGATGTTAAATTTCAATTCAGACTCGATTAAAAAATAAATATGTGCATTTTTGAAATAAATTTTTTACTTTTTCATATCTCTAGGATTAAGAGCCGTTTTCCAGAAGAGGAATTCCGTCATCAACAGATACTTTATTATTATTTCTAATCAATTTGAAATCATTTTATGTAAGTATTTGAAAATAGTCTACATATGCAAGTCCTTATATTCAATTATTTCAAATACTTCTATATAACTTAAGCACAAAAAAAGTTCAAGGGAAGAACAGTCATATTTCCCCTGTAATAGAACATTTTATGTCCTTTATCTACCTTTTGAACATACATTTGATCCAATCCAAATCGAATATCGAATACCTAACGCCAACTACGAATATTCCTACAGGCTGTACACTTTAAAGTACCTAACATGGAACTGTGAAAAACATAAACAAGTAGTTAAACTCACCGTTTTACCAATATCCTAATGGGATCTGTCATAAATTTCGATGTCATCTCCAAGATCTCATGAGGCAATGTGGCCGATATCAGTACAACCTGTGTTGCTGGTGGCAAATAACGATATACATCGTAGATTTGTTCTTTGAAGCCCTTGTTCAACATTTCATCGGCTTCGTCCAGCACCAACATCCGTATAGCCCGTGTACGCAGCACCCGACGTTTAATCATATCGAACACACGACCGGGAGTACCACTGACAATATGTTGACCATAATCTAATTTGCGTATATCTTCACCCAAGTTCGTGCCGCCAATACACACGTGACACTGGACATTCATCAGATCGCCCAAGGCCAAAATGACCTTTTGTATTTGCACGGCCAATTCACGGGTGGGCGACAGACACAGCACTTGCGTCTCCCGCAAGGATGTGTCGAGACTCTGTAGTATGGATATGGAGAAAGTGGCCGTTTTGCCAGTACCTGATTGGGCCTGGGCAATAACATCCCGCCCTTTCACAATTGGTTTAATGCTGCGCTGCTGGATAGCCGAGGGTTTTTCAAAGCCTACAATACGAATTGTTCCATGTTAACGAATATTAGGTGTGGATGATGTGGCTGACTTTTACTTACCATATGCGTAGATGCCTCTAAGTAATTCCTCTTTGAGGTTCATAGAATTGAAACTGGGGATGACCTCCACATCTTCACTGGTCTCAAATTCAACATTTGACAAATCCTCCGAGGGTGGTCCGCCTTTACGTGCCAACATTGTAGCTGAGATTTTTTTGAACCACTTTCCGGGTATTTGTTTTTGTTATTTTTAATTATTTTATTTTCGTCGTAAAGAAAACAAGTCAAGCCACGAAGGAAAGTTTTTTTCTATTTCACTTACAACGATACGGTTGATACAATCAATGCGGTTAGAACTTACGACGATTGACGAATCGCCACATTCGCTACATTCTCTATTCGTTGCTATGACAGAGTTGCCACAGTAGGTAAGGGGAGTGTACACCATGACACATTATGCGACCATTGTGCGTTCTATCTGTTAATAAAAGTGTGTTGGGAGGCACAAAAAACGCACTTTTAGGCCTTTTTAGAAGTACAAAATATTTAAGTTTTGCTTAGCCGTTTTATACAAAATAGCGTTAATTACTCATATTACTGTCACTTTTTCCCGACTTTTTTCTTTTTTTGAGAACAGTGCAGATATATTTCTATAGGAAATGTGTATAGGTGTGAAGAGTAAAAGCATATTAGAAAAATGAAGTCAAAAAAGTCAGCGGTTTTAAACGTATCAATTTAACGTTTTCTCAAGCGTAGTACTTTCTTGGTGTTATTCTTGATATGGATAAGTTGACACCAGTGTTTTAGTTTGTTTTGGTGGTGTTTTTCAATTCTCAAACATGTGTTTTTCATTTCTCATAAATGAATGATTTTTTTTTACCTTTGAAACCATTTGATTGTAAAAATGATTCACACTGCATGCGAAATCAATCGATGTTAACTTGAAATGACATAAGTTATGTTTCCAAATGTCAAATTTGTATTGTTTGGATCTGTCATTTGTAAATCGAATTTATGATATTTCAGTTAGATTTCGCATGCGGTCTGAAAAGGCTAGAAAGAAAAAAATAGCTTGATATTTGTTTACAAATTGTATATTTGTTTGCTTCTAACATATCTGTCGCTTCTTTCTATCAACCCAAGAAAAATAATGTAGAAAAAAGTGTCATACACACAAAGAAAAAAATGAGAGAAATCGTATAAGAAAAGCGTACAATTTACCTAAGTTTCTTAGGCGAAATACAACTTTAAAAGTTCTTTGGCAACTCATACAGAATACTTGGGTAATTTGGTACCAAAAAAACTACTGCCAGTTATACAATAAAACTTGTGTAAAATTACCTTGAATGTTTTGGCTGTATTTCAAAGCACTTTGTTCTCTTAAACAATTATCATTTATCAGTATTTAAAAATAAAGAAATAAATATACAAATTGATAGAACATAAGTAATCCAACGCCATGTTTTTTTATCTAATTTGTAATGTTTTTAACTTAATTTAATAATAATTTTAATAATTTAATAAATGGTATTTTGTTCATTATCTTCGATTATTTTATATAGACTGTGCAATTCACTTATAAGAGCAGTCTTATCTTGAGTAGAGACTTAATATTGATGTCATTTTGTTTATTGCTTATTGGGATGTGTAGGGTATTATTAGTTCTTTTTATAAATTTTAATATTGTTTCTAAGTTAATTTTATTATTCATAATTTAAGATGGAAGTATTTTATAACCACATACGGCCTATCTGGCTCGGTTATTTTTTTTGGATTAATAAAATATAAAATATAAAATATAAATATAATATGAAAGACCTAAATCTTTTTATTGATTTTCTATTTCCCACCCAAATAAAAACGATGATGACTTAATAGCTTTTTGTTCTTCCATCTGGAAACAAAAAATGTTTATTTTAAATATTATACTCATATGATATTAAGGCTGTTTTTTCTTTGATGTTTCTATTGTTTTTGGTGGTATTGCTGTTGTTGTAGCCACCGTGTGGAGGTTACAATCCTTTGCGGATTCCGTTGAGGAACCGGGTCGTATCGGTGCATAAAACCGACTGCTGGGATTGCTGTTGTCGTTGGCACTAGTGTGTTGATTGGGCATCGACGTACAGATGAGGCTGATGTTGTAGCTGCATTCTGTTATCAAACAACAGTATTTTGTTGATCAATATTGTTATTGTTGGTGTGGTGGTGGTTGTTACTGCCGTGGATGATGTTGCTGTTGTCATTACCCACGTATTGTTTGTATGTTTCTGAGGCACAACCACCGCCACCCCTACAGCATGTAAACTCTCAATCATAAAAGGATTAAAATAATAATGACGAAAGAAACTTTTGAAAAAACACATAGCCACACTTACCTTCTTATAATTGTACGTTTTTCGGCTTTCCCCAAACACACACTGGCCTTGGTACTAATGTATAACAGAGGCCCGCTGCTGTTTTCATTACTAAATACAAAAGATGTCCCAGCACCACCGGGCGGAGAACCAAATGTATACCACTGCTGCCGAAACCATTTACGGCATCACTTGTCGAGACTGCATAATGTTGCTCCAACAATTCCTTCCGAAATGTAATGCCGCATAGTGACTTCGGTGCTTTTGAAAATGAAATTTCTGATTTGCTAGCTCATTACTCCAATGTTTTGATAATGGGTTATTTTAATAACAACTTGTTCGATTTTACAATGGCTAATAGTGTTTGGCGTGCATGTAGTAGAATGAATGTCTCAATACATCATAATGTGAAGCCGACGCATTTTGATCCTGTCCATCAGTCAACTTCCTTACTTGATTTCTTTCTGGTCTCAAATTCAATTTCTTTCTGATCAAATTTGTTGTCCTAATATTTAAAAAAAAGTAATCTTGGTTATTTATACAAAAGAAGCACATGTGTAATTTACACATGTACGAGGGAAATTTAGCATTGTATGACTTCTGTCAACTCTATATAAAAATATTTACAAAGTTGAATTAGGTATTTTTCACAAGTTTTTTTTCTGCGTATAGCAGCTTTAACACACAGAGCGCCAGATTTTTCTTTTTAAATATTCTAAAAGGCCACTTTTAAAAAGGGTTATTGTATATATAAATACACGTTTTTTCAGTTACATAACTCCTATATTTAATAAAAGTAGCAGTGTTTTAAACTGAAGTCTTCACAAATGTAGAATCAGAATCCGAGTTGCACAATAAATCTTCATGTGTAAATAAGAAAATATTAGTTCAGTGAAAATGCCTTTCTAAGGGTGGAAATGAAATAATATCAGCTTTATGTGAACATTACGCCTTTGACAAATTTATGGTGGCTGCAATATTTATTTCAAACGTAAAAAACAGCCAATTAAAATGTAAACAAATAACAGTTGTTCAGTTAGTACACCGAAAAAAGGAAAATCGAAAGCTTTATTCTTCTAGAAATCTCTTGTCTGAAAAATATCAACAACAAGCCTGTTTGATTGGGCTTACTAGCTTAATTTTTGTATGGAATTTACTCGCTTTACAAGAAAGTAGCTTACTACTCCCTTAGCGTTGCTGCCAGATTTTTCTTGTTGATCCATTTGAGATAAACCAATGGGCAACAATGATGCCACCTTATCAAGTCACTTAATCGTAAGCTAGTAAGCCCAATTGAACAGGCGAAATCAAGCTGAAATGGATCAAAGTCGATTTAAAAATGTCATTATCGATTTATAACCTTTTTTTTGACTTTCTGTATTTCGTTTCCTAAACCCAACAGTCGATATTGATTTCGGGTCAAAAGATAGCGCAGCACAATAAAACCTATAATGTACGGATCAAAACTTGGTGTTGTTCTGAAATCATCTTTGGATAATATTTAAACGCGTGTGGGTACCGACCCATATTATTGAACCCCTAGCTATTTACACAATAAGATTTATTGTGTGACTTGAAAATAGATTATGACATATTTTTTTCGATGGAAAATACGTTGTATTTGCAACTTAAGACTTAGATATACTAAATCTATCTGAAAAGCATTCACAGAATTAGAAACGGATTCCAATAATTCTTAGTGTGTGTAGCGCTATAGCTATTCTCTATAGCCTTTTCAGGGTATATATGACGGTAAAAATATTTGATAACATTTAACAAAGCAAAAAAGTTGCATTGGAGAAAATTTAGACTATTTACACAACAAATGAAAACCTTACGATAGTATACTATGTCGTAGGTGAATTAGGCCCCACATTCCAAACAACTGTGACAATAACAACAGAGCTAAGCTCGATTTCGCATGCAGTCAGAAAATACTATTAGGGAAAGTGTTCGATTTGAATCCAAATCGAGTTAAACTCCATTGTGCCTTCCCGGATATTGCGAAACTCTTTTTAATTAAACACATTTTGTATATTTTTTCTTTTGGTTAATTTGCTTTATTAATTACAAAAAACCAACTAGTATATATATATATATAGTTATGTATGTCTTACAATTTACTACAAAAATGGTTAGAAAATAAACCAAAAACTTAATTATGTATTTGTAAAACATGTTTAAAAGGGGTAAATTATCTCTTTTCTCAAGTTGTTTTTTTTTGTCGATTTTTTACTTTTTTGTATTATCTTTTCTTTCAATTATATAAGCCAAAGAGAATTATTAATTTCATCATCTTTTTTACAAAAATATCACATCATTTTTTTAAAAGGGGTGTTCAATTCCCGGAAAAGTTTTTGATGTTTTTCTTTTTTTTTTGTTTTTTGGTACAAAGAGACTTGGATAGAGCAAGAGAGCTTTAAAATTAAAGCATATTTTGTTTATAGCACACATTCATTTGTTAAACAAATAAACAAATAGAGTTATGGTTGAAAGTAAAGATAGAGTTGAATTCGTATGCGCAGATACTCTACTGAAGCGTGGGGGTCTCTACAAGTATAAATGCCAACAAGTGTAAAATATTAAAAAACAAAAATACAACAAAATTGTGCCGAAGTTTTTCGTTATTTGTACAGTCGCCAGGGGGGTGGAAACATTAAAGGATTTTGTAGTTTAAATTATAAATAAGTTGTATCCATATTGATCGCACACGATTGTGCGATTGGTTGTCGATGATATTAAATAAAGAGTTGGAATTAATTCTCTTTCAATCAATGAACTAAAAAAGATCAAACATCTAACTATGTCACAATGGTTGTGATACAAATTATGGATTTCTGAACATTTTGAAACAGTTGACTTTAAGAAAATGTTACAGCACAGTATAGTGAGCCAAAGATGAGACCTTGTTGTTCTGGGATTTTTTGAAAACCCTGAAAAAATCTGAAGTCCTAAGAGAAAGGAAAGTACAATTTTTCACTTTTAAACATTAATTTTTGAAAACCAAAATTAGTTTACAAATTTAACTTAGAAGAACTGATGTGAAAAAATCAATCCAGGGAATAATCTACAGACTCTGTAATTCAAAATATTATTTTTCTTTTCCATATTTGAATTTATTCACGTTGAATGAACTAATAGGAGAAGGCAGAAAAAAAGTAAATTTACGTTTTCAATTCAGTTATTTCCTTTTCCTCCATTTATTTAAATTTATTGAAAGCTACCCAATTGCACATTGCCTGGTAAAAAAGTTATTTCAATAAAACCTTAAGCGAGTAAAATTGTAATAACTTTATTACCTGGAATGTACAATTTTCAAATAAAATTATTTCAAATTTTCCTTTCAATCAATTAAATCAAATTTAAATGGACTTAAACTAACATCATTTTCAGTTGAAATTGAGAAAATACAAGTTGAAATGCATAGATGTAAAATGCAAATTAAAATTGAAATTGAGGAAATACAAATTGAACATGAGAAATATAAATCAAAATTCAGAAAATACAATTTGAAATTGAGATGAGAAATTTGAAATGGAGAAAATGCAATTTGAAATCCTTTCGGATAATTTCAAATGTTTAAAACCTCTTATAAAAAATATTTGTGTGAAGCTTTTGAAACTCATCTGATATAATTACAGTTAAATATTGCAGATATATTTATATTTTAAGTTACGAAATGTATAAATTAAATTTTTATTTAAATGTTAATTTCTGAACTTATTTGTATTTTCATGAATTTAATATGTTGCCTGCTTGCCTCAATTATGTCCTTTGGGCGCTGAGGCCTGAACTGAAGTGTACAAAAACTAATGAATACCAATAAACTTTAATAATAATAAAAAATCAGAAATGAAAATTGGAATTAAGAAAATGATAATTGAAATAGAGAATAAACAAATTGATATTCAGAAATCTAAATTGAAATTAATTTGTATTTTCTCATTTTCAACCGTTTATTTCTCAATATCAAATTGTATGTTCTCAATTAGTATTTTCTCAATTTTAATATACATTTCTTCATTTCAATTTGTTTTTTCTTAATATACAATCAATTTCAATTTGTATTTTCTGAAAATGATGTTGTATTTTCTCAATTTCTATTGAAAATGGTGTGGTGTAATCCTTCTTCTCAATTTAATTATTTTTATCATCATAGAAATTCCATTCTCTTATAATTCCGAAACTCTTTGAATATCAAATCATCGACAACCAAACTTCATAGTGAATATTTTTAAAAAGAAAATAGTAATAATAGTAAAATATAGTTTAATATATGTAAATTCTTTTGGTCGTGATTAAAGATGTGTTCGAATTAAAATTATACTCTTAATGATTTCAATGTGCTAAAAATATATTTTTTCTGAATGATTTCTTTTTGTTTTCGTATTTTACAAAAAATATAAAAGTATAGCCTAATAAAAGTTGATGTTAAATATTTAATAAAAAACTAAACAAGATTAATAAAACAAACTTTTTTTGCCAAACATAATTGAAGGGTGTGTAGTATGTATAAGGAAATAAAATCATATGTATGTATGTAAATAGTGAGGAGGCTGCTTAACAGAAATATTTAAAAAACACAACCAGTGGTTTTTAAACATAACTTAACAGGTTATTAATGGTAAATGGTTTGGGTTAGATTGTTTATTAAACATTTCCATGATCACATATTAGGTAGGCATAAGGGGGTATGGAGGAGGAGATGGAGAAGGTTTTGGTGAGGGCGGCCTTTCGTTATCATAATTATAATGACAACAATTCATGGCAACGTTGAAGGTAGAGGGAGGTTTTGATTTTGTGAAACTGGTGGCACACCGTCATTTGCACCATCATTGTCCTCTCCTGACAGTGCTGCTACTCCTACGCTTCCTCTTCCGCCACCTCCACCTACTTCCACACTGCCATCCCTGTTGGGTGATGAATTTGCCATTGGCGGTGATAGTGTTTGAGATTGGTCTGGGTGGAATCCATTTGTTAAATTTGATGGCTTTGATTCATCCTCATCGTCGGCCACACCGTCATCATCATCACCATCGACGTCGTCGTCATCCATACCGACATCTGCCAATAGCTGTTGACGGTCATAGTCTATGTTTTCATTATTAACCAGTTCAGCCGGAGAGGGTGAATCATGACCATCACCGGCATTATTGTTACTTGCAGCACCATTGTTGTGTACGTAGTTGTTTTCTACATAACCATTATACTCACTCAAAGAACTTCGTGAGGAGCAACTGCGCCTCCGACGGGGTTGATCGTCGTCACATTCTTCATCATGGTTGTCGCTGCTCGACGATGACGAAGAAGAAGATGAACTGGAACTAGAACTATCACTTTCACTGTCTTCGCTGGATGAGTCCATGGGGGTCGGTTGACAGGCAGCACCGATGGGGGCTGCCGCGGAGGGAGGAGATGCTGCTGCGGCGGCAGCAAATGCTGCCGAGCGCATAAGTTGACTACGTAGATCTGAAAATAAAGAGAAAGGGAGAGGCGTATATACTTTTTTTGAAAGTGCGAATGTTGTATTTAATGTGTCTCCAAGCAAGCATTTACATTTACATAATAATAAATGGACATGGATGGAATACTTACTGTGATTCTCCCTTGACAGCTCCCGCACCTTTTCATCGAGCACTCTTATCTTGGCCATATACTCGGACGCCACTCGTTGTATATTCAACTGCTGTTGCCTTTGGTTGCCCTGATCCTTCGAATAACGATCTTCGATTTGCAAACACTCCTCGATCAACTCCTGTTTACTCAAATTCTCCAAACGTTCCACTCGAGCCTTCTCATAAACATTGGCGAATTCCTTTGTCAAGAATTCTTCTTCATCTTCGGGCAGAGAGAAAAAGTAATTATCTTCCGAATCCATAGAGAAACTAGAGTCTCTTGTCCTACCAGAGGGGGTGAATAGAGCATTCGGAACTTCGGCTAAATGTTCTTCCATAAGAAATTTATTGGTATTATAGGGTACCAATGAACGAGAACGTTGTAACTTTTCACGACGATTTCCGCCACTGCCACCCCCCGGACCACATTTGTTGTAGTTGAGACGTGGCATCTGGAACTTCCAATTGGTCTTCTTGTAGGGTTTGTTGGCATTTTTAGCTTTCGGCTTTCCTCGTCGATGTTTTCTTTTTGTCTTTTGCTGCGGTTGTTGCTGCTGTTGACCCCGAGCTGATACTTGAGATCCATTTGGCGGAACTTCAGCCACCTTCTCATTCGGTGATTTGATTTCAACTGGGTTTTCGGGCAAGATTTCTGAAATGTACAAAAATATTGTTAGTTTTAGTGTTTAGGAAATAGTGATGAACAAACAAGCAAAGGCTTAAGTTGGGCTGCCGATATACGAAACCCTACACTCCGCATGTGCCTATCAGAGCTCTGTATGGGAAGTACTCGGTCATGTTCTGACAATTGCAATTTTTCCAACCGTATTTTTTGCTACTTCGAGTTTCTACATTTTCTTTTCGAAATGATTTTAATTAGCAAAAAAACTTTCAATTTGCTTGTGAGAAATGAAAGACAGCAGAAAAAAGTGTTTTAAAGACAAGTGCGAAAATTAGGAATTCGAAATCGCAAAAATGCGGATTGAAAAAATTGCGTTTGGCCGATTGTTAGTTAAAAATATTAATATTATCTAGATCGACCATAATAAAAAATACCTCTGCGAAGGGTGGATAACTAACATCTCTGTCGAACTGAGAAAATTTTTTATTATTATTATTATTGTCCGGCGATTCATTGGGAACTTAGAAATTGTCATTGTATGCTCTTTTATTATTTATTTATTTTTAATTTAATTATTTATTTTTTATTTAATTATTTATTTTTGTTTAATTACCTTTTTTTATTTTTATTATTTATTTTAATTTATTTATGAAAATGTTCAGTTTAAAATCATATTTAATTTTTTATTATTTTTTTAATACTATTTGTTTGTAGTTAGGATCATGATTACTTGTAGTTAATTGTTTAAATAGTTTAAGACGTTTAAAAAATGTAATTTATTGAAGAATATTGTAATTCAATTATAATTGGCCACTTGGCTTGGAATTACAAAGAAATAAATGAAATGAATGAAAAAATGATTATCAAATTTGGCAGATTTTTCTTCTATTTCATGGAATATAATAAGTAAGCATCGATAGATTTCATATTACGAATAGTTCTTTTCCTGACCAAATGTGCTATTATTTAGCTGATAATGTTTGTATTTTTCCCAAAAGAAATTTAATCGATAGAAAATCAATTATACACCATTTCCAGTTGAAATTGAGAAAATACAAATTGAAAAATAGTTCTGAACATTAATGGGAATCATGAATTATTTTAATCAATTTTTATTGGAATTATTTAGTCTGTGGCACAAATAAAAAATGTTTGATAAATTTATCTGAAATTGATTGTCTCAAAAATTGCCTTTCAGAAAAATTATTTTTAAAAAGTATTTCAAAATTCTTAAAATCTAGAAATGTCTAAAAAAATATGCAGTTGCGGTCAAAAAGTAGCAGTGCACCACAGCTTTAAATTAATTATTTTATATTTGTTTGTGTGATAATATATACATATATATATATATAGAGTACAAACACAAAATAATTGTCTGTTTGGTGATATGGCTTGAACTACTTAAGAAAATTCACATTTTTTGGATTATGTTATTATTATTCAATTCCCAAAAAAAACCTGCAGTGGCCAACTGTGGTGGGTGCATGTTTTATGGTCAGATGAATCCGATGTATGGTGGGACACAGTGTCTCAACAGTTTGTAAGACGCCCACAGGACACGGAATACGTCTACGGATGTAGTTGCAAAACTGTCTAACATGGAGCATCAAGCAAGCGTAGTGGAATGGGATTCTTTATCACAACATGGGTTGGCTCAATACATTGGTCCAGAACTACCATGGACTCTCCTCAGTTCGTCAAAATACTGCATATTATGCTTGCATATGCAGAATATGGAATGAACCTTAAATGGGCACAACAGGAAAATTATTCCAAATACAACAACCGATTCGCAAAAAGGTGGTTTGAAGTCAATAATGTCGATGCTATAGAATGGTTCGCGCAAACACGGAATCTTAATAAAAGTTTTTATTACAATTTTGATTATGATGCCTAAAATGAGGTCCTACAGCAAAACCATTATGGTTATGCTGGCATGGGTAAAAATACCGGATGAAAGTTGCATAAGACTAGTCGACACTAGAGATGGGCGCCACTCACGTGAATTGCGTGAATCACGTGATTCACGCGTGAACGTGAGCAATATTTATTTTACTCACGTGAGCGTGCGTGAACGTGAGGAACGAAAAAAAATTTCGTGCGTGAGTCTAATTTCTGCGTGAATCACGTGATTTTTTCGTGAGTCGCACATATTTATTAATTCTTTTATTTTCATTTAATTTCGTTTAAAAATGTGAAATTTTCCATTCAAAAAATGTCATAGACATATTTATTTCTAAAACAGAGTGCTTCAGTGTATATCTATTATCTATTTTTCTATTATTTAAGTAAGCATTCCCTGCACCAACACTAGGCACTGAATTTATGTGGAAAATCCCCATTAGTGTTAATTCAATTAAAAAAACACACAACTGTGTTTTTTACTTGGATTTTATGTCAGTATCCGATTTCTAACTTATTTTGCGTTAAACTATACGGTATACCACACTGTAATATTGTATGCTATTTGAAAAATATGAATTTAAATCAAACAATCGCAAACGTAGAGTGTTTTAAATAATTAAATTAAATAATTTTCGGATTTGCGGGGCGTTACTCATTTCGATTTAAAATGTATTTATTTGTGGAAATTGTTTGCGTGATTTACGTGAATCACGTGATTTATTTTACTCACGTGAGCGTGCGTGAACGTGAGTAATGGAAAAATCTTCGTGCGTGATTCAATTTTTTTCCTTCGTGAGCGTTCGTGAACGTGAGTCAATAATCACTCACGCGCACATCTCTAGTCGACACCATGAAACGGCGTTATGTAGCAGTAATATGCCATAAAGTCAGTACAACTATGTATTAAATTCAAGGAAATATCGTTATTTAAGTTATTATTCAAAAAAAGTAATCAATTAAAGTGAATTAAAACAAAATATTTTTGATTTTTTTATTTTTTTTTTATTAGCGCTGCATTTTTTTTTGATTGGTCTCATTTTGACGTAAAAACTTTTAGGATATTCGAAGTAAAAGTAATATTTTTCTTTGTCGACATTTTTTATCTTATATACCATCCAAGATGGAGTGCACCGTTTATCGTTTATACCGCTGTAGCGGATTTGGTTGTACCATTTTTACCCCCGTCCGTCCCGTCTCAGCCCCTAAATTTATATATTTCATTATTTAAACTTCAGCCGTTTGGTTGGTACCATTTTACCTTTAACACATTGAGTGTCACGTCGTACGTTTCCGTACGATACCTAACCCGTCGCACCCCACGACGGGTTAGGTATTTTACTTAGAGTCCATAGTGTGAATTTTGGTTAGCGTCCACGCCATATGTATGTACCAAATTTGAATATTAGGCGGAAATTGAAAAAAATGATAAAATACTCTAGATATTAGGGAGTATTTTCAGTCTTTGAATATACGTTCCCTCTTGTCCGATTTCAATCCCAAGCGATCTACAACCATTGCACATAAATGGAAAATGTGAACCGCCTAGCTCATTTCGTTCGCCAACTAGCGTGTTTTCAATAGAAAAAAATGGAAAATGTGAACCGCCTAGCTCATTTCGTTCGCCAACTAGCGTGTTTTCAATAGAAAGATAGATAGGCAGACACACGGACGGACAGAGGATATAAAAACTTTCAAACGAGGTATGTCTCTATCCGATCGGATCAGAAATTACTAAAATAGTGCCTGTTCTACTACCACCTTGGTTTCAAACCAAAAAATTCTACGACTTCGACAACTGTCACTGTGGGTGGGACAGTCTGAAAAAAGTATACTGTTGGATTCAGGTCAAAAAGTGAAATTTTCCACAATTCTGAAAATTGCAAGTTGACTAGAGCTCAGAGAAACATGCGCGGTCACATTTTCAAACATGAATTTCTAAAAATAAGTAAACTTAAAATTCCTAGTTGGGTAACTATTAATTCTTTATTTTTTTACGTATATAGCGCATTTTTTATGATTCTCTGACAATGTATCATATTTGAATGAAAAATAAAATAGAAATGGCGAAAACTTTCAACAAGTTAAACATTTTTTAGCCGAGGTCTTTTCGTGAAAGACGCTTTCCGTCGCCGCTTTTAATTTTGCGACGAACAATAAAATTCTACTACGTACCAGTTTGGACAACGCTTCCAAACCAAATGTCACTTAAGTCCCCACCAATACCGTTTACAATGGCAACCCCTAAGAACAAAAATAAACTGACAGAGCGACAAAACTACAGAAAATACTCGTACAAAAAGCAAAACAAAAAATGCAGCGACCGAAATTAAAAATCTACATATTCTCGATAGTCGCAATATGTCGTATCGCCACGAACGGGAGGTCCATGTCGATTGTCTTAATAATTTTAACAAATTTACCTGTTTTTACAGCCACATCCATTCTGAATTTCTTACAGATCTTCTATTTATCACTTTTTCTAACACTTGGTAATGTTTTCAATGTTCAATTTGTTTGTTCACTTTTCCACTTTAATTAAATCACTTGATGATTTTTCCGCAACGTATTTGAACGATTTGAATTCTATTGCCATTTTCTCAATAATAAGTCTCGTCGTCGTCTCCTCATTCATAGTTGACGCGAAGTCCGTAGAGAAGTAGTTGAAGCAGGCAAAGCTACAAAATGTAGTACGAGCACAGAGTTGTATTTTGCGTTTTCATTTGGCCGACAACAGCAACCCCGTTCAAGCAAACGACATAATAAAACATAGGTAGATAACGCTACTTGAGCAACACGTGAAGTACAAGGGAATACTTCAAGATGTCACCACATGTAATTGTGGTTAAAATGATATTAGAACAAATAAACAAATTAGCGGATTTACAGGGCCCAATATCTTTGAAATATATATAATTACGAGTATCATTATCACCATACCTCTCAATTTTTATTTTACTTATGTCCAGTTTTTGGGTGGTTATTTATCAACATATGTAATTTCACTTAAAAATCATATGTTTTTAGTCATTTAATTAAATGAGATATCGTTTAACCCATTGTTGTTTAATAGCTTATTTTCAGTTGTTCAGTTTTGTTTTCCTTGTATAACCTTAAATTTAAATTTAAATCCTTAGGGATAACCGAAAAACGTACAATTATAACAAGGATCTATTAATTTGTACATTTATTTCTTTATTTTTAAGTACTGATAAATGCAAATTGTTTAAGAGAACCAAGTGCTTCGAAATACAGCCAAAACTTACAAGGTATTCTTAGACAAGTTTTATTGTATAACTGGCAGTAGTATTTTTTGAAACCTCTTCCCCTTGAAATTTCGAAAAATCATTTATATTGCGTTTCTACGTGGAATTTACGCATCGAATTTCACGATTCTAGCAGCAAAACTTACCATGGTACCATTTTTATCCCCTTTTTGTACCGCTTTTCTTTTAAGGGTTAAATAAATTTCGGAAAATCCAGCAATACTACTTAGCTTCAAGCAATACTACTACCAGCAATGCAACAATACTACTACAATACTTTAGTTGGTACCATTTTTATCCCTTTTTGTACCTTAAACATACAAATTTCGAAAAATCCATTTATGTTGCGAGTCAACGATATGAAAGGAATATACATTCGGAATTTCACTAATATAGATCCAATACTTAAAGTTGTACCATTTTTATCCCTTTTTGTTCCTCTCACTCTTTGAACGTACAAATTTCGAAAAATCCATTTATGTTGCGCGTCAGAGGAATATGCATGCCGAATTTCACGATTCTAGCTATGATACTTTAGTTGGTACCATTTTTATCCCTTTGGCTCTTTCCTCCCTTTAAAGTACACATTTCGAAAAATCCCTTTTTGTAGCTCATCTGCACTGAATTTTATGTTCCTAGCTACTGTCGTTAGAAGGTTCGAAGTTTATGCCCTTTTGTCCCATTTCTCCACATAAAAGAACGAATTTCGTAAAGACCTTTCTTAGTCCGTGTCTCCGTCATATTTGGGAGCTACCCTGAAAATTTCATGACCCTTCAGCCGTTTGGTCTGGGCGCTGATCAATGATAAGTCAGTCAGTAACGTAACTATTTTATATATAACGACTAAAGTGGTAAATTTATAAACTAATATCCGATCGGACCACTGGATAGTCCGGAAAATATAATTTTCTAGATCCATGATTTTTAAAATTTTTATTTTACTGGTCCTCTTTTGCTAAATTTGAAACAAGCTGGTACATTTCATACGTTGATTTTTGTTTTGGAAAAATATTTTTTTTTAAATATTATAAAACGATCTAATGTATCGGTTATGTCAAATGTCACCAAGCGGAAACAAACAAGCAGAATTCAGATTAAAGCTTGTCGATCTGCTACAAGAATACCCTGTTTTTGGGATCCTCATTTTAAAGTATTGTAGTTCCCCTTGCCCAAATCTTATAGCATCCTGCCTTCGCACCCTCGCCGCTTGGCAGATTGACCACAGATCAGGGTACGGGTCGTAGATTCGTACAACTACACAAAACCCACCTAATAAATTCCTACTTTCTTTTGTCGTGTACAAACTAAGTGCTGATTTTAGACCAGCGCCACCTAGGAGTCAGGTATCATGAATGTAGAGGCGATCAGAAGGAAATACAACTATGGTGCTAAGGCAGTTGTAGTTTTACAACTTTGAGTGGCCTGGAAGTTAAAAACAAAACTTTGATGATGGACAGGGAAAGAAGGGTGAAATGGCTTGTGGTTAAGGAAGAAATCGTTATTTGTTGATGGAGTTTTCCTGGCAGCCGGAAGTGGTTTATTTAATATGAAATAACTAAAAAAATAACTAAAAAGCTGTAACGAGAATTCTGAAATAAAAGAGAACAAACATTAAAACGAACAAAGAACAGTTTTGTTATAGAAAGAAAAAAGACTTGAACAATAGTAATTAATTTGCATCAAACAAAAAGCAAGACTTAAAAGTAAACTTAAGTAAACGTTTACAAAGGAAAAAACGTTTTTGAAAATAACATAACCAACGTAACACCACGAAACAACATCCCCACCTCCAATGCTTCACCGTTGGACCACCAGCTGCTTCATCCTGATTGGCGAGCACCTGCTATCCAGCATAACTTTAAGGTTTCCTAGGACGTCCAGACGAAACTGACTTACACTTAACGCCTCTTATCTGAAAATAAAAAGATTTTTTTAATCAGGGTAGACATTTCCGGTTTTTGTTTGAAAAGTTTGCTTGGTTTGATCGGCAAACTACACCTACCATTGCTAGGGTTGAGCTCAGACCTCTTTTTTAGAAGAAAGTGTCGTCCCTGAAGGGTTAAATTAACCAAAGAGAAGGAATTAGAGCGAAACAGCTTTTTATTTGAGGATAGGGAATCTAGGAAACCCCGAAAAGAAAATGATTACAGTCCACACATTTTGCCTCATCTGTAGCCAGAAAGCAGTTATATAAAATAATTTTAACTAATTCTCAATTAATTTGATAAATTTTTAATTAATTTTCTATTAATTTTGATTTAATTTTCAAATTAATTTTTTTGAATTAAAGGTTTAGTTTTTTGGATTGAATTTCTAAATATTGAATTGTTGTTTTTTATACTTATTTTTGATAATTTTATTTCTGTAAATAAAAAAGGAGAATGAGTTGTAATTTTGAAATTTGTAATGATCAGTGAATATTCATTTAAAATGGAAGGATAGGTATTAATAATGGGTAAGGGATCTGCCGCAGCAGGAATGAACAGGTGACGAATATTTTGGGGTAACCGAGAAACTAGGCAGCATCTATCATGGTTTGGTACGTCAGTGCATGTACACCTGCGAAGATCTAGCGTGTCCCAACAGGACTGGAAACGTCTTACTTAAGTTTTTGAGGAGAATTAGAATTATTTGTATTTTTTTATAGCCCATCCAAATGCTGGTTGAAATTTTAGTTTTTATTTTCAATTGTCCGAGTTGATGTTGCTGGCAAGGATCAGGCCCTGAATCGCTGAGCTACAGCCGGAGCGAAACACCAACAACCAGCGCCCGTCAGCACATCATCTCCCTCCATGGGACAGAGTTTCCTCCACAGGGAACATGACACTTTTTCAGACACCGGATCTCACTACAGCTCGTGGCGTGCCTATGCTGGATGTACGCTGGCCTGCCCTTCCCTGACCATAATCGAAGAAAATGGTGAGATTACTTACCTGTTATAGGTGCCTTCATACGCCTTTATCATTTCAGCCTTTTATTCGTTGTTAGTTCAAGTCGTCGTCGGGTCACACGTCCAGTGCATACAGGCAAGCACGTCTCTATTCGTATGCGATCGCGCCAAATGATCCTGGACCTTTCATGTCCCCTCTAATCCACAAAGGAAGCAGTTATTTCTGTCCGTCCGTATCAGGTCATTCACAGAAATAAAATTCAAAACTTTAACAAATTTCTTTATTTTTGCTTTTTTCCTCTTTGGGATTTTGGATTCTTTTTGAGTTCTCTTTCGGAGGTTGCCAAAAAGCGCAAACCTTTCTTTTTTATTTCTCGATGGCAAGAGTCGGAAGTTTTCGGAACATTTCCTTCAGCACTACAAATGCGTTTTTTACAACCATTCTGATGGAGGAATGTAGATAATTAAACCGGCGATGCATATCACTCAAGTTGCCTGTATCCTTAAACTGCGGCTCCACCTAGCTACTTGCAGCATAAGCGGAATCTCCCAACAAAAATGTCCCATTGGGAAATTGAGTCAATTCATTAATTAATTCTTGGCGACGATCACGTTCATTTCTGTAAGTCGTCTGCTCTGGTACACTTTCGTTTTCATTTGATGTATCCGAACGCTCTTGACTGTCCCACATATCGAACCTTAAAATACATAGCTTGTGTAACACACACGCACTGACAACTAAATTGTTAACTCCACTAAGGTCCCGATGTTCTTAAAACTTTAGAAGTCTTCGGAACATTTCCTTCTGCCATTTCTACAATCATTCTGATGAAGAAATGTAGATAATTAAACCGGAGATGCGTGCCACTCAAGTTGTCTGTATCCTTAAACTGCATTTCCAGCCAGCTACTTGCAGCATAAGCGGAATCTCCCAACAAAAAAGTCCCATTGGGAAATTGAATCAATTCATTTATTAATTCTTGGTGACGGATCACGTTCATTTCTGTATGTCAACTGGTCTGGTACACTTTCTTCCTCATTTGATATCTGAATGCTCTTGACTGCCCCAAACGTTCCACATATCGAACCTTAAAGTACATAGATTGTCTAAAACGCACGCACTGACAACTAAATTGTTAACTAAGGTCCCGATGTTCTTAAAACTTTAGAAGTCTTCGGAACATTTCCTTCAGCACTTCAAATGCGTTTTCTACAACCATTCTGATGGAGGAATGTAGATAATTAAACCGGCGATGCGTGCCACTCAAGTTGCCTGTATCCTTAAACTGCGGTTCCACCTAGCTACTTGCAGCATAAGCGGAATCTCCCAACAAAAAAGTCCCATTGGGAAATTGAATCAATTCATTTATTAATCCTTGGTGACGATCACGTTCATTTCTGTAAGTCAACTGGTCTGGTACACTTTCTTTTTCATTTGATGTATCGGAATGCTCTTGACTGTCCCAAACGTTCCACATATCGAACCTTAAAATACATAGATTGTCTAAAACGCACGCACTGACAATCAAATTGTTAACTCCACTAAGGTCCAGATGTTCTGAAAACTTTAGATGTCTTCGGAACATTCCCTTCAGCAGTACAAATGCGTTTTCTACAACCATTCTGATTGAGAAATAAAAAAATCTTTTGGTACGGGCTTCAGAATACAGCTTTGATCTCCGCAGTACTCAACTGTCATGCATTGAGCCGGATTCGCCACAGAAAATATTAATATTTTTTATCTGCATCTACAACCGATTGTACAACTATAGTTGTATATATTAAAACATATATGTTGTAATTTTGTTTTCTATCAAAATAACAGCTTTTATACTCCACTGGTGCATTGATTGTAACATGCGTACAATCAATTGGCCAATCACACCAGGTATATTCCTCTTCTACTGCAACTTCCGCCGCAGTTATCTGCCAACCTAGCACCTGTTAGTCAATGTATATATTCGTCAGCTATGCGGACCAGCCAATTCACCACCTTTTCCACACATTGCCCTACCGTCGATTTTGCAACACCGACTAAATTGGTCAATTACCTGTACACCACTGTGTTACTAATGCACCATAAACATTGTAGATTTTATAGATACTTTTTCGTAATCTCGATTAGGTCCATCGTCAAAGCAACTATTTCTAAAATGAAAGATATGTTTTACTGGATAATATACATACAAATAAAGAACTTACGCATTAGGAAGCTAATAGTGCTCCTGTTAAGCGTCATATTTGATGTAAAATCATCGTCAATAAAGGAGTCGAACGTCCAAAAAAGTATTCACTACTACATGTATTTTTTGGACTCTCTGAAGAAGACGTACTGATAGCAGTCCAAAATATTGTATCCAAATTTTCCGTACTGATGTCTTCTTCAAAGTGATCCAGTATTTGCAGTAAAGCTTTCCCATTATAATTATTTTTTATAAAAATGTAATTCGTAGCGCTAAAAGTATAATGCGCCCTCCTTATAAAGAAAATGTGTATATAAAACGACAAAATCTTATAAAAATAAACGAACCAGAGAGATTACTGTCATCCGTTCTGAAGATGAGCATTATGTTACTCGGCAAGAATGTAACAACAAAACAAATAATGCCAACCGTGACTGGTGAACAGAAAACAACAAAAATAGTAAGATGAAGTATCCGGCCGAATTTCGCAAGAGTCTGTAATAACGCCATTAGCCACACGAGAGGAACGTAGATAACAAGAAAAAATACGAGGCGGAGGTAAAGGATTATCTGAAGTTTAGAGAAATCAAACCTAACGTAATAGGTACCAAAGTTTCAGAACGTAATCGCTCTCAGACGGAGGATTAAAACCCACAAAGGGCCAGAAGGTTAAAGAAACTATCCTTTCACATTCTACTACCGCGGGAAGACCTTTTAACGAAGTGTTCAAAGATAATTTGCTCGTGGCCCTTGCAAATAAAAAGAAACTGAATGGAGTGCTATAGAGACCAAGTTGACAGATATCGTTCTGGAGCTAGGGTTGTCAAAACCGGTTAACCGATGTTAGGAACCTTCCACCGGTTTTTGGAAAAATTTTGATTATGACAAACCGGGGAAACCAGTATTGTCATGTCGGTTAATAGGTTTTCAAAAATGCAAAACCATTTGAATTTTTTGGATATATTGTACTTACAACTATTAGGATCTTTGCACAATAAAATGTGGAAATAGTGAAGCTGTGAAAATAAACTAAGGCGACTGGATGAAAAACTGGTGAAAAAACTTAGGTCGAGTGATTAGATTGAGGCAAAACATTGATTTGTGATATGAAATCAGAGAACTGAATACAAAATTGAAACAAATCAACAGAAAAACAAACGAAATGTTATATAGAGAAGTAGGACTTCAAAAAGCTTCGTTTGGAAGTTGAAGTGAAACGCCAATTGTTATTGTATATGAGTTTATGTCTATGGGAATCATGTGTTAAGATCCAGTTTTTTCTTTTCGCGCCTACCGAAATTTGTACAGAAAGCATACATACATAAATGTGTATTAAAGAACCGGAATTATATCTGAATACTCTGTTAATGTACATACGGTCAGGTATAAATCTACAAAAACGTAATTAAAGTACACATTTGTCGAATATTGCATTCTGATAGCTGAGTTGATTAGGTACAAGCTGAATTAATAAAACTAAAATTTTTATTTTACAATTTTCCTATTTCCTATTTCTAATCGTATATTTGAACATCGTCAAATTATACACTCGCTTCCCGCTCGATATAGACATGTTATTTAGCCCTCCGTTTTTAAAAAGGGTGTAAAATGCTCTTGAGATTATTGATGGAATACATTATTCAGGTGCAATTTCACGAACACGAACAGAAATAATGACACAATTTAAGTTCAACTCAGTTTTCATTGAAAATATTATTTCTCTCTTCTTTCTAATAGCCTTGTCACACTGCATGCGATTTCCAAATGTCCCATACAAATTTGACATTTGAAAATCGACCTTATGTCTTTTAAACTAGAAGGTGTAATTTATTTAACGAGCACATGCAAAATCCCGAAATTATGAAATCTTATTAACAGAGATAAAGCAATTGAAAAAATCGCACTCCCAGAGGTAATCGAGTAAAATTTCTACTTATAGATGTAAATTCCGAAAACCTCAATCCCAATTAAAGAGGTTCAAATTCCCGCTTAAACACCTTTTTGTATGAAATGCACAGGAACCACAAAAAATATCCAACTAATAGAGGATTCCCACTTTTCCAGGTTCGACTGTAAAAGATTAAATTTTTGTCTATATCAAAGAACCGATTTCAACGGTTTTGTAAAAATTAAAAAAAAAACGGAAACCGGCTCCAGCCCCGGTAATGTCAACAAGGAAAAGGCGGAAAAAGGTACAGACCAATTGTTCGATGTACCTATTACGACAAATAATGAGGACATTTCTATAGCAGACATTTCAACGTCGGAGGGATTCGGGTACAAACTTTTCTAGACCTAGACATAATCCAAGAACCCCTTGTTAGGGATGACTTAATTTACATTAAGGGTATATGCAAATTAAGATCTTGTCTAATAGCTAAAAATATAATGAATACATTTCTCTGTCCCCAGTATAGCACTGGCAATCGTGGAGCTAACAAAGAGTTATGGAGCGTGATGCCAAAACAGTGTCATAATCTTAGGATGTGATGCCAAAGCCAGGCACACAATTTGGGACAGTACCGAAATTAACGATTTACAACATATAACAGAGGTATTAGCCCTACATTTGTATTTCTAAGTACGGATAACTTGCGTGCTTGCGAACAGGTCCTGGACTTTTCTGAACCAGCACCCCGACTTAACTGTTTCAGGAACCCTAGAATAACTAAGAGATTTTTTTGCAGCTCTATAAAGATCACTAGACTCAGCAAGATTGAGCAAAGTGATGTCCATGTTACACTCAAAACTCACTTATGTAAAGATGGATGAAGGCTCGTGGTATCACAACTCTGACGAATTGCTTGAGATTCTCCTTAACACTTCCTTCCCAGATTGCTCAGAATGAGATCAGAGAGAACCACTTGATACCAAAGAGCGTAAAAGAACAAGAGGGGAAAACTCGCTCTTTATATGTTAATTTGCAGAAACAAGCAAAGATAATGGAAATACATAGATAAAATAGTTGTAGTTGCAGCCATGACCACTAGATGGCGAATGTGTAAAAAGTACATTATATTTCACTCAAAGTACATTCTAATTCACTCTATTATGTTCTCTCTTTCGCTTATAATACTGATAATTTAAAGAAAACGAATGAAGTAAAAGTTACTTCCAATGATTTTTATGACTCTACGTCAAATACCACATCTGTGAAACAAGCAAAGATAATGGAAATATATATATATTAAACAAAACTCTCAGAGAAATGCGTAGTAGAAGGGAAATTATTTAGATGGCTCTGAACGGTATTTTGGAGAGAAATTTTATCTTTTTTCTAAAAACTGCAATAAATGGAAAATAAAAGCGAATTAAATAAACTGAAGTGTGGTATTTGACGTAGAATCATAAAAATCATTGGAAGTAACTTTTACTTCATTCGTTTTCTTTAAATTTTCAGTATTATAAGCGAAAGAGAGAACACAATTGAGTGAATTAGATACATTCTACATTCTTTGAGTGAAATATAATGTACTTTTTACACATTCGCCATCTAGTGGTCATGGCTGCAACTACAACTATTTTATCTATGTATTTCCATTATCTTTGAAACAAGTTAATATACAATGTCACCGAACAGCAATGACATTTGCTTCTGCAAAGTACAATTGTTTGTCGTTATTTTACCGTTTTTATAAGGTTTTGCTGAAAAATTCAATTGTTTTTCAAACATTTAGCAATCAACCACATATATACATTTAGTTTTCGTGTATATATCCATTGTTTTTCTTGTTTGCTGTAACAAACATTCGCTGTTATTCCTCAACGTTGCGTCGGTAATGTGGAAACACTGCATGCGAAATCTAGTTTAAATGACATAAGGTCGATTTTCAAATGTCTAATTTTGTGACCCAACTATAAGATGATCTCTGTCTGAAAAACTGGGTATAAATGAAGCAGTATTTTCTCTGACAAGTGCTCACAGAAATAAAAGATGTACAATAAATCTTTGTATGTAAACACCCCTATTTCATAAAATATGTTGAAGCCACATGCTAACGACATGGTTGTGTTTTACACGCAAAAAATTAAAACGCGTTTTCAGGTAACTAATCAGTTTTCTCCAGTTGGGCAACACTCAAATTGCAAGGTTGGCAACACTGATTTTAGTTGCGTGTTGTCATTCTCTGCTAATGTCGCATTAAATTGAAAATTTTCAATTAACTAAAAATATTGCCAAAAATTATGCAAACGCTGGTTATCTAATGAAAAACTGAAATTTAATGGTCATATTGAACAATAAAGTACGACTTGCGCAATTATAAAACATCTAAACGCTGAAAAAACGGGCGTGAAAACATACAAAAGCAAGTGTGGAGCAAGCGACGAACGAACAACTCAGAAGGGGAACAAGAGCAGAGAAAGAAGAAGCTAATTCTGTTTCCAGGTCTGTTTTGCAAATAAGAGAAAAAATAAAGAAATGACTGAATTGAATTGGTCACGTCACGAGAGAGTGACGACACCACCAAAGAGAGTTCAGCAAACGAATGAAATGTTTGCTAGTGTGTGTGTGTGTGCGGTTTTGCTCTGCAAATTGGCGCAATTTTTATTTGTTTCTGTTTGCAAATTCAGCGTTTTCTGTCTTCATGATTACATTACATTACATTAAAATAAATGAAACTGCTGAGAGCCCGGGAAAAGCAGAGCCAACATTTAGTAGACTTTCGCGGTGAATCATTTGTTTCTGATTTCTCGACAATTTGCTCGCAGCTCAAGTGATTTGGTTTTGATGTTTTTTTATGCAAGTTTTCTTTTTTTCAGCTCACTGTTTATTTATTATTTGTTTACTTTTTGTTATTAACTAAATAAATATGCTGTCCTTGGCCGCGTTAGTTTTCCATTCCAAATTGAGATGTTTAAACAAGCCGAAGCTTTTCTCTATACCACACAACACCACTTGACGAAAAGCTTTTGATATGATAATCTTTCAAATAAACAATAAACCATATAAACGGTAAAAATACAATATGTATAAATCCAGAAAGCTTGTACACATCTTTGTTCTAAGGGCAATAATAAGCTATCGTAGTCCGCAATATTTTTACAAAATGACCTTTAGAACTGCATGCCTAAGATTGACTCTACATGATTTTTAATTGAACTTTTTAATTTTGAAATAAAGAAAAGAAACAGGTTTTGCTGGTATTCCTAAATCTCGACTTTTGATATATCATCTCTATGGAGGAATATTTTATGGACATCTGTTTTTCAATTCTAGACGTCTAACATACAAACAAACCCGCTGGTTTGTCAGTGAATCTTCGGACAAACTGGAGCCTGTTTTTCAAATGTACCGATTTCAGTAAGGCCACCTTTCATGACCCATTAAAATTGACATCCATACGATTATTCACATTTATCGCGAATAAAAGGAAAATTTATGCACATTGCATTTTCTATTCACCTGTAGGCTTTAGATGATAATATAATGAGAGAATAGTTTTCACTTTGCGTTCTTATAGAAATAAGGCGACCAACTCGAAGTAAGAAAGCAGAAGGAACTTTTAACTTGTTCCTTTCAAATTTAAAGGAACAATTCATTCCCTGGGGAATTTTATATGCGACAGGGGTGAATATCTCTATTGGGCCATCCTGTCTCTCACTTGTTTTTTCTGTCTATCCCAAACAATTTTTCGCATTAGTTAACATTCCCTTCTAACGGTCTCCATATTAAGTTTTCGCTTCTTCAAGTAATTGTCCCCACACTTGTCACCTGCTTAATTTGTTTAATTTCCTGCTTTTGGGTGAATATTTATCATTAAGTTAGATTTAAATCACTGGAATAATATATAAAATCAATGAAAAATATATGTTTTCAGTTATCTAACTGAAATAGGTATTTAAATACCCTCCCAAAAACTTGATTACATTTATACAAAGCAACGAACTAAGAGCATTGGAGAAATCACATTACCAGGTAAAAAGTTATTCCAACAAAACCTTAAGCAAAGTGGAATAATTGACCTCGCTTCTCGAAAAACTATAAAAAACTTTGTTTCCTGGAATCGAACGGTCCCAACGCCTCTCACTCCCGCCCCTTCCGACCGAGAGGGCCACGTTCCCATAACGTAGGGACAACGTACACACCACAGTCCGAACCATGGCGGCCAAGCAGTAGAGGGTGGACACCGGCTACAGATCAAATATCAACAGCCGGTATAACAAAAATATTATTAAACAAAATATTAGTATCACATGCAAATAATGGTTATTCTTAAAGTTAGTAACTAAAAATATTAAAGTAAAAATATCATAACAAAACTAAACATCCAAGCAGGAGAAAATCCCCCACTTTATTATGTCGGTTCCTAATCCGAAATCTATGATGTGACACAATGAATGGAAACCAATACACATTCTACGAATGGGCTCTGCGGAAGCATAATTCGTACGCTGAAAATCAATATGAAGGAATTGATAGTATCTAGAAGGTCTAAATGGTACGATAAACTTAATCCTAGAAATAATATAGTCAGAAGAGAAATCACCATTTATAACCTTATAAACCATCACGGTGTTTAACATAACACGTCTGCTTTTTAAGGATGGCAAGTCGATCAACTTCAACCTACTAGTATAAGGGGGAATATAAAGTTTTCAAACAAAAATATTTCAAATGCCCTTGGTAGCTAATCTATAAATTTATATAAATTTTTCAAAACATGAATCCAATAACTTGGATTTAAACCAATTAATCGACTAACTAGCGAGCAGTCTATAAAACATGACTAGTATCATTAACAGGTAAAAAGTTATTCCAATTAAACTTTAAGCGAGCAATAAGCTCGCTCGTCTACCGCAATAACTGAAATAACTTTGTTTCCTGGAATGTAAAATTTAATCCAATTAATCAAGTACCTAGCGAGCTGCCAATAAAACATGACTGACTACACCATTTTTAGTTGAAATTGAGAAAATACAAATTGAAAATGAGAAATTAAATTTGACATCAAGAGAATGCAAATTTAAATTCAGTAATGGTAATTGAAATTCAGGAATGGAAATTGAAATTGAGAAATGAGTAATGAAATTGAGAAAATGATAATTGCAATTGAGAATAAACAAGTTGATATTCGGATATATAAATTGAAATTAATTTGTATTTTCTCATTTTCCATTGTTTATTTCTCAATATCAAATTGTCTAATCTCAATTTAAATTTTTATTTTCTTAATTTCAATTTACATTTTTGAATTTCAATTTGTATTTTCGCAATTTCAATTACATTTCTGATTTTCAATTTGTTTTTTCTCAATTTAAGTTTGTATTTTCTCAATAAGAAATGCATCAATAAGAAATGAAAAATGAAATTTGAAATCAAGAAATTTCAAATTGAAGTACAGAAATGAAAATTAAAATTCGGAAATAGAAATTGAGAGAGTGAAAATTGCAATTGAGAATAAACAAATTGATTTTCTGAAATTTAAATTGAAATTAATTTTTATTTTCTCAATTTCAATTGTTTATTACTCAATACCAAATTGTATATTCTCAATTCTGATCTTCAATTTGTATTTTCTCAATATCAATTTACATTTCTGATTTTCATTTGTTTTTTCTCAATTTCAACTTGCATTTCTCAATTTAAATTTGTATTTTCTCAATATGATGTTGCATTTTCTCAATTTCAATTGAAAATGGTGTAGTATCAGAAAATTCTTTAAATGAGCCAATCGCAAGTTGCAGGTGTTCCAACTACTACTCCTCTTTCTTCTCTACACACTTTGTCCACAAAAAACTCACTTTGGACCCCTTATGTACACAGGGTATTGCTGATATATCTCAATTTATTGCATTTTATTTCAGAAATAAATTTGAAATATAAATTCCAAAACATAATTTGATAAACATTAAACAGTTTAATTTTTAAGCTACTCTGAATTTGTCTGTTGATGTTGTTCTTATTTTTTTGTTTCGTCAATATTGACTTCCTCAGGGGTATCTATATAATAATAATCTACAAAATACTAATTTTAAGTTAGAAATAACATATTAGATTTACATAATTATTAATGAGTTAATATTAATTAAATATTAATATTCTTTCGGATTATACGATACGTATGTTTCCGACTTGACTTGCCATTGGGTCCTGCAGATTTGCCGGGAAATCGAGAGACAATATTCACGGCATTCTTTTTGTATGGATTTGAGCGACTCGGTACTAGAGCTGGCAACGTGGTCTTTGTCACGTTGCTCAATACGTGAACTCATAATGCTCCTCCTAGGAACTATGGGAAAATATATTTAATTATAATATATTGGTGTGTACATTTGTATTGTAACTCCTTTAAAATTAAATTTAAATAAATTAACGTATCAAAATTTCAATTTAAATCCATTGCATTTGTAAAACTGGGAGTTTATTTCAATATTTCTAAATGTAAATCGAACTGAGATGATTAATTAAAACGTAATTTCTTCCTGATTGAATTGTGAACAGTGTAAATAGTGCTCTGGCACGAAAAGGCATTCAAACTATTTCTCGTAACAATTATTTATAAAAACTAATTCGAGGTTTTTCCACATACATTCGTACATATGTTTCGTTTGAATGCCGCCGTCAATGTTTATACTTTTACGCAGTAGGTACTGAAACGAAAAAGAAATGTTTATCAATTGTTTTGATTGGGCGCTCTATTCCCCTTTTGTTTGTGCCTGTGCCTCTGTGTTTTTGTTTATAGTCAACAGACGCGAACGACGTTGGGGTCTGTCAATCCCAAAATAGCAAAATAGACTCACTGACTGACTGAATGACTGACTGCATAGCATAGTACGAGTATTTGCCAATCTATCGCTGTGCGATTACTCACGCTAGCCATGTTTTTTAGTCGTATGAGAGCAACATTTTTTTGGCGCTAAACCGTTAGAGGGGAGAGAAAACTATTTGGATTTGAGTTTTCAGTTTTTCATTTTTCTTCAGGTGCTGGGGAGAGTGGGAGGAAAATATACAAAAGAAAAAACGTTTTTATTTCATTTTACAAACCCCACCGTTTTTGATTTGTGCGCAGGGAAAGGGGAAATAATTTTCGTTCGTTACGCTGTGTGGTATTTTGATAATCTTCTATTTACCCATTGTTAAGTTAAGTGTCGTAGTGCCATTGTGGCGGTTTTTTGTTTCGGTCTTTCCTACCTTTATTTACTCACGTATCCACCACAGCCAGCACCAAGTATTAGTATTGTTTGTGTGGATTTAATGACCGACCGTATTGCTTTGTTTTTCTTCTTCTCTTCATTGTTTGCGCGCTATTTGGCAACAGTTTCAGTTCAGTTAAGTTCGGTTCGGTTGGCTCGGTTCGGCTAGAAGCAAATGTAATCTCTTTACTATCTATATGTGGCTACTAAGTTGGCTAAGTTAGCGTCGTCAGACACAAAATGAGAGTGAGTTGTGAGTTTCAATAGGACTGACGATGATGATGATGACGGACGAACACTTCACACCGTTGGATCTTATGAAGATCGCTTTAATTGTTGTTGTTGCTATTAACATTGCCACAATACCTACATTTGTTATAGCATTCATTCTTCATTCTGGCTGCAAAAAGAAGTCACTGACCATATAAAATGAAACAATCAAATATAAAAAGAGGAAAGTTAACAAATAACTTTATTTAGGCTCTGCCCACATCTCTTAATATACATATGTATATATTTTTTCGAAAGAATTATCAATATCCTATATAATTTATTTTACAAATTGCTTCTCTTCATATTTGAAAGTGCAGGGAAGATGCTTTTGTACACAAAACCTCTGTCTGTTATTAAGAAATGAACTAGAATAGATCAGACAATTTACTAAAACATTAGGCCCTCCCCTCCCCGAAAATGATCACCATTAATAGCTTGCTCTTTCACACGACCTTGTCGACCCCAACCCTGAAAGAGTGGGCCCCAACAAGAAATTAATTAATCAATTTTTGTAATTAATATTTTTAGCGTGAAATTACTCTTTCCCGTGTTTTTAGACGTTCCATTTTCCGATAACGATGTTATGTTGCAGCCGCACAGTGGTATATTGCTGTCTAAAAAGACATTTTTCGACAGTTCTAATGACACAGTTCTTTAGAAAAGTGTTTCGCTGAGATAAATCCTTAATTGGTTTTAGTAAAAAGTAATAATTAGGTCTTAGAAAAATTCTAGTGCTGTCACTTAAATATTGTAACACGAAAACTAATGAATATTTCATACAACTCAGTAAGATGTTTTCACTGCTAAGAACCTAAGGTCGGACCTAAAAACCTTCTTATTTACGTAGATTAGTAGAATGGGAAGTATGTACTTAGTAGTATAAAATAAAAAGTACTGAATGTTTTTGGACCAAATATGTTTTAATATATTTATTGATGTATATTGTATCCAAAAATAATCTACTTATATGAAATGTCCGCCTTTTGCCTTTACACACCCCTTAAGTCGCACTGGCCAATCGTCAATAGCTGCACGAACCTCGTCCATTGGAAAATTGGCCACAGCTCGAACCAAAGCATTCTTAAGAGATCCAATGTTGGGGTACCTTTTGTGACAAACCTTGTCCTCTAAAACCGTCCACAATTTGTAATCCAATGGGTTCAAATCTGGACTGCTGAGGGCCACTCTTCAGAGGAAATGAACGCTGGAAAATTGTTTCGAAGCCAGCCCTGGGACGCTTTAGCCTTATGGGCCGGCGCAGAATCGTGCTGGAAAGTCCATGGCTGGTTTTGGAGCAGGGAATTGTTAAGAGGCTTCACAACAGCTTCCAAAACGGTTTCTAGGTAAACTTTGGCCGATGTTTTGACTCTTTGTTCGTAGAAATGCAGGTCAGTGACCCCATCGTAAGAGACACCTCACCAAACCATGACTGAAGCTGGGTGATGACCCTTTTTCACCCTTGGGATCAGTTCAAATGCTTCCTTAGATAATCGCGCATACACTCATTTTTCTTGTTAAATTTTTCCTGAACGGTAAAATTTTCATCGGTGAACAAAATTGATCTGTTTTTTTCTTCTTTTTCTGAAGTGCAAGTTATCAGCGTGCTTCACCAAAAGACGTTTGCTTTTTTCAATCCTATTTTTTTTAAGCTGCAGTCAATAAATATCCGGTACGTCGTTTGAAAGCCCCAAATCCCAAGTCTTTTTTATGATTTGACTGATAGACTTATTTAATTATAATATACACTTGAAATTTAATGCGGACATTCCTCTACTAACGTGAAAGTACCAAAAAGTACAAAAAAGATTTAGCGGGTGAAATGGGATAAAAAGGGATACAAATGGTGCCAATGATTTTATAACAGCTAGAAACATGAAATTCGTAGTAACATAAAATAGAGGGATTTTTCGAAATTCGTATTTATTTTTAAGGGATACAATAGGAAAAGAGGGATAAAAATGGTACCAACCAAACCGCTGAATTTGAAATCATAAAATTCGGTGTATGCATTCATCTGACTGTGTAGACGTGAAACAAAGACATTTTTCGAAATTTGTACTTTTGTACCAAACGGCCGCATTTAGAATAGTGAAATTCGGTGTGTACATTGCTCTGACGAATAATAAAAATATTATATTCGTACCTTTACGATCAAAACAGTATAAAATTGGTACCAAGCAAACGGCTGTAGTTAGAATCATGAAATTTAGTGTTTACCCTCGTCTGTCTTCCTAGAGACACAAAATTCGTACTTTAATTGTCAAAATGAAAAAAGAATAAAACTGGTACCAAGCAAACGGTTGTAATCATGAAATTAGATGTGTATATTTTATTGTGGACCCGAAACATAATGACCCTTTGAAATTTGTACGTTTCAGTCACTTTCATTGTTTCACCTTACACTTTCAATATATGAAAGTACACATTCATATTAATAATTTGGAACAAAGTATTATGGAATTAAGTACATTACAGCTCGGCCAATCTGAGAAATTTATTGTCCGCAATCAAATAATAATAAAATTGATAAAGAATATAATAATGAATTGGTTATAGAAATAGACGCAACTTACAATAAACATAACTTCATTTTTGTGCGATTTGAATACATAATTTCCAAATTGAGAAAATCCTTTATAAATACGGTCATTATTAGGGCAGTTTTTCTGTAAGACTGGATAACAAAAACGCAAATAAAAAGTTAAAATTTCAATCAAAATAAAAAATATTTTTTTTTAATTATCAGATCCATCATTTGAAAATCGATCTTATGTCATTTCAGCTATCATTTCGCATGAAGTGTGACAAGGCTATTACCAAGGCGTATTTATAAAGGTGATAGCAGGAGCCCAGCTGACTGAAATTTTTTTCATTCAAAAGTAACCGAAACTGTCAAATCCCATATATTTCGCTTTGACAGTATGTCTCACCATTCAAAAAATTACTTGTATTTTGTTGTTGCCGATTTGTTGTTGTTCTAGTGCTATTACCTGTATAAATACGCCTTGGCTATTACACTATATGATAAGTTCAATAATAGAAAAAAATTAAAAAGGAAGTAGACGAGGATAAGCATTCTTCGATTCTGTTATTTTTAATATTTACCACAAATTTTCGGCCACAATATAAAATGCAGCAATATCAATGTTACTCCAATCGCATGGCCTGCTGAATACTGAATTGCGCCTTTGAGCCAAGGTGTATTTATATCAGGTGAAAACAGGAGCCCAGCTGACTGAAATTTTTTTCATTCAATAGTAATCGAAACTGTCAAATCCCATGTAAAGGGTGATTTTTTAAGAGCTTGATAACTTTTTTTTTAAAAAAACGCATAAAATTTGCAAAATCTCATCGGTTCTTTATTTGAAACGTTAGATTGGTCCATGACATTTACTTTTTGAAGATAATTTCATTTAAATGTTGACCGCGGCTGCGTCTTAGGTGGTCCATCCGCTTAGTCCAATTTTGGCATTTCCACGTTTTTGAGTAACAGAGACCCAATTGGTGCGAACGGCGACGAATCGAAAATTGGTGGTCATCATTAACACTGGCCGATACAGCTGCGATATTTTCTTCAGTTCGCACTCTACGTAAGCGTGTTGGTGGTTTAATGTCTAACAATGTAAATTTGGTGCGAAATTTAGTCACAATAGCCCGAATAGCCGCTTCAGTGGGTCGATTAAACTGACCATAAAATGGAAGCGCGCAATGAACTTTCTTAACAGAGCACGCATTTTGATAATAAAATTCAATAATTTGCAAGCGTTGTTCGTTTGTAAGACGATTCATGATGAAATGTCAAAGCATACTGAGCATCTTTCTCTTTGACACCATGTCTGAAATCCCACGTGATCTGTCAAATACTAATGCATGAAAATCCTAACCTCAAAAAAATCACTCTTTATTTTGCTTTGACAGTATGGCTCACCATTCAAAAAATTACTTGTATTTTGTTGTTGCCGAATTTGTTTTTGCTCTGCTGCTATCACCTATATAAATACGCCTTGCTTGGAGCTAATCATTTGTTCTCATTAAGTGGGGCCATCTTATTGGGGAATTTTAGGCCAGTTCGATTGGGCTTACTAGCTTAATATTTGTATGGAATTTACTCGCTAAACAAGAAAGTAGCTTGCTAATCTCTTAGGTTTGCTGCCAGATTTTTGTTGTTGTAACTTTCATCTTTTCAAGTCTCTTAATTGTAAGCTAGTAAGTCCAATCGAACAGTCCTATAGTACTTTACTTTTTCTGCCTTTAGTTTTTTCCCAATATTATTGGTTCGATAACTCGGCGGTTTTCTAGAATTTTTGCTCGATTTATTCGCATTTTTTCAAAAAATAAAAAAAATCTACTTTTCAATTTTCTATTTCGATAACTAAGATAGTTACCGAAAAGTTTTATTTATTTTTTCGTTCTTTAATTTTATTTTAACCGATTAATGATTAATCTAAACTTTAACATCCGATAAATCGATAATTAAGTGAGTGAGGATATTTTTTTCTGTTTTTCTTGGGGCCTCGGATATCATACTCTTACCGCGTTTTTTATCCCAATGCCCTGTTTTGATTACAAGTATTCTTACGGTAGCTACCTAAAGCGCATGTGATCGTGTAATACGTCCATACTCGAACAGCAGGTTCTTTGTTCGCCCTTATAGTTTGTCCAAAAAATCCCATAGTTTTCGACAACCATACCGTAAAGCTCGTTAAAAACTTGCAAAATCTCCGATTCTTACCGAACCGAAACCTCCATTACAAAGCCCGAAGAAAGGCTCTCTCGCATCGACATAACTCTCGCAATGGGTAATGGTAATTGGTATGAGCGTATGTACATATGCATATGTCTGAGAGCGCCTTTCATATGCGGTTTTTTGCCGATGCCTGCTTTGTTATATCTGGTTGTAATGGGGATGCAAAATTATGGCTACGGGTTGTTTACCATTGAGCTTATTAAAGTGTACTTTTTTTGACCCTTTATGGTACCGAAATATTTTGTAATATGGGTACATGTATGTGGGCCATTTAAAACTTTAAATTAGAATCGGCTATATAACAAATTACTGATTATTATTTCAAATTTCTGGTTTTATAAGAAAGGTTGAACTTTCATTTAATAGTGGAACACAATATCATTCAAATGACTACCACGACTGGCTCGGCAGTAACTCATCCTATCACCCCAATTTTTCAGTACAGCACAAAATCCACACCATGGCTTCTCAATAGTCACGTGTGGGTTCTCTGAACCCCATATGCGGCTATTTTGCTTATTGACATAGCCACCGAGATGAAAATGACCTTCATGAAGGCTGAACTGAAGGCCGATCTCTTTGAAAAATTTCCACATAAATTTCTTACAGTTTGTGTTAAAAACTCGCCACTTTGGAAGTACGTTTACCTCTTCAAAGTCAATGTAATCGGTAGTTCAAATTTTAAATGGCCAACTCTACATGTATATACTATCAGAGACTACAGTTTAATTTCACTTTTCATCTTTGGAGTTTAAAGAAAGTTAAAATTCTTATTATGTAATTTTATTAAATTCATTAATGATCAAAAACAGAACTAATCCAAAATTGAATAGTATAAATTCTTGTTTTACTCGACTCAACGCCTATACAAAATATTTTTGGTCTGTCACACAGTGTTATAGCATTCCTTTTGACCCTAGAGGTAAATTTTCTTTTTGGTAGTTGTCATCTTTCCTTTCTGGATCCATAAAACATCTATATGTTATATGTTAACTTTCACTAATGCTAACGTACATGTTAATTTATACCCTTTAAAGATAACGGAGAAGGAAAACGAATGGAACTGAATAATGCATTTAAAAGCCTTGTCATACTGTATGCGAAATATAGCTGAAATGACATAAGATCGATTTACGAAATTTAAGATTCCATAAAAAATTTTCATTTGAAAATCGATCTTATACCATTTCAGCTAGATTTTGTATGCATTGTGACAAGGCTATAACAGAAACCGCAATAAGTCTGTTTTGTTAGAATAATATTCCAATTAGAAAATGACATTATAGTCGATAAGTCTTAGCCAGTTGGACCAAATTCGCTTATTTGTTCCATTGTACCTCCACTATGTTGCCAGATGTAATTTTTGGGCGTCTTGGCGTTCTCGCGTTATTAGGGCTGGTTTTCTGCAAGACTGGATATATAAGCTGCGATAACAAACAAAAAATTTCACTCAAAATAAAAAATCAATGTGTGTATGAAAACAAATTTTATGTTAAAAATTTTGGACAAAATATTTTTTTTGAAAATTTGTTTCGATTCCTGGCTTATAGAAAAACAGATCTATTGTTAAGCTTCGACTAGATGTAAATAAACAACAACGAAAAAGAACTTGGCAGCTGTTGTAGCCATTATTTGCGAATTTATAGAAACTGATGATATACTAATTAAATAAATTTATTTGAGAATTTATATGCTTTCATTTTTTGAGGTAATAAAATAGTTTGATAATTTAAGGCAATTTTAAACACGCCAGAATCGTTCAAGTAACTCTTATCTTAAGCAGATGGGAAGTTATCTATGTTGTTTTTATTATTATATGGTTATTTTTAAATATAACCCATTAAATCTACTGCTTTAAATGTTCAGAGCACATGGAATGATGTAGGGATGATGTAATGTACTGATGTAATCATTTTAAAACATCAAAACCAAAATTGAAAATATTTAATTGTTTGACATAAATTACACATACTCCTGAGGACCTTTCAAACAAGGTATAAAACTTTAAAATATGGATTACGAAATACAAAATGTAAATCCATTTCCAACATGCAAAGTGCTACTTGCAAAATATTTGCGCAAAATGCTGCTTTGAACAATGTTTTGTATTTGTAGGGCAACAGTAGAGTATGTAAAACGTATTATTTCAGATTTTGCGCAACTTAGGTGACAAATGGAAATTGAGCTACTATTTCTTTATATTAAAGGTCTCAATTGTACCAAAAATGGTACAATTGTACAAACTCTTGCATCCCCGTTTTTTACATTTTACTCTCAATCCGTCTCTCTCTCTCATTTGTGGTGAAATCAGCTGAGATTTCATGAACTCTCCACTATTGCGCTGCCCTCCATTCTCTCTCATTCTTAAATTGCAGATTCTTCCATTCTATACTTCTTCTTCAAAGCAACTCACTCGTTCTTTTAGTGTTTTTATTTTCATTGAACAAGGTTGGTCGCAGGCACGGGTGTTTGCGCAAATTTTTCAATCTTACCAGTGCGGGAGAATTGCGTTGAAAAGTAGCAAAGGAAAAAAATAAAATAAAGATAAACTTTGTTTTTTTATACAAATAAATTGATGAAAAAAGAATGCAAAGAAATTAATAATTAATTGATAAAGAATACCGAATGCCAAATGCAAATAAAATAATAAATGCTAATTTATTAAAGCATCTGAGATGAAAAAGTAAAAAGTAATAAAGTAGTGTTCAAAGTTAAAGTTTAAACCAGTTCCAGACACAGGAAACAGCCAGCAGTAAAAGAAATTGGATTTTTTCTATATCTACATACAATTTTATTTCTAATTTTGTCTGTGGAAGAGCAAATGATAGAAAAATAAAATAAAGAAAACAAGGAATACCAGAAAAACGGAATACGAGCAAAAGAAAAAGGGTAAATAAAAACAAGAAAATATATTTTGTATATGTATACGTATACTATACTACCGAGAAAAAGGGCGACGTCAAAACAAAAAATATATATGTACCTACTATATTGAAAAAGAAAGGAAGGAAATCATTCGTTTCCAAAGCCCAAAGCTGAAATGATGTGTTTTGCGCCGTTTTTCGATGGGGCGATTGTGTTCGTGTGTGTGTGCGGATGTGTATGTGTAGCTTTTGGTGAATGACGACAAAAGGTCGGACCGGTAATGTTGTACGCGCTGTTTGCTGTTTGGTTTCCCAGCGGCGGAATTTACGAGGCCTTCCAAATGTTAGGCATGTGGAAGGCCTTATTTGGCGAGGACTTTCTTATGTAAGGCCTGCGAGAAACCATTGCAGGAAATTATTGTAGACATGCTAATATATGAGGCTTGTTAAAAGGCCTTGTCATTGTTTTTTTTTATCTTATTTCTGCTTCTTTTAAGAAGGCCTGTTATATGCCCTTCTAAAAGAAGGCGTATGGATTTTTGTCTCGTTCCTCTTCGCTTCCTTTTAGAAGGAAAGCAAGGGGAATGGGTTTCCATTTTCTCTCTCTCATTCCTCGTCACTTCTTTTAAGATGGCCTGTTATAAGCCTTGCTAATAGAAGCTATGGGGAAGGTGTAGACATTCCACTTCGCTTCTCTTTAGAATGTCAGTAGAAGGTGTATCATATTTTGATATATCGTCTGTGTGCTGCAAAAATTTATCCCGTTATAAAAACTCGAACGTAGAAGCAGGATTGCCACAAATCTTTTTCGCTATGCCCAACCAAATCTGAAAAAGTCCCTAATAGCCTTTTCACACTACATAGGAAATCTATCGATTTTAGCTCAAGGTCGATTTACAAATGTGAGATTCCATACAAATTTGATATTTGTAAATCGACCTTGTCATTTCACGCTGAAATATATTGATTTCGCATGCAGTGTGAAAAGGATACAAGTAAGAATTAAATTCAGTGTATGTTGTTGCATTTCAGTCCGAAACATATTTATTGATCTTCCGTTTACAATCCGGCATCATATTCACATAATTCTGAGAAGTTATAGCAAAAGTGCACTAAAGTAAAAACGTTGGTTCCAGCAACGACTGGGTTACATCCACAGTTCTGGCAATCCCACCTTGCCTCTCTACGTGCTTCGGTAGTAGTTTCTACTTCTGGAGTTTTTATAATTTTATTATTCATTGAACTGAATTATATTATTTATTTTACTTTCTATTATTTATATCATACTAAAGAAAGATCAAAATAAAAAATAAATATTTTTAAAAGAAGCTTATATTGTTATCATTTTTTAGCATTTTCAACTGTGTTGCGTAACAACTTCGAAAACCTTTAACAGGTCTTCTTTAAGCCATTCTATAAGGCCTGTTCTTCCCTGCATTATGCATTCATTTTGGAAGGCCTTCTGACGTGCCTGTGGCTTCAGACCTTAAACAGGCCTTCATCTTAATTTCGTCGAACATAATGTCTGCCTTCTTCATGAAGGCCTTATAGCAGTCTTTTAGAGATCTTCTGGAACGACTGCTTTTTTTCGACATTCATCCTTACATCCTTATCTAAGAAGGCCTAGTAGAAGGCTTTCCTGTAGGAAGCGAGCGTGGAAGACCTTACCTCCTAATCTCAGGCAATGTTAAAATGAAAGGAAGATGGAACGTCGATGGAAGTCCTCCGGGTGCTGTAGGCAGGCCTGATATAAGGCCTTCCAAGTCACAATTTCCGCCGCTGGATTGGTTTCTGTTCTCGCGAGTGTATTGTACTTGCCAGCGTGTTAGTGTGTGTGTGTGTTCGGTTGTGTTTTCTTTTCATATTTGTTGTGTTTTTATGTTAATTTTGCTGGTTATGTACGTACGGACAAGAAAAAAAAAAAGCACCGAGAGAGTGATCACAACGGCAGGCGTGTGTGGTGTTTGTTGTTGGGATGCGGAGAGGGTGGCGAGCGGCGATTTTGTAGAATTTCATATTCAAGTAACAGTTGTACGACACACACATCTGTCGTTGTTGTCTCTTGACTTGGCTGCTGATAGAGTGATAGGGATGTGCGTGTGTGTGTGCGCGTGTGCATGTATAAACAAAGCACATCCAACAAAACAACGTGTCATGCATGCATATGTCATTGTTGCTATTATTGTTGTTGGCGGCATCGCATCGGTAGCGGCGTCGATTAATGTTATAGATGAATGAGTCAGTGTTTTTGTTTCTCCACGATGTATGTGTGTGTGTATGTATGGATGCATGGATGGATAGAGTATGTATGAATGTGTTTAAAGTTTACATAGTAAAACTTTCGTAATGGAAGGGGGACGAATAGAAGTAGAAAGGGTAGAGATAGAATGGTAACAACAAGAAAAGAAGAAGAAGAATGCAGTTGACATGGAGTTGAACAACAATATTCTACCATCGCTGTGGACTTAATGGTTGGGGGATTCTATTTGTGAAGCCAAATGTAGAAAAACATATCGTAGATGTATCCTGGAACATTGATTTTGACTTTGTTGAAAGTCGATTGGTACTTATTGAAAGGGGTTTTCCGCCGTCCATTAATTCGGTCGTACAAAATAAATGTATTCGGTCATAGGAATAAATGTAGTCCTTACTCTTGGCTGTAGTAAAAAGAATGGACAAAGAAAAAATACGAAAGTGTCTGAAGAGTAGCAAGACCATAAGGCAGAGACAGGTGGCTTAACCCATTACCGTCCTTTGTCCCCATACCAGGACACATCTTTAATGCCAAACAACTGAACAAAAGTTTTCATTAGTTGATAATGGGTTCACACACTCCTTTTCTTGTTAACTTCTTCCGGCTTGTTGTGAGTTTAAAGGTTTATAGTAAAACTTGGATTTCTTTTCTAGCTCTTTGAAGTCTAACATGGAAAAATAATTGTGTCGCCTTCTAAAAATCGCTACCTTAATTCTTTCGAAATCGTTTTTCATACTCCTATATAAAATGCTGGAAAACATTGGAAAATGTATAAAGAGCGATTTGGAAAAAAATGTCAGTTACGCCTTCTTAGAATTGAGATGACGAAATGCCAAAGAGCTTAAGTTTTTACCATAATATACTTTGAAATTGTATGATAAATCTACAAGTGAAAAATCCCCTTATATTGCTCTTAACACCATTTTAAACACACAAAATATATGCGCAAACCTGTGCTACGCAAAATACGAGAAAATGGACTATTTAGACGCAAAAATAGTTAGCACAAAAAGCCGCTTTGCACAATGTTTTGCATTTGTAGGACGACGCCGGAATATCGTAGAGGGCGTTTAGACAAATATATAACTTTTTTGGCAAAAAACTTGTTGCCCAAAATACGAGATTATAGTTGTGGTGTTGCTACACAAATTCTAAATTTTGTTCAAAGCATCATTTTGCGCAAAAATTTTAAATAAAATGACCTTAAATCGTATTATCTCAGATTTTGCACAAAACGTTTTTATTCAATTGGTGTATCTAAACCCCCCTAATACACCACCACCGTGTCCCACAAATACGTAATTGTGTCTAAAAAGGCCTTAGGTCTTATAAGGGGTTTATAGGGTGTTTAGACACACCAAATATTTGGGCAAAATCTGAGATAATGCGTTTTACATACTCCTGTGTTGCCCTACAAATGCAAAACTTTGTACAAAGTACCTTTTTGCGCAAATATTTTGTAAGCCTAAAAAAATCTGATATAATATGTTTTACATACTCTATTATTGCCCCACAAATGCAAATATTCTTGAAAGCGGCGTTTTGCGCAAATAATTTGTGCGTCTTACAAGAGTTTTATACAGATAGAAAGACTCGTATTGTTTCCTTGCTTCTATCGTGTCGCATGTCACAAAGTGTTGATTGTATGTTTTGATGTGGGAGTAGACACGTAAAAAGTTTGCTTTGCAGCAAAAGAATGGAGCAAAGGAAAAAGTTGTCCAACTTTCAACTTGTTGACATTTTGCACAATTATCATATTTGCGCGTGCCCCTTAATTGGAGATTTTAATCAAAAATTTAGTTTCATTTTTATTTCTTATCTCATTGGATTTGAAAAATATGAAATATAGATAATCAATAAATGAAAATTTCGAAAATAACTTCCCACGGTAAAAATTGTAAAACCTCACGGTCGATGAGGGTCCTCTTTTGAATATTAAATAAGGGGGAGGGGGCGGTGTGGTTGCAAAAACCAATAAACAAATAAAAAGGCTACTCTAAATGAATTTATCTACGTTTTGTTTAATCCGACATTTATTTTGTGACGGTTACCTTACCAACATTTACGTCTATATACGACACTTCAAGAATGCCTCAAATGTGTAAATAGTTCCATTCATGTGGCACGTAATGTGTAATGTGCATCGCAGTTGTTGCATCTTCATCACATCGGGGTTAATCAGGGGTATTTCGTGCAATTAGATTTCGATAAGAGACCGAAGCGATTGTTGTGTGGACGGAGGAAGAAGTGCTGTCTCACATTTTCTAATAAGAACATACAACGAGGGTCGCCCGCCTGTCACAACAAATGCAATGATACGTGGTTGTTGACCAAGCAGTGGGGAAAGTATTTCCCTCTGTCGTGCGCCCTTTATAGTTCCTTCAATATTGAAACTAAGTATATATTTTCCGTTTTACTCTGATCGGGATTTATAACTTGTATTTTTCGATTTTCCCCTCTGCTCTACTTAGCTGGCCCGTTTATTATTCCTTATTAAAAGCTTGAGCATAAAATACAGTGGTATCATTCATGTCATCCTCATTTCCTGTTAACAACAGGCACGTCAGAGATGACACACAATAGATGGTCGCACATATCTCAGACATAATTTGAAGGATTTGTTGGTATTTCTTTTTCTTGGGATTCTTTTTATCCATTTGAAGGTCACTACGCAAATGGGGAGGGTTGAAATCGCACAGGCCCACGTCCTTTTTTTTTTCATATTTAATATTTCGATATTGATGTCGCTCTGCCGGAATCAATTTGCCAATCTAAAATTGTTCGTTAAAATTGCAATTAGAAATTCAAAAAGCAGGTTATAAGGTGAATATTTAAAAACCGTTATCATTTTTGAATTTTATTTTTATGAGGCCTCCCAACTATTGTGGAGAAACAGTGAAGGTGTAGGGTTTGAACTTTTTCAGTTTCAAAAATCATGTAAGGAAAATAGTGAAATTGTTTAAAAAAAATTTCAACATTCATTTCATGATACCATCTCGCAGCCTAAAGTAGTTCCAGTAAATGTTGCAGCATTTTAGAAATACCCAGATTGATGTTTTAGGAATTGAGCCTACCTTTGATTACTACAACATGTTCAATTGGAATTGAGAAAATATAAATAGAAATTGAGAAATAAACAATTTACACTTCTGAATGTCAATTTTCATTTCAGAATTTCAATTTGCATTCTGACAATTTCAAATTTTATTTTCTGAGTTTCGATTAGCATTTCTCATTTTCAATTTGTATTTTCTGAATTTCAAATTGCATTTCTCAATTCTAACTTGTATTTTCTCAATTTGAATTTGCAATTTCAAATTTCATTTTGCATTTTTACAATGTCAAATTTATTATATTTTCTGAAATTTGGTTTACATTTATCATTTCTAAATTTCAATTAGCATTTCTGAATTTCAACTTTTATTTTCTCAATTTCAATTTTCATTTCTCAATTTCAATTTGTATTTTCTCAATATGAACTGAAAATGGCGTAGAACCAACACAAAATAGAATAGACTTGGATTATTTTCTTTTTTCAAAGAGAATTCATAAAAAGAGTTTTCAAAAATCATTACCTTTTCACAACAACATCAGAATATGCCAGAATTTCTTAAATATTTCAAGTGTTGGACAAGTGTTGAATTAGATTTGGAACTCTAACTTTTGTGTCGAACAGTGTCGAACGATTAACTGATGTTTGACTTGCTTGTAGGGCTTCGCCTTCTGTATTCTTTTCGCTTGATTTAGATATCATTCGAGTGATAGATGACCCAGCCAGTCATCAAGTGATGAAGCTCTAAAAAAAAATTGTCATCATCGGCTCGTTGCTTTTGTTAACCATATTTTCCCCACCATCCCCATCCCCATCCATCCATCCAACCAACCAACCAACTTCATTATCATTTTGTTTCGTTTCTTTCCGTATTTTAGCTCCGTACTTAGATATATTACGGTGGTGCTCCAGCCCCTGTCTTGTCTGCTGGTATTGCTGCTGTAGTTTGTTGTGTATCGAGATGCAGCTGCCGTTGCTGGTTGGTCGGCGGCAGCTGTGGTGTTTCTCATTTCATTTTGGCTTACACAATCCAACCAACATCTCTTGAAATTTAAGTGGGTTTTCTTTCGTTCGTGCGGTCGCTCCATCGTCTGTCTGTCTGACTCAATGCAAACGTGTTAACACGACCTACGCCTTAAAAGAAGAGAGGGAAGCAATAAAGAAACGAAAATCGACCATTTAACTTATCACCTCTTTCGTACTGTTTCTATACCATAATACGAAGGATGGAGTGGATGGATGGGGATTGCTCCTTTTATCACAACAATGGCAAACATATTTTAAGTTCTCGTATGATTCCATGTCGAGAATCCACATTAAAGATCTAGATTTTTCAAATATATAATATAGCTGAAGACTAATGACTCTAGACAGGATCTCTCGAAACAGTTGTAGAACAATTAGGATTAAGAAGGACGAAATCGGTCCAGAGAAAAAATATTTTCCTTACAAGGACTGAGAGTACCTCTAAAATATTAAGATTTTTGCAATTTTCATAATTTCATCTTTATGTTCAATATTTTAGACGATCTTTTGAAACAGTTGCAGAAAATTTATGATTGAAAATTAGCGAAATCGGTCCAGTGAAAAAACATTTTCCCTCTCGAGGACTGAAAGTACCTCTAAAATATTAAGATTTTTGCAAACTTTTATAATTACATCTTATGTTCAATATTTTAGACGATCTGTTGAAACAGTAGCAGAACAATTAGGATTAAAAAGGACGAAATCGGTCCAGAGAAAAGACAGTGTCCCTCACAAGGACTGAAAGTTTCCTCCAATTACGACATTCAGAGATTCAAAACAGATGTCAACAGACACTACTCCCTCTTTCCTCCTTCCAATACCTTATCTTCCTTCTACCAACGCAATGCACTGCATTTATAGGGGACATCGCCTGAGTGTTGGTTCAGTGAAAAAAAAAGTGCCTCTAAAGTTTTTTGCATTTTTTCATAATTCCATCTTTACGTTCAATATTTTATTAAGCATCATGGGGTATTTGTGTAGATAGAACGGATGACTAGGCCAATATATATTAATGTTTGTGTTAACATCCAACAATAATAGGCCTGGTCATTTGAAGTAATTACATTTTACCGGCCGTTATGACCATACTTCAACAATTTTTTTGATAAGCGGGTTAACACACCTTTTTGGCTGCATCATCATTACCCATCACATTGCAGGGTATCAAACTAGCAGACAAGTTTATTTCTGGCTAAAGCGCCATTGAGTATGGGCTAGACCGTTTGTTAAGTCGATCATGACATCTAAGAGTTGACTTAACAAGTAAGTCAGACGACAAAACGATGATCACTCTCAGAGATCATGTGCGAGGAAGTTATAAGGACTTAAATTTTACTTAACGCCGAAAGATTTGTGTGGAAAGCACTAGGAAGTTTGCAGCACTTGGTCTCAGCTTCCACATTTATAAAACCTTTTTAAAAACATGATAAAATATCAAGTCATAGTGGATTCCAGAATTTAATTTTACCTAGGATAGGTACAATTTTGTGGGAGGTACTAGAAGGGGCCCACAGTGTATTATCAGCGGCAAAAACTCCCAAATTTCATGCGCCTTGACATCGACTTTATTGATTGAATTTTGTAAAGAACATTCCTATTAAGCATATTCCAAACAATTTGGCCAATATCGCGGCTAACTTAAGCTGTGGATGCCTTAAAATGCTAAAATAGTTGACAATTGCATCATAATAAATGTTATTTTATTCAGGATGTATCTCGGAAACCATGTATCGTATTGAAATTTCGTTTAGTTCGTAGACAATAGGAACTCTTGAGGTGTTATTTAGCGTTTATAAAAGTGTAATGACATTTTTGCATTCCTTTTCAGACAGTGGTTTACCTGAAGGTTGTATTTATTTCCATAAACTATTTTTTAAGAGCTTGATAACTTTTTTTTTTAAAAAAAACGCATAAAATTTGCAAAATCTCATCGGTTCTTTATTTGAAACGTTAGATTGGTCCATGACATTTACTTTTTGAAGATAATTTCATTTAAATGTTGACCGCGGCTGCGTCTTAGGTGGTCCATTCGGAAAGTCCAATTTTGGGCAACTTTTTCGAGCATTTCGGCCGGAATAGCCCGAATTTCTTCGGAAATGTTGTCTTCCAAAGCTGGAATAGTTGCTGGCTTATTTCTGTAGACTTTAGACTTGACGTAGCCCCACAAAAAATAGTCTAAAGGCGTCAAATCGCATGATCTTGGTGGCCAACTTACCGGTCCATTTCTTGAGATGAATTGTTCTCCGAAGTTTTTCCTCAAAATGGCCATAGAATCGCGAGCTGTGTGGCATGTAGCGCCATCTTGTTGAAACCACATGTCAACCAAGTTCAGTTCTTCCATTTTTGGCAACAAAAAGTTTGTTAGCATCGAACGATAGCGATCGCCATTCACCGTAACGTTGCGTCCAACAGCATCTTTGAAAAAATACGGTCCAATGATTCCACCAGCGTACAAACCACACCAAACAGTGCATTTTTCGGGATGCATGGGCAGTTCTTGAACGGCTTCTGGTTGCTCTTCACTCCAAATGCGGCAATTTTGTTTATTTACGTAGCCATTCAACCAGAAATGAGCCTCATCGCTGAACAAAATTTGTCGATAAAAAATTTCGAACCGAACACTGATTTTGGTAATAAAATTCAATGATTTGCAAGCGTTGCTCGTTAGTAAGTCTATTCATGATGAAATGTCAAAGCATACTGAGCATCTTTCTCTTTGACACCATGTCTGAAATCCCACGTGATCTGTCAAATACTAATGCATGAAAATCCTAACCTCAAAAAAATCACTCTTTATATTCGCGAAGCCGACCGATGCCCTCGCATTTACAAATATTGTTAAACTATTGTCTTGTTTATTCATTTTAAAAAGAATATTGCAAACATCGATTTATTTACTGAAGCCTTCTAAGCCAAACATGAAGCAATACTTTCTTCGTTGTTCTCTGTTAAAGTATTTATGAAAATTTGTTTAAAGCATACTTTAGGGATGTAAGGTTTTATGACATGCGAGCGCATGTAAATACTGGTTCTAAATATATTAATCTTAAGTTATTTAAAAATTTATAATAGCCGTTTGTCACCGATTAAAAAATAAAATAATTTTTATCAAATATCGAAAAAAAAATAAAATTTTTATTTTGGCGTTGGGCGTGGCACTGCAAGTTTGCATTTAATTGTGTGCTCAAAATGAAATCATGTAATCAGGTAATGATTTGTATTAACATATATATTAAAATAAGAAATTTATGATTCCAAAAAACATAAATGAATAAGAAGGTCCGTCCGTCTCATTTTAAAAATTGAGCGAGTTACGTTAGATTAAAATGTGAAAAATAAAATTTAAGAGAGTGCTGTCGTCGGTTTTGACAGAAATCAATCAAAATAACATGCAAATTTCAAAATTAGGAACGCCGGGAACATAATTTTTGATAATTTATTCCTTATTTTTCAATAATTTTTTTTGCAATTAGTTAAATAAAAAATAATAAGTAAAATGGTCACAAATTTCGAGTAAAATACGACGCAGTTTCTGGGCGGATTTGAACAAAAACTTGTTTTTGATCTAATTTGAGGATATAAGGGGTGTGTGCGAAATTTCAAGGTCCCAGCTCTATTCCTTCTAATTTTGGCCGCAGGTTGTATGCAAATATTCCACTGTGGGGCGTGGCAAAAGCTTACATATTTTATAGTTTAAAAGTGATTGTAAAAACATTTTCAAATATAAAATTACAACTGATTTCTCGATACTCCGTATGGAAGTTATATCAAATTTTTTTTAACCAAAGCTTATGCCAAATTGTATGGGAGATTCCAGAAGGGATCTGGCAATATCGCCCATATTCCAATGAATGCAACGTCTATAAAAACATTGCCGAATATTAAATTTCAAGTCTCCCAAGCATTCAAGCATTCAAAGAAAGCTGAAGCCAGTTCAAACTCATCCTCATAGGTCCATGAAAATTAGTTTGTCTCGATTTCCAGCATCTGGACAGGAGAGGTGTTGCTGAGGAGTCGACTCCTTTCTGGTTCAATCGAAGCAATTTTCTTTTAATCTTGAAGTATAAATTACCTGGTTCCCACGAAAATGTAGAAAAGGAAGGCCTGAAGATCTGAAAACAAAGCAAATTTCAAAATATGGATCAATCAATGTACGGCGCAATCCCCTCAATCTCCTCGAGGGTTTAAGTTGATCTGCTAGATGGCCATCATCCGAGGCCTTCGCACATTTCCTATGGAGGGCATATAATATTCGACCCGGTCGTGTATATAACGTGTTTTTAGTTGAGTTTCTTCTTCATATTTTCGTGTGCTCTCCAATAACTTCTTGGGAGCATTTCGTCGCCTCGTTGCTTGGGTCATTAAGGAAACGTTGTTATTTTTTTTTTCTGAACACAAATAATTCGTCGTTTCTTGCTGGCCTCTCAGTCTCAGCGTCAGCTTCATCCTCGTGTTTTTCGGTTCCTTAATTATATTTCTTTCTTTTTTAGTTTTTTTTTTTTGGTCGGTGTATGTGCGTGTGTGTACTCAAACCAAAACCAAACCTCTGCCGAATTTTAGATGTTTCGTTCGTTGTTGTAATTTTAGGCTTTTATTTTGTTGTTGGTTTTTGTTGTTTTATTTTTTGTTTAAGTTTGTTTTCTTCAGCTTTGTATTTCTTGTTGTTACTCGTGTCGAGTCGAGTCGGGTTTACCTTTTGTGGCATTGAGCAACAAGCTGAAGGTTAATCACAGGCCGGCCTATAGGCTGTTTTTAGCCATCCATACCCGTAGCAGCAGCAGCATAGCTTCTTGTATAACCCGCTGGCGCTGGCGAAACTCACACACAATACAAACTATAATTGTCTTTCATTTTGTTGGAAATAAAAAAAAACAGAAACGAGAAAAAGAAACAACAGCCCAAACGAGCATACATTGTAAAGAAAAAAAAAAACAACAACAACAACAAATACTCCATAAAGAACCATTAATTTTAAGTCCAGGGATGTACAACAATTCGTACTAACACGATGGACAATAATACATTTAATGAGGTTAAATGAGGTTGATTGACAAGATTGTAACACGGCGACTTTGGGAAGGAAATGGATGGGTAATGATGATGGCGATGGTGATGGTGTTGGTCTATCTTTGATAGTGTTTTCGTAAATGGTCACTTTAACCTCCTTGAAGCTACAAAAAAAGATCGTTTACACTGGACAGTGGGGAATATGAAATGATACTAGTGAGAGTAGCAATGTTTCGTTTTTACAATAAATTGAGATATTTGTGCCACAAAATTAGAATGAATGATTATTCTGAACAGAGAATTTCCCATGATGCACCATATCATTTATATTATTTATGTTAAGTGTCGAAAAAAAAGAAAAACTTGTGAATCATTTTGTTTTAGATTTTGTAGTTCGAAAAACCACACATAAACATTAATATTTTTGTATTTTTAAACGGACAAATTGACAATAAAAAAATTTGAGCTTTACGATGATGGACTTCCCAAACAGCTAATACAAACAACAACCCAAGGTAGTTCAACATTCCATAGATATGATACAGCAATGATGCTTTATATTGTCTTTGTTTTTTTTTCTTATGATACAAGACAGCGTCATAAAAGCATAGAAATGTTAATGGATTCGTTTGAAATCAATCAATGAATCGTCTACTATGAAGGCGTTATAAAGTAAGTCGCAAGATTCAATTCAGTCAGACGCGGACACATACGTGAGGAACATATATATATAGCCAAAACAATAACATGCAATTATTTATAAAAATCCACTTTCTTACGTATTAAGTTTTTACAAATTTGTTCGTCTCACAAGAATTTGTATTCTAGAATAATGACTTCTTTTTATCCTTTAGACACAAGAGATACGAGGTTTTGACATATCATCAACTAGAAGAATGCAATACCATTAATGATCGAAAATTCAGTCTCCTAAGTATTCAATATCCTTAAACGAACTGGGTTAAAATTATAAAAGATCGATCATTTTTGAACGAAAGTGTTTATTTTGGTAGATCACAGTAAACAAAAAAATACAAATTGGATATTTTTGCAAATTTTTCATTTTTTTCGGCAGATATGGCTAAAATCGCGATCTATCCCACAGATCCGGTTGATTTTTTGTTTGCATGTGGTTTAAGAACCAATGTCGCTCGTAACATATATGTATTCAGTTGCGAAATCGCTGTAGATGTTGCAAAAATGTAAAATTCGTGGTTAGGTTGTGGTGTTGGCAGTCAGAAAGTAAACATCTGACTCACTTAGAGAGTCTGAAGAGGTCCATTCTGTTACCGTGGGCTTTTACACCCCTCATCGGAACCAACCTACCGACGTCGCCTAAGCTCTCAAAAAAAGCAGAACCCAGTGTCACTAAACGTCTATTAGCCATATGTGGACAGAGACAGGGAAGGCTCCTACAAAAGTCGTTTGACTCGACTCGACCAGTCTCTGGGCATGTGTACCCATTACACAGTATCCTTCCCGCCAATACTCAAATCAATGTAGACAATTGCAATATTTCAAGTGAAAGAAGGTAGCTCGTCCTTTTTATACCTTCACTATACAGAGTAGGAGGGTATATATCATTTGGGACAGAAAAAAGTGTAACGCATTGAAGGAGTGACTTTAAGTATGTTTGGACCAAATCCGTTTCACAACATTTTAAGATGTTTGAGCCATGTCCGTCCGTCCGTCAGTCTGGCTGGCTGGTGTACACGATAACTCTCGAAAGGAGTAAAGGATTTAATTCAAACTTTGTACGTGATAATATTTTTCCCAAACTTAGTTTAAGTTCAAAGATGGGTGAAATTGTCACGCCCCTTCTGGTACCTCCCACACAAATGACCCATATTCCTATGTTAAATTAAAACTAATGTAGCTTCCTCGCAGATAATCGCAATCGGCTATATTTTGTTATTTGATAATATTTTTACAATCACTTTAAGCGTACTAAATATGACGAGTTTTGCCACGCCCCTTCTAGTAACTCCCACACAAATCACCCTAATCTACATAAAATTAAAGCTGCTATATCTTATATACGGATGATCGGTGCATTGTGATATTTGGGAATGCTTTTACAGAAGTAACATTCGCTTGGAATATGGACGATAATGCCACACCCCTTCTGGTACCTCCCACACAAAAAAAGCATAAACTTTGGTTACAATGAAACCGACATAAATTCCATACGGGTAGTCAAAATCATTTGCAATGTGATATTTGAAAATGTTTTAATAATCACTTTAAGCCTAAAAAACGCCCTTTCAAGTACCAAGTACACAATTGTCTATATTCTAGGTAATATTAAATCCTTCATAACTTCTATACTGGTGCATGGAATCCACTATGACTTGATGTATGGTCATGTTTTTACAATTGTTTTATAAATGTGGAAGTTGGGACCATATGACACGGCAGTTCTTGTACCTTCCTCACTCATATTCTCCCGCCCTATGTAAAAATTAATTCCTTATAACTTCCGTATATATGTTCTCTGAGAGTGAGGGTATATATAAGTCGGTTAAGCCGACTGAGGCTTACTTACTTGTTATAATACACTTAGGTCACACCATCTTCGCGATCCTGTACGTGTCCACCTGCTGTTCGCCAGCATTAGTATCTTCTGCCTGCGCAGAAGCTTGCATTTAGACAGACATTTAGACTGTAGAAGTAAGTTCCGCTGGCAAGCTCGTAAGTCTTACAGTTCCCTGTGATGTCCCTATGCCTTGGCACCTACCCGATGAGATGAGCGGCAGTTTTGGTCTATTTTTGAATTTATGTTCACCAAGGAGCTGATGACAGCCTGATCATTCCGCCACTTCTCTAATAGCCATAACTTCCGCTTGGCATACATTGCAGGTATCGGGTAGCCTACGAATATAGGTTAACTTCCGGTTCCTTGCAGTGCAGCCCATACCCCACTCTATCATCAAATTTGTAGTCGGAGTCTGTGTAAAACTTAAGATAATGACATCTACTCTACCAGGAATTCTAACCAACCAGTCATCTCTAGCTGTGACGTTTATGCTATAGTTCTTGTCGAACAGAGCCATCGACATGGTGTAGTCCACACTACATTTGATTCTCTAGAGCGGTGGTAGCAAATTTTATGAACATTTTGCTTTTCCCCTTTGGAGGAAGCATAATATCAATTTTTCACCTTATAGGGGACGACAGGTATAATTGGGTAAAATGCTGGGCCTTTCTTTCATAAAAAATATAAAAAAATGTATGGGTTCACCTTAAGGGGTAAAGGATAGATGTTCTGAGAAAATATTGGGGGTTGGTCATACATTTGACCACTCATTTATATGGTAGTAAGTAGTAGGGATAAGAGACAAGTACATATGTTTGGGGAAAACGTTAAGGAGGGTCGGTCTTACACTCTTAACAACTCTGGGGGCGACTCCGAGGCATTTTTTCCTTCACCTTTGATACCCAACCACCCCCCATTGCATGAGGCAAGCATTTTCTTCCGATCATCACAAAATAAGGGCTTCATTCTACCGTATCCAAATCGAATTCCTAAAAATCCCACACAAAACTATCCCAACCCTAATGGACATGACAGCTAACTATGTGTGCGTGGCTGTGTTAGTGATATTAATAGGGCTGTTTTTCTTTAAGCCGGGATAACAAGCTGCGATAACAAAAACTTTAATAACAATTTAATTTTTCGTTCAAAATAAAAAATAATTTTTTCACAAAAGAAATTTTCAAAAAAATATTTTGTGTCGACTTTATTGGACTTAGCCTCGATATCCATCATTTGACTTACACTGGATAATTATCCAGGCTAAGTCAAACATTTTTAACACAAAATTATTTTTTCAAAATTTGTATTCACACACACATTGACATTGCTTTTGGCGACAATTTTAAAAAAGAATTTTTTTATTTTGAGTGCAATTTTAACATTTCATTTAGATTTTTGTTATCGCAGTCCAGTCTTAAAGAAAAACAGCCATAAACATGATTGTGGAATGCACTCCATGGTGGAGGTAGGGGAGCGCTAAATTTCACATTATATTTTTTTCTTCTTTTTGTACCCTACACCACAGGGTCTTTGTGCATTTGTTTGTAACACCCGAAAGGAGATCAATCACTTTTTGAATCGATTTGGCCATGCCCGTCTGTCTGTCTGTCCATCTATTCTTGTACTCACGATACAGGTCGTAATTATTGTCCGATTCTAACGAAACTTGACACAAACGATTTTTGCATGCCGAAGACGGACATTTGAAGCAAATCGGTTCAGATCTAGATATAGCTCCCATACAAATGTTGCTCCCGATTTGACTTTTTCTGCTCTAGAAGCTACATAATTGAATCGATTTTAATAAAATTTTGCACAACGCCTTATATCTAAGTTAGAATCATATGAGATGAAAATGGGTCATATCGCCTCAGATTTAGATATAGCCTCCATATAAATTTCGCTCCCTATTTGACATTTTCCGGCCTAGAAAACGTAAATTTAAACTGATTTTCTTCAAATTTGGCGTAACATCTTATATTTCAACTAGAAACATTTCTTGTGAAAATGAGTCAAATCGGCTCAGATTTATATATAGCTCCCATACAAATGTCACACCTGATTTGACTTTTTTTTGCTCTAGAAGCCACATAATTTAAGCGATTTTGATCAAATTTGACACAACACCTCATATTTTAAGTAGAAACGCCTCTGGGTAAAAATGTGTCAAATCGGTTCAGATTTATATATAGCTCCCATACAAATTTCGCTCCCGATTTGAGGTTAACTGCTGTAGAAAGCACATACCTTAAACGATTTTTTTAGCCTTTCCATACTTGCTTATTGTTGGATAACATAATTATTCATAAATTGATTTACAATAGTTCGGAATTGAGAACCAATTCCGAGGGAATTGGTGTCATAAAATTGCATTTTTTTTCTATTTATGATTTTGTTGATATTGATATTCTCATCTTTTTAAAAACTTCTTGTAATTGAGTGTCGATATGAGGCCGATTCTGAGACCGAAACTGAATATTCGTTGGGGCTGTTGTTAAAAGGGCTTTAGTTAAAGGAACACAAAGAGCTACAGAGACAGCAGAAAGATCAGGTGGTTATTGAAAATCCAATATTTCTACACATGTGGTTGGTGGCATTGAGATGCTCAGTTTTTTTCAGCCAGAAGCAGTGGTTTGAAACCAAATGTTAAAACATGTTAAACAGAGGATCTCTGACTAAAGCGAGTAAAGAGTACTACAATTTAAAAATATTTCGTCAGGATTTAGTACAAATTAGTACAAAATTAATTAGTAAACAATTTCACACGGAAAACGGACGCGACAAAAACAGAAGTTCTTTTGAAGCTCTTATAGAAATATACAAAGTTCAGCGATTTTTTGAGAACTTTGTTTTTCCTTATATACATGTAAATGAAGGCCGAGGATATATTTTATTCGTAGATTTATGAAATATGAGAATTATCTCTTACATTGTTTTAATTAGGTACAGCAGAGATACTGACGCGACAAACGAACGAGAGAAAATTTCCACTCGTAGTAAAAACAAGTAAGAAGGCGTTAAGTTCGGCCGGGCCGAATCTTATATACCCTCCACCACGGAGTGCATTCCACAGTATTACCAGCAGATTAAAGAATGTCGAGGGAATGCGAATTGCAAATATCAAGTAAATGCAAGCTAATATGTTCAAAAAACATGCTGAAATACTCTAAATATTAGGGGTATTTTCAGTACTTGTGAGGGAAAAATTTTTCCCTCTGGACCGATTTCGTCCACTTTCAATCCCAAGCGATCTACAACCATAAGACACATTTAGGAAAAATTTGAACCTTCTAGCTCATTTCGTTCGGCCGCTATCGTGCTTTCAACAGACAGACGGACAGACGGACATGGCTATATCGTCTTAGAATTTTACCACGACCCAGAATATATATACTTTATGGGGTCTCCGATAAATATTTCAAGGTGTTACAAACGGAATGACAAAGTGAATATACCTCCATCCTGGAGGTGGAGGGTATAAAAATTAGTAATTTTCGTTATAAAACTTCAATTTTTAATAAAAATAAAAGAGAACAAGTTAACTTCAAGTTTCATAATAAAAAATGTTGTCGAAATAAGGAAAAAATAAAGTTATAATTAGTGTGGTCTGATTTAATTTTTTTGGGAGATGCCCATATGCGGTATTGATTTTTCTCAGAATCGGCGCAATAATCTTTCCATTTCTATTCCTTTTGTTCAGTATGCCATGCCACCATATGCTATTGTTTACTTTTGAAATTTTAAATGTTTTGTTTAGTTTTAGTCAATTAGAAACAACGGCCAACAGCAACAGCAGCAACAACAACACAATTTGCCGATTATTTCGTTAATTAAAGTGAAATGGTTTTGATTACTCACCACCAGCAGCACCAGTACCACCGATAATTTTAAACTAAAACCAAAACAAAACCAAAGCTGAGTAAATAAAATATAAGTTCAAACAGTGTTATTTTAATGTTTTTTTTTTGTTTTTAACGATTTGTTTTGAAAGTGTGTGAGTTCTTTTTTCTCATGCATTCATTCGTTTAGATTTCTGATTTATCTTTATTTGTTTTTTGGTTTTATGGGATTTCTCAACAGCAGAACTTTGGGGTCTTCATCATCATTTTTTGTTTCGGAAAAGAATAACACACGACAAATACGAAAAAATATATATTCCAATCGCAAAACCGCAAAGCAAATACTTTGTTGTTGAGAATTCTCCTTTGGAAGTCATTCATTGCCATTAACCTCATTATGATGTGATGATGATGGTGACTGAGAATAAGAGGACAAAGTGGAAACACAAGAATAAACAAAGAGCAACAGAACGATAATAGGAGCAGACGGCGGCGGGCGATGATCAAACCTCATCATGAGCTTTAAGTTCACGATATCATTATATTTTATCAGCAAGAGCGAGCAGCAGCAGCGACAGCAACATGGATCTACTTGGTATTCTTGGCGTCAACAACACAGCAATGACAACAACGTCAGTCAGTCATTTCAGCCAAACATAGCCAACCAAGTCAACCAACCAGCAACCTACCTACCTACCTATCTACCGGTTGACTCGGTCTCACCATAAATGTTATTAAAATTTGTTTGTTGTTGTTGTTGCTGTTGTTATTATTATTCTTTGGAACGACACTTTACTTGGCTGTGCCACCAATTACTCTTCGTTCTTTTATGTTGGTTCTGTTCTATTCATTTTTTTGTTTAAATTTACCTTCTATGCCTTTGTTGGGGATGTGGTTCTAGCGATGGTTCCACAAACCACAAACGAACCCCGCATAATACGTTAACTGCCCTGTCTGATACTGTTTCTGTTTGTTTGGTTTGTTTGTCTATTCGTTTCGTCGGTTTGTGTTTTGTTTATGGTTTGATCTCGGGCTACAAGTATTCACATTGTACGACCACCACTCACTAGACTCCAGTCTTTCTTTTCCAGTTAAGAAATGTGGGAATTTGGTTGTTGTTGTTACTTTCTTTGTGTGTTGTTCGAATGCACGTTGGTGGCTCATGGCATGGAGGTGGTGATTCAATTGGAGGTAACAATTTTGATTTTACATTTGTGATTCCCAATGGTTACCGGCAAGTCCAATATGAATCCAAAATTTGGAGAAACAATTTCTCCTCAAAATTGATTGCTATTGGCCGGCCGGTCATTCAACCGAACGTCAACATCGTGTAAACGGAATTTGAACCTAAAGCTGTTCAAAAAAGAAAATATAAAATAAATATCTGCCTGCATTTGCTGCAGGTCATTGGTATTTTGTATTTAAGAATTAAAAATGATTGATTTAATTGACGAAGCAAATAAAAAATACACAAACAAATTACGACCGGGATGAACCTTATTATATACTCTCCGCCACCATAGAGTACCTACCTTCCAGAGCACATTAGAGGGGACATCGACATTGTATAGATGTGTGCGCAGCACCATATAAAGAAAATAAAAAATATTATAAACAAATAAGAAAATTATAGTATTTGTGCAAATTGGGTTATTTTTTAAATTTGTAAAAATAATGTAAATGGCCCCAAATAAACTCGTTAGGCACCAATTCCAGAAAGGTATTTGACATATACGTCCATTTTCTTTCAGCACTGTTTTAAATCAATTACTACCTCTAGATAGCTTCCACAGTGATTTTGAATCACACAATTTTCCAAATTGGAGATTTAGCTTTAAAACTTCTGGCATTTCCAACTGAACTCTTTGTTAGAAGAAAAGACTTGAAGCCAAAGTCTTTATTAAAAAACACGATTCCACGCTGCTGAACTTTTTAATTAATTTTAATGACCACTTATAGGTGGGCATATGTGGGTTAGTCCAGGAATATCTTGAAAAAATAATTTCATGTGAAACATGTTGGACTTATCCTGGATAATTTCCATTGTAAGTCAAATAAATATATGGTTAGGATAAGTGCAAAAAAGTCAACATAATATATATATATATATATATATATATATATATATATTGGAAATTTGCTTTGATAAAAATATTTGTATTGTTGATGGTGACAATGTGAAGAAATATTAATTGATTAAAAAAATGAACTCTTTATTAATGTTTTTGTTATCGCAGCTTGTTTTCCCGGCTTTAGGAAATACAGTCCTAGAACGAAATGTACTGCACTTAAAACAAGTAAGGAAAGGCTAAAGTCGGGCGGGGCCGACTATATGATACACTCCACTTTCCAACCGAATACAATTCAACTCGGTAAAAAAGTGAAAATGGGAAGAATTTTTGTATGTTTCCTAATCAGAGGCTAATATGACCCGGTCCGATTTGTCAAATCGATAAGAATATTTGTATCGGGGCTATATCCAAACATGGAAAATGTGACAAACTTTCACAAAAAGTTCTTCCAGTTCAAATATAACGTGTTATGCTCACTTTGAAGATATTCGCTGAAAATTCGTGGTTTCTGGGGCGGAAAAAGTTAAATCGGTAGCGAAATTTGTATGGGAGCTATATATAAATCTGAACCGATCCGACCTATTTTCACCATAGGTGTTCCTAGTTGAAATATAAGATGTTTTGCCAGTTTTGAAGAAAATCTGTTGTAATATGTGGTATCTGGAGTGAAAAGAGTCAAATCGGGAGTGAAATTCGTATGGGAGCTATATATAAATCTGAACCGATCTAACACATTTTTACCGCAGGTGTTTCTAGTTCAAATATAAGATGTTTTGCCAATTTTGAAGAAAATCTATTGTAATATGTGATATCTAGAGTGAAAAGAGTCAAATCGGGAGCGAAATTTGTATGGGAGCTATATATAAATCTGAACCGATCTAACCTATTTTCACCGTAGGTGTTCCTGGTTTAAATATAAGTTGTTTTGCCAAATCTGAAGACATTCTGATACAATATGTGGTTTCTAGAGCGGCAAAAGTCAAATCGGTAGCGAAATTTGTATGGGAGCTATATATAAATCTGAACCGATGTGACCCATTTTTACCATAGGTGTTTCCAGTTGAAATATAAGATGTTTTGTCAATTTTGAAGAAAATCTGTTGTAATATGTGGTATCTAGAGTGAAAAGAGTCAAATCGGGAGTGAAATTCGTATGGGGGCTATATCTAAATCTGAACCGATCTAACACATTTTTACCGCTGGTGTTTCTAGTTCAAATATAAGATGTTTTGCCAATTTTGAAGAAAATCTGTTGTAATATGTGATATCTAGAGTGAAAAGAGTCAAATCGGGAGCGAAATTTGTATGGGAGCTATATATAAATCTGAACCGATCTAACCTATTTTCACCGTAGGCGTTCCTGGTTTAAATATAAGTTGTTTTGCCAAATCTGAAGACATTCTGATACAATATGTGGTTTATAGAGCGGCAAAAGTCAAATCGGGAGCGAAATTTGTATGGGAGCTATATATATAAATCTGAACCGATGTGACCCATTTTTACCATATGTTCCCAGTTGAAATATAAGATGTTTTGCCAATTTTGAAGAAAATCTGTTGTAATATGTGGTATCTAGAGTGAAAAGAGTCAAATCGGGAGTGAAATTCGTGTGGGGGCTATATCTAAATCTGAATCAATTTTCTTCAAATTAAATAGCGTTCGTTCTTATCCCGAAAAACTTCGTTGTGCAAAGTTTCATTTGGTTCTGTCTACAATTGCGACCTGTATCGTGATTACAAGAATAGATGGGCAGACAGACAGACAGACGGACATTGCTAAATCGATTCAAAAAGTGATTCTGAGTCGATCGGTATAATTAACAATGGGTCTATCTCTCCTCCCTTTGGGTGTTACAAACAAATGCACAGAGACATACTACTCTCGTGGAGTGTATAAAAATATTCCCGATTATTGACGAATCAACAAATCATTCATATTTTGCGGAATATTGGGGATTTTTCACGACTATTTTGGGTACAGGGGAAAAATTCATCTGGCAAGCCTGTGTGGTGGAACAACGAATGCATCCAAATTATCGAAACACACGACACAGTATTTGGAAATCAATGAAATGTGGAGTTTCATCAAATTTTCAACGAATTCGAGATGCTGACAGCTTTTCAAGTACCATGGAATGTGCGTTTCATATTGTAAATACGACATGAATTGAATCGTACATGGGTAGAGAAATAAGTGTTTGTAATATCGTCTGGTCTGTTTAACTTTTTAATACGAATATTTAAGTTCTAATTCTAATTCAAATGTTGAGTAAATCCCAACATTTAAAGGGAGTTTGAAGACGGACGGCCGGCCGGCATATTTTACGAATAATCATAAAACATATCCATCTTCATGTTCAGGAGGGTAATTTTTTTATACTTTTCTTGGGTCCACACAAAATTAGACGGTCTGGTGAATATACAATTTCGGGTGAAAGAACAATAGTTTAGGGAAATATCCACCTCTTTTCGAATCACCATTTATTTAACTATGTAGTTATACTCGCACTCATATCTATGTACAGACCATACATGTATCCATGTACATTAGGGCGTACCTCAAAAAAAAAGTTCGCCGTACACCTTCGAATATGAAGTATTATTGAAAGGTAGTTTCAAAAAAAAAATTTTTATTTTTTTATGCCGAACGTAGGGGTCGCGCTTTTACATTTTTCTATATAACTTGTATTTATAAACGGATTTTAAAGTGTGATACATCGATGTTTTTGTCTCGACGAGGCCGATTTTTTTGTCTTTGAAGTCATTGAGCTCAAGCACCCCCTTCTGGTACTTACCCATCATTTCTCAGTTGCTACTACCCTAATGTACCACTCTAATAATCGAAAATTAAAGCTCGCATAAAATCATGAATCATGTTTGAGCTCAATGACTTCAAAGACAAAAAAATCGGACAAAAACATCGATGTATCACACTTTAAAATCCGTTTATAAATGCAGAAGTTATATAGAAAAATGTAAAAGCGCGACCCCTACGTTCGGCATAAAAAAATAAAAAAAATTTTTTTGAAACTACCTTTCAATAATACTTCATATTCGAAGGTGTACGGCGAACTTTTTTTTTTTACTTGTAACCTGGTACGCTCTAATGTACATACATGTATATTAGAGCGTACCAGGTTACATACATGTATATTAGAGCGTACCAGGTTACAAGTAAAAAAAAAAGTTCGCCGTACACCTTCGAATATGAAGTATTATTGAAAGGTAGTTTCAAAAAAATTTTTTTTATTTTTTTATGCCGAACGTAGGGGTCGCGCTTTTACATTTTTCTATATAACTTCTGCATTTATAAACGGATTTTAAAGTGTGATACATCGATGTTTTTGTCCGATTTTTTTGTCTTTGAAGTCATTGAGCTCAAACATGATTCATGATTTTATGCGAGCTTTAATTTTCGATTATTAGAGTGGTACATTAGGGTAGTAGCAACTGAGAAATGATGGGTAAGTACCAGAAGGGGGTGCTTGAGCTCAATGACTTCAAAGACAAAAAAATCGGCCTCGTCGAGACAAAAACATCGATGTATCACACTTTAAAATCCGTTTATAAATACAAGTTATATAGAAAAATGTAAAAGCGCGACCCCTACGTTCGGCATAAAAAAATAAAAATTTTTTTTTTGAAACTACCTTTCAATAATACTTCATATTCGAAGGTGTACGGCGAACTTTTTTTTTGAGGTACGCCCTAATGTATATATCTTCTTTGTTATTGTTGGTCGTTCTTGTTCTGCGATTTTCTCCATTTCTGTCTGTGAAGAATTTCCTCTCTAATGATCTTTGATGTGGTTGAAGTCAAAACAAAGGCAGCCAAGAAAGAAGTACAACATACATGCTTTAATGTCTCGTCGTCTTCTTCTTCGTTGTTGGCCATCATACATACCATAACATTCTAGTCAAAGACTAGAATAACACGGCCTAGTGCGTGCGGCTGAGAGTTCATTATACCCCGTGGACGACGTGGACGCCGTTGTCTGGGTCCATGTTTATATATGAATGTATGGCGGCACATACAACAAACAGTCTGTATGGGGACAAAGTACCTTTTTCCGGATAATTTTCCATTTCCTACTACGAACGATGATTGAATGATGGATTATTAACTGACATTCTCGAAATTTTTCATTCCACTCAAGTATTGGGTTACATACAACCCAACCAACCACCAAGGTATGTGAGTTTGTATGTTCGTTAGAAGGAAGAGATTAATCTTTTATTGGCTGGCATTTTGTTGATCAGCTTCAGGGAAATGATTTGAAATGAAATGAACGATTGATAGAGGCAGACACACAAATCAACAAAAAAAGAGAATAATAAATTGGGAGGAAAAGGAAGTAATTGCGTAGCTCTTTATATGACATCAAACTTGTTTGTTTACCCAACGCCACGCAACGCAACGCAGCACGAGGAAGTTTGTAGTTGCATATGTTCCAGAAACACGTGTCGCTTGGGAAGAACTACGTTTTAATATTTACTAACGATCTAAAATGTGGTGCATAGAAACCCGGATAGATTTCTTCTTTTTTCTTCGTTCTTTGTTCTTCGTTGTCTTTGTTTATGAAAACTTTTTGTGGTCGTTTCATGTTTCTCGAGAGAGGCGTCCCTCTCTCTCTTCTCTTCTTTTAATATCCGTCTAATGTTTCTACTCAAGTATTGGGTTACAACCAGCCCATAAGAAAGAGATTGTTTCACTCGCTTGGCGATGTGAGGAGTTGGTACCGGCTGAAAAACTTTTCAATATCAACAGACAGTTCTCCAAAGATGATTATATTGGAGACTGCATCCTTATTTTACATCATCAACTTTGATGGTCTTAGTCAACCGGAACAAAAAAGTTTGCTGCGTGCGCACATATGTTCTTGGAATAAAAAAAACCCAACACCCACCCCTCCCCCAAATACAAACATTTGATTATATTCCAAAGAATGTTGTTTTGGGGAACACCCCTGATGTTTTTTTTTTATTTTTTTTTTTATTTTTTTTTCGTTTCAAGGACTTTTCTGATTGTGGGAAGGAGCGGCTCATTTGTTGGGTTATTTGGTTTTCTTTCTATTTCCTCCGAATGACTTCATGTTCGAGAAAACCCCCCCCCCCTTGCTGGCATGACAACTTCCGTATGCGTAGAGGTGGTGGCTACATCATTTAGAGCTGCGCTAATTCAATAAAAATTAACAATAATTAAGACCTGTTTTTTTTCGAATATAAAAAAGTATATCACCATAATCATCATTATTTGGCTGTGTCTTAAAAATTCTAGTTTTTAATTTAATTTTAGTTTAATCTGAACATCAAGCAACAAACATTTGGCCGAAGGTCACTTTCTGATGTATTTTGGTGTTCTAAAATCGAAAAAAGGTATTGATATATATTTTTTAATCAATCAGTGGCGGTCATACAATTTGAATAAGTTATATATTCTCTGCAGGCCAATAAGTTGTTACATGTGTAAATGTCAGCAAGCACGTTAGGATATTGTCAGAATTGCATATAGTTAGAAACGCACTCGTAAATTATATATATATATTTTTTTTGGTTGTGTTGTCATTTATTTTGGTTCAAGACCAAAGGTTGTGCTGAAGTCTTCAGCAGAACCCAAAATTATTAAAAAAAATCATTCTGGAAAATGTAATGGAACCATTTTCGTTCCTGAATATGCCAGTTTCTCATATTTTTCAACAGGTTAACGATCCGAAGCATACTCCACGCCTTGTAAGGCAATGGTTTAGGAATACGAGTACCAATGTTTTAGCCTGGCCAGCCAAAGTGCTGACTTAAATCTCATTGAAAACCTGTGGGCAGATGTTGAAAGAGCTTTAAGATGGAAAACTCCAAGAAACAATGACGAACACTTCTGGAATTTGGGAGTCGATATACCACCTTGACAATGTCTAACTTCGGTAGAAACTTTGCCAAGGAGATTATCCGATGTAATAAAATATATACGATATCAGGCGAAGTATTGAGTCTTCTTTCATTTTGTTTTATTGTGTTTTCTACTAAAACTTGTATTCAAAGTTTTTTATGATCGTTTCTAATTGTGTAGTGTATTTTTGAGTTTTCTCAGTAAAATTCAAATATCTATTGAGATTTACAATATTGGGTATAAATATTTGTTGTTGTAGTTTATGTTGTAATTCTTACTCAGGTTCGAGATCAGTTGTTTTTGTTTTCTTAAACAGAAAACAAAGTATTTTTAAAAGAAGTGAGTGACATTTATTTAGTTCGGTTGCTAGCAGGACAGACAGATCGATCGATCAAGGGACGCTACTCCCCCTTATTATTGGTTCTGTATATCTGCCTCGCAAACTCAATTGAATGAGAACTGCTTCGGGTTTAAATATACATACACCCAAAAATCCCAGTCAGTAGTTACCGAAAACAAACAAATGTCACACACTTCTTTTTAAAACACTTTGTTTTCTTTTTACGAAAACAAAAATAAATGATCTCGAACCTGAGTAAGAGTTACAACAAAAACTATGAAAAGGTCAAATAAAAAACAAAACAGATATTTGTTGTTGTTTTATGTACAAATATGTTTTCACACACACACATCGATATTGCTTTTGGCGACAATTTTAAAAAATATTTTTTTTATTTTTAGTGAATATTTAACATTTTATTTAGATTTTTGTTATCGCAGCTTAGTTATCCAGTCTTAAAGAAAAACAGCCTTATTATCACAGAACATGCATACCACCTATTTTCAATCCTTAGGGTGAACACCATAGGTATTTTTTTATTTTTTTATATTTGGGCATCTCCCAGTGGCCCGGACGCGACATTCGCATGCCTTAAACTACGCCAACGGCAAGAAAGAAACCAAACTAAGAAATTATTACCAAATTGTAAACAATTTTACATTGAAACGGACGCGACAAAAAACCGAAATACTTTTGAAGGTCTTATTGAAATATACAAAGTTTAGCGATTTGTTGAGAACTTTGTTTTTCCTTATATACATGTAAACGAAGGTCAGAGGATATATTATGTTCGTAGATTTATGAAATATGAGAATTATCTCTTCGATTTTTTTAATTAGCTACAGCAGAAATACGGACGGGACAAAAATTTCCACTCGTAGTAAAAAAAATTAGTAATTTTCGTTATAACACCAACTTTCAATAAAAATAAAAGAGAACAAGTTAACTTCAAGTTTCATAATAAAAAAGTTGTCGAAATGAGGAAAAAAATAAAGTTAAAAGCTATTAGTGTGTGATCTGATTTAATTTGTTTGGTAGACCTTTCTTGGGAGATGCCCAAATGTAAGACCATTAATTTTCCTCCCCAAAATTTTTTCGAACACTCCCCTATCCCTTACTTATATTATTCTTTATGGGTTCTTTCGTGTCAACAAAAAACGATTTTATTAATTTTATTTGGGTCTCGGACGCAATCTCGGGCACAAATCAATATGCCCATCAATAAAATTAATCTCACTGCATGGATTTCAAATGGTTTGTCTTTTTCCCGACTCCCATCCGAGCAAACATCATCAACATTTGTTGATATTGATTGCTGCATTTGAATATTCAATTTCACTTCGGCATTGGGAAATATGTAAATTATAAATGATTATGAATATAGTCGTTAGAAATTCAATGTTTGTTTGATAGGTAGGGACATTAACCCCTTATTTTTAGGACGTCTGGTTTATCCACAATTAGAGATAACCCCTCAGTTTTATAGAATCACGGTTCTGGTTTTGCTATTCTATTTTAAAAATTAAAATCGGTGGGTGTAAGGTCAAACAATGAGCTATAAAGTCCATATCTTCTTGAATCACGAATATTAAAAATAAACCGTTTTTTATGGCTCAATTGAATCAGACACACACTCCTCTTCATCCTCCTCGTACATTTTCTTTTAAGTTGGTGTCACGCCGCTAAACCATAATATCGTCATCTGTCTCTGCACCAATTTCAAACGACAAAAAATAATAACAATCAACTTGTTGCGCGATGTACATACATACATACACATGCTTACCAAACAAAAATTAATTGAATGAAAACAAAAAGAAGCTGGAAAAGGAGGAAAAGGAGGGAAAGAAAGAAAAAACGCATTGATTGTTGTGGCGGCGGCGACGGCGGTTGTCACGTTGTTCGATCACCTTGTGAAAGGTGGTTGGTCACACCACGTTTTATTTGTTTGTCACCCGTTCTCCCGTTTGTTTGGCCGCTCGCCATGGTATACAACATTAGCATATCGTACGAATGTTTGTTTTTTTTTGTTTCCACCCCAAAAGGGAAACGTGCGAAACGCTTAAGGGTCATATCTCCAGAATCTGGAAATTCACATGGCCCATCGAATGAATGCTAGAACTTTTGTGAACTAAATTAAATGAGCATGGACAATAATTTTGATGAGTAAAGTGAAATATTTCATTTTTCTTAGCAACAACACCACGCCACACAGTGGCCTTTGTGATAAAGTGAGTCGTCGTTCAGCATATAAAATTACAGATGGTAGTAAAATAATATAACCTGGGTTCAAATTGCACAAACACTTGCTGTACTTTGTAATTATAAAGAAAAAACAAGTATGTCTGTACATTAGGCCGTTTATTATATTTTTCGTACCGATAGCCTGGCCGAAAATCTTTGCATTTCGCTTACAAACCTCCAATAAAAAATTCGATGCCAATTGTATACCCTTCCCAAAGCTAATTGAAAAATTAAAACACACTTTATATTTAACCAAAAGTCGTATATTTAAACAACTAAAAATAATTAAATTTCTATAATTACAATTGAAGTCGTTTTTATACCCTCCACCTCCAGGTTAGGCAAAATCGGTCCAAAGGGAAAATTGTTTCCCTCACAAGGACTGAAAATACCCATAATAAAACCACATATTTTAGAGTATTTAACATGATTTTTCAGTATGTCCGATTGTACTTACTTGATATTGGGTGTGCGCATTCCCGCTATAACAAGATAAGATCAGTCGGCTAAACCGACTCAATCTCAGAGAACATATCTATGGAAATTATAATAACTTAAATTTTACGCAGGGCTGTATGATTTGTGTGGGATGTACTAGAAAGTCCATGACATTTGGTCCTAGCATCCGCAGTTATAAAACAAGTAAGGAAAGGCTAAAGTCAGGCGGGGCCGACTCTATGATACACTCCACTTTCAATCGGAATACAATTTAATTCGGTGAAAAAGCGAAAACGGGAAGGATTTTTGTATCCTGTTAATGTATGTGTTTGACAAAAAATGTTAAATCGGAAAGAACATATGTATGGGGGTATATTGAAATCTGGAACGAAATAGATGAAATATAATATGTATAGTTTGGCCAAAACCGGTTAAACATTTGGGAGCAACATTTGTATTTCCGCCATATCTAAATCTGAACCGATCTTACCCACTTTCACTATAGGTTTTTGTACTTGGATTATAAGCTGTTGTGCCACATGTAAAGAAAATCGAGCACAATATGTGGTTTCTAAAGCGACAAAAGTCAAATCGGGAGCGACATTTGTATGGGCGCTATATCTAAATCTGAACCGATCTTACCCAATTTTTGCATAGGTGTTTCTAGTTGGAGTGTAAGGTGTTGTGTTAAATTTAAAGAAAATCGAGTACAGTATGGGGTTGCTAGAGCGGATAATGTCATATCGGAAGCGAGATTTGTATGGGTGCTATATCTAAATCTGAACCGATCTTACCCAATTTTTGCATAGGTGTTTCTAGTTGTATTATAAGATGTTGTGCCAAATTTAAAGAAAATCGGGTACAATATTATGTGGTTTCTAGAGCGGAAAATGACAAATCGGGAGCGACATTTGTATGGGGGCTATATATAAATCTGAACCGATTTGCCTCAAATTAAATAGCGTTCGTCCTTGATCCATAAAACTTATTTGTGCCAATTTTTGTTAAGATCGGACTACAATTGCGACCTGTAATTTGATTACAACAATAGATGGACAGACAGACGGACATTGATAAATCGACTCAGAAAGTGATTCTAAGTTGATCGGTATACTTAATAATGGGTCTATCTCGCTTCCTTTTGGGAGTTACAAATCGGTATAATTAACAATGGGTCTATCTCGCTTCCTTTTGGGAGTTATAAACAAATGCACAAAGACATAATACTCTCGTGGAGTGTATAACAATTGCAATTGAAAATGATGAAGTATCAAGCCATAGTTGATGCCATTCCAGGTTATGGATAATTGTGTGGGAGGTACAAGAAAGGGCGTGGCTAAAGCGTAAATATTTTTTTGGTTTTAAGAGATTATAAAAACATTTTCAAATATTAAATTCCGGTTTTATCGTAACCAAAAATTACGCCACTTTGTTTGGGTGGTACCAGAAGGGGTGTGGCAATATCGCTCATATTCCACACGAATGCTTCTATTGCTTAATGCTTCTTCTATTTAAGCATTGTCAAATATCAAACTGCATAGTATTCCGATCAACCGTATAGAAGTTATAACAGCTTTAATGTTACGTTGTGATTTACGGGTGATTTGTTTGGGAGGTACTGGAAGGGGCATGGCATCACTCGCCATATTTTGTACACTTAAAGTGATTATAAAAACGTTATCAAATACTAAGATATAAGTGATTCCAAATTTACGTGTAGAAGTTATATAGGTTTTAATTTAACATAGGAATATTGGCCATTTGTGTGGGAGGTACTATATAGAAAGGACGTGGTAATTTCGCGCATCTTCGAACATAAACTAAGTTTGTGAAAAATATTACCATGTGCAAAGTTTGAATTGATTTCTTAAATTCTTTCGAGAATTATCGTGATGGATGGACGGTCGGACATGGCTCAACCAACTTAAAAGGTCGTGAAGCCGATTTGGTTCAAACATACTTAGGGTCTGTCCCAAATGATATGTACCTTCCTATTCTGTAGAGTGAGGGTATAAAAATTATATGACTGAGTTCCTGCGCGTATGTTTTGAATACAAATTTTATTAAAAAAGTAGTTTTTTTTTTTGCAGAATTTCCAGTTTTATCCTCCTGAATAGTTTTTGCATCCTCTTGAATAGTTTGGTTTTCATGAGTTGCGTCTTTTTAATATTAGGGTATCGATATCTTCATTTTATTATCGTATGTATAATTAAATTGTTCTCTTATCAGTTTGATAGTGAAGCGATTGTAAACAGTAGCAAATTTTGCCAATTCACATCTCCGAGGTCACAACAACAAGATAAGTGGAAATATGAATACATTGTTTATATTATGGTTAATGTGTTTATTTTAAATTATGGTAATGTGTTTTTTGTATTATTTTAATATATCTAGGCATATTGTAAAAAAATATTTGAACTGGGGAAGTAGTGAAGGCTCCATTCAGTATATTCTCGGCTCCGTACGACTTTAAGTCTTCTTCGGTTGTTATTTTTTATTAAAACTTTTTTATTTTAAGTAAAAGAAGACATAATAATTATGTTTAGTCAAATCCCCGCTCAGTGAAATTTTGATGCCAAAATAGGTACAATTAATTTTCAAAAATCTAATGATGCTGTTCTATAGAAAAATGTTTCACTAAGAAATATTCACAACTATAGGGTGATTTTTTAAGAGCTTGATAACCTTTTTTTAAAAAAAACGCATAAAATTTGCAAAATCTCATCGGTTCTTTATTTGAAACGTTAGATTGGTCCATGACATTTACTTTTTGAAGATAATTTCATTTAAATGTTGACCGCGGCTGCGTCTTAGGTGGTCCATCCGCTTAGTCCAATTTTGGCATTTCCACGTTTTTGAGTAACAGAGACCCAATTGGTGCGAACGGCGACGAATCGAAAATTGGTGGTCATCATTAACACTGGCCGATACAGCTGCGATATTTTCTTCAGTTCGCACTCTACGTAAGCGTGTTGGTGGTTTAATGTCCAACAATGTAAATTTGGTGCGAAATTTAGTCACAATAGCCCGAATAGCCGCTTCAGTGGGTCGATTAAACTGACCATAAAATGGAAGCGCGCAATGAACTTTCTTAACAGAGCACGCATTTTGATAATAAAATTCAATAATTTGCAAGCGTCGTTCGTTTGTAAGACGATTCATGATGAAATGTCAAAGCATACTGAGCATCTTTCTCTTTGACACCATGTCTGAAATCCCACGTGATCTGTCAAATACTAATGCATGAAAATCCTAACCTCAAAAAAATCACTCTTTAGTTTTAGTAAAAAGTAATATTTTGTATTAGAAAAAAATTAATTATCGTAAAACGAAAACTGATGAAAATTTCCATGCAAGTCGGTAGTTTTCACTGCCAATATACTAATGTAATCTGTACTGAAAACACGACCTTCTTTTTAATTAAAAAAAATATTATTTGGATTGCATGTGTTGTTTATTAGATATAAAAACGGCTTTATAAAATTCAGCGTTTGCACTTTTCCTTGGTACAAAATTAATCTATTTTAATTTTTTTATTTTAATTTTATGCAAAAAATTCCACTATCGCTGAACAAACTCGATGCAAAATTTCAAGATTTTCGGATCAAAACCAAAACAATTTTTTTTGAAAAATTTGCTTGTATGGGCGGTATATGATGGGCGTGGCTGAATTAGATGACATTTTCAATGCACTTTTTTATTAAATGTAAACTCTGTGCAATAATGGAGTAGTTTTTTCTCTACAAAATAATTTCTGTATATGCATTTATTCAATTTATTATATGCATTATCTATGATCTTTATTTAGTTTTTTAATTGAAATTGTTGAGTAGTTTTTTTAGCCATGTTAAAAAAAGTATTATATATGCTTTTTGTAATTTGTTTTAAATTGGCCCGATGGCTTTGAATTACAAGTTGAAATAAATAAATCAAAAATTCAAGACATTATTTTATTGTAAACTTTGTGAACATTTTCAAGACACTCCAAGCGAAACAAACAATTTTGTATGAAAAATTTGCTTTGAGATATATGGGCGGTATGTGATGGGCGTGGCCAATTTTGATGGCACTTTCAGTTCACTTTAATTTTATTAATTGTAAACTCTGTGCAAAAATTCAAGACATTCGGAGCGAAACAAACAATTTTGTATGAAAAATTCGCTTTGAGTTACATGGGGGGGGGGTATATGATGGGTGTGACCAATTATGATGGCCTTTTCAGTGCTCTTTGATTTTGTTAATAGTATACTCTGTGCAAATTTTCAAGGCATTTTGTATGAAAATTTCACTTTGACATATATGGGCGGTATGTGATGGGCGTGGCCAATTTTGATGGAATTTTTCAATTCACTTTTATTTTATTAATTGTAAACTCTGTGCAAAATGTCATGACATTCATAGCGAAACTAAAAATTTTGTACGAAAAATTCATTTTTAGTTGCGTGGGCGGTATATGATAGGCGTGGTCAATTTTAATGAAATTTTCAGAACATTTTAATTTTGTTAATTGTAAACTCTGTGCAAAATTTCAAGACAATCGGCGCCATACAAACAATTTTGTACGAAAAATTCATTTTAAGTTACATGGGCGGTATATGAACGGCGTGGCCGATTTTAATGACAATTTCAGAGCTCTTTTATTTTATTAATTGTAAACTCTGTGCAAAATTTCAAGACAATCGGCGCTATACAAACAATTTTGTATGAAAAATTCATTTTATGTTATATGGGCGGCATATGATAGGCGTGGCGGATTTTAATGAAAATGTCAGTGCTCTTTTATTTTATTAATTGTAAACTCTGTGCAAAAATTCAAGACATTCAGAGCGAAAACAACAATTTTGAACGAAAAATTAATTTTAAGTTACATTGGCGGTATATGATAGGCGTGGCCGATTTTAATGAAAATTTCAGTTCTTTCTTTTATTTTTATTAGTTTCTTTTATTTTTATTAATTTCTTTTATTTTTATAATTTTTTTTTTATTTTTATTAATTTATTTTATTTTTATTAATTTCTTTTATTTTTATTAATTTCTTTTATATTATTAAATGCAAACTCTGTGCAAAATTTCAAGACAATCGGCGCTATACAAACAATTTTGTACGAAAAATTCATTTTAAGTTTCATGGGCGGTATATGATAGGCGCGGCAGATTTTAATGAAAATTTCCGTGCTCTTTTATTTTATTAATTGTAAACACTGTGCAAAATTCGAAAACATTCAGAGCGAAACTAACAATTTTGTATGAAAAATTCATTTTATGTTACATGGGCGGTATATGATGGGCGTGATTGATTTTGTTTACACTTCATATTTTTCTTAATTTCGTTCAGAAAATGCTCGGTGCCAAGTTTCATCGCTCTACGAGCACTCCTTATATTTTCACACTCAAATGCATGAAGGTATCAATCCCACTGTGCCCCGCCTTAAATAGTTATAATGTCTTTGACGCCTATTTTAACCCATTACCGCCCTCTGTCCCCATATGAGGACACTTGTTTAATGCTAAACAACTGAAACACAGTTTCGTTATTGGATTAATTGACTGGACCCAGGGGATCTGAATCGAGGAATTTTTCTTTGGTTTATGTACTTTAAAGAAGTGCTCTATTTTTTCTGATTAATGAAAGAATAAAAGCAGTTAAATTGCTGCTTACGCGAAACTGAGCTGTTGTCCGGGTAATGTAACGCAGAAGCGAACAATAAAAAAACAAATTGAAATGCACTCTATTTGACCAAATGTCATCGGTTGTTGCTTTATTGAATGAACTGAACGTTTGCAATTAGACAGACACAAATGATGTTGTTTTTTTTATTGCGCCTTTTATCTGAAGTTCATTTATCATTGCTGTTGTCGTCGTCGCCGTCCGTTGTGAACTGCACAAATATTTTCCCAATGCATTCTCTCTCTCTCATTCAATCACTAACAAACACTCTCTCTCTCTGTCTGTTTTTGTTTCTTTTAATTTATTTGTTGTGTTATCGTGTGAGGAGGGAGTGTGGGTGGAGGTGGTGGAATTTTTCATTTTTCTCATGTTTTTTCTTTGTACAATTTCTTCTGCACATATTGTGTTTTTTATTTTTGTTTTTAATATGTTGTTTGTTTTTTTTGTTATATTTTTTTATTTTGTGATTGTGCTGCTTTGTGCTGTTGTGCTATTATTGCAAATTACTTTCTCTCTCGCTCCCGCCATCTCTCGTTTCGTTTCACCTTCTCTGCTCTTCATGTCGTTAGCACAGGGGTTTGCAAGTAAACAAATTATGGCAACTATTATAGATATAATAATATAAAATATTACGCTGTAGAAAAGCCCGATTTTTAATAAAAGATGTGGCGTATTAAAGATTTGATGAAATATTTTTTAGGAAAAAAAATTGACAAGACCACATTAATCACAAAATTTTAAATATAAATTTTCAACTTCTAACGCTGCCCTTCAATTTCTATAATATAGTAGGTGTTGATTTTAGACAAAAGAAAAATATTTTTTTTAAATACGTTTTTTCGTTTTTTAACGATTGCTACTACACCATTGTTTGTACGTGAAAAATACGTTTGAAATATTTCTAGCCCTGTTAATTGCCTTAAATCGGTCTTATATTTCATTATATATTTCGATGATAATTTTAATAATTTTAATAAAAATAAATAAAACAAGTACCGGGCCGAACTTTATGTACCCTCCACCATGGATTGCTTCCCACAGAGGCTGTAGATTTTCGTAGAAGTGCAGTAACATTACAGGAAAATGTCATTTTTTTAATATAGCCAAACCAAAGCAAATAAGAATTGTTGAATGTAGTTTACTTTTCTTTAAATGAATTACAAATTAAATTTATTTTTGAATTAATATAAATTTGTCAATATAGTTTTAAAAGCTTTGCTAAAGAGTGATTTTTTTGAGGTTAGGATTTTCATGCATTAGTATTTGACAGATCACGTGGGATTTCAGACATGGTGTCAAAGAGAAAGATGCTCAGTATGCTTTGACATTTCATCATGAATCGTCTTACAAACGAACAACGCTTGCAAATTATTGAATTTTATTATCAAAATGCGTGCTCTGTTAAGAAAGTTCATTGCGCGCTTCCATTTTATGGTCAGTTTAATCGACCCACTGAAGCGGCTATTCGGGCTATTGTGACTAAATTTCGCACCAAATTTACATTGTTGGACATTAAACCACCAACAAGCTTACGTAGAGTGCGAACTGAAGAAAATATCGCAGCTGTATCGGCCAGTGTTAATGATGACCACCAATTTTCGATTCGTCGCCGTTCGCACCAATTGGGTCTCTGTTACTCAAAAACGTGGAAATGCCAAAATTGGACTAAGCGGATGGACCACCTAAGACGCAGCCGCGGTCAACATTTAAATGAAATTATCTTCAAAAAGTAAATGTCATGGACCAATCTAACGTTTCAAATAAAGAACCGATGAGATTTTGCAAATTTTATGCGTTTTTTTTTAAAAAAAAAAGTTATCAAGCTCTTTAAAAATCACCCTTTAGTATGTAACATCGTGAATTGTTCTATCATGAATTGCCATATTTTTAGAAATGTAATTTTCCTATTATTTTAAAGATTGGTTAATATTGACATTTATTGCAAACCTGTCTTATTTGTTCTAAAAAGACAAACCGAACTTAAATGGAAAGTCATTGATGTACGATTGGTCTCTTTTTTTGCTGGTAAACCGATCACGAAGCAAGCATCATCGTCCAATCATCTCAATAAAGGAATTGATCTCAAATTGTAACCCACTTATTTTATTTCTCATTTATTGAATTTCTTTTACCTCATTTGCCCCATCGGAAATGAGACAAGCTTACTAACCCGTGCTTGATATTCTCGTCAAAAGGAGCACACGTCTCATTGATCGATGTCAAACCATATAAAAGTAACATTGCATTTCTCTCCATCGCAATTTAATAATTAAGGTAAAATATCACCAATATACATCGTTGGAAGTCTCTGTGTTGCGGATACAAATTCACCTCTTTATGTCACGAATTTATACAAGAATATTGAAAAAATAATTTTATAAATAAATATAATATTTTTATTATTTCAAACCACACTTATAAGGCAAGGCTACCAATACGTTTATACTATATATATATCGAAATAATAGTTAAAGACATTTCAAAAAGTAAATATAAGACAGCAATCTTCAAGAAAGCCTAAATACCACAAATATAGGTAGATACTGGGTGCGGTGCTACAGTTGGTTGTATTTCCATCCTATTTTAATTCCAAATTTTGCGTCAGAAGAATGTATCCAATGAATTCCATGATTATAGCTGCAACCATTTGGTTGGTATCATTTTTATCCCCTTTTTCCTATTTTACCCCCTTAAGAGTACGACTATCTAAAATCTATTTATTTTACGTGTTTACGCAATTAGAGGGATGTACACACCGAATTTCATCATTATAGCTGTAGTCGTTTAGTTGGTACTATTTTTATCCCTCTGTACCCATTGTATCTCTTGAAAGTACGAATTTGGAAAAAAAACTTTTATTTTTCGTGTCTACGCAGTCAGAGGAATGTATACACCGAATTTCATGAATCTAGCTGCGTTCATTTGGTTGGTACTATTTATACCCTTTTTTTAATTTTTACCCCAAAAAGCACGAATATCGAAAAATCTGTCTATTTTACGTGTTTATACAATCAGAAGAATTTATATACAAAATTTCATTATTCTAGGTGCAGCCGTTTGGTTGGTACCATTTTAATCCCTCTATTCCCATTTTACCCCTTAAAAGTACGAATTTGGAAAAAATACTTTTAGATTATGTATCTACTCAATTAGAGGAGTGTACATACCGAATTTCGTGTTTCTAGCTTTTGTCGTTTAATATGTACAATTTTTATCCCTTTTTGCCCCATTTCTCACCCCCTACGAATAAAAATCACTTTATGGTGCACGTTTTTGTTATAGGGGGAATGCGCACACCCAATATCAAGTAAGTACAAGCAGACATTGAAAAAATATGCTTAAATACTCTAAAATATTACGGGGTTATTATGGGTAATTTTAGTCCTTGTGAGGGAAATTTTTTCCCTTTGGGCCGATTTCGCCCAGTTTCAATTCCAACCGATCTACGACTTTAAGACGCATTTATGGAAAATTTGGACGTCCTAGCACCTTTCGTTTAGATGCTAGCGTGCTTTCAACAGACGGACGGACGAACATGGCTAGATCTTAGAATTTTATCACGATCAAGAATATATATACTTTATAGGTATATTATAGTACAAACGGATTAACAAAGTTAGTATACCCCCATCCTGGAGGTGGAGGGTATAATAATACGAGAAATACCTTATATATAAGGTAATTATAAGGGCTACAAATGATTCTTTCACGTAGAAACAGTGGTTTGTATCGACCGCTTAAAAATTTTTTTTTTTTTTTTTTTTTTTTTTTTTTTTTTTTTTTTTTTTTAATAAAAATCGATTTTTCTTTAGACGATTTAGTGTGCTATACTAAATTTTATCATAAAAATAAAAATATATCCGAGAATGGTAAAGCATTCTACCACTTTTTTAACTACACGTTTTTGAAAATCAAAAATTGTCTAAAATCAACACACCCTAATAATATAAAAATAAAAAAATATAAAAAATATTTTTTTATATCGTCAAAAGCAGCAGTCGTTTAAAAATTAAAAAATAATTACCGCGCTTATCTAAATTTTACCACAAAAATAAAAATATATTTGAGAATGACGAAGCATTTCACCACTTTCTTAACTACATGTTTTTGAAAATCAAAATCAACACACCCTAATAATATTGTCACTTTATTTTCTTTCACGTCTTGATTTAAACCCGAAATGAACATGTATGAACCACAAATTTAAAATATCTTTCAATTTTGCGGTGTTGCCACCTTATTTTCTCTTTAGACGATTTACTGTGCTATACTAAATTTTATCATAAAAATATATCTGAGAATGGTAAAGCATTCTACCACTTTTTAACTACATGTTTTTGAAAATCAAAAATTATCTAAAATCAACACACCCTAATAATATAAGAATAAAAAAATATAAAAAATATTTTTTTATTAAAATTACAATTATCGTCAAAAGTATACTTATTATTTTTGAAGCATATACTACTTTATGATGTATGATGTTGGAGTGTCACAAGGAAAATATATGGGCAAATCTACGGTATAGTACGATTCCATGTCACTCAGGCTTCTAACCACTTTAAGAGCAATATATAATATTTCTGAAAGTGTCATAATTTTCAAAACGACGAGTTTAACCTCGCCAACATACTAAAGTTTTAAAATTATGCTGTTAATGTAGTCTACTGAGCTAAGGTCTACCCTAATTTACCCTAATTTTGCTTGTAACTTTCGAAAGTTGTTCAACTCTTTTGGCTATAACTTTTTCAGCATAAAAGAAAATCATTCTAATCTTTTTGTGGATGATAGCAATGATGTTCCAAAATCTTCTATATGTTGAAAAAAGCATGTAGCATCACTGAGGAATAAATGGTAAAGGGTGATTTTTTAAGAGCTTGATAACTTTAAAAAAAAAAAAAAACGCATAAAATTTGCAAAATCTCATCGGTTCTTTATTTGAAACGTTAGATTGGTCCATGACATTTACTTTTTGAAGATAATTTCATTTAAATGTTGACCGCGGCTGCGTCTTAGGTGGTCCATCCGCTTAGTCCAATTTTGGCATTTCCACGTTTTTGAGTAACAGAGACCCAATTGGTGCGAACGGCGACGAATCGAAAATTGGTGGTCATCATTAACACTGGCCGATACAGCTGCGATATTTTCTTCAGTTCGCACTCTACGTAAGCGTGTTGGTGGTTTAATGTCCAACAATGTAAATTTGGTGCGAAATTTAGTCACAATAGCCCGAATAGCCGCTTCAGTGGGTCGATTAAACTGACCATAAAATGGAAGCGCGCAATGAACTTTCTTAACAGAGCACGCATTTTGATAATAAAATTCAATAATTTGCAAGCGTTGTTCGTTTGTAAGACGATTCATGATGAAATGTCAAAGCATACTGAGCATCTTTCTCTTTGACACCATGTCTGAAATCCCACGTGATCTGTCAAATACTAATGCATGAAAATCCTAACCTCAAAAAAATCACTCTTTAGCTCTTCAAAATCTGTCACTGTTTTTGCATAAAACGAAAATTAATACAATTTTCTTTTTTGCGCTTTCAGCGTGAACGTAATTGCAAATTTTTAAATATTGGATTATAAACGACAAAGATACTAACAAAAGGCGACCAAACAATTTAGTGTGCCTTCAGCAACAAAGAAATTATGACAGTACAAACATCATCAGGTCGATGCGTGCAGATCATGAAATTTCATATTTTTTGAAGAGCACATCCGCAGTTTGAAAAATAACTAGTGGCAACCCTGTGTGATCGGTAAATATGAGTACTACTAATAATGTGTGTAAGTGCTAAATAGATCGAATTATTATTTTGGTACCGAGAGCCATTTTAGGTTAAATTTTGTTGATTTTCATAGGGTTTTCAAGCTTAACTTGCAATAGAACCAAAAGGGATTTTTCGATTATAACTTCTTCAGCACTTGAAAAAAATGATGCACGCGAGCACATTATTTATATTTAATGTATTTTTAACAAGTAAAAATAAACGTAAAATAAAACGTGTGCCTCTAATTTGAAATTTTTAATTTTTCAAAATTGAAATCGGACTATTTTGTAGATTTTCCCATATGCATATTTAAAAACTTTAAACATAATTTATTTTTGAATTGAACTGGGATATTGTCCTGGCTCAAGACCATTTTGCATCTATATTTTTAATAGAATGCAAATTTATTTACAAATGGCATGGTGACATTTATTACTTGACTGCAGACTACCACGATCATGATTTCGACCATGTCAAAAGTCTTTTCAAGTGGCTTCGCAGCGACTTTTCAACATCAAACCCGGCCTCTATAAGGGGATGATTCTCACAAACGAACGAGAAGCACAACTCACTTGCCGAATTTGTGTTTAAAAAATCGCACCAAGTAATAAAGTACACATGCCTTATAGAAGCCGGGTTTGATGTTGAAAAGTCGCTGCGAAACGAATCCAGACACCTGCAATAAAAGGAAATTTTGGAATTTGGAATAGTACATTGTATGTATGTACATATGTATATGTTGGGAGAAATTTTGTTAGACCAATTTTATTTACAACTCATCCAGCCATAGCCTTCTCTAGATTTCGTTAGTATTTTTTTTGATAGTGTTTAATTGTCACCCTCCATCCTCCTTGGTTACCTTTTGGAGCCACAGTGTTGTGTGTCTTTGTGAATGAATAATAATAATAAAGAAAAAAAACTAAATAAAAGTATTGTTTGTGCGCTATCAATGGCGCAGTAGCATTGTATTGCATTTTGTTTTGTTTTTATTTTATTTTATTTTATTTTTCTTATTTCGGCATATTTATGTGTGTTGTTGTTGCTGTCGTATGCATAGTCAGTGAATGTACGTATTGCCGCCAACGACAGACAACAACTGCACAACATTGCTAATCTCATTTAGTTGGCGCTTTTCTTTATGTTTGTTATATTTGTTGTATCTTTTCTTTTATTTTATTTTGTTTTCTCTGCCGTTCTGCTACCTTTACTTTTGCTATGATGATATAGTTTCAATTTGTGTCGTCTAAGCAGCACTACTGCCACCCACCCCTCACCTCCTGGTCAACATCTTGAATCGCTGACGAGTAGACAAAAGAAAACCTAGAACCACTTGTTTGCAGCTGTATTTTTTTGCGTTGTTTACGAAACGTCATCATAAGAAAACATATGATTTTGGCGTCTTTTAATTGTGTCACGGGGTTTGTCTTTCTCTGGAACGGCGGGTAACAAAGAAACGATGACTAATAGGGAGTTTTTGTTTTTTTTTTTTGGGTGAGGGGATTTTCTTTTCCTCATTATCTGAAGGTGTGTGTGTGTTTGTGCGTGCGATGGACAGATTGTCAAAACATTCATTCCTCTATTCGCAGTAGTCATAAAGGTGTATGAATTTTTTGATAATTTCATTTTTTTATAAGACTTCTCACTCACTACTCGATAATAAATAAACGGGTTTAATTTAACCCGGATTTTTGGCCTCATTTCAGCAGGCCACCCTGACGTCATATAAATTCCTAAAGTATGACCAAAAAAATCCACACCTTTAAGTGTTTGGATATGGACAAAGATGCGCAATCTTTTGATGTAGGGAACTCAGTTCTCAATGTGGTCATTTTTTTATATCCACCACCATTGGATGATGCAATTTTTAATTATTTTATGTCTCAGGGGCCATGTTTATACACTCCACGAGAGTATTATGGCTTTGTGCATTTGTTTGTAACACCCAAAAGGAAGCGATACAGACCCATTGTTAAGTATACCGATCGACTTAGAATCACTTTCTGAGTCGATTTAGCAATGTCCGTCTGTCCGTCTGTCTGTCTGTCTGTCCATCTTTTGTTGTAATCAAATTACAGGTCGCAATTATAGTCCGATCTTAACAAAAATTGGCACAAGTAAGTTTTGTGGATCAAGGACGAACGCTATTTAATTTGAGGCAAATCGGTTCAGATTTAGATATAGCCCCATACAAATTTCGCTCCCGATTTGACATTTTCCGCTTTAGAAACCACATATTGTACTCGATTTTCTTTAAATTTGGCACAACATCGTATAATCCAACTAGAAACACCTATGCAAAAATTGGATAAGATCGGTTCAGAGTTAGATATAGCCCCCATACAAATGTCGCTCCCGATTTGACATTTTCCGCTCTAGAAACCACATATTGTACTCGATTTTCTTTACATGTGGCACAACATCTTACAATCCAACTGGAAACACCTATGCAGAAATTCGGTAAGATCGGTTCAGATTTAGATATAGCCCCATACAAATATCGCTCCCGATTTGACATTATCCGCTCTAGAAACCCCATATTGTACTCGATTTTCTCTAAATTTGGCACAGCATCTTACAATCCAACTATAAACACATATGCAGAAATTAGGTAAGATCGGTTCAGATTTAGATGTAGCCCCCAAAGAAATGTGGCTCCCGATTTGACTTTTGCCGCTTTAGAAACCACATATTGTACTCGATTTTCTTTAAATTTGGCACAACAGCTTATAACCCAAGTAAAAAACCTATTCAGATTTAGATATAGCGCAAATACAAATGTTGCTCCCAAATGTTTAACCGATTTTGGCCAAACTATACATATTATATTTCACCTATTTCGTTCCTGTTTTCAATATACCCCCATACAAATGTCCTTTCCGCTTTAACATTTTTTGTCAAACACATACATTTTTGTCAATACGTATAACTGTGACATTCATCCTATTGTGTGCCTACTTTGGGTGCTTTGATCTTCATCTTATACATCAACGATCTTGTAGATAACATTGCTGCGAATTGCATAAATCAATTGAAATTAAACGTTTGTTGGACAATAATTGTCTACATATTAATCCTAGTAAAACTAAAGTTATGTGTTTTGGTTCCTTGCGATTCAGTGCTTCTGATCTAGATCTTTATATTGATGGCAATAGAGTTAAAAGAAATGAATGATTATCTTGGTATTATTCTTGATTGCAAACGTGACTTGTCTGCTCATAAAACTAATTTTTTTTAATCCTCAAATTAGTAAAATGTTATTTTCATCGATCGGATCGGACTTCAAATATAATCTATTCATTTGCGGATGACAGCAAACTCTATCATTCATACTGATTCAATCATAGCAAAGTTGTCAAGAAATTGAGGGAAAAAAGGCGATTGATGGATGAGTAACTCAGCCAGGATTTACTGGATATTTCCGAATGTGGTCGAGTGAACAGAGAAAATTTTAATGCACCTAAGACCCTGTGCTCCTTCTTGTCTCACAGGCGATTCACTGATACTATGGTGACGTCGATTTCAATGAACAGTATGGATATTGAGCAATCAGATACTCTTGATGTTCTAGACATGAAAATACAATCTAATGTTCGTTGGACAAAACATGTATTTGATGTGTCGAAAGAAGCATTCAAGTGTCTCGGCTTCTTAAACTGGTGTAAGAAATATTTCACTCCCTTTGATATTTTAAATAACTACACTAACAACATCAGACCAAAGCTGGAATACAACTCCTATATATGGTCGGGTGCTTCATAGCATGAACATAGTCGTAATGTGGGATGTGTGTCCTTGTTCTATCGATACTTCCACTGTGTTTGTTCTTCGGATATTTGTGATCTTATACCGCCCATGAGAACGTTCAGTAGAGATACGCGACATTCCAGGAACTCTCATCCATTTATTCGCGCGTACTATCCGTATGTGGAATCGACTTCCGGCAGATATCTTCCCAGCCAATTACGATATTCAGAAATTTTAAACAGAAGTCAACAAGGAGTAATACTCCTTCCAATACCTTATTTTCCTTCCGCCAACGGAATGCGCTGCATTTATAGGGGAAATCACCCGAATGTTGGTTCAGTGAAAAAAATTAAAACGTCAGTCATTTGCCGACGGACTTTTAAAAGCAAATCGGCGTTTTACTCACTAATAAACTTCATTTTGAAATAAATTCACAAGTAGTAGGATAACTTCACAAACTAAAGCGAAAAACATTACCAAAGTTGGAATATTTGCTGGACAATTACACGCTTATTCCTTAAGCTTTAAATAAACTATATATCGATCGAAACGTCTGTGTTTCTTTTTTTTTTTTTGAATCCATCAATAATCTGAAATCGACTGATTAGTCAACTAAGTTACAGGCTTATAAGTGCGCAAAGGTGCGGTTTTCTGTGGGTGTCTGCGAATTTTCAATTAAATATCAGAAGCCTATTTTGTAAAGGTTGATTTTTTAGCTATTATCTTCTTGGCAACACTGGTTTAAACAGCTGACGCACGTTTCGTGTTTTGTTTCACTGTCAAACATCTTCAGTTTGGACTATAATTTAACCATGAGTCGTCTTACAAACGAACAAATTGCGTGCTCCGTTAAGAAAGTTCATCGCGCGCTTCTTCCATTTTATGGTCAGTTTAATCGACCCACTGAAGCAGCTATTCGGGCTATAGTGACTAAATTTCGCACCAAATTTACATTGTTGGACATTAAACCACCAACACGCTTACGTAGAGTGCGAACTGAAGAAAATATCGCAGCTGTATCGGCCCGTGTTAATGATGACCATAAATTATCGATTCGTCGCCGTTCGCAGCAATTGGGCCTCTGTTACTCAAAAACGTGGAAATGCCAAAATTGGACTAAGCGGATGGATCATTTGAGGCGCAGTCAAGGTCAACATTTGCATGAAATAATCTTCAAACTTTCAATTATATGGACCGTACTACGGATTCAAATAATGATTTCATGCATTTTTCTGAATTGTATGTTTTTTTTTTTTGAAAAACTTTCCTATAGCTTTTAAATAATCAACCTTTATTTCAAATGGGTGCAAGGACTGCATATTATGGTATTGAGGTAAGATCTGGGGGGTTACTTTGTAACTCGATTCGAAAGTTCGAACAGCTCGAAAGTTGTATTCGATCCGAATTTATACTCTTACCATGTAAGAGTTTTGAATCGAATGAAAAGTGCTGCCACTATTTCTTAACATTTTTGGCAGTACTTTCGAATGTATTATTCAGAGTTGGCAACATTTATTACATGAAATGTCAAAACAAAATAAAAAGTAAATAACACATCCGTCTCACTCGGATTATTTGTGATGTAGTTGAGCATATTTGCGACGACTTCCTCGGTGTCCTTACTGCTTGTGGCCGTACTAGTGTCGTCGCTGGTAATCCCAAATTTTCGGACACCTCTCATACCGTCCACCGCCTTCTGCATATCCAGCAACTCTATGACACCTTCTTCTAGCGCCGTGAATGAACACAATTTTGCCGGTCCACCGCCTGTGCCCGAAAAATTAGTACGATTCTTTCGCAGTTTGGCCTTAAGATGGGTCTTGTGATCTGCCCAAACCTAAAAAGAAATAATTAATTTCCATTTATGGGCAAACTATCACTTGCATACTTTTTTCCAACCGACCACTTCCCGCATTGGTGGACCGGCTGCATTTAGCTCTTCTGTCAATCGAGACCATAAATTATTGGTGACTTGTTTGGCTTCCGGAGCTTTGACATACCCCTTTCCGGAGCTTTGACATACCCCTTTCCGGAGCTTTGACATAACCCTTAGCCAACTGCGAATGATCCTTCATAAAATTTAGCATGATCTCAAACTGTATTTGTTTGGTGTTTACATTTTTTGTTGGATTTTCCCTATTAAAAACATTTTTATAAATATTAATCTACTGATATATATATAAATTTAATAAATACTTACATTTTTATGCGTTTGGTGTCAATAATTTAATATTTTAATTCTTTCCGTTAGCATAATATCAAACGAGTACAAATGTTTACTTTTGAGCGACTTTGACATCTAAAGTCGAAATACATAGTGATGCACATACGAAAGTAGAGTATGAGTATCCGATAATCGGATGTGGCAAATCGAAAGTAGCAAATGTATTTGCGAATTCGAGTTAGTTGGTAGGGAAAATCCGTTTTCGTAATATTTAACTTTCGAATCGAGTTACATAGTAACCCCCCTGGAACATCTTTGGCCAGTTATGCTAAAGTAGAACGTCTTTTCCGTGTATGGTCGATGACTACATCTTTATGATCATGTTTCACATTATGTTTTACAATTCTCAGGGTTTCCATTTGAGTCTATTTTTATAGAATAATTAAATCTGACTTACCTGCGTTATTAAGAGATATGTTTGTTTTCCGTAGAACTATTAGCAATTCACAGATTCAACTTCATCGTTCGTATTTCGTTCCTCTCAGTTTTATAAACACTTCCCCTTGGTTTACGCAATTTTTCTTTTTCCTGTCGTAAGATAACTGAAGAAGTACTATTCAGTTATAATATTATTATAGTATCTCTGTAAATTATATATATACAACATGTGTTATTGGATTTTTATATTATTATTATTCTATAGATAAATTTATTATTGATTGGAAAATTCGTTTAAACTTTACGCATATTAATATTTTCGTCCAACTTGTTTGAGTTCCCACAGAAATGACACAAATTCCAGCAGAATACATTATATTTTGATATTTGATAATGTTTTTATAACCACACCATAGGACGGGGATATACTAAGTTTGTCATTCCGTGTGTAAAAGCTAGATAACCCATAAGGTATGTATTACATTCTCGAACATCACAAAATTCTAAGACAATATAGCCATGTCTGTCTGTCCGTCTGCTGAAAGCACGCTGACATCCAAGTCTAATGCTTGTAAATCGATTGGGATAGCAAATGTAAGTGTCAAGTCAGTCCAGAGGGAGTTTTTATCCTAATAAGGATAGAAAATGCTCCCAAAACATTACGATAGTAGATTAGATACTGATGAAGTTAGAAGTATAGAAATAGACTGGAATAAAAATCCTATTAAAAGAAAATGTTACGGCCTTTTTCTATTGTGTGAAGCCAACTATTTCTTATTTTTTTTAAACAAAATCCCTTAATATATAATTAGGATTCGTTTTAGCACCATAGTTTCAGGATTATAATGGTTGTGCCAACCTTGGCAATTGTACTAGTGTGTGATGCTCTTTCCTTCCTCCTCCCAAACCCCATCGCTGAACATAGCAGAGATGTACATCTAAATGCTTTTTGCTCTCGAACTTTGTTTCGTCGTCATCTCCGTTATGTTGTACTTGAAACATTATTTCATTATCTATGATGTTATCTATTCATATTTAGCTGAAACAAAACGAGAAATATAATAATCTTAGGAAATCGTTGAGGCAAAACTGCTCCTAAAATATGTATATGTATGTTTAAATTGAAAAAAAAAAAAACGAAAACAGTTGTAGGCGGTTTCGCTGTGTTGTGTGTTTCTTCACACAAAGTGCTGCTGAGCTACAGATAATTAAATAACCGACTTTTTGTATTTGCTGCCTTGCCTAGCCTTGTCTCATGGTTGCCCCCTCTCCCTGCGACCGTCTGCCAGTCGTGTTTCAAACAGCGAACAAATGGAAACGCAAAACCACCGTTCACAAGCATCGTCCGTACTAACGTTGGCTCAAAACAATTGTTAACAATCGTTGTGCTCATTGTTGTTATAGCTTTAAATACATACATACATACATGTGTAACTCGTACACATACATACATATAAACATATATTTCTATGAAACATTTAATGTAATTTTGCGTTTCTTTGTTCTTTTTCTCTCTCTCCGATTTTCATTACAGGTTTCTTGATACACTCACCACACAACACACACACAGAGATTTAAATATTAATTACGGAAATAATTAACATTTAAACGCAACTATTTGTAAGCGAAATCATACCTATTTGTTGAGAAGATTGTCGTCGTAGTTGTCGTGTTGGTGTACCTGTGGAAATTTGCGTTACGCGAAATAAAAACAGAAAATAGCTACAACACCAACCAAAATTGGGGTTTAGCAAAAACACCGCCACAGCACTGGGAACACCGGCAACGAGAAAAGTAGTAGCACGCAGATATTGTTGGTATTTGACGTCGGCGGGACATGTCATGTCAGCAAGCCTCAAGATTCATAGCAGCGAACAACAATTGCAGCAACACCAACTCCATCTCCAAAACCACCAACAACAGCGTCAGCAACATCAGCCACCATCTCCTCAATAACAACAACAACATTAGCAGCAATATCACCACAAGAATTGTTACCGCAGAAGATCCGTATGTGTTCACAGAATCAGTGCCAACAACACCACCCGTTTTATTTAATACACAGGTAAGTAGTACTGGCTACTCGAATGAAACATCTTTGATTGCAGATTCATTCTTTTTTTCTTTTAGAAAAAGAGAATAGCTTAGATAGTTTTTTCCCGGACATAACTTTAGAATCTTAAAGTCCACTGAGACCACATCGTGTAAACAGCATAGCATGGATGTTCTCTAGAACAATTGTTAACCCAAATAGCTGAAATAGGGAAATGAAAGTAGGCCAGGTCAATAGGCTATACAACGGCCTAAACATGTGCAAAGTTCAGGAGGTCCTACAAATATTGGAGCACTCTAGTAAATCCATAATCGAAGATGATCTTTTTTGTCTATTGGATGGTTCCCATTGGACAACTAGAAAAGTTTAGCACTGGAACATTTGTAATTTGTAGACAATATTTTTTTAATTTCATACTAGCTTATTTATCCGGCATACAGTGGTTCAGAATCAAAAACCATCGGCCAATTTTGAGTTCAGTACAAGGATCCACCCAAAGTTGACTGCTTTTCGTTTCCAATCTAACAAGCGTTCAATTTCGTGCAGGCAAAAGTTACCCTGCAAAAAAACGGGGAAACCTTCAACCTTTCTAAAAAATATGTTGTATTTTTTTTCAAAAAATTTTAATTTCTTTTAATTATTTATTACAAAAAATGATTTGTCACAAACAAAGTTCTGGCGTCGCGATAAAGCTAAGAAACTACAATTTCTAATAAAACAAATTCAAAATCTCTTAAAATGTGAGAGAAAAAGTTGGAAAAGTCGAAAAAAGAAATTACGTTTTTACATTTTCAAAATCTGAATAAGATGAAAATCTGTAATAAGAAAAAAATATTTTTTTCTGCTCATTATGAACAAATACGACAAATAATGTTAAAAACATAAAACAAAAAAAATAAATAATCCGCGAACATTTTCATTTTCTAATAAAGCTTATTATAATCGCTAGCCTACAAGTTGCTAAATCATCAAAGTCGGTGCCCCATCTACTTGTTCTGGCTAACTCTGACTTCACAATATCCCTTGATATCGTCTATGAGAAGACGTACTATTTGCTTGTCTAAAGCCAAAAGTGCTCTCGTGTTTTCTGAGTATATCTTTGGTCATAAAGTTCTCGATAAAAGATTGGGAAAAAATCTATTCCTTCTAAAATTGGCTTTGAAAAGAGTCATTGGAGTGATATACATAAATATATCGTTAGTATTATTCCTTGGAGAATTTATAAGAATCTCTAGAGTTACATTTTTATGTATGAACATCCATTGGTCAATGACCCGTCAGCACTGCGATCAATAGTCATACGTTCCTTTTATTTTGGCTCAGAAAGTCTGGTTTATTGATATTTGCCTGGATTTTTGACAAGTGTTCAGGTTTTCCCGCGACCAACTCCGTAGCGAGAGTTTTTAAAGTAGTTCACATCATCGCCAACTCGTCTGCTCGTTCGTTCCCACAAAAGTCCCTATGTTCAGGGATCCATACAAGAATGCCTTCATGCACTGACCTATTAATGTAGATGTAAATATTATGTTAGATCTAAAAGACAAAAGGGCAGCTTGTCTGTTTACAAAGATTCCTATGCGACCCGTTGTGCCTAAATATGAAGGCCTAGCAGTTTTTTCCTGAGAAGACACTGAATCCAACCCCGTCCGTATATATGTACCTCAGTCTAATATTCATGATGTTCATGTCGGTAGGGGGAGGATGTGCAGTATGGATGGGACAATGCACGACTTTTCGATTTCTAAATGCTAGAACCCCTAATTTTGTGAGGTTCGGAAATAAAATTCATGAGCCAAATAATGGAGTTGGTGGGGTGAGTGTAAGTGGGAGCTCATCGAGGTCAAAGATGGGGAAAATGCATAAAAATACAAAAAGTCCAAAAACTGTTTCGTAGTGGACCTCAAATGGGTTAAATATAAGTCCGACACCCTCCACAACATTTTTTCGAACACACACATCCCATATCATCCCTCCTTAAGGGAATCTCCCATTCAAAAATTATTTTTTTTTATAAAATTTGCTCCTACCGCTCTTATTGGCTAGTGGAGTCGAATGTATGAACAACCTCGCAATATTTTTTCAAACCACGAATTTTCTCAGAACATACCTACCCTCTAACTTCAAACCTTAAGGTGATCCCTATACGAAATCCCACTCGTCCTACGGCTGCAACAGGTATGAGTCCGCAAACCAGTGTGGTAGGCGGGAATTTGCTTCAGTCTATGCCTGTTGCAGACGTGCGTTCGCAGCAATCTAGTGGTACTTCTGGTGGATTGACCATGGCCCCGGAGATGAAAATGGTCTTCGTCTCTAGGTTCGCCCCAGATACCACAGTTGATGACTTGAATGGCTTTATTAGATCCAAGATTGAGGGTAATTTTTACCTTAAGTCTTTTAAATTGAAGTCGTCATTTTCTCAAAGTCGGGCTTCTTTTAAAATTATTACAACGAGGGAAATCTTTGACAGATTGATGATCCCTGACTTCTGGCCACCTAGGGCATTTGTTAAGGAATTTGTGGATAGGGTGGACAATTTGGCTCGTCTGCCTTTGAAGTCAGCTACTGTCCCAAAAAACTAATTGATTCTTTTTATATCGGGTATCAGAATGTAAGGGGCTTGAATACGAAATTGAATCAATTATTTGTTGATAGCTTTGATTTTGATTTCTCTGCTCTTGTATTTACTGAGACTTGGTTAAAAGAGTCAGTTTTAGATTCTGAGATTTTTTGTAGTAGATATATTATCTTTAGAAATGATCGATTAGGAAGGATTGGTGGCGGTGTACTTATTGCTGTTACTAATTCTTTCCCATCGGAACGTATTATCCTCCATGGGCTTGATGACATTGAATTTATTGCAGTTCTTATTAATTTAGGTAGCAATAAATTGTTCATTACTTGCTCTTATATTCCTCCATCATCTGAATTATGTGTCTACGAAAGTCACTTGGCCGCGATTGGTAGGATTGTTTCAATGTCAGGTGACTTAGACCGTATATTAATCTTAGGGGATTTTAATTTACCTTCCGTATCTTGGCTTGCCTTGCCGGACACGGAGGCTTTAACCGCACTGCCATCATCGTTTGATACGGATGATTCTGCCTCGAATATAGTCAGGCTTTTTGCTGACCTTAATTTATTCCAGATTAATTACGTAAAGAATATAAGAGAAAGACAACTTGACCTAGTATTTGTTAATGATCCTCATTACTTTGAGATCAATAGGGTTCTCCCCATATCTCTCCCAGAGGACAATTACCATCCTACCTTAGGTTTATCGATGTCGTACTCCAATGAATCTCATTCTTCTACCTCTCAGGATGTTCTCACCGTTTACTGTTACAGAAAGACAAATTTTATACTGCTTAACTCTCTTCTCCGTGACGTTGATTGGAATTCCGTCTGTAGTTGTAGCCACTATGCAGATATTGACGCTGTTGTGGATAAATTTTATCAAATTCTTAGGGACTTCCTGTCACAATCTGTACCGAAAATTCGAGTTGGGCAATCTGAAAGACTACCTTGGTCTTCTCATAAATTGTCCAGAATGAAAAATTCGAGAAGTAGGCTTTTTAAGAAGTTTAAGAAATCTGGATTGAATTCCGATTATGTAAGATATTCTATTGCTAGGTCGAGATATAACGTCGAATCTCAGAGATGTTATAGACTATATTTAGAAAAGGTGAAGAATGATTTTCGAAATAACCCTAGAGCTTTTTACGATTTTGTTAATTTGAAATGTAAATCCACATCTAAACCAACTAGGATTAGAATGGATGGCTTGGAATATTGTGAGGACCAGGATATTGCTGATTGTTTTGCGAATTTTTTTGCGACCACATATTCAAATAGATCTTATCGATCCGACAGCACTTACCCCTATGATATTCCTGCTTTGAATCAATTAGAAATACCAAATATTGATTTGCCCTTGGTCTTGTCAGGTTTGAATGATCTAGAATCAACAAATAGTGTCGGCCCCGATGGGGTGCCAAGTATAATTTTAAAATTCTGTGCTAGTGGTTTGGCTATTCCTCTGACGTTATTGTTTAATACTTCGTTGAGATTTGGATATTTCCCTTCGGCTTGGAGGCAATCGTTCATTGATCCCCTACATAAATCTGGCAGTCTAATTGACGTTTCGAATTATAGAGGGATAGCTAAATTAAGTGCTATCCCTAAGCTTTTTGAGAAACTGGTGACTAATGTTGTTTCTCACAGCGTTTCTTCTATTTTGAGTCCCAGCCAACATGGGTTTCGTAAAGGCTTATCGACCACGACGAATTTGACTCAGTTTACCTCACACGTTATTGATGGGTTTGTTCTGAGTAATCAAACTGACGTCATTTACACGGATTTTAGCAAGGCGTTTGATAAAGTCAATCACGAGCTTTTGTTATATAAATTAGATAGAATTGGTTTTAGCTGTAATTTTTTGAAATGGATATCTTCTTATCTGAATAATCGTTCGCAGATTGTCAAATTCGGAAATTCTTGTTCTAGGCCAATTCTGGTTTCATCGGGAGTTCCCCAAGGTAGTCATCTTGGGCCTATACTATTTTTATTATTCATAAATGATCTCCCGGAGTCTATTATAAACTCTAGGATTTTGATGTATGCGGATGATGTGAAAATATTTTTGTCTTATAAACAGCTAGAATATTCTCATTATTTGCAGGACGACTTGGATAATTTTGGATGTTGGTGTGACATAAACTGCATGGAACTTAATTTACGGAAATGCAAGCATATGCGTTTCTTTAGATCGAATCCGAAATTTGTCAGATATGATCTTATTGGAGCTGAGTTAGAGACAGTTGATTCTTTTGTAGATCTTGGTATTCTGATGGATTCGAAACTTGATTTCAACAATCATATTATGGCCATGGTTAACAGGGCGTATGGTGTTCTTGGCTTTATTAAACGTTGGGCTAAAGAATTCCCTATGTGACGAAACAGTTATTTACTTCGCTCGTTAGGCCTATTTTGGAATATGGTTCTGTAGTGTGGGACCCTCAGTATGGCGTCTATATTGACAGAATTGAGTCAGTTCAGAAGCAATTTTTATTGTTTTCATTGAGACACTTACATTGGAATAGTGATTTTGTTCTTCCCCCCTATTCTAGTAGATTGAAGTTGATTGACTTGCCCTCCTTAAAAAGTAGACGAATTATGCTGAACACCGTGATGGTATTTAAGGTTCTAAATGGTGATGTCTCATCTGAATATCTTATTTCTAGGATTAAGTTTAACGTGCCATTTAGACCAACTAGATACTATCAGTTTCTTCATATTGATATTCAGCGTACGAATTATGCTTCTGCGCAGCCCATTCGTAGAATGTGTATTGATTTTAATTCATTGTACCACATCATAGATTTTGGTGTCGGAATCGATACAATAAAGTCAAGGATTCTCTCGTACTTGAATGTTTAGTATTCTGTTTTAGTACTATTAAATGTAATGTATTGCTTCTATGTCAAATGTTAGCATTAACCTTTAATGTAGTTTGTCTTTGTTTTTTGCCGGCTGAAGATATTTAATCTGTAGCCGGTATTCCACCCTCTACTGCTTGTCCACCACAGTTCGGACTGTGGTGTGTACGTTGTCCCTACGTTATGGGGACGAGGCCCTCTCGGTCGGAAGGGGCGGGAGTGAGAGGCGTTGGGACCGTTCGTTAAAAAAAAAAAAAAAAAAACGCCAAAAACTCCCCCTAGCTGTGTTAAATGAAAGACAAACCTCCATTAATGTTCCCTACCTAAAATTTTTTCCGAGCACACTTACCCTTTATCTCCGCTCCTTAATTGGTCTCCCATACAAAAACAATTTTTTATAAAATTTTCTCCCACCGCTTTAGCTGCCCCAAGAAGGAGTCAAATGTATGACCAACCCCCAATATTTTTGTCAGCCCCAATATTTTCTCTGAACAAACCTACTCTCTATCTTCAACCCTTATGATGGTCCCCATACATATTTTTTATTTTTGTGTTTTTTATTAAAGAAAGGCAGAAATGTGCCCGCGAGTCACTCTTAGAGGGAGACATGTAAGACATGCCCTCGTTAATTTTCTTTCCCTAACATTTCCCCCAAACATACTTGTAGCCTATCACAACTCCTTAATAGGGTTCCCACCCAAAAAAAATAGCTCCAACTGTCTCAAGGAGGCCTAGATATGACCAACCGCCAATATTTTCTCAGAACATACCTACTCTCTATCTACAACCCTTAAGGTGGCCCCATATATTTTTTATTTTTTACTAAAGACACGCCAATTGTATTAGGTCACAGTAGCTTTCTTCACCCATATGTTCAGCGTTTTGCTTCCAGAATAGGGCCTGAATACTTCGCGTGCTCATATACATCTATCACCACCCTATTAGATTTTTTGTTACTAAAATCTTGATCTTTTTCAAGCACCTGTTCTCATACGGATTGAATGGTCGGTCCTTTATTGCGATTAAATTTATTCATTCTTAGATTCCCAAAAGAAAGAGCAATTGTCCAGATATTTAACTCTTCTTACTTATTTTTCGATCGAATTAAAAGTTTTTTTGTGTTTCTTCCAGAAGTCTCGTCCCCGGTTAAACGAACTAATCGGTGGTACTTCGATCAGTTTTGCTAACGTACAACCGCAGCAGCAACAGAAAATAACTTCAACACAAACAAATGGCAAGTTAGCAGCTATAAAGACGCAGGCGTCTTTAGAAAGCGCAGCAACAACTCCTACTCTCAAAAATGTAACAGCGCAATCTCTGGCAACAACTGCGGCAGCAACACAAAACAAAAAAGTAACAAATGTCTGCATTGTAAGGCCACAATTGCAACAACAGCAACATGTGATCACCTCCTGCCACAGCTCAGAAGGAGAATTGAAATCAATATCGCCGCCACCGCTCTACACACCAACGCCGTCATTATGGCAAACACCGCTGTTGATAGAAGCACCACAGCCGGCACCGATTCAAGCTCCCGCACCACCATTGCCACCAACTGCTCCACTGTCGCTGTCCTCGTCACAAGGAGGAAATGTCGCTGGCCAAGTCATAGGAAACACATCGCTGTGCATGTCAACGACCACGCCCACGACGGCAATGGCTAAAGTGGCTCCTATAGTTGTGCACACGCCTCCTTTACAAACAATCCCGTCACCTCCTTTGGCCTCCTGTCTGCCACCATCAAAATTTCACAATCACACGTTGGCCCAACATCTGCAAAAGGTAGAATGTTTGAAGAAACCAAAAAAGTCGGTACAACCCATGGCGGCGCCATTACCTCCACCACCACCCACACCGCCACAATTCTGCGAGGACTTGAAGGGGGGAAGACTTATTGCGAAGAGTTGTATAGAGCCCTTGGATAATGGCAAGAAGAAGTCTGTCAAACATTCCGAAACCGAAGAATTGAATGATATTCCTGTTAATGTTATATTTCGCATGGCATTGGTGCCCCAGCATCAGCAGCAGCCGCAGCAGCAAAAACAGCTGAATGACAACAACAACAAGAGTAAAAAACTGAATAATGCGAAATTCGCCGCCACCACCACACCCGCCAACAACAACAACTCAATATCATCTTCGCCAGCGCCGCCGCAAACCAAGTCGAACGTTAATAGGAAAGTATCAGTGACAACAACAACAGTAACACCAACAACCACACCCGCCTCGAGAATAAATCATGTTCAACAAATCAGTACGTCTTCCAAGCAGTCGCAGCCACAGCAACAACAGTGTAAACCGAAACTGTCTGCTGCAATGAAACAACAACAGCTGCAGCAGCAGCAGCAGCAGCAACTACAAAATGGAGACCACGATGAAATTGAGAACTCACAACCACCTCCTCTAGCTGGGACGACGAGCGAAGAAAAGCCTTTGACAACAAAGTCTAAAACTTCGAATACAAAATCAACATCAACATCTAACAACACCCGCAAATCCATCGCAACGAAATCCGTTTCCTCGGCGTCGTCTAACCATTGCGACTATTCAAACGATCCCTTTACAATTGGTTGCAGTAGCTCGACAGGAGCTGTGGCCATCGTTAGGTTGTCCCATCATCGCAATGATGATCCAGCCTCGGTGGATATTTCACATCTAGCGACTCCAGCCGGTTTGCCGTATTGTCTGCAGAATTATTGGTTCAATTCTTATGAATTGCGCAAACCTCTTGTGGCGGCTGACAAGGTAATGAATCGTTCTTCGATGCGAGAGGAACGTATTGCCTCCTACAAGCAACAGTTGCGAAGGCAAGCAATGCAGTTGCTCTCCACAAGATCGCTGCAAAAGTTGCCGCTGCATGTCGCCCGTAGACGTCTGGTGTGTGTGGATCGTTTGTTGAGGAAATACTACAAACAAAATGAAAAGGAGGAGGAGTAAGTGTCGTATTCCCATCGCAGCATCAGTTTTTCAGTTTTATTCTGATTTATCCCCATTTCTCTTTCAGGTCACCTGCCAATGTCAAGCGTTGTTGTGTCAATGGCTGTGATGCCTTCACCCTGGAAATGGCTTCGCACTGCCAACAACATATCGTCTTGAGTGCTGGCAAAGAAATCTTCTTGCCGTGCACAGCAAAGTTTGCCGACAATACACAATGTAGGGTACCAGTATTCGATATAACCCACGACTTGCCATTGTGTCTGGAACATGCGCGAAAACGTGATGCCTACAATCGTCTGCTGTACGAACAGAGGCCACGTAAAATCTCAGCACCCACGGCAGCCTCCCTATTCATGGGTGAAAGTGTTGGAAGGGCTGTGGTCAAGCAGCAAAAGATACCGGCCGGTAACAAACGAGCGGCGGCCACGGTAGCAGCGAATCAGCCACCATCTCGTAAACGTAAGGTGGCCACTGGCACTGGCAATCCAGTGGGCAGACCCCAGAAGCGACCTAAGAAGTCGCAGGAGCAGACGCCTATTACGGCGGCCTCCTCAGTGATAACAACTACAGCTGTAAATCAAATGCCACGTTTATCGTCGACAGGACTTAAACGAAAGGGCAGCACTACATCATTAGAATCGATAGCCAGCAACTCGCAGCATTCAACAACGTCCAGTACCTCGCAACTACAACACCATCAACAGTTCTATACCATGACCACCTCATCCTCTCCCGCTTCAGCTCAAGCGGCTGGCCTAACAACGTTACCACCACCAGCTTTAGCCCCGCTTAGCACAGGATTCATGGGTAATAATTGTTTACCGCAACATCTGTTCAGTTTTGGCCATGATAATGTCTGCCATGTAAACAAACATTCCTCCGCGATTTCGCCCACAACCGAATTCAAAGATTTCATCTCCAATTTAACGTTTGCACCTCACAAAACTCCATCATCATCATCAACATCAGCCGCCACTTCATATCCGACGACCATAGAATCTACAGATGCTAATTTTGTGAATACAAATTCCAATTCGAACTTCACATCATCGGGCATGGGCTCCTCCACAACGTCCCTGCCAACGGCGGATGATTTTCTTACCCAGGATATGCTTAGCATATGTGAGAATAGCTCTGCCAGTTCGGTGGATACTGGTTTGGGTGGCCTAAGTGATCCGGAATTGATGTTAGGCGGCCCAGATGGAGGTCGGTTGAGACAAAAAAGTTTTTTAATATTTTTACGGATTTCACTAATTCCCCTCCCCAAATTTATTTCCAGATGATATGCCTTTGGGAGACACACATCTGTTGGAGGAGCATGATTTGGCGAATGTTTTAAATTCTTTGCCAGAGGATGCTTTCAAGGAATTGTTTGCAACAGGTAAATATAATTTAAAGCAAATTTAAAAAAAAAACTTGTTGAGGAAAACAGGCGACTTGCTTTAATTAGACCAATGGAAGGAACATTACGCAGGGCACTGCAATATAGAGATAAATGAGATGGCAGATGAGTTGGCCGGAAATGGGTCAGCCATTGATCTTCAAAAAAGTTCTAGAATGATGGCATGTTAAATGTCGATTTACACGATTATAATGAGTAAAATGATTTCAAGAAGAAGAAATCAAATGAAAAAATCTGTCACATTTAGGAAAAATCATACAGAAAGTGTTTTCCGTTTTCTCAACCCATTGTACATTGCATTTTACACCACACCCTCTTCATGAATTGTCTGTCACTGTTTATCATAAAAGAAAGCTTTCGCAATCTGGATCCATTGTACTTATCCTTGTACCTGAAATGTATAATGATTTAGATGAGTGGGAGGGACAGGAGGTGGGGGGATAGAGGAAAAACGGGAATGGGGGTTGTGGTGGAATAGGAGGTGTCAAGTGAGTGAAAGGAGTTAGGAAGTCGAGTTTAGTTTGACTATGCAGTTGTCAAGTAATGCTCTTTCTTCCTTGTAATTGTTATGGCCTATGAGTAATTCGAGGGTACCACTGGGTAGCTTGCCATTGGCGTACCTTCTGGTTCTCATTCTTACTGATAGGTGGCAGATTCATTGCTATCCTCAGTGTAAATCAAAAACCACCCATAATCCAATCCAGGCCTTTCGAGATTCTCAGCAGGTCATGGATGGTGCGGATTGCAATTTCATCTAATTATAAAATAATATGTGCATAATATGTGCTCGATCGTCTCAATTTCATCCTCGTCCTCACACAGTCGGCAATAGTCCACAATACCTATGTGCCACCTGCTGAGCTTGCTTTTAATGTTACAGTGCCCTGTGTAGATTCCTATGAGCGTACGCAACTCTACTTTGCCTAACTTTAATAAAGTTCTGGTTTTCTGTTTGTCTGCCTCTGGCCAGGTGGCCCTAGCAATCCTACAGGTTGATAAATTGATCCATGTTGAGTTCATCATTGCCCATCTGCGTGACTCAATCAGTCTATAGAAAACGCCGATCGGTGGTTTCACTGAGTTTTCGGCTTGCGAGATTTCCATGGATGAACCATTTCTGCTATTTCGTTCCCACTGATATTGCTATGTCCGGGAACCCAGCAGAGACGGATCACATGGCTTCTGAGGTCATCTAGCGAGCGTTTGCAACTCAGTAAAAGCTTTGATTTGACGTTATGTGACATGATTGATTTAATTTATATCTGTTTCAGCCGGAATTTCTATCTCCGATAGAAATTCTGCTGCTTTTTTAATTGCAAGTATTTCAGCTTGATAAACGCTACACAGTTGTCGTTGAGTCTGAAAGATTTACGTATCTGTAGTGATTCAATGTAGAAACCCGCACCTATGCCTATCCATCCTCTTCGAGTAGATCTGTATCGTTTGTCTACAGGTTCAGGAAGATGGTCACCTGCTTCGGGTGCGTCCAAAGAGACCTGGGGACCAGCTGAGTTCGTTTAGCTGGGCAGTTGAAGAGGTGTAGCGTATCGTGTGGCCCCTGGCTACATGCGGGGCAGATGTTCTCCACGTTGCCATCAAATCGTGCCCAGTACGAATTGAGGCGACTACACCATCCTGATCTCAGATGTGCCAGTACCGATCTTGTTCGTCGCGGCAGCTCCTCTTCTTCTGATGAGATGTCTGGGGGATGGTCTCCGAGAACGATATTCACGGCGTAGTTGTTGACGACTGCTGCGACTGAATCTCAATGAATATCGTTCAAACCTGCCTCATACGCGCGCAGATCTAGAGGTTCTCTCTTGTACCGCTGGACCTCTCTCTCTCTAGATCCTGGAGGTCTTTCTTTACCTGTCTGAGCGGATGTGGCAGTGTCATAAGAAGGTGATTGGAATGGCTGCTGCGACAACACCCAAGCAAGTACTGCGTAGATAACATAAAGTTTTGTCTACGTACGTTGTTGTTAGTATTGTTAAGAATTGATTGATATTTATAGTATGCCTTGCTATATCACACACACACACAGGAGGGCTTACCTTGATTTCCGCAAATAATGTTATGTTGTTTGATCTTGATAAGTTCTATGGCCGTAAGGTATAAGCCATGTAGTTCAGGCCGTAACTCACTTGCAAGGGCGTAGATACCATGTTCTGCGGTGGATCTTGACAGTCCAATGCATCTCCGTAGTTGGAGTTGTTTTGGAGTGTGAAGTTGTCGAGCGGGCATATTTGACCTTGGAGAGAACTACACTTTTGAATAAGTTGAGTGCAACTTTAGGTTTTTAACACCCTATTACAGAATATAACATTTGATTGATATTCATTTCAGTTTAGTCTCTCCTGGTGATCTCTTACTGTCAGTGAGCTAGTTATGACTCCAAGAAAAACAAATTCATTTAAGCTTTCAATTTATATTTAGCTAGATTTGCTTAAAGCCTCCTTTGGCCACTTTGCACTTTGCCGCCTACTCCTAAAATGTGAGTGTCAAATCTTAGTTAGGAACGAAGCTTCGAAATATATGATAGAAATAAAGCCCGTATATACCTATATAATATAACTCATAAACACATGGCTCAACATTTATTTCAATACAGAATTACTGATATCGATATCAGTAATATATCATTACTTATTGGCTCAGTGAAGGTGTACATGTGTTTTCGTTTCTAATTCGTTACTATAAATCTATAATTAAAAGCGTATTAAGCTCGCCCGTGGCAAACTCTCCCACTCAAATTATTTTTATTTCGTAAAAATCAATTTTCATGATTATTATTCAATTTCCTTATTTTAAATTTATTTGTTTTTTTTTTTTCTACCTCTTTCTTCCTTCCAGTCCATCAGGATGAAAGTGACGAAATTGAACGCGCTATCGAGCTTGCCGATAAACATTTAAAAACTTTACAGCAGACAATTGGTTCCGAATTGGGAGATTTTCTGGACTTCAGCGACGACATGCTGATGAATAGCGGTGATATATGTAATCCGGCGTCGGGTACCACACATGGTATCCTAGATACCGCGTCTTTATTTATAGGGACAACAGCAGCAGGTGGTAACGGTGGTGGCCCCACAGCTGGTGGTAGAGTCGGTGTAACAGGAGGATCGACGGATGTAAGAGGTTTAGTGCAAACGTAAATAAAAGTTAACAAAAAGAAGAAGAAAAAGAACGTTTTGCTCTTGGTGTGAGAAGATTTAATTTTATTATACAACATAATTTAAATTTTAATACTTTTTTAAATTGTATTCGAATTATTTGTATTGTAGGATCCAGAATTCTAGAATTTTTCTAGATTTGTTCTAATTTAAGTTCACACTAATAGAAATGGTGAAAATTTTGTGTATTTGCTTCTTTTGTTTCAAAGGAGAACAAATATTTTTTTAAAAAATGTATTTTCTGTTCAAAACGCTTATTTTTCAAATTTTTATTATTTGTAATTATTATCGTAGTTATCTTTTAAGAACTTCATGTGTGAAAAGGAATGAAAAATTTCAACAAAAAAAGAAAAAACAAAAAAAATGAACTTTTAAGCTTAAATGTTACAACAACAAAAAAGGAAAACATGCTTTTAAATTTTAAAGGAAACATAACAAAAAAATATATGAAATTTAATTAATTTTATAAACAAATTCTATAAAACACGTTTTTTCAATTACTTCTCGGAACAAACTCTTAAGGCTTTGCTCAATTTAAATTGTATTTATTTTGAAATTTTATTGGTATTTTTTTAAGTTTACAAAACTTTTTAAAATTATATTACACAAAAGGCTATTTAAACCAACAAACAAACAAAAAGGAGAAAAATTCCATCAGAAACGAAAAAACAACAACAAATTATATAAAAAATATACAAAAAAAAAGTTTCTAAAACTTTTCAAATAAAGTTTAATATAAAAGTGACACTTTTAATTTATTGTCCGTGCGGGGGGTTTGAAAATTTATTTTTAAATTTTGCGTTGCCTCCGCCCCCATCACTTTATCCAACGAAAAGGTATATTTTTATGTGCGCTGCCTGGTATGATGGTGGTGTACATGTATTTTTAATTTGAATTTCAAACCCCCCCCCAACCCACAACCCAATATTTCGTTGTTATTTTTATTTTATCATTACTCTTTACTTTTTACATTTACTTTTAATTATTTTTATCGATAACTGATCAAATAGTACTATTACTACTTACCAATCAACCACACTATTTACAAGGGATTTATAATATATTTTTCGTAAAACTAAAAAGAATGTTTAGATTATAATTTGTGTGACACCGCTTATTGTATTAATTGGATTAAATCTAATTAAATTTTAAAAAGAAACAACGTATACTTTATTTCTAGGAAACTTTAGTCTTAGTAAGTTTGTTTTTAAATTTTGTTTTGATTGATTTCGATATTGATCGATATTTTCTTTTCAAACTCTGTTGTCTGTTGTATAATTTGATTTTAAAGCAAATATATACAGACGTAAAAATAAGCTCGAAACTGATACTGTTTTTCAAATACATACTGCCACAATAAGTTTCAAATAAAAAAATGAAAGATGGACGCATGGGACTTGCAACTCCACACTTTCTTAATATCTCCAGATTTGCGGCTTTCTTTTTAATATATTTCGGATATCAAAAAATCGGAAATTAATGTAAATGTCTTGAATTATTTAACGTCATACGATCAGTGTTGTATTACAGTGACATTGGGAAGACAAACAATAGGCAACAAATGTGATGTTCATTAGAATATATTTGTAGAGTTACTGATGGTACAGTGGAGTAAATATTGCTGAAACTCTGCATAACTCGGGTGCAATTGAGTCAAATAGAGACAGAAAATACAGATAGAGCTGAATCTCTGAATGCTTTGGTTGCAATAAAAGAAGTAAAATGGATAAAATCACAAATGCGACCACGTCATGCTTTTAACAAGCAAATGACGAACATATCACATCACTTGCTGTGGTGCTTTGGGTAGAGCACGCGACTATCATGAAAAGAGCCCCATGTTCAAATCCCTGCTGCTGCATCACATGTTGTGGTGCTTTGGGAAGAGCACGCGACTATCATGAAAAAAGTCCCATGTTCTTTTCCCTGCTTCTGCATTTTGTTTTAAATAGACAATCCATTATTGCATCCGAGTAAGTGCTCTAATTCGGGACATCCCCCCAGAAAAAGCAACGGTTAATCTGCAGGTTAGTAAGCTAAGGCATCTCTTCTTTACTAACCTTCTGAAACGGAGCAAAAGTTTTAGCTGGGACGGTGTTTTAAAGTGTTTCTTACTAAATGTTTCAAGCTGGACCCAACTTTAGCCCTTTCAGCCCCTAAGCAGCACGAACATTTTAAATCAACATTTGTTTACAGATTTTAATTCCGATTCCGACATCAATCGGATTCTATGACACCCCTGAATACATATTTTATATGTAACAAATGTTATTCAAATGAGATTCAACAAGTTTAAAAAACTGCATTTGTTATTCGAAGTAATACATATTTGGGAGTAAAAAATAAAAACCATTCAAAATGTTATTTTATTTAACCGGCATCTGAAGGATAATGATTTTAGAAAACACCCTAAAGTTAATCATGTCATATATGAACATATCATGAACTCAATTTAGACCCATAAAAGGTATAGCATTTTTCGTATTTATCAAAAAAAAAAAATGTGAAGAAAGTGTGAAAGTGAAAGTTCGATCGGAATCAATTGTCATTTATTGCATAAGAAGTATAAATTTCCAATGAAAAACAATAGAATATTAAGATGGCGTATATTAAAACTATTCTCGTTAGGTTTTGAATAATTTAACTCGAAATTTATTGCCTTTTTACAAAAAACGCAAAATTTTTAATAAAGTCTTATTGAGGATGGATTCCGCCCGAATAGATCTTGTGATGCCATTGATCGGAGCAAACTATGATATGCTCTTAAAAACAAAGGCGGCATAGCGAGAAAAATCATTTCGCTCGCTAATAAAGAAACAATACAAAGATTCCGAAATGGGGGTGTTACATTGCGGAACAGCGAGCCATTCACAACAGTAAGCGTCCAAATAAAAGGATGCTTACTGTCCCCCATTCTGTTTGCAACTGTTCTCGACGATATAATGTCGACAATATCTGGTGTAAACAGGAGTGGAGAATCAATCAACAACTCGAGGATGACGCAATGACCAGAAGATGATATGTAAAGGAAAATAAAAAGCTTAGCTTCAACGGCGATAAAATACGGCCCGCGTATCAATGCATCCAAAACATTCACCCCGTGAATAAATTTTCCCTAGGAATAAACTGTTCCCTTCAAATTGGATTTTTTTTAAGTTCTTGTCTTTTTTTTTCGAATTGATAATCTTATTTCAAAAAGGTGAAAATTATTCCATGGCTATATTTATATTACCATCTTATGCCTTTTCATTTCACGTGAATAAGTTCGCCTTTTTTTTCGCGATAAGGGTGAGTGTGTATGGTTGTCAAACACAAACATTCATCCATTCAGTCTATTCAAAATGTTGACAACTTCTGCAAGGTAGGACAATAGCATCAGTCGGCGGCGCAACAAATGATGCAGTCAGGCATTCAGAAAGCCAAAACAGCATATCACAGTATACGAATAATTTGGAACTCAAGTAACATAGGGCAGGTACTAGATTCATGTTGTCATTAAATTTATTATGAATTTTTCCATTTGTAATTACAAACCATAAAGCAATGTCAAATGGAAAAATTCATAATAAATTTAATTTGTGAGTTGATTGTGATGCACTGCGGTGATGCGTTTCCGAAAAGGCTCACATCTCCAACCTGGATGAGCCCAATTTTCAACTAAACAGAATTCGTTTAACGAACTGCAGCACATCGCAGCTATCTGACAGACATGGAGATTCAATGTAAACAGCCTACGTTCCTGAATAATACATTTCTATCGAAACTATCTAGATATCGGATGTCTTGATTAGTACCCAGATTAGAACTAATATCTCGGATCTTTGGTAGAACTAATATTGAATGTGTGGTTCACATTCGGTCCTTGTTTTAGTTTAAGCTCCATACAATAGTTCGATCCCAATCTGTCTCCTTAGCGCTGTAGAAGCAACATATTAACGATTTTTGTCAATATGTAGCGAAAATGGATCAAATCGCGCAAAGCGTTGATGTAGCACCCTCATACACTCCCGTGATAGCTTCCACACTGCTTTTTAGGTGACTTCATCTTTTAAAATTTGAGATTTGGTTTCAAATAGTCTTGTTTTTCAACTAATCTACTTATTGTCGTGATCTAAGAATAATTCAAATGAAGAACAAAAATCAACATTGAAAAACACGAATCCACGAAAAAAAAACAGTGGTTTGAAACCATCACAGGGCTGATAATTCGCTTTTGTTCAGAAGTCATATTTTAAATTATTTTGAGCAAAATCTCCACAATACCATAATAAACGATATTTTAAAATAGGATCCATTAAAAAGCAGTACGGTTTTGTGATAGTTCCGATATATTCAATCAAACAGTAGAGTGTAGGGTAGGTCATCATATAGTTGATCCTGCCCGATTTCTACCTGTTGTAACTGGTTTTAATTAGAAAATTGTCGCTTCTTCGTCTAGAATGATTTTCAAATTATACCACAGTGACAAAATTGTGTTCTTTATAAGATTGGATTGTTTAGTTAAAAAGTAATGTGTGTTTTTTCGATAAATTGTCAAGATTTAGAAATTTCTTTTTGATTGCAAGATGAGCTAACTAATTACACCAGCAACTCTGGGACATCAAATCGTTCTGATTTTCGCATTGGGACTCCATGAAAGGGGGCCCTCGAACTGTAGCACTGCTTTGTTCTTCCATTAATTACAAGCGAAGGAGGACTCCCACAAGTTTTTAACAACATATTACATATATATGGCTCGGTTATCTTTGAATACAAATAAATTAACTAAATTGGTAATTTTCAAGTCTTCACCAAAAACGACAATGACAAAATCGGATTACAACAGGTGACGATTAACATACCATTTTTATATCATCATTTGGGACAGATACTTTATACATGTTAATAGTTTCCCCAAACTTAGTTTAAGTTCGAAGATGGGCGAAACTGTCACGCCCTTTCGATACCTCCCACACAAATGGCCCATATTTTTATGTTAAATTAAAACGGAGGTAACTTAGAATAGAATCGTTAGAATTTGAATAATTTATGTCCTTTTTACAATAAATTAAAGCACATTTGGTTCTTACTTTTCTTGCTTTAAATTGCCGTGATTAGCCCCCAGTTTAGTGTAAGTGGTACAACTAAATATTATTATTTGAAATCTAAAATTTTAATCCGTTAACGCGACTACCGCGTTTTAGCAAATACAGCAAATTTTTATTGGTTGCGTTAAGATAGTTCACAATGTATTTCTTTTGAATTCAAGATATGGTGAAAATGAGAATTAAAAATAACTTTTAAACGAGTGTATCCATGGATTTCCTTGAAAATTTGGTCATTTCTTCTATTATTCTGCAAGCTCGCGATTTTTTCCTTTCTCAAATCTAGATATTTGATGAAAACTACATTTTGAACAAAAAAAAAAGATTTTTGAATATGCCTGTCATATCCATTTATAAATCGTCGTGTTGACTTTGGAGGGGCATTTTACAGCAATTCAAATCAAAACGTTAACATTTTGCGTTTTAAATCGTTTTCAGAAAGTATGACGAAATTGAAATTGGCAATTTTAACGAAAAAAGTAAACTGAAGACAGAAGATATTGTATTAACCATGTTCTACAAAAATGTTTCTGAAATTTACTTTACAAAAATAGGTCTTTTCTGGCCTCCAAAAAAATGAAAACGTTTGAAAGTTGAAGACGCAAAAGCAAATCGTTACCGATTAAGAAATTAATGACGACATTTATAAGTGTAAAGCTTCTCTAGCAAATAGAATATGCCGGAGTCAGATCAAAAAAGTAAGTCCCTTTCAGTGAGTATAGCATTACATCGTGCATTGTTTGTTTTAAACATCAAATGAAGGAGTTGTTAATTGACATTGACAGTAATATACTCGATGACAAAATAAAGGCCTTGTCAGATTTTGCGTACACTCATGTCGTCTACGATCTGTTTGGACTGTCATGTATATGTCGTCTATGGTACATCTACGTACTATGGTCATACACCCGTCTTCTAGGATGTCTTAGAGACAATTCCTAGTGGATTGTTATAAATAATCCTGAACTGTGAGCCATCATCAGCAATTTACCCCAAATTAATATTTTCGGACGCCGTGTATGTCTCAGTTGACATGACGTCTAACAGCTACAACTGATGCTAAATGAAAGTCTTCTGAAATTTAAAACTTGTGTTGTTTCAGAAAGTGAAAAATTTTACGAACTTCGTGATCCCAGGCCAGGAAACTTATTCAATCATATGTGTTTTGTAAAATTATCATATGTGTTTTGTACTTGGTGGAATTGTTTTTGACTGATATTTGAAAAAGTGAGTTGTGGTTCTCATTCGTTAGGGTTTATAAAAATTAGAGTCCGAGTATTTTATTGAAGAGGTCGTCACGGAACAAAAATCACAATGACATTTGAAAATAAACTCGGTATTATTTAACTGTAGACGCCCACTGCTGTTCACTTGATTCAATCGATTTCTGCGCAAAAAAAGGAAAAGAGGAGAGACCCTCATTTCGGTTTGAAAAAATTAGCCCTACCCTGGGGGGTTAGTTTTAAAAACTATGTCGTTTTCTGCCATCCCCAACATTTCGCGATTCTTAAAAGACAAACTAAAGGAGAAACAGAAAACTTTCCAATCACTAAGCAATGCTTTGGGCGGCGCCTGCCAACATTCACACACACACAATTTGTCGATTTATGAAAGAGGAATAAAATCATTTTATTCATTCATTTATTTAGTTCTTTCATTATTAATTGCTTAAATTAAAATACACTTTAATTTAATTATGAAACATATAACAAATTGAAATAAGAAGAAACCTCAACATTTTTTAAATAGAGGGGACGACATATACATACTCTGTGTATAAATTGTAAGTTTTTTCGTTAAAATTTAAGTTACAAATAACAACATAAATAAATTAAACAATCACAACAAAATTCTACAAATACAAAAGAAACAAAAACAAAATTTGTTTTCTCTTAAATTATATATTAATTTTAAACTACAAAGAAATGTGTATGTATGTATGTTTGTTTTGTTTCTGTAAGTTCGCAACTATTTTAATATAATAACAAATAATTACATATATTTTTGAGAAATTTTCAAAATTGTGTTTATATAGGGAAAATATGATACAAAACGTAAAAATAAAAATATATTGTGTATGTATATTAAAACTTTTTTGTATATTTTTGATTGTTTGTCGCTTAGTTTTTTTTCAGAAAAAATTGTAAAAATTAAAAAACTATTTTTTTGTTTCTTTCGATTTTTTTGTGTAATTTTCTTCACAATAATGAAATCTTACGAAAAAGAGTTTTAACAAAAAATAAAAACTTAAGTTAAAATATTTTGAGTAAAAGAACAAAAACTGAAAAAAATGTTTTTAATTTATATCGATTTTTTTTTAAATAAATATTTATTTCTACGTTGAATGATCTTTTTTTATAGCACTTAACGAAAATGCATGTTCGAAGAGAAACCAATAAAAATATTACATAATTATGGGAATAAACAATTCAAATTGCAAAACATGCCCTGGTTTTTGTTGACTTCGAACAAAACAAGTAAGTAAGTGGTGGGTGAAGAGGAGAAGGAGGTGGTGCTGATGTAATTTCCAAATGCGACCTTAATTTACAAAGAACAAAATTCGAAAGGATCATAAATATTGTCCAAACGTCCAATGACACTTACAGGATAAAAAATTCACAAAGACAATCTTCGTACGTTTGCTCGAAACAGATGTGACTGTGGCAGGTCTATAGTTACATTGGAGTGGGGGAGTGTTGCATGATGGTGGTGTGGGTCCAAGTTGTTCACGCCTCGGAGTCGCCCCTTGTGGGATTAAATGTAAAACACACTATCTGCACTCTACGAAAAATCATTCAAAAAATACAGGGTTTTCCAACAAGAGGTGTTATTTTGGTATTCAAAAAAAAAACATTTTTTGAGATAAATGATCGGATGTTTATTTCATAATAAAGGGGAAGGTATGCCGTTAGTAATGAAAAACAACATGAGCCAAATGCCCACCACGACCTCGCTTACAGGACCATATCCTTTTCATGAAATTTTGCATAACCAAATCGTAAAGTAGCTGCCCTATGTCCTCGATAGCCTCACGAATTGTATCTTTGAGGTCTTGAATCGACGCTGAGCTGTTGGCGTAGACCTTATTTTTCACATGGTCACAAAGGAAGAAGTCGCAAGGTGTTAAATCACAAGATCTCGGTGGCCAATTGTGATTACCTCTTCGAGAGATAACACGGTCCGGAAACTTTTCCCGTTTCGTTGCTTGTGTGTCACGTAGCGCCGTCTTGTTGAAAGTAAACGTTGTCCAGATCAATACCATCCAACTCCGACCATAAAAAACATTAATCATCTCTCGATAGCGCAATCCATTCACCGTAGCTGTTGATCCAACCTTATTTTCGAAAAAGTAAGGTCCAATGACCCCGCCGGTCCATAAACCGCACCAAACAGTCACACGATGAGGATGGAGAGGCTTCTCAACAATAACTCTTGGGTTTTCCGAGCCCCAGATGCTACAATTTTGCTTGTTGACGTAGCCACCGAGGTGGAAATGGGCCTTATCAGTCAAGATGATTTTTCGATGGAATTCCGGATCATTTGCATTCATGAATTTTAATAATTTCAATGCGTTGTTGAATTGTGTATGGTTCAATTTTAATAGTGGCGTAGTTTCTACTTGTCAAATGCCAAAGAATAAAAGCTTCAAAAGTGACAGCTACCTGTAATTCCTGGTACCTGTGAACCAAGGCGTATTAATAAAGGTGATAGCAGGAGCCCATCTGACTGAAATTTTTTTCATTCAAAAGTAACCGACACTGTCAAATCCCATATATTTTGCTTTGACAGTATGGCTCACCATTCAAAAAATTACTTGTATTTTGTTGTAACCGAAACTGTCAAATCCCATATATTTTGCTTTGACAGTATGGCTCACCATTCAAAAAATTACTTGTATTTTGTTGTTGCCGAATTTGTTGTTGTTCTAGTGCTATCACCTGTATAAATACGCCTTGCTATAAGCCATGTCACAGAAATTTTACGAAAAATTTTTAATTCACATTTTCAAAATCGTAACGATTTGTTTTTACTTCTTCGTTTTGCACTTTTTAAGAGACTGGAAGTCATATTAAAAATACATGTCACATATGTAACAACTTTTTTCGTTGAAATTTAAATTTTGTACGCTTTTCTAAAACGATTTAAAACCCAAAGTCAAATAAATTGACCTAATAGCTCGTATTGTAGCACATCGTTGTTACCTTCACAATTGTGGCCACTATTGAAAAACATAAGATAACTACAAAAAGCAAAATTGTTACGTTTTGTAGAGAAGCTAAAGTCGTTTTCGTTTTCACTTTTGAATTTCTGTGAATTCGTTTCTTGTATCCCTCGCCGAGTTTGTTTCTTCCTACTGGATTTTCCTTTTCATATTAGATAAATGCTCCCTTACGTTGTTACGTTTTGTAGAGAAGCTAAAGTCGTTTTCGTTTTCACTTTTGAATTTCTGTGAATTCGTTTCTTGTATCCCTCGCCGAGTTTGTTTCTTCCTACTGGATTTTCCTTTTCATATTAGATAAATGCTCCTTTAAAGTCTCTTGGCATTTATTATTATATACTTGCTTCAGATAGATAAGCCTCTGTAAAAATGGAAATATCTGGAGACACCACTGTGCAACTACAACTAAAATCCACATTGCTAAAAATGAAAAAAACAATCTAATATGCATAACATTTCCTTTGAATGTCCCTTTTTATTGTTTGTTCTGTGTTAAAATTAAATAAAATGTAATACAAAATTATTACAATTGTTTCAGGTAAAACAAAAACAACAATATGTGCAAACTTTGTTTTTTATACTTTGGTGAAAAATCTAGTGACAATTAAAACGATAACTTAGCCTAAAGACGCTAAAACTATGTTAAAGCTTCTGTTTTAGACGGCACAAAGCCATTAATAGATGGAGTACTGCTAATGTTACTATTGCTGCTGCTGCTGCTAACAGAGGTATTGGATTCATTTGGGGTTTTCTCAGATTTGAGCAGAGTACCAAATACAATGCCCAAGAATAGTATTAGACCAATTTGACTATTCGAAAAAAACTTTTTGGCGCAATCCGAAGGATTGTTAATGTTCAAAGAGTAGATCTGTAGAGCGAAAACAAAAATAAATAACTATTATTTGAAATGATAAATTCCTGTTGATAATCACCTGTTGTATTAAGTGTCCACCGACTATACCAACGGAGGCATAATACGGCAAGGTTTGGTCACAGGCTAAACCTGCTGCTGTCAGTCCGGTTAGCATAGCCGCTGTAAAACCCGACAGCCATAATTTTGTGTTATCGCCAAATCGCAATGCCGTCGATTTCACTCCAATCTGCAAATCATCTTTTTTGTCTTGGTGGGCATAGATGGTGTCATACACTATAGTCCAGCAAACGCCGGAGAAGTAGAGGGGTAAACAGGCTGACCAATCAACCGCACCCTGAGTGGCGCACCAACCCAGCAAAGCGCCCCAGTTAAAAGCCATGCCCAAAACCAATTGAGGCCAATAGGTAACACGTTTCATTAGCGGGTAGGACACTACCAAACCCAAGGAACAAGCGCCCAACATTATAGACTCCAGGTTTAACTGTACTAAGACTAGCAGACCTAAACTTAGCTGGGCCGCCAGAAATATTATGGCATCAAATTGCGTTATTTCCCCACTGGCCAGTGGTCTATTACGCGTTCTCTCCACTTGTTTGTCTATATCGCGATCCCAGAGATCGTTGATGGTGCAGCCAGCACCGCGCATGACAAGAGCACCGACAGCGAATAGACCCAGCATATGGAAATCGGGCCAACAACCAGCATTGGCACTTAAAGCTATGCTCCAACTGCAGGGCCAGAAAAGTAAATAGGTACCAATTGGGCGATCCATACGCATGAGGCGTACATAGGGAGACACAGCCTGTTTAATTTGAGTCGTCAAGTCCTTGACTTCTGTAGGATGAGGAGGAGAAGGAGGGGAGGTTTCCAGACCACGATTTTGAGGCAGTAAACTTGATTTGTGCAGGCATCTTGGGTTTAATCGCAGGTAGTTACAGGAAGGTAGAACCGTTTTAGCATGGAACGAGTGTTTCTTGGCATTTTCGAAATGTGCGTTTGTCGCCAAACAGACTGGCCTGGGCAGCCTTACATTCAGCAGCAGCCCTCGTAAATTTAGCATTGCAAATGTGTGGGTGTAGTAGTAGCAGGCGGGTTATTGGTTATTCTATAGAGACAAATCAAATCAGACACAAATTCTCATATTCAAAGAACAGATACACCATCAACTAGCCTAAACGTACCTTAACTTTAAACTAAATGGCAAGTTTTAATTAATCTATTCTCCGTTTGTCTTTTACACTGTCATCCAACTGGTTTTCAGTAAATTATTCGTCGTTTCGTAACCGAGAAAAAAGCAGAGCACAACGAACTCGTTTCTTACATTTGAAAAGTCAAGGTTCTTCATTGGTTTATTTGGTTTTGTTTTATGCAAATTAGCCCTGACGGCTGGTGGCGACTTTTCCAGACAACCTTTTTCACGCTGAAATTCTAATTCACATATGCATCACTTTATTTTTTATTTATACACCGATGCTCTCCCCAGAACATGAAGTAAACAGGGCAGGCATGTTCTTTTATAATTGCCTGTCAAAAAAACAAAAACAACAACTGGGGGACAATAACAACTTCGTCTTCTTCTTTCGTCTGACAATCACATTAGACTGATAGCAGGTGTATGTAAAAGATAGTAGTAGACTCTTGGTATTTGGTATTTGTCACTACATTCATTCGCTATCAAAATAACAAAAACAACAACTGAGGGACAATAACTACTTCTTCTTCGTCTGTTGACACATTATGTGTCAAATAGTAAAAGGCGACATGAGACAAAGATAATGGAAATATATAGATTAAACAAAACTCTCAGAGAAATGCGTAGTACGAAGACAATTATTTAGATGGCTCTGATCGGCATTTTGGAGAGAAAATTTCCCTTTTTTTCTAAAAACTGCAATAAATGGAAAATAAAAGCGAATTAAATAAACTGAAGTGTGGAATTTGACGTAGAGTCGTAAAAATCATTGGAATTAAGTTTTACTTCATTCGTTTTCTTTCAATTTTCAGTATTATAAGCGAAAGAGAGTACAAAATTGAGTGAATTAGAATGTACTTTTTACACATTCGCCACCTAGTGGTCTTGGTTACCAGGCCCGTGCGCAGGATTTTCCCCTGGGGGGGTTTCATCTACACCTTTAAAAAAGTTAATCCTATAATGAGTTAAAATTAACTAAAATTTAGGAAACCAAGTACATTTTTACTAAATATAAGTAGAATTTTGCTGAAATTTTCCTAAACCTAAGTAAATTTTTCCTAAAACCAATTAATTTTTTAAAAAAATTAAGCAAAAATTTTCCTAAACCAAGTAATTTTTTAGTAAATTTAAGCAAAATTTCCTAAAACTAAGTAAATTTTTACTAAATCTTAGTAAAATTTTGATGAAAATTTCCTAAAATATTTACTCAAACTGAGGACAATTTTACTGATTTTTTCCTCAAAACGAGTAAATTTTTACTGTTTGAGGAAAATTTTATTTATACAAGGAAAAATGGTGAAAATTAAATAAGTTCAATTTAACTAAAAAATCAAACAAATAGTTTTGCTTCAGAGTATGCAAAACTGATACAAAAAATGACAACATGAAATATTTCTCAAAAGTTTCATGATACCTCTGCCATAAGGAGTTGAGCTATTACTCCATGATTGTTGCGAAGGCAAAATAGACGCCTTCGCAGTGGTTGTTTAATATAACTCATAAAGTATTTAAGAAATAAGTCTCTGCAAACGAACGAGAATTGCTTCTTAGATTAATATTCAAAATTTTTTTAAACAATTTCAAATGTTTTTTATCTTCCACATAAGTTTGAATTTACTCAATTCTAAGAATTTTTTATTAGATCCAAAGAAAGGGTTACTAATTCAACTTTGTAAATCTTTTTTATATAGAGTTGACAGAAGTCATACAAGTAAAAGCTAAATTTCCCTCATACATGTGTAAATTACACATGTGTTTCTTTTGTATAAATAATTAAGTTTACTTGGTAGGTGTTAAGTGCTTATGTACCTTAAAATATTCAACCATGTCCTTTTTCCCAATTTAGAAATTTGTAGCATTTACACAAGCTTCTTAGTGGAAATTAATTAGTCAGTTGGATAATGGTGTAAGTATGAATTGCCAATTTCATGAATTTTGTAGCAGATAGCAGTGAATTTCGTCGAATACAATTACAAGAAAACCAAAAGCAACATAACAGAAAAAAACAGACGAAGAAGTAAGTATGGTGAAATTATTTTTTTTTTTATTTTGCACTCGCAAAATCAAGATTGATTAATCTTTCAATTTATTAATATCAATTTTAGATACATTTCGGAAGTCTGGAATATGAACTGATGTTCTCCTTCAATTAATGTCAATGAAGTTCATTAAAGAATTGTTGGAGCAACATTATGCAGTCTCGACAAGTGGTGCCGTAAATGGTTTTGCCAGCAGTCGTATTTATGCACTACGCACAACAACATTTGGTTCTCCGCCCGGTGGTGCTGGGACATCTTTTGTCTTTAGTAATGAAACCAGCAATGGGCCTCTGGTATCAATTGTTGCCAAAGACAGTGCATAACACTGTCACACAAGATAAGTGTGGCTGTGTGGGATATCAAAAGTTTCTTTCGTCATTATTAATTTAATCCTTTTATGATTGACAGTTCACATGCTGTAGGGGTGGCGGTAGTTATGCTTCAGCAACATACAAACATCATCCACGGCAGTAACCACAAAATATTGATCAACATACTGTACTAGAACGATATACAACAGAAACCATAAACCCATATTGTTGCTGTTAACTCATCGCAGCAAACAGAAGCTACAACAACAGCATCATCAGCCTCATTTGTACGTCGATGCCCAATCAACATACCAGTAGCAACGACAACTGCAACCCCACCAAAAACAACAGAAGCATCAAAGAAAAAACGGTCTTAATATCATATGAATATAATATTTAAAATAAACATTTTTTGTATCCAGATGGAAGAACAAAAAGCTGAAAAAATAAGTCATCATCGTTTTTATTTGGGTGGGAAATAAAAAATCAATAAAAAGATTTAGGTCTTTCATATTATTAAATGTAGTTAAAAACATTCCAAATTAGATAAATGAAACATGGCATTTGATTACTTATGTTCTATCAATTTGTACTTACTTCTTCTTTATTTTTAAATACTGATAAATGCAAATTGTTTAAGGGAACAAAGTGCTTTGAAATACAGCCAAAACATACAAGGCAATTTTACACAAGTTTTATTGTATAACTGGTAGTAGTTTTTTTGGCACCAAATTACCCAAGTGTTCTGTATGAGTTGCCAAAGAACTTTTAAATTTGTATTTCACATAAGAAACTTAGGTAAATTGTACGCTTTTCGTGTATGATTTCTCACATTTTTTTCTTTGCGTGTAGCAGCATTGTAAAAGAAGAATTTTGTAAATCTGGAGATTATTTGTCCTTAATAGTGTGTCTATACTCAATTGGTGAATTCCAAAGTTATGTAGTTTGCAGATGATTGCATTTCTTTGCCGGTTGTCAATATTTGGACACTCGAATGTCAAGTGATCGATCGTCTGCCTCACTCCGCAGTCACATTGGTTACTAACTTTAAAGAGGTGGCTTCTAGTTTTGTGATGTCCAAATCTTAACCTGCACACCATCGTTATTACACTGCGAGGAAGACGCTTATTCTTAAAGCAAGGATTACGATTTACGCTTTGCGCAGCCTTTGTCCATCAATACCATTTCATTTTCCATTAGATGTTATTGCGTATTTTCTATCAAGTGGTCTCAAATCGGTGAAGGGTATGGCCGGGTATTTTGTCAACATACTCATTACCATCGAACCCACGTGGCTAGGTATCCATAGAAAGTGTATGATGAAGTCGGATTGCCTTAGCCCATATAATATATATAATGTATAGACTGCAATATTATAATATTTATTATATATATATTATATATATATTTTCCCGGGTCATTAACCCTTATGATACAATAATGATTCCAGTAACTTCAGCAGAGTATATAGGAGAGTTTTCATTCAGTGAAAATGGGGCTTCTATGTCGAAATCAGGTATACAGAAAGCGCAACTCGTTGTCCCAGAGGTCTTCGAACCGTCTGTGAAAACCCGCACAAATTGATGCCATCTGTTATTCATCAGATCATTATATTTTCCCATGACGTCCTCATTGGTAGTGGAATTTTTCTTGGCATCAAGATAAACGACCGTGGGCATAATTGTAGCAGATTCGAATGGTAGCTGATATCGTAGCAGTTTATCATGCTTCTCTAGTTGATAGTTATTAATTTTGACCTCGTATTTCGCAAACAGTGTTGGTTTTGTATTAAATCTTGCGTTGTAACGTTGTATGAATCTATTAGCTATGTTGTTTTCATTAGCGATAAGACGGTTTATATAACCATCCGCTAATAATGAGATTCTATCAGGAATGGGCATAGCGTTAGCCTCACCAAGTCATCCGCGTAGCCTAGCATATCGACATTTGATTCTTCGATGATTTCGTTTATATATACATTGGAACTTAAAGGGCTAAGTACTGAACCCTGGGGTGTGCCAGTAAATGACCTTCTTCTTAATTGCGAGTCATTGCTCTCAATAATTAGATCTTTGTACTGAAATATTTTGTGAACTATCTCACATGAATGTTGACTTACCCCCATATATCGGTATTTATCAATCAGTATATCCATGTTAATTTTCTCAAAAGCGCTCTCCACATCGAGAAACACGCTAACCAGAAATCTCCTTTACTTCTTCGCGAGTTGGATTGCCGACCAAAGAGTCACCGTATTGTCATATGTTGATCTTCCCCGTCTAAATCCCGATTGTTTGTTATTCAATTTAGAGTTCGATTCCTATCTATTCTACTGTGAACAATCTAACTCTATATTGCACTCTATATTGCATCCAAACTATATTGCCGCTTAACCAATCGAAGTTGTACATTTTCAAAAGGATATTCTTGACTGAGTTGTTAAAGTTTCTTATTTCGTCCATAACTGGAGATGAATCTTTCGATGAATATATTGCCTTTCCAAGCTCCTCCAGTGAAAATACATTCTCCCTAGAACCATGTGAAAGAAGTGCAAAGTCATTTACTGGGCCCGAAAGAATATCACAAAATCCATCCAAGCATGTTTAAGGTATACTCTTTGTTTTCGGTAACTGCATACCCCTAAATTTTTTTATTGTCCTCCATAACTCCGTGGGTGTTACGTCACAGTTAATGTTTTGGCAAATCATTTTATATAAAAATATGCTTTCTTTTTAGCAATGAAATACCGTAAATCTTCCCTGGTCGGTGCTCTTCTGAATTGTGACAATGCCATTATTTGCTTCGCCTTGACACTGTTACATTTAACGTTCCACCGCGGGTTATCAGGATAAGATCCTCTTTTAATTTTACATTTAAACGTTTCAAAAAAAGTCTTGAAAACATATCAAATTGCTCCTCCTCCGGGCAGTTAACGAATTCATCGCAGTTAATTATCATTAAGACCTTCTCATTCAGAACATTTTTTGGAATTTTCTTCTGAATTCCATAAGTTGTCTTTTCAGTTGATGTCGGTCTGAGATGCAGTTCTGTACATATTGCACAGTGACTACTACCCAAGCTCTCGTTAAGTGTGGACCATGTAGAAATCAATGCAATGGTAGAACTGCATATCGTCAAGTCCAATGCTGAAGGGCTTTGACAACCAAAAAATGTTTTCGATCCATCATTCAATAAGACCAAATTGTTGTTATCAATAAATTGCATTATGTTTTTGCCCTTCAAATCAACCCTGCAACCACCGCACATGGAATGATGAGCATTAAAATCTCCACAGAGTATAAAATGTGAAACCAATGGAATCAACGATTTGATTTCCTCAAGGTCTCTGACGTTATAAGATGCTGACGGAGGAATATATAAGGACATGATGACAATATTCCCCATAGGGGAACCGATCTCGCAGTTAGTAATTTCAATCTTTTTGTTCGAAATGTTCTTGGAAAAGGATGTGAAGGATATTGAATTTTTAATAATTATCGCCACGCCACCTCCGTGCGTGGGTCTATCCCAGCGGATGATGTTGTAAGATGGTATATCGAATCTGTGATCAGGATTCAAGAACGTCTCTGATACACAGATTACGTCAATAGCCTCCTCCTTTAAAAATTGTATAATTTGTGGTTTTTTGTTTTTTATACTAGTCGCGGTAATTTGAATTATCTTCATCATGTGAGTCTGTATATTCAGTTCTATTCAAAACAGATTGATGGAACAATTCAAAGTCATCTAGATTCAGGTCTGGGTTATGGGTTTTTGTAGTCTCATTCGGTTTATTACGGTTCGTATCCGTATTTTGCCTTGCGATCGCAGAAGCGGTAATATCCGGGTTATTATTGATATTTTGTGAAAAATTACTAATAAAGGGTGATTTTTTAACTATTATCTTTTTGGCAACACTGGTTTAAACAGCTGACGCACGTTTCGTGTTTTGTTTCACTGTCAAACATCTTCAGTTTGGTCTATAATTTATCCATGAATCGTCTTACAAACGAACAACAAATTGCAAATTATTGAATTTTATTATCGAAATGCGTGCTCTGTTAAGAAAGTTCATCGCGCGCTTCCATTTTATGGTCAGTTTAATCGACCCACTGAAGCGTCTATTCGGGCTATTGTGACTAAATTTCGCACCAAATTTACATTGTTGGACATTAAACCACCAACACGCTGACGTAGAGTGCAAACTGAAGAAAATATCGCAGCTGTATCGGCCAGTGTTAATGATGACCATCAATTATTGATTCGTCGCCGTTCGCAGCAATTGGGCCTCTGTTACTCAAAAACGTGGAAATGCCAAAATTGGACTAAGCGGATGGACCATTTGAGGCGCAGTCAAGGTCAACATTTGCATGAAATAATCTTCAAACATTAAATTATATGGACCGTACTATTTCATGCATTTTTCTGAATTTTATGTTTTTTTTTTTTTTGAAAAACTTTCCTATAGCTTTTAAAAAATCACCCTTTAGTTGTGCTTTCGTTGCTAAATACAGCTTAATAACAATTGATAAATTAGACAATTTTAAATGTCGTTATATAACTGAACTTGAAATAGATATATCGATTTGAACTGGGATATTGTCCAGGTTCAAGACCCTTTTGCATCTATATTTAATAGAATGCAAATTTATTTGCAAATGGCATGGTGGCGACTTTCTTCAGAAGATTTTTCAACCAAATATCTGGCCTATTTAATTAAATTATTCTCCCAAACGAATTATTTGTAATTATGTTTACTTTTGCACTTACAACCTCAGCACGAAATGACATGAAATCGATTTTCAAATGTCAAAATTTATAAATCTTCACTTATCTGAAATCTTTTGATTTCGTATGCATTCTGAAAAGACCATAAAATTCTCGGAGTTTAATTGTTTCGTTGCCAACTATTAAAGCCAAACACGGAAAAAGTTATGTTAGCATACTTTTAGGAACTACACATTTTCTAATGGATAATCAACATTTGGTTGTAGTCTTTGCTTACATTCACCACTTATAGGAGGCTGTTACACGCTCGCGAAAATTTTGGTTTCGTCGAAAGCATACTTTTAGGCTGCCCCGTCGAGTGTTTATGCGCGTGTATTTGTGTGAACGTTGAAAAAAGAATACAAATTAGATATTTTTGCAAAATTTTCAATTTCGGGAGATATGACTAAAATGACATATGCATGACATTTTTGTGTCAAGTAGATTCACCAACTTATGTTCAGTGTGCGAAAAGTAACTGTTGCTGGCGCCATCTTGTGCAAAGTAAAACAGAAACTCGGAAATTGAGCGGGTCCTGGGATCCGCTCAAATGCCAGATTCATCTAGCTGCTTCATTATCTTCGTACAGTTGAATGTAAACTACTATTCGTCGCCAGATGGCACAAGCGAACTTTTAACCGTTCCTTAAAATTTCAAAATATTTAATATTTTAAAAATTGGAGACAGCCCAAACAAATGACGTTTTTTGAATTTCAAATGACGAGTTTTGAATTTCAAATGATATCTTTTGAATGTCATTTGCAAATATATATTTTTTAATTTGAAATGATGTCTTTTGAATTTCAAATGGTGTCTTTTGAATTACCAATGTCATTTTTTCAACTTCAAATGGAAATTTTGAATTTTAATTGATATTTTTTGAATTTCAAATGTAATTTTTAAATTTCAAGTGATGTCTTTTGAATTATAGTTGAAATTCGTGTAGTAATATCATTCACAGTCATGTGAATGTTCATGTGAGCTGCTATTTGCACATAGATGGTGCTGTTATCAGTTTCGTCAAATAATTCGATGCGAGATATGGGCTTTATGAGTTAAGATATTTTGACGCGCGAAGATGCGATTGAAGGGTAAAAAATGAAAATTTTTTTACTTGAATTTAAAAATTGAAAAAATAAAATATTTATTTTTTATTCTCGGCGCGGCCGAACTTTACGTCGTATTACTAAAGGGTGATTTTTTAAGAGCTTGATAACTTTTTTAAAAAAAAAAACGCATAAAATTTGCAAAATCTCATCGGTTCTTTATTTGAAACGTTAGATTGGTCCATGACATTTACTTTTTGAAGATAATTTCATTTAAATGTTGACCGCGGCTGCGTCTTAGGTGGTCCATTCGGAAAGTCCAATTTTGGGCAACTTTTTTGAGCATTTCGGCCGGAATAGCCCGAATTTCTTCGGAAATGTTGTCTTCCAAAGCTGGAATAGTTGCTGGATTATTTCTGTAGACTTTAGACTTGACGTAGCCCCACAAAAAATAGTCTAAAGGCGTCAAATCGCATGATCTTGGTGGCCAACTTACCGGTCCATTTCTTGAGATGAATTGTTCTCCGAAGTTTTCCCTCAAAATGGCCATAGAATCGCGAGCTGTGTGGCATGTAGCGCCATCTTGTTGAAACCACATGTCAACCAAGTTCAGTTCTTCCATTTTTGGCAACAAAAAGTTTGTTAGCATCGAACGATAGCGATCGCCATTCACCGTAACGTTGCGTCCAACAGCATCTTTGAAAAAATACGGTCCAATGATTCCACCAGCGTACAAACCACACCAAACAGTGCATTTTTCGGGATGCATGGGCAGTTCTTGAACGGCTTCTGGTTGCTCTTCACTCCAAATGCGGCAATTTTGTTTATTTACGTAGCCATTCAACCAGAAATGAGCCTCATCGCTGAACAAAATTTGTCGATAAAAAAGCGGATTTTCTGCCAACTTTTCTAGGGCCCATTCACTGAAAATTCGACGTTGTGGCAGATCGTTTGGCTTCAGTTCTTGCACGAGCTGTATTTTATACGGTTTTACACCAAGATCTTTGCGTAAAATCTTCCATGTGGTCGAATAACACAAACCCAATTGCTGCGAACGGCGACGAATCGACATTTCACGGTCTTCAGCAACACTCTCAGAAACAGACGCAATATTCTCTTCTGTACGCACTGTACGCATTCGTGTGGTTGGTTTAATGTCCAATAAAGTAAACTGAGTGCGAAACTTGGTCACAATCGCATTAATTGTTTGCTCACTTGGTCGATTATGTAGACCATAAATCGGACGTAAAGCGCGAAACACATTTCGAACCGAACACTGATTTTGGTAATAAAATTCAATGATTTGCAAGCGTTGCTCGTTAGTAAGTCTATTCATGATGAAATGTCAAAGCATACTGAGCATCTTTCTCTTTGACACCATGTCTGAAATCCCACGTGATCTGTCAAATACTAATGCATGAAAATCCTAACCTCAAAAAAATCACTCTTTAGTTCAAACTAAATTGCGTTGGCTTCCGTTTTTATACCCTCCACCTTAGGACGGGGTATATTCACTGTGTCATTCCCTTTGTAACGCCTTGAAATGTTCAAAGGACACCCTATAAAGTATAAATAAATATTCTGTATCCTGGGAAAATTCTAACAACATTAAGCCATGTCCGTCTGTCTGCCTGTTGAAAGCTATCTTCCGAACGAAATGAACTAGGAGGTTCAAATTTTGTAGATCAGTTGGGATTGAAAGTGGGAAACATTGTTTAGATTATTTAAGCCTTTTTATACCCTCCACCTCCAGGATGGGGGCATACTAACTTTGACATTCCGTTTGAAATATCGACCTGAGATCCTATAAAGTATATATATTCTTGATCGTCATAAAATTCTAAGACGATCTAGCCATGTCCGTCCGTCTGTTGAAAGCACGCTGGCATCTAAACAAAAGAAGGTAGGACGTCCAAATTTTCCCAGGATACGTCTAATTGTTGTAGATCGGTTGGGATTGAAAGTGGGCGAAATCGGTCTAGAGGGAAAAATTTTTCCCTCACAAGGACCGAAAATATCCCTAATATTTCGAATATTTAAGCATGTTTTTTGAATATGTAGAATGGTTCGTTAACAATCGAATTTTTTGCCAACCGAATTTTTGTAGTTCTACGCAATATTGCTTGCGTGATTCCATCAGTATAACCGACTTTTTATTGGAACAATAGCATTTTCAGTACTGTGAACTGAAATTATTTGTTGCAGAGACATTAAATATTGAATGTTTTGGTACATCGAACTATCAAAACGGTATCTGCAACTAAATTGTTATATATATCTGTTGTTATTATAATTTGTTGGTTATATGTGGTTTCCAAATTTTGTAGTCCAGATTACGAATTTCTGTTGTTGCGATCATTTGTTGATTGGATAAATTTTTTATACACTCCACGAGAGTATTATGTCTTTGTGCATTTGTTTGTAACACCCAAAAGGAAGGCAGATAGACCCATTGTTAATTATACCGATCGGCTTAGAATCACTTTCTGAGTCGATTTAGCAATGTCCGTCTGCCTGTCCATCTATTGTTGTAATCACGATACAGGTCGCAATTGTAGCCAGAACCAAACGAAACTTTGCACAACGAAGTTTTTCGGGACAAGGACGAACGCTATTTAATTTAAAGAAAATCGGTTCTGATTTAGATATAGCCCCTATACGAATTTCACTCCCGATTTGACCCTTTTCACTCTAGATACCACATATTTCAACAGATTTTCTTCAAAATTGGCAAAACATCTTATATTTCAACTAGAAACACCTGTGGTAAAAATATGTTAGATCGGTTCAGATTTATATATAGCTCCCATACAAATTTCGCTCCCGATTTAACTTTTTCCGCTCTAGAAACCACATATTATATCAGATTGCCTTCAGATTTGGCAAAACATCTTATATTTCATCTAGAAACACCTGTGGTAAAAATGGGCAGATCGGTTCAGATTTATATATACCTCCCACACAAATTTCGCTCCCGATTTTACTTTTTTCGCTCTAGAGACCACATAATGTATCAGATTGTCTTCAAATTAGGCGAAATATATTATATTTGTCCTAGAAACACCCATAGTAAAAATGGGTCAGATCGGTTCAGATTTACATATAGCTGCCATACGAAATTCTCTCCCGATTTTAATCTTTTAACTCTAGATACCATATATTACAAGAGATTTTCCTCAAAATTGGCAAAACATCTTATATTTCAACTAGAAACACCTGTGGTAAAAATATGTTAGATCGGTTCAGATTTATATATAGCTCCCATACAAATTTCGCTCCCGATTTAACTTTTTCCGCCCAAGAAACCACGAATTTTCACCGAATTTCTTCAAAGTGAGCATAACACGTTATATTTGAACTGGAAGAACTTTTTGTGAAAGTTAGTCAATTTATTCCATGTTTGGATATAGCCCCGATACAAATATTCTTATCGATTTGAAAAATCGAACCAGGGCTATGATTAGGAAATATACAAAAATTCTTCCCGTTTTCGCTTTTTTACCGAGTTTAACTCTATTCGTTTGGAAAGTGGAGTGTATCATATACATAGTCGGCCCCGCCCGACTTTAGCCTTTCCTTACTTGTTTGTATTCGATTTTCCTGGCCGAAATTCATTGCAAAAAAATGTTTTTACTATTTTGAATGTTTTATTTATTACATTTTCAAATATTGTATAATATAATAACTAATATTTCCATATAACAAATTCCAAATATGTGATGCGCATTTTACATTTAGGATTTTTAATTAAAGTAACCATGTTTGTACAATTTTAACACACTATAGTGTCTTAAACGAAAATAAATGACAACACATACAACATAACAGACCAACAATACATACAAACAACAACTATACACACGAGGTACAGTGAAGACGGGACATACCGTACAACAAAAACCTTTGCATTGTTGCGAGCGATGCGAGCACATGCATAACATTGAATTGGCAAAGTGAGATTCAATTGGCAAAGTGAGATTTTTAGTGTGTCGACTTAGTTCGGTGGAATATTTTGTTTATCAGCGCTTCTCATTTGTCATATGTGACCGCTGGTACTAATATTTATGTACCCTGATTTAAGTCAAAGACATACATTCGCTGCGAAAGTTCTGACGAGATGGGGTAGCGCCCATCGAAACTGCGCAGTCAACTTTTAGCTGCAACAATAAAGGTCTCACTTTGCCTTTTTGCTAATTTTGGGTTCTGCTGAAGACTTCAGCACATCCTTTGGTCTTAAACCAAAATAAATGACAACAAATGAAAATATATTCGAACAAAATTACATTAGTGATGGCAAAAAAACTACCTTCGTTTAATCTTTCAGAACTTTTATAATTTTTTTGGACATTGCCGTCTTTGATTTTGGAAAACTGTTTGATATAAACGTCCCCAGCAACTGATTCCACCGTAAATTGGGTAAAGAGCATTTATATAAGATTTTGAGGAGTCTGAAAATTGAAACGCCCTTAGAAAATTGAAACTGCTTTAAATAAGCTTTCTGGCAAGCCATCACATATTCTTCATTTATGTAGGCGCTACTTTTTATATGAATAAAGTCATCTGATTCATCTGAAAATTATGAATTAATATATTAGGACTTTCTTTTTATTTTGTTGTAATGCGTCTTACCTCGTGTATCAGCTCCCGCAATATTTTTGCTTACGTAGTCTATTGGATCTTGAGATAAAGTTATTAATTCAGCGAAAAAACAAGTAATCATGACGAGTTACCCTAAAAAATTAAGACAATATTCCTGTAGTACTAAAGAGTGATTTTTTTGAGGATAGGATTTTCATGCATTAGTATTTGACAGATCACGTGGGATTTCAGACATGGTGTCAAAGAGAAAGATGCTCAGTATGCTTTGACATTTCATCATGAATCGTCTTACAAACGAACAACGCTTGCAAATTATTGAATTTTATTATCAAAATGCGTGCTCTGTTAAGAAAGTTCATTGCGCGCTTCCATTTTATGGTCAGTTTAATCGACGCACTGAAGCGGCTATTCGGGCTATTGTGACTAAATTTCGCACCAAATTTACATTGTTGGACATTAAACCACCAACACGCTTACGTAGAGTGCGAACTGAAGAAAATATCGCAGCTGTATCGGCCAGTGTTAATGATGACCACCAATTTTCGATTCGTCGCCGTTCGCACCAATTGGGTCTCTGTTACTCAAAAACGTGGAAATGCCAAAATTGGACTAAGCGGATGGACCACCTAAGACGCAGCCGCGGTCAACATTTAAATGAAATTATCTTCAAAAAGTAAATGTCATGGACCAATCTAACGTTTCAAATAAAGAACCGATGAGATTTTGCAAATTTTATGCGTTTTTTTTTTAAAAAAAGTTATCAAGCTCTTAAAAAATTATTTATTAAACCAAAAGTAAAGTGCAGTTTTGAATTTAGGGCAGTTTTTGTTTATATCGCTTATTTCTTGCAAGAATTTCACATATTTTACTTGACAATTTTTCAATATATGTTGTTGAAAAATGTTCAAATTTCAACTGAGGTCATCAAAACTTATATCCATGGTGGATCGCCTTTGATCCACTTATACAGCTTGTACATTAATGAAGACAACAGTTTCATATATGCAATTCCAACTTACTTCTTTTGTTTAGTTTCCAAATTTCCACACTTATTGTAATTAATTTATAGCCTTTTGTTATACCCTACACCACTTCGTGGACAAGAGTATTATAAGTTAGTTTTGCGCCAAATGTTTGTAACATCAAGTATGTAAAGAGTGATTTTTTTGAGGTTAGGATTTTCATGCATTAGTATTTGACAGATCACGTGGGATTTCAGACATGGTGTCAAAGAGAAATATGCTCAGTATGCTTTGACATTTCATCATGAATCGTCTTACAAACGAACAACGCTTGCAAATTATTGAATTTTATTATCAAAATGCGTGCTCTGTTAAGAAAGTTCATTGCGCGCTTCCATTTTATGGTCAGTTTAATCGACCCACTGAAGCGGCTATTCGGGCTATTGTGACTAAATTTCGCACCAAATTTACATTGTTGGACATTAAACCACCAACACGCTTACGTAGAGTGCGAACTGAAGAAAATATCGCAGCTGTATCGGCCAGTGTTAATGATGAGCACCAATTTTCGATTCGTCGCCGTTCGCACCAATTGGGTCTCTGTTACTCAAAAACGCGGAAATGCCAAAATTGGACTAAGCGGATGGACCACCTAAGACGCAGCCGCGCTCAACATTTAAATGAAATTATCTTCAAAAAGTAAATGTCATGGACCAATCTAACGTTTCAAATAAAGAACCGATGAGATTTTGCAAATTTTATGCGTTTTTTTTTTAAAAAAGTTATCAAGCTCTTAAAAAATCACCCTTTATATGGATCGGCTTAGAATCACCAGCTGAATCGATTTAACGATGTCTGTGTGTCCGTCTGCTGTTCATCTAAGCTTGTTCGCACTCTACAGGTCGCAATTGGTGTGCGAATGTCACGAAATGTAGCGAAAGTTATTTTTTTGGCCAAGGACGATGAATTTGGAGGAAATCGGTTCAGATTTAGATATAGCCTCCATACAAATATCCCTATAATTTACACTATTACTGCTCTAAAATACATATTTTACATGGGATCAGGATCAGGATGGGATTTTCAGGATCATGTTATATTTGAACTAGAAGCAGCTAACGGGAAAGTGGACCACATGGGTCTATGTTTTGATATAGGCCCCATACAAATGTACCTCCGATTTACAAAATTTCTGCTCTAAAATGCACATGTTACATCGGATCTTGACCAAATTTCTCACACAATTTTAAGTTTGGACTAGGAACACCTATTTTGAAAGCCAGCGATATAGGTCAATGTTTTGGTATAGCCCCCACACAAATGGGCCCCAAGTTTACACTATTATCGCTCTAGAACCCACATCTTACATTGGATCTTTATACAATTTTGCAGATTATGTTATATTTCAATAAAGAATGCCTACTTTGATCCAGTTTTTAACGTAGCGCCCTTACAAATGTGCCCCTTTTTTATTATTACCCCTCTGGAACCTACATTTTACATCGAAAGTTTATGTAAAGAGTGATTTTTTTGAGGTTAGGATTTTCATGCATTAGTATTTGACAGATCACGTGGGATTTCAGACATGGTGTCAAAGAGAAAGATGCTCAGTATGCTTTGACATTTCATCATGAATAGACTTACTAACGAGCAACGCTTGCAAATCATTGAATTTTATTATCAAAATGCGTGCTCTGTTAAGAAAGTTCAGAAAGAAAGAAATTGTGTTCAGCGACGAAGCTCATTTTTGGCTCAATGGGTACGTAAATAGGCAGAATTGTCGATTTTGGAGTGAATATCAGCCAGAAGCATTGCAAGAGCTACCAATGCATCCAGAAAAAGTCACAGTTTGGTGCGGTTTATGGGCTGGTGGCATCATTGGACCGTACTTCTTCAAAGATGATGCGAATCGTAACGTAACTGTGAATGGTGAGCGCTACCGTGAGATGATATCCAACTTTTTTTTTGCCCAAAATGGAAGAACTGAACTTGGTTGACATGTGGTTTCAACAAGATGGCGCTACATGCCACACAGCTCGCGATTCTATGGCCATTTTGAGGGAAAACTTCGGAGAACAATTCATCTCAAGAAATGGACCGGTAAGTTGGCCACCAAGATCATGCGATTTGACGCCTTTAGACTATTTTTTGTGGGGCTACGTCAAGTCTAAAGTCTACAGAAATAAGCCAGCAACTATTCCAGCTTTGGAAGACAACATTTCCGAAGAAATTCGGGCTATTCCGGCCGAAATGCTCGAAAAAGTTGCCCAAAATTGGACTTTCCGAATGGACCACCTAAGACGCAGCCGCGGTCAACATTTAAATGAAATTATCTTCAAAAAGTAAATGTCATGGACCAATCTAACGTTTCAAATAAAGAACCGATGAGATTTTGCAAATTTTATGCGTTTTTTTTTTAAAAAAAGTTATCAAGCTCTTAAAAAATCACCGTTTATTATATTTCAACTAAGAATACATACTATGAAAGTCAAATATATGGGTCCATATTTTGGTATAAGCCCCATACAAATTGGGCCCCATTCTACTCTTTTATCGCTCTAGAACTCACATCTGACATTATATCTTGACAAAATTTTGCAGATCATGTTATATTTCAATAAAGAATGCCTACTTTGAAAGTGATCTATAAGGGCCCACTTTTTACTGTAGCTCCCTTACAAATGGGCCCCTTTTTTATTATTACCCCTCTGGAACCTACATTTTACATGGAATGTTTTCTAAATTTTGCAGATTTTATTATATTTCAACTAGAAACAGCTATAGGGTGTTTTTTATTGAGGTATAGAACTTCGAATTGAAATAAAACACAAGAAAATCGTTTTAATGTCCATCAATTTGGCTTTATTGGAAGGATAATTTTATGCCATTAATGTTTAAATATGATTTCGGGCATGTGGCCGCCGCGGCTGGCTCGAATATAGCCAATTCTACAGGTCCAATTTTCAACCACTTTCTCCAATTGCTGTGCACGGTGGCGAATCGATTCATTCGGGTCCTCTTCAACACTTTGCTCTACAGCGGCAATTGTTTCTTCGGTGCGCACTGTTCGACGTCTCTGCGGATGCGTATTATCACATAGAGTAATCGTAGTGCGAAAACGATCCATGGTTAACCGAATTAATTGCTCTGATGGACGATTATGTCGACCATAAAATGGTGAACTTCGCGAACTGAACCATTACTTTCGAAATAAATTTGCACGATTTGCAAGCGTTGTTCTTTTGTCAACCTGTTCATGATGAAATGGCAAACCAAACTAAATATTAATCACTTGACAGCTGACAAAATGGCCGCCAGTTAAAAAAGTGATGCCAACTTAAAGTTTTATACCCCAATAAAAAACACCCTTTACAATGAAAGTCAAATATATGGGTCAATATTTTGGTATAACCTCCATGCAAATGGGCCCCATATTGCTCTATTACATATTTCATCTAGCAATACCTGCCGTGAATGACAAGTCTATGTTTTTGGCACTGGCCCAAGTTTTGTAATAGGCCCCCTACAAATGTCCGTCCGAGTTATCTTGATTAATTTTTCCAGATCATGTTATATTTATTTTCAGAATGCCTGCCTGACTATGTTTTCAACTTCAACTGTCCTGTCCCACCCATTTTTATTAAAACCTTTACATTACCATGGACCATATTAGTGGACCGTTACGCAAATATTGGGCTTGTGTTTGACAGCCGAGTGAAATTTTTGTATTCGTTTATTGTAACAACTAAAGAGTGATTTTTTTGAGGTTAGGATTTTCATGCATTAGTATTTGACAGATCACGTGGGATTTCAGACATGGTGTCAAAGAGAAAGATGCTCAGTATGCTTTGACATTTCATCATGAATCGTCTTACAAACGAACAACGCTTGCAAATTATTGAATTTTATTATCAAAATGCGTGCTCTGTTAAGAAAGTTCATTGCGCGCTTCCATTTTATGGTCAGTTTAATCGACCCACTGAAGCGGCTATTCGGGCTATTGTGACTAAATTTCGCACCAAATTTACATTGTTGGACATTAAACCACCAACACGCTTACGTAGAGTGCGAACTGAAGAAAATATCGCAGCTGTATCGGCCAGTGTTAATGATGACCACCAATTTTCGATTCGTCGCCGTTCGCACCAATTGGGTCTCTGTTACTCAAAAACGTGGAAATGCCAAAATTGGACTAAGCGGATGGACCACCTAAGACGCAGCCGCGGTCAACATTTAAATGAAATTATCTTCAAAAAGTAAATGTCATGGACCAATCTAACGTTTCAAATAAAGAACCGATGAGATTTTGCAAATTTTATGCGTTTTTTTTAAAAAAAAAGTTATCAAGCTCTTAAAAAATCACCCTTTAATTATTGTTTGTGAATTCAAATTTTTGGTAGGGTTATCCAAATTCATTTAATATTTTTTATACACTCCACGAGAGTATTATGGCTTTTTCTTATTTTCATCGACGACCTCTTGGATCGGACTTCGAATCCAATATACTCATTTGCGGATGACAGCAACCTCTGTCATTCATACTCATTCGATCATAGACCAACTCGTCAAGAAATTGAAGACAAAAGGCTATTGATGAATGAGTCACTCAGCCAGAATTTACTGGCCATTTCCGAATGGGGTCAAGTTAATAGAGTAGATGAGTTAATGCACTTAAGACCCAGTGCTCCTTGTTGTCTCACAAGCGATTCGCAGATCCAACGGTGTCGTCGATTTTAATGAACGGTGTAGATATTGAGCAATATCAGATACCCTTGATGTTCTAGGCATGAAAATTCAATCAGATGTTCGTTGGACAAAACATGTATTTGAAATGTCGAAAGAAGCATTCAAGTGTCTAGGCTTCTTAAACCGGTGTAAGAAATACTTCACTCCCCCTGATCTTCTCAATATCTACACTACTTACATCAGACCAAAGATGGAATACAACTCCCATCTATGGTCGGGTGCTCCAGCCATCTGTTGTTGTAATCAAATTACAGGTTGCAATTATAGCCCGATCTTAACAAAAATTGGCACAAGTAAGTTTTGTGGATCAAGGAGGAACGCTATTTAATTTGAGGCAAATCGGTTCAGATTCAGATATAGCCCCCATACAAATGTCGCTCCCGATTTGACATTTTCCGCTCTAGAAACCACATATTGTACCTGATTTTCTTTAAATTTGGCACAACATCTTATAATCCAACTAGAAATACCTATGCAAAAATTGGGTAAGATCGGTTCAGATTTAGATATAGCCCCCATTCAAATGTCGCTCCCGATTTGACATTTTCCGCTGTAGAAACGACATATTGTACCCGATTTTCTTTAAATTTGGCACAACATCTTATAATCCAAATAGAAACACATATGCAGAAAGTGGGTAAGATCGGTTCAGATTTAGATATAGCCCAAATACAAATGTTGCTCCCAAATGTTTAACCGATTTTGGCCAAACTATACATATTATATTTCACCTGTTTCGTTCCAGGTTTCAATATACCCCCATATAAATGTCCTTTCTGATTTAACATTTTTTCAAACACATACATTTACAGGATACAAAAATCCTTCCCGTTTTCACTTTTTCACCCAATTGAATTGTATTCGGATAGAAAGTGGAGTGTATCATAGAGTCGGTCCCGCCCGACTTTATCCTTTCCTTATTATAGTTCAATATTATTATAGTTCAATACCTTCCGATGTTGGGATAATTATCAGAAAGTGATGACAAAAACCCAGCTTTTTGGTGTATATTTAATTGTTAGAAATAAATTATTTGTTGTCATCACTAATTATTGATACAAAAGTATTATTTTCTGTATAAAAAGTAGTTGTCACAATTGTCAGAGCTAAACACAAAATATTTTTATTGTCTTCGATTGATATATCCAATGTTTTTGCTGTCTTTACTTTCTTTTGGTTATGACCATGTTATTATAGTACATTAAACTAGATATCTATGAAGAATATGGATATATGGTGTTTTCAATAAAAATAGTTGTGGTTATATCATTATTTATTGGTTCTGATGCATTTCTAACAATCTCATTCTCTGTGTGAATGTATTTTTAGTTTAAATTTAGTGAGTCAGAATGTTTCGTGCCAAGATGTTCACATGACGTTGAAGCTTCTGTTCATGATTCAGTTTGATGCTTTGAATTTCGTTTTTGACGAGAGGTATATTCAGGTCGTTTCTCATATACCAAGTAATCATCCTTAAGGTCTTTGACTGAACCCTTTTGATTTTTTCGATATTGCTCGAGCATGCCTTGTCCCATAATTGAGCGCCGTAGTGCCAAATTGGTGTTATCACGCTGTTATAGAGCAGTACCTTGTATTCTAAATTTAGCTTCGAGTTTGGGTTAAGCAGCCAATGAAGTTGTCGGATTTTTAGGTTAATTTGAGTTCTTTTTGCTTCAATGTGTCTTCACTAAGTTAATCGACGGTCCAGGTCGGTACCCAGGTATGTAACATAGTCAGATGGTGGAAGAGAAATATTGTTTAGTTTTACCGTTGGGCATGTATTAAAATTTAAAGTAAATGTTGCCTGTTTACACTTTGTCTCGTTAACTTTTATCCTCCACATAGACAGCCATGATTCAACGCGTTTTATGTGACTCTGTAGGGTAACTGATGCCGTAGTCTGGTTTTTGTGCCTACTCATTATTTAGCGGATGAAATGGGACTAAAAGGGATAAAAATGGTACCAATGATACGACAACAGCTAGAAACATGAAATTTGGAATGCAGATCCCTCCATCTTGCGTAGACGCGTAACAGATGGAATTTTCAAAATTCGTACTTTTAAGGGGTACAATTGGTAAAGAGGGATAGATATAGTACCAACCAAACCGCTGAAGATGAAATCACAAAATTCGGTGTATACATTCATCACACTGTGTAGACGCGAAACATAAAGGAATTTTAATAAATTTGTACTTTAAAGGGGGAAATGACGCGAAAGGGGATGAAAACAGCACCATTCAAACGGTTGTAAAGAGTGATTTTTTTGAGGTTAGGATTTTCATGCATTAGTATTTGACAGATCACGTGGGATTTCAGACATGGTGTCAAAGAGAAAGATGCTCAGTATGCTTTGACATTTCATCATGAATCGTCTTACAAACGAACAACGCTTGCAAATTATTGAATTTTATTATCAAAATGCGTGCTCTGTTAAGAAAGTTCATTGCGCGCTTCCATTTTATGGTCAGTTTAATCGACCCACTGAAGCGGCTATTCGGGCTATTGTGACTAAATTTCGCACCAAATTTACATTGTTGGACATTAAACCACCAACACGCTTACGTAGAGTGCGAACTGAAGAAAATATCGCAGCTGTATCGGCCAGTGTTAATGATGACCACCAATTTTCGATTCGTCGCCGTTCGCACCAATTGGGTCTCTGTTACTCAAAAACGTGGAAATGCCAAAATTGGACTAAGCGGATGGACCACCTAAGACGCAGCCGCGGTCAACATTTAAATGAAATTATCTTCAAAAAGTAAATGTCATGGACCAATCTAACGTTTCAAATAAAGAACCGATGAGATTTTGCAAATTTTATGCGTTTTTTTTTTTTTAAAAAGTTATCAAGCTCTTAAAAAATCGCCCTTTATAATTATTTTTATGAAATGAATACATACTCAAACTTTCGAAATAATCCTAGTGCTAGTGAGGTCAAATATCATACCGTTTGCAATGGAAATAGCTCTTTTCATTCCCCCCTCCACTAGGGTATTATGTCTTTGAGTAGTTGTTTGTAACGCCCAATAGAGATATACCCATCGTTTATTATACACTCAAGAAAAAGTAAACCTTATAATGAGTTAAAATGAACAAAAATTTAGAAAAATTGAACTTCGCATAGTGCTAAAGCAATATTTCCTCTTATCTAGTTCAAACTTTTCCTTGAAAGTGCTTTGAACTAAATTCTAGTTAATATTTCCACAAACCAAGTAGATATTTACTCAAACTGAGAAAAATTCCAGTAAGTTTTTCCTCAAACCAAGAACATTTTTAGTAAATCTAAGTAAAATTTTGCTGAAATCTTCCTAAATCTGAGAAAATTTTTCCTAAAACCAAGTATATCTTTACTAAATTTAAGTAAAATTTTCCTAAATCTAAGTAAATTTTTACTCAAACCAAGTAAATTTTTACTAAATCTTAGTAAAATTTTGCTGAAATTTTCATAACAGTAAGTAAATTTTTTACTAAAATCAAGTAAATATATTTACTTAAACCGAGGGCAATTTTGCTGATTTCTCCCTTAAAACAAGTAATTTTTACTTAAACTGAGGAAAATTTTACTTGATACAAGGAAAAAAGTGAACTAAGTTAGTAAGTTCAATTTAACTAAAAAACAAGTAAAAACGGCGTTAAGTTCGGCCGGGCCGAACTTTATATACCCTCCACCATGGATTGCATTCCACAGAGGTTGTCGGTTTTCGTAGAAGTGCAGTAATATTACAGGAAAATATAATTTTTTTAATATAGGCAAACCAAAACAAATACAAATATTGAAAAAATAATTTTATAAGAAACTATAATATTTTAATTATTTCAAACCATTATTTATTTCAAATCAAAAAATAAATATTCTTATATTTATATTTTCAAAAAGCTTAAATACCATAAATATTGGTAGATAGTGGGAGCTACAGTTGGTTGTATTTTCATTCTATTTTAATTCCAAGAGTACAAAAAATCCATTATCAGACGTACATAGTGCAGAATAACCTAACTTCATGATTCAACCAATTTTTGCCATAATAGAAAAGGAACCAATTTGGAAAAAAAACTTTTTATTTTGCGTGTCTATGCAGGCAGAGGAATGTATACACCGAATTCCATAATTCCAGATGCGACCATGTGGTTGGTACCATTTTACCCCCTTGACGTTTCTACGCAATTAGAATTTCATCATTCTAGCTGTAGTCATTTAGTTGGTACTATTTTTATCCCTCTGTACCATTGTATCCCTTGAAAGTACGTATTTCGAAAAATTCGTCTATTTTCCGTGTCTACGCAGTCAGAGGAATGTATACTCAGAATTTCATGACTCTAGCTGAGGTCATTTAATTGGTACTATTTTTATCAAATTTTTTCATTTTAACCCCAAAAAGTACGAATTTCGAAAAACCTGTTTATTTTAAGTGTCTACCCAATCAGAGGAATGCATATACCGAATTTCATTATTCCATGTGTAGCCGTTTGGTTGGTACCATTTTTATCCCTCCGTACCCATTGTATCCCTTGAAAGTACGAATTTGGAAAAAACCTTTTATTTTTCATGTCTACGTAGTCAAAGGAATGTATACTTCGAATTTCATGACTCTAGCTGCGGTCATTTGGTTGGTACTATGTTTATCCCCTTTTTCTATTTTGTCCCCAAAAAGTACGAATTTCGAAAAATCCGTTTATTTTCCGTGTATACACAGTCATGTCTACGTAGTCAAAGGAATGTATACTTCGAATTTCATGACTCTAGCTGCGGTCATTTGGTTGGTACTATTTTTATTTTTATCCCCTTTTTCTATTTTGTCCCCCAAAAGTACGAATTTCGAAAAATCAGTTTATTTTCCGTGTGTACATAGTCAGAGGAATGTATACTCCGAATTTCATGACTCTAGCTGCGGTCATTTGATTGGTACTATTTTTATCCCCTTTTTTCATATTAACCCCAAAAAGTACGAATTTTGAAAAATACGTGTATTTTACTTGTCTATGCAATCAGAGGAATGTATACATGTATTTCATTATTCTAGGTACATCCGTTAGGTTGGTACCATTTTTATCCCTCTTTTCCCATTTTACCCCTTAAAAGTACGAATTTGAAAAAAATACTTTTATATCATGTATCTACTCAATTAGAGGAATGTACAGTGTACACACCGAATTTCGTGTTTCTAGCTGTTGTCGTTTAATGTGTACCATTTTTATCCCTTTTTTGTCCATTTCACCCCCTACAAATAAGAATCACTTTATGGTGCAGTTTTTTGCTATAAGGGTAATACGCATACCAAATATCAAGCAAATATAAACAGACATATTCAAAAAAACATGCTTAAATACGCTAAAATAGTAGGGATTATTATGGGTATTTTTAGTCCTTGTGAGGGAAAAATTTTTCCCTTTGGGCCGATTTCGCTCCATTTCAATCCCAAACGATCTACGACTATAAGACGCATTTATGGAAAATTTGAACGTCCTAGCTCCTTTCGTTTAGATGCTAGCGTGCTTTCAACACGGACAGACGGACGGACATGGCTAGATCGTCTTAGAATTTTATGACGATCAAGAATATATATACTTTATAGGGTCTCAGGTCAATATTTCAAGGTGTTACAAACGGAATGACAAAGTTAGTATACCCCCATCCTGGAGATCGAGGGTATAATAAAATAATAAAACAAATGGTTTTGCTTCAGAGTATGAAAACTGATACAAAGAGTGACAACATGAAATATTTCTCAAAAGTCTCATGATACCTCCGCCATAAAGAGTTCAGCTATTACTTCATGATTGCTGCCAAGGCAGTGGTTGTTTAGATTAAAACTTGAAATATTTAAGAAATAAGTCTCTGCAAACGAACGAGAATTGCTTCTTTGATTAATTTTTCAAGAATTTTCTAAACAATTTCAGATGATTTTTATAAGTTCATTAATAGTTAAATATATGAAGAACTCGATATAAATTTCAGTAAACATATTAACTTAATTTTAGAAAAAAACACATTTTTAAGTTAAAATTTCCTAAATGGAATTTTTCAATAAAAAATATCTGAGTTTCTTCGCTTGGAAATATTCTTCCACATAAGTATGAATATACTCAGTTGTAAGAATTTTATATTAGATCCAAAGAAATGTTTTTAAGTAAATTTTTTATAGCTTTGAAAGAGGGAAACTTTACTCGTATTTAGTTAATTTTCCAACCTTTTAGGAAATTTTTGCTGAACTGGAGTAAAATTGTTGAACTAAATTGTAGTATGGATTTTACTCAGATTTAGGAATGCTAGTTTTCTGAGTGTACCTTTAGACTTTGAATCAATTTCTGAATCGATTTAGCCATCAAAGTATAGATCGCAATTATTATCCGATCCCAACAAAACTTGATCGGTTCAGAAATACAAATTCCACACCCGGTTTTACTCTTTCGACACAAATGTCGCTCCCGGTTTGACTTTTTTTCGATATAGAAATCACATATTTTAACCGATTTTCTTAAAATTTGGCGGAACAACTTATATTTCAACAAATTTTGCTCCTGACTTGAATTATTCCGCTGTGGAAACCAAATATTTTAACTGATATTTTTTAAATTTTTCAAAACATATATATGTATTTCCACTAGAAGTACATCCCAGCAAAAAATTATCTAGATTTTGGAAGCAGTGCACCCATTGTAGTGCTAATGAGGTTGCAATAAAGTAAACATTGCTGAAACACTGCTTGTCTCGGGTGCAATAGAGTCATGCAGAGAGCGAAAATTCGGATAGCGCTGAATGAAAATGAAATCGTAAACAATCATACACCCTTGTCGTGCTTCTAACAAGCAAATGTCGAACATATAGCATGTTGGGTAGAGCACGCGACTATCATAACCCGACCGATGAATTTTATTATACCCTCCACCTCCAGGATGGGGGTATACTAACTTTGTCATTCCGTTTATAACACTTTGAAATATCGACTTGGGACCCTATAATGTATATATATTCTTGATCGGCATAAAATTCTTTTTAAAATATAAATATAAGAATATTTATTTTTTGAATTGACTTGAAGTATTATTTCGATATATATAGTGTAAACGTATCGGTATCCTTACCTTATATGCGTGGTTTGAAATAATAAAAATATTATATTTTTTATAAAATTATTTTTTTTTTCAATATTTTTTGGTTTATCTATATATATAAAAGAGTTGCGTTACTGACTGACTGACTTATCATTGACCAGCCCCCAGACCAAACGGCTGAAGCCAGGGTCATGAAATTTTCAGGGTAGTTCCCAAATATGACGTAGACGTCGACTAAGAAAGGGTTTTACGAAATTCGTACTTTTAGGGGATAAAATGGCCCAAAAAGGGATAAACATCGAACCTTCGTCCTGACTAAACGGCAGCAGCTATAAACATGCAATTCGGTGAGTTCCTTGCAATGACCATGTAGACGAGCTACAAATAGGGATTTTTCGAAATTTGTACTTTTAAGGGGCGAGCGGGACAAAAAGGGATAAAAATGGTACCAACTAAATTATTACAGCTAGAATCGTGAAATTTGGTATGTAAATTCCTCTGACCATATAGAAACGAATTAAAATTTGATTTTTTCGAAATTTGTACTTTTAAGGGGCGAGCGGGACAAAAAGGGATAAAAATGGTACCAACAAATGTAATACAACTAGAATCGTGAAATTTGGTATGTAAACTCCTCTGACGATATAGAAACGAAGTAAAATTGGATTTTTCGAAAATTTTACTTTTAAGGGGCTTGCGGGATAAAAAGGTATAAAAATGGTACCAACTAAAATATTACACCTAGAATCGTGAAATTTGGTATGTAAATTCCTTTGACCATATAAAAGCAAAGTAAAATTGGATTTTTCGAAAATTGTACTTTTAATGGGCGTGTGGGACAAAAAGGGATAAAAATTGTACCAACTAAAGTATTACACATAGAATAGTGAAATTTGGTATGTAAATTCCGAAGTAAAATTGGATTTTTCGAAAATTGTACTTTTAAAGAGCGTGCGGGGCAGAAAGGGATAAAAATGGTACCAACTAAAGTATTACACCTAGAATCTTGAAATTTGGTATGTAAATTCCTCTGACCACATAAAAGCGAAGTAAAATTGGATGTTTCGAAAATTGTACTTTTAAGGGGTGTGCGGGACAGAAAGGGATAAAAATGGTACCAACTAAAGTATTACACCTAGAATCTTGAAATTTGGAATGTAAATTCCTCTGACCATATAAAAGCGAACTAAAGTAGGATTTTTCGAAAATTGTACTTTTAAAGAGCGTGTGGGGCAGAAAGGGATAAAATGGTACCAACTAAAGTATTACACCTAGAATCTTGAAATTTGGAATGTAAATTCCTCTGACCATATAAAAGCGAAGTAAAGTAGGATTTCTCGAAAATTGTACTTTTAAGGGGCGTGCGGGACAGAAAGGGATAAAAATGGTACCAACTAAAGTATTACACCTAGAATCTTGAAATTTGGAATGTAAATTCCTCTGACCATATAAAAGCGAAGTAAAATTGGATTTTTCGAAAATTGTACTTTTAAGGGGTGTGCGGGACAGAAAGGGATAAAAATGGTACCAACTAAAGTATTACACCTAGCATCGTGAAATTTGGTATATAAATTCCTCTGACCATATAAAAGCGAAGTAAAATTAGATTTTTCGAAATTTGTACTTTTAGGGGGCGAGCGGGCCAAAAAGGGATAAAAATGGTACCAACTAAAGTATCACACCTAGAATAGTGAAATTTGGTATGTAAATTCCTCTGACCACATAAAAGCGAAGTAAAATTGGATGTTTCGAAAATTGTACTTTTAAGGGGTGTGCGGGACAGAAAGGGATACAAATGGTACCAACTAAAGTATTACACCTAGAATCTTGAAATTTGGAATGTAAATTCCTCTGACCATATAAAAGCGAAGTAAAGTAGGATTTTTCGAAAATAGTACTTTTAAAGGGCGTGCGGGACAGAAAGGGATAAAAATGGTACCAACTAAAGTATTACACCTAGAATCGTGAAATTTGGTATGTATATATTCCTCTGACCATATAAAAGCGAAGTAAAATTAGATTTTTCGAAATTTGTACTTTTAGGGGGCGAGCGGGCCAAAAAGGGATAAAAATGGTACCAACTAAAGTATCACACCTAGAATAGTGAAATTTGGTATGTAAATTCCTCTGACCACATAAAAGCGAAGTAAAATTGGATTTTAAGGGGCGTGCGGGACAGAAAGTGATAAAAAATGTACCAACTAAAGTATTACACCTAGAATCTTGAAATTTGGAAGGTAAATTCCTCTGACCATATAAAAGCGAAGTAAAATTGGATTTTTCGAAAATTGTACTTTTAAGGGGTGTGTGGGACAAAAAGTGATAAAAATGGTACCAACTAAAGTATTCCACCTAGACTCATGAAATTTGGTATGTAAATTCCTCTGACCATATAAAAACGAAGTAAAATTGGATTTTTCGAAAATTGTACTTTAAAGGGGCGTGTGGGACAAAAAGGAATAAAAATTGTACCAACTAAATTATTACAGCTAGAATCGTGAAATTTGGTATGTAAATTCCTTTCACCATGTAAAGAGTGATTTTTTTGAGGTTAGGATTTTCATGCATTAGTATTTGACAGATCACGTGGGATTTCAGACATGGTGTCAAAGAGAAAGATGCTCAGTATGCTTTGACATTTCATCATGAATCGTCTTACAAACGAACAACGCTTGCAAATTATTGAATTTTATTATCAAAATGCGTGCTCTGTTAAGAAAGTTCATTGCGCGCTTCCATTTTATGGTCAGTTTAATCGACCCACTGAAGCGGCTATTCGGGCTATTGTGACTAAATTTCGCACCAAATTTACATTGTTGGACATTAAACCACCAACACGCTTACGTAGAGTGCGAACTGAAGAAAATATCGCAGCTGTATCGGCCAGTGTTAATGATGACCACCAATTTTCGATTCGTCGCCGTTCGCACCAATTGGGTCTCTGTTACTCAAAAACGTGGAAATGCCAAAATTGGACTAAGCGGATGGACCACCTAAGACGCAGCCGCGGTCAACATTTAAATGAAATTATCTTCAAAAAGTAAATGTCATGGACCAATCTAACGTTTCAAATAAAGAACCGATGAGATTTTGCAAATTTTATGCGTTTTTTTAAACAAAAAAGTTATCAAGCTCTTAAAAAATCACCCTATAGAAGCGCGTTATAATTGGATTGATCGAAATTTGTACTTTTTAGCGGGTAGGCGGGACAAAAAGGGTTTCAATTTAATCATTGCAGCTATAGTCGGGAAATTTTGAGTATAATTGAGAGTAAAGCGCAATATAAATGGATTTTTTTCGAAATTTTCTTATAGGGGCTGAGCAACAAGAGATAAAAGTAGTACCGACTAAAGTATTGGTGGTATTAATGTGGTGTGTAAGTTCCTCTGACAACGTAGAAGCGCAAATCTAATTCGAATTTAAATTAAAATCGCGTTTTTCCAATTTTGTACTTATAAACAATGAGCGGGATAAAAATAGTACCAACTAAAATATTTCAGCTATAGTCGTGAAATTTTGTGTTTAAATTTCTCTGACAAAGTAGACTTGCAACATAAATGCATTTCTCCAAATTTGTAGTTTTAAGTGGCGAGCGGGACAAAAAGGGATAAAACTGGTATCAATTTTAGTATTACAGCTAGAACAGTGAAATTTGGTGTGTAAATTCCTCTGACCATATAGCAGCGCAGAAGTTTGATTTTTCGAAATTTGTACTTCTAAGTGCGCGGGACGAAAAGGGATACAAATGCTGTACAATCCTTTAAAGGGGAATGAATGTATTACCAAATAAAGTACATATTTTTAGGGAAAAACACATGTTGGGAAAGAGGTGTAAAAAGTTATAAACTAGCTGGCTGAATCTAGAAACATGAGATCGAGGATATAAATAGTTGTAATTTTTTGTTCACAACTTGGTAGAAAATTATACATACGAAGTAGTTCATCTAAAATAGTGCATATCGACAAGCACATTCCTTTGACTGTGTGTGAGTGCTAGCTAATAGGAGGTTTCCAAATTACTATTTTAGATATATCTATAGCCACCAAAATTAAATTTAATAAATACTATCGAAAAACAGAGACGGATGAAATTAACGAATAACTTGCTTTTTCGCGTGCGAAGCAGCGGGTACTGCTAGTATTGGCTATATTAAAAAAATATATATTTTCCTGTAATATTACTGCACTTCTATGAAAATCGACAGCCCCTGTGGAATGCAATCCATGGTGGAGGGTATATAAAGTTCGGCCCGGCCGAACTTAACGCCGTTTTTAATTGTTTTTAAACTCGGCATGCCATCATTGCATCACAGTAATTGCTCTAATTCGAGACATCCTCCACAAATCGGCAGGTTTGTAAGCGGGAGATACTGAATCTCTCTCTTACTAACCTGCTGAAAACGAAGCAGGAGCTTTTGCTGGGATATAGTTAAAAGTGAGGCACATCGTTCATGTGATGATATAGCCCAGATTTAAATATCCTTCCCGATTTGACTTTTTTCCTATCCGTCAAGTTTGGTACAACATTTTATTATACACTCTACGAGAGTATTATGTCTTTGCGCATTTGTTTGTAACACCCAAAAGGAACAAATAATACACGAATCACTTTCTGAGTCGATTATTGTTGTAATCAAATTACAGGTCGCAATTATTGTCCGATCTTAACAAAAATTGGCACAAGTAAGTTTTGTAGATCAAGGACGAACGTTATTTAATTTGAGGCAAATCGGTTCAGATATAGATATAGCCCCCATACAAATGTCGCTGTCGATTTTTCCGCTTTAGAAACCACATGTTGTAAACGATTTTCTTTAAATTCTGCACAACATCTTATAATCCAACTGAAAACATCTATGGTGAAAGTGGGTAAGATCGGTTCAGATTTAGATATAAATTTATTTATATATACAAATGTTGCTCCCAAATGTTTAACTGTTTAACTTAACAAAAATCCTTCACGATTTCACATTTTTATCGAATTGAATTGTAATCGGATAGAAAGTGGAGTGTATCATATAGTCGGCTCCGTACGACTTTAGCCTTTCCTTACTTGTTATACCCTCCACCTCCAGGACTTTACACTAACTTAGTCATTCGGTTTGTAACACCTTGAAATATCGACCTGAGACCCTATAAAGTATATATATTCTTGATCGTCAGGCTGCACCTAGAATAATGAAATTCGGTGTATACATTCCTCTGATTGCATAAATTCGTACTTTTTGGGGTTAAAATAGAAAAAGGGGATACAAATTGTACCAACCAAATGGCCGCAGCTAAAGTCATGAAATTCGGAGTATACATTCCTCTGACTCCGTAGACACGAAAAATAAAGGTTTTTACAAATTCGTAAATGGCTACAGCAAGAATTGCGTAGGCACGTAAAATGAAGAGATTTTAGAAAGAGGGTAAAATGGGAAAAAGGGGATAAAAATGGTACCAACTAAACGGCTACAGCTAGAATGACGAAATTCGGTGTGTACATTCCCCTAATTTCGTAGACAATTAAAATACAGAGATTTTTTAAAGTCGTACCCGAAGGGTACGTACCAACCAAATGGCCGCTGCTAGAATCATAAAAATCGGTTTATACATTCCTCTGAATGCATAGACACGCAAGATAAAACATTTTTCAAAATTTGTACTTTTTACTTTCATGACAACAATTGGTTGAACCATTAAAATAGGTAATTTTGCCCTGTGTACGTCAGATAATGAATTTTCAAAATTTGTACTTTTTGGAATTAAAGTAGTATTTGAATACAACCAGGAAAATATAATTTTTTTACGTATTAGAGGAATGTACACACCGAATTTCGTGTTTCTAGCTTTTGTCGTTCAATATGTACCATTTTTATCCCTTTTTTGCCCCCATTTCACCCCTTACAAATAAGAATAACTTTATGGTGCACGTTTTTGCTGTAAGTGGAATGCGCATACCAAATATCAAGCAAATATAAGCTGACATATTCAAAAGACATGCTTAAATACGCTAAAATATTAGGGATTATTATGGGTATTTTTAGTCCTTGTGAGGGAAACATTTTACCCTTTGGGCCGATTTCGCCCCATTTCAATCCCAACTGATCTAGACGCATTTATGGAAAATTTGAACGTTCTGGTTCCTTTCGTTTCGATGCTAGCGTGCGTCAACAGACGGACGGACATGGCTAGATCGTCTTAGAATTTTATGACGATCAATAATATATATACTTTATAGGGTCTCAGGTCGATATTTCAAGGTGTTACAAACGGAATAACAAAGTTAGTATACCCCCATCCTGGAGGTGGAGGGTATACAAATATATTTTCCTGTAATATTACTGCACTTCTACGAAAATCTATAGCCTCTGTGGAGTGCAATTCATGGTGGAGGGTATATAAAGTTCGGCCCGGCCGAACATAACGTCGTTTTTACTAGTTTTTTTTTTTTTTATCATAAACATTGCGTATGGTAAAGTGAATGGCATCGTTCAAAGTTTTTATATAGCCGTCGTACAAATGTCCATCTCGATATGACTTTTGCCTTCTATAAGCCACATACCTTTACAGATTTTGATTTAATTTGACAGAACACGTTATATTTCAGCTTATATAGGATCGATTTCACTTTTGTCACCGAATTTAATGGTAAAGGGGTTTTCCATACTTTTTATTTTCATTATTTTTTATAACGTTTACTATTTGAATTATATTTGAATGTGTTTTTATTGATATGAAGTATTTTTCATTTTTATTGTGAACAAATGTTAGGCAATTTTTAACTTATTGGAACAATTTGGTTTTCGTAAGATTTTTTGGGTGCCTGTCCTATGGAAAGAGTCATAGGTCTCTACATTACACAATGTACGGTGTTACAGATTTTAGTGAGAAAACCTCAAAATTTGTTTTCCAATATTTCTCTTTGATAGATATTAATGATAAGATGATGAGATATCAATTAAGAGAATAATAGTGTCTTAGTGAAAAATTAAAGCAAGAAGGATGTAATGGTTCTTCAAACTTTGCATTATTTGTAGGAAGAAAAAATAGAGCTTAATATTCAAAGTACTGATTTATTCTACTAAGTGGAAGCAATGAAAATATAAATAATCTTGTATGTGTGAAATCGGTTTTTAGTACAGTATTTTTGTCAGTATTTTAACACCAATTTAACATTTTCGAGGACTAGAACTAGATGTCCCCATGATATTCCTGGGATCTGTCATATTTACAAAAAGCAGCCATCCCATACAAAAAGCATCAGAGTGGGCACCATTTGGGTTATACCAAAGTATGGACATATGGGCATCTCCCAAACAAGTAAAGAAAGGCTAAAGACGGACGGACTTTCTATCTCATCACAATTCAATTCGGTAAAAAAGTGAAATCGGGAAGGATTTTTGCATCCTGTAAATGTATGTGTTTGACAAAAAATGTTAAATCGGAAAGGACATTTGTATGAGGGTATATTGATACCTGGAACGATGTGACCCCCTTTCACCATGTATGTTTATTGGTGAAATATAATATGTAAAGATTGGCTAAAATCGGTTAAACATTCGGGAGCAACATTTGTATGAGGGCTATATCTAAATCTAAACCGATCTTACCCACTTTCACCATAGATTTTTTTAGTTAGATTTTTAGATGCTGTGCCAATTTTAAAGAAAATCGATTACAATATGGGGTTTCTAGAGCGGAAAATGTCAAATCGGGAGCGAGATTTGTATGGGGCCTATATCAAAATCTGAACCGATCTTACCCAATTTTTGCATAGGTGTTTTAAGTTGAAGTGTAAGATGTTGTGCCAAATTTGTAGACATTTGTATGGGGGCTATATCTAAATCTGAACCGATTTCCTCCAAATTCAATACCGATGGTCCTTGGCCAGAAAAAATAGCTTCTGTCAAGTTTCATGACAATCGGACAACAATTGCGACCTGTAGAGTGCGAACAAGCTTAGATGGACAGCAGACAGACGGACGGACAGACAGACATCGGTAAATCGACTCAGCTGGTGATTCTAAGCCGATCGGTATACTTAAAGGTGGGTCTAGCTCGATTATTTCTTGGTGTTACAAACATTTGGCGCGAAACTAACTTTTAATACCCTAGCCCACGAAGTAGTGTAGGGTATAATAACATAGAAAATATATTTATTAAAAATTCAAGATAACCTAGAAAATATTGCGACGCAAAATATTTGAATTATGGTTGTCATCTGCACATAATAATAGATATGAGAATGTTATGGATTAAATTTTTAGGAAATATTGGTTCAGTATCTATAATGATCGAAATTCCGAAAAGTTTTTAAGTAAAATTTGTAATAATCTGAGCGAAAAGTAGAGCAATTCAGCTAGATGTAAGTGGAGATTTTCGAATTGAAATATTGATTAGCTAGCACCACCCATTATGTTGATTTGTCAGCATAAATGTAACAATTTTTACCGGAAATTAATATATATTTTTTAAATAAATTAAATCCAAAGAAGTAAATACACATGCGAATTTCCATTTTTTTGCTGATATCTCAGAAACTACTGACAGTCCCATTGTAAGTTTTTACAGTACAAATGTAGATGTGTAAAACGGAAATTAAAAATATATATATTTTTTTCACAAATAAATTTCAGTATATTTTCTATTTTTTTTAGATAATAAATATATATTTTTAATTTCTTATATAATTTTTAATAGGTACAAAATTGTCCAGCAAAAAAAATTGCAATATCTTTCACATAACGAAAGATATGACTGCTTGAATGAGCCCTCTTCCTCAAAATAAGTTGAATTTCAATGTTACAGGGATGCCACAGTTTTCACAATATCAAAAAAAAAACATCAAAATCGGAAGAATCAAGATTAGGCAAAATTTCGTGGCATTTGGTTTGTGGCGATTGGTTTAGAATCAAGTTGAATAAAATAATAATATTTTTTAATCATTTTGGAAATTTTCAGAAATAAGTAATTATTTTGGACGTAAGGCTAAACCAAAAGTCGGTTTCATAAAGTGATGCCGTCCACGCATGCTTGCAAAAAGTTAATAATATGTTGTGACAAAAGGAACAGAAAAATCAGATGAATGAGAGATGATACTATTTTATCAATAAAATAAAACATTTTTTAAATTTCTATATAATTCACGAGAAATAACTGGCATTCCGTATAACGTGCACATGTTCGATTGACATAAAGCATTGACTGAAAGCCCTAAATTTGATTCATCAATCGAACATATCAAATCGTTTTAATATTCCAGCGAAGGCCACAAAAAAACTACATAACTCAATTTATAGTAAAACACTTTTTATTATTAAAGACTTCCTTGAAAATAATGCAGGGCGTAATGAGCTGCCATTACAAGGAAATGCAAATAGTAATGACGTGTCTTTAACAATTTTTGTCTGGGTCTCAAAACTACTAAAATGTAGATGTGACTGGGAAGATGAAACAAAACAATTAATTGACTAGAATTGACTGTAGGAAGGGTTGTTTTGGTCGTGGGAACAATAAAAACATTGACACCCCGAAAAACAATCATGAAAGGATCACGACGATTGTTCACAATTCATACCTCAAATGCCTCCTTCGGTTGTCAATTTCAGACGTGAATCGACCAAAATAAACAGCGACACAACCTGGTTGTCTCATGAGCTGTTCTTGTCTTGTCTTGTTTTGTAAACGCTTGTGGACTTTTGCTTGCCACAAACAAAGCTAATTCCATGTAATCCTGTCGGTCACATTCCAGCTCGCAGCTAATTATCAACAACTAACATACATACATTTGAACAAGTCCGCCAATCTTCGAAATGAGTGTAAATGCGACATAATCGAGTTTGTTACTTTCGAAGAGAGAGAGAGTAACACCCAAAGACTGAACAAACATTTGACGTGTGCCAAGCATAGCGATTAGCTGGCTGTATTTGAATTTGTAGCCCCAAGCGTTAGAGGCAGACGAGAGTTGCAAATGATGTGGATTCAATTCAACTAAGGCACACAGAGCCATGAGGATGTCATGTCATCCACCTTGTCCCATTAAAAATAATCAAGAGGGCGAATCAGAGGTAAGAACATTGATATGGAGACGTGAACCTTTATTCGATTTTCTGTTTGTAGTGTTTGAAATCAGTGAATTGACGAGATCGAAAAAAATACGCGGTTCTATCCGAAGTTTCATACGTCACCACACCCAACCGAGCTGGATTTGTACAAAATTCACGAATGTTCGTTTAGAAGGATAAAAATTTGAAACAACATATTTTCGAATTTTTAGTTACACTTCCTACAACAAAACAAGTAAGGAAATGCTAAAGTCGGGCGGGGCCGACTATATAATACCCTACACCACTCCCTGCGTATGTATCTCGCTTTGATTACTCAACCAAGGTATTTCATGGGAGCAATTATATGTAGTTCATATAAATTATACAGTTACTATATATAGTAATTGATCCAATTATCCGACAGAAAAATACAAATTATACAGAAGTAATAGGATGAATCAGACCGACATTTCAAAAGGGAGCATATAACAACATTTTGGGCCTGGTCCGAAATATGGGCCTATATATTTCTCATTCACGGTATGTATTCCTAGTTGAAAAATATCATGATCTGCAAAATTGAAGATCCGATGTAAGATGTAGTTTCTAGAGCAGTAATAGATCATTTGGATTATACCAAAGTATGGACATATGGGCATCTCCCAAACAAGTAAGGAAAGGCTAAAGACAGACGGACTTTCTATCTCCTTACAATTTAATTCGGCAAAAAAGTGAAATCGGGAAGGATTTCTGCATCCTGCAAATGTATGTGTTTGACAAAAAATGTTAAATCGGAAAGGATATGTGTATGGGGTTATATTGAAACCTGGAACGATGTGACCCGCTTTCACCATGTATGTTTATTGACGAAATATAATATGTAAAGTTTGGCCAAAATCGGTTTAACATTCGGGAGCAACATTTGTATGAGGGCTATATCTAAATCTGAACCGATCTTACCCACTTTCACCACAGGTGTTTTAAGTTAGATTATAAGATGTTGTGCCAATTTTTAAGAAAAACCGGGTACAATATGTGGTTTCTAAAGCGGAAAAAGTGAAATAGGGAGCGACATTTGTATGGGGCTATTTCTAAATCTGAACCGATCTTACCCACTTTCAGCATAGGTGTTTCTAGTTCGATTATAAAACGTTGTGCCAATTTTAAAGAAAATCGGGTACAATATGTGGTTTCTAAAGCGGAAAAAGTGAAATAGGGAGCTACATTTGTATGGGGGCTCTTTCTAAATCTGAACCGATCTTACCCGCTTTCCCCATAGGTGGGGAACAATTGCGACCTGTAGTGTGCGACAGGCCCGTGCGCAGGATTTTCCCCTGGGGGGGGTTTTCATCTACACTCATAAAAAAGTTAACCCCATAATGAGATAAAATTAACTAAAATTTAGGAAACCAAGTACATTTTTACTACTAGAATTTTGCTGAAAATTTCCTAAATCTAAGTAAATTTTTTCTAAAACCACGTAATTGTTTACTAAATTTAAGCAAAATTTTCCTAAAACTAAGTAAATTTTTACGAAAAAAAAATTTTCCTGAAAATTTCCTAAAACTAAGTACATGTTTACTCAAATCAAGTAAATATTTACTCAAACTGAGGACAATTTTGCTGATTTTTTTCCTCAAAACGAGTAATTTTTTACTTAAACTGAGGAAAATTTAATTTTATACAGGGAAAAAAGGTGAAATTAAAATTAAGTTCAATTTAACTAAAAAATCAAACAAATAGTTTTGCTTCAGAGTATGCAAAACTTGTACAAAAACTGACAACATGAAATATTTCTCAAAAGTTTCATGATACCTCTGTCATAAGGAGTTGAGCTATCACTCCATGATTGTTGCGAAGGCAAGAATAGCGCCATCGAAGTGGTTGTTTAGAATAATTCATAAAGTATTTAAGAAATAAGTCTCTACAAACGAACGAGAATTGCTTCTTAGATTAATATTCAAGAATTTTTTAACAATTTCTAATGTTTTTATAAGATCATTAATACTTAAATGTATGAAGAACTCGGCATAAAATTCAGTAAACATTTTAACTTTATTTTAGGAAAAAAACACATTTTTAAGTTAAAATTTCCTCAATGGAATTTTTTCCATACAAAAAAATTCAGATTTTTTTTCTCACCCAAAATCTTGAAAATATTCTTCCACATAAGTTTGAATTTACTCAACTGTAAGAATTTTTTATTAGATCCAAAGAAATGTTTTTAAGTAAATCTACTACCCTTTTTCTAGTAACTTTACTCATACTTACTTAATTTCCCAACTTTTTAGGAAGTTTTTACTGGAGCGTTTGGAAACCACTCATATTTTATTGCCAGGATCTTCGAGAAATATTTTATATTCGTCCGACAGACATTGTCGGCAAAATTGCATTTCAGTAATCCATCTATCAGTACACTCAAAGGAATATGTCAGTAAAAGAAAGCAGAAAGTCTACTGAAAGAGCAGATTTTCTGCTGTTAAAAAAGAGACAGCAGATTTGTATCTGCTGAGATGGTAAACAACTGTTTGCTGTTTTTAGCAATATATATGATATGCATATTGTCCCAAGCTAATATAAAAGAAAATTCGAGCTAAACTCACTTATGCGCTTCTCTATTTTTATATTTTAATTAACAACAACCAATTTTAGCAGATTTAGAAGGTTGCAGAAAACTGCTATTATGCCAAAAACAGCAGTAATATCAGAAAAGTGTCTTCTGATAGGCAGCAGACATTCGCTGCTTTTATTAACAGACTCGTTCTCTAAGGCTAGAACTTTTTTTAAATAGTTGCCTGAAATTACATACATACATATCTTATATAAGTGGCTATGAACAAAAACATAAATTTTCCGGAGACCGAAAAAACTGATTTTCTCTTTAATTTGAAGAGAAATTATTAATCGTTCTTCTACAGTTTAATCTAAAAAGGATTACTAATTGCTACGATTAAAAAGTTTTCGAAATTTCCTATTATTCGCGGTTCATGGTTCATAGCCACTTTTGTATGTTTAAAATTGAGCATTATGAATGTTGAAATAAGAATAAGATTTATTGTAAACTCCATAACTTTTTTCATGAAATCTTGGCAATGTTGTATAGAAAACGCATTTTCTGTGATGTACACAGCGAATTTAAAGATTCCAACTTCATCCGTCAGAAAATTGCGGCAATTGATGAAAAATCCAAAATTCGCGGTTGCAATTCCTTATATTTTAACTTTCTTCTCTCATAATTCTGAAACTTTTCATACACAAATATTCCCCATGAAGTCAGCAATCACATGCCAAAGAAATATTTTGGTATTCTCAATATAATAAAAAGTTACGCCGGTTTTTCTAAATATACTTTTCACAATTTTTGACTTTACAGCCACCATTTTTCCTAGTTTAACTGGAGAATCAAAATGCTATTAACGCGAAATGATGGAATTTGATAGTACGATATGCCCCAAATCTAGAAAAATGATTTAAACAAAATCGTTGTTGCGAATTGTAACATTCGGTTTTATGCTGCCCCATTGTTGAACTATTTTATTTCTATTACTTTTATGTTCATAGCCACTTAGTCACAAACTAACGTGCGAGGGGATAGCCAAATCAGAAAATTGCTTTAGAAAAAAATCTTTTCCCTATTTATATGACAGATGACATCCAAATCTGAGAATAGTTTGGCATCAAAAAAGATATATAAGATATAGTTCTAGTCGAATGTCAAGAAGTGGTATTGGTTAATAAAAATGAAATTTTTCCAAACAATTTGGTGTCCATTGGCGAAATTAGCAATACACAATCTTGTAATTGGCACAATTCGTTTAGTTTGTTTGTATTTTTCATAACTTTTGTCTGAAATTCAAGAAAATATCCACGATTTTTTATGTAATTTTCGTGTTTTCATGATTTTACTGCAAAATTACCATTTCAGACGAGTTATTTTAAAAATACCTTAAAAATTCTATATTGTATTGCTTCAGAAAGACTAGAAGGATTTAAAAAGTATATGTTCGAAACCTCTCTGGGGGGGGTTTGAACCCCCAAAACCCCCCCCTTGCGCACGGCCCTGGTGTGCGAACAAGCTTAGATGAACAGCAGACGGACAGACAGACATCGTTAAATCGACTCAGCTAGTGATTCTAAGCCGATCGGTATACTTAAAGGTGGGTCTAACTCGATTATTTCTTGGTGTTACAAACATTTGGCGCGAAACTAACTTATAATAACCTAGACCACGAAGTGGTGATTGCCTAAAGTGTATACTTTCATTTGATACTGGCAGAATAATGTAGTTCTGACAATAAGAATTCTCACTTTTTATGTCCTACACCACTTCGTGGACTAGGGTATTATAAGATGTTTGTAACACCAAGAAATAATGGTGCTAGACCCACCTTTAAGTATACTGATCGGCTTAGAATCACTAGCTGAATTGATTTAACGATGTCTGTCCGTCTGCTGTCCATCTAAGCTTGTTCGCACTTTGCGGGGTCGCAATTGTTGTCCGATTGTTTTGAAGTTTGGCAGAAGTTATTTTTATTGGCCAAGGACGATTGGTATTGAATTTGGGGGAAATCGGTTTAGACTTAGATATAGCCTCCATACAAATATCCCTATAATTTACACTATTACTGCTCTAGAATACACATATTACATGCGATCATGACCACATTTTCAGGATCGTGTTATATTTGAACTAGAAACAGCAAACGGAAATGTCAACCACATGGGTCCATGTTTTGATATAGCCCCCATACAAATGTACCTCCGATTTACAATATTACTGCTCTAAAATGCACATTTTACATCGGATCTGGACCAAATTTCCCACACAATGTTACATTTGGAGTAGAAACACCTATTTTGAAAGCCAGCTATATAGGTAAATGTTTTGGTATAGACCCGATACCGAAATGAGCTCCCAGTTTACACTGTTGTCGCTCTAGAAACCACATATTACATTGGATCTTGATAAAATTTGTAGATCATGTTATATTTTAATAAATAATACTTGCTTTGAAAGTGATCTATAGTGGCCAACTTTTCATATAGCATTCACATTTTCACATTTTTCATTAGATCTTCATACAATTTTGCGGATCATATTATATATCAATAAAGAATACCTACTATTATAGCTCTAGAGCTTTAATATTTTTTAATTTTTTCTGATTAACCAATTTTTTCTTTTTTGGATTTTTCATTGTTTTTATACCTTGTGTTTTTTGAACTAATGAAAAAGTTATAATTTTGACGATTTTTCACTGTATTTCTGGTTGATTTGGTAAAAAATAAATCGAAAGAAAATGCGTTAAAAATAGAAGCCATCATTTCACCACTTTCAAACTCACACAGTCGCTTACATAGCAAATAAGTACACTACTTTCAAATTTCAACAAAATGGATTAGTGTAATCATTTCGAAAATCAATATAAAATAATTAAAATTGCAAAAACTTTATAAAATCTAAAGCTGCTCTTACTCAAAACCACAATATTTTAAAAGTAATTGAAATTTCCTTCAAAACGAGGAATAACACATTAAACTCGGTGAAGTCTTTCAAGAGTAACAGGCGATTGAATGAACTCTCCTTTTGAAAAAGTAGTATGTTTTTCACTGGTCAATTGACCATAACTCGTGAAAAAAAATTCAAATTTTTTTTCCAAAAATACGTATAAAATATTTTTATGAGAAGAATACATACACAAACTTTCAAAACAATCGCAGCTATCGAGCTCAAATGCCGTACCGCTTGACATGGAACGACTCATATGCAACTCAATGAGATGCTTGTAAGATGGCATCTGTACTTTATTACTTGGTGCGATTTTTCAAGCGCATATTCAGCAAGTGAGTTGTGCTTCTCGTTCGTTTGTGAGAATCATTTCCTCAAAGAGGCCGGGTTTGATGTTGAAAAATCACTGCGAAGCCACTTGAAAAAACCTTCGACAGGGTCGAAATCATGATGGTGGTAGTCTGCAACCAAGTAATAAATGTCACCATGCCATTTGTAAATAAATTTACATTCTATTAAATGTAGATGCAAAATGGTCTTGAGTCAAGACAGTATCCCAGTTCAAATCAATTCTCACTTTTTTCGCTGGGTATAATGCTCCCATCGACAGAAAAATTAAAACTTTGACCCGTTGTAAAAGAAACTAAAAAACAGTGCTATAAAAAAATAAAACAAAACATTTTTTTTTTCGAAAAAAAAAAATAATATTTTTTTTGAGTTCTTGAAGGCTGTTCCTAAACCACTAGGCGAAAGTGTAAGTATTTGTAGTACATTTAATTTAACATATAAACGAGTGTTATCGGACTTATGTTTCTAAAATCGGAGTAGATATATTTAAGGTAAAAAAAAAAACAAGTATAAAAGGAGTTAAATTCCCTTATTTATGCTATTTATCGAAATATCGAAAAAAGTAAATATAAGACAGCAATCTTCAAAAAAGCTTAAACACGATCAATATTGGTAGATAGTGGGTGCTACAGTTTGATGCATTTATATCCTATTTCAATTCCAAAATTTTGAAAATCCATTATCTATCGTACGTAGTGCAAGATAGCCTTCAACCAAATTGTGCCGTAAAAGTAAAGGAGAACGAATTTTGAAAAAAAAAAATCTTTTTATTTTGCGTGTCTATGCAGTCAGAGGATTGCATACTCTGAATTTTATGACTCTAGCTGCGGTCATTTGGTTGGTAAAATTGTTATCCCCTTTTTCAGATTTAACCCCTAAAAGTAAAAAATGTGGAAAAATTCCTTTATTTCACTTTCATTTATTTTAGGTACAGCCTTTTGGTTAGTACCGTTTTTATCCCTCTATTTTAATTTTACCCTTTAAAAGTACGAATTTGGAAAAAAATACTTTTATATTATGTATCTACTCGTTTGATAGGTACCATTTTTTGCCCACGTTTTTTGTTATTGAAGGGAAGCCCATTCCCCATATCAAGTAAGTGAAAGCAGACATATTAAAACAAGTAAGGAAAGGCTAAAGTCGATCGAGGCCGACCATATGATATCCTACACTTTCTACTCCACTACATTTGAATTCGGTGAAAATGTGAACGACATTTGTATGGGAGCCATATATAAATCTAAACCGATCCCATCCTCTTTTACCATAAATGTTTCCAGTGTAAATATAAGATGTCCTGCCGAATTTGAAGAAAATCGGTTTCTACAGCGGTTAACCTCAAATTGGGAGCGAAATTTCTATGGGAGCTATATCAAAATCTGAACCGATTTGACACATTTTTGTCATAGATGTTTCTAGTTAAAATATGAGGTGTTGTACCAAATTTGATCAACATCGGTTAAATTATGTGGTTTCTAGAGCAAAATAAACTCAAATCGGGAGCGACATTTGTATGGGAGCTATATAAAGAGTGATTTTTTTGAGGTTAGGATTTTCATGCATTAGTATTTGACAGATCACGTGGGATTTCAGACATGGTGTCAAAGAGAAAGATGCTCAGTATGCTTTGACATTTCATCATGAATCGTCTTACAAACGAACAACGCTTGCAAATTATTGAATTTTATTATCAAAATGCGTGCTCTGTTAAGAAAGTTCATTGCGCGCTTCCATTTTATGGTCAGTTTAATCGACCCACTGAAGCGGCTATTCGGGCTATTGTGACTAAATTTCGCACCAAATTTACATTGTTGGACATTAAACCACCAACACGCTTACGTAGAGTGCGAACTGAAGAAAATATCGCAGCTGTATCGGCCAGTGTTAATGATGACCACCAATTTTCGATTCGTCACCGTTCGCACCAATTGGGTCTCTGTTACTCAAAAACGTGGAAATGCCAAAATTGGACTAAGCGGATGGACCACCTAAGACGCAGCCGCGGTCAACATTTAAATGAAATTATCTTCAAAAAGTAAATGTCATGGACCAATCTAACGTTTCAAATAAAGAACCGATGAGATTTTGCAAATTTTATGCGTTTTTTTTAAAAAAAAAGTTATCAAGCTCTTAAAAAATCACCCTTTATAAATGTGAGCCGAGTTGACCCAAGAAATGTTTCTAGACTAAATATAAAGTGCTAAGCCAAATTTGAACAAAATCTGTTTATATTTACAGCTTCTAGATCGTAGCGAAATTTGTATGGTGGCTATATCTTAATCTGAACCGATTTGACCCATTTTCTTCACCGATGAACTTAGATATAAGGCGTTGGGCAAAATTTGATCAAAAGTGATTAAATTAGTGATAATTATTAGAGCAGAAAAAACCAAATCGGGAGCAACATTTGTTTGGGGGCTATATCTAAATCTGAACCGATTTGCTACAAATTAAATAGCGTTCGTCCACGACGTGCAAAAATCGTTTGTGTCAAGCTTCGTTAGAATCATGGCTAAAACGATTCAAAAAGTGATTCTATGTCGACCGGTACAAATAGGGTTAGCATCCCGGGATTTCCCGTGGGAAAATTCCCGGCAATTCTCATATTTTTCATTTCCCGTATCCCGGGAAATTTGTACTTAAATCCCGCGGGAATTCAATAGAAACTTTTACCTATTTCTTCGCATATTTTTTCCATCATTTCTACAATAATAATGTTGTACAATAATTTAGCTCATATCGATTTTTAGGTATGTCAAATGTTGCAGTTGGATGACAAAATGCTTTTAAGCTGCGTTCGGATATACACCCAAAATCTACTTTTTCGGCGATTGCCTGTCAGACTACATACGAAAAGTAAATTTTGGGCGAACGCCCAAAACAAATGAAGTCAGTCGTTTGAAAATATTTTAAACAATGCTATAGAAAACGCAAGTAACAATATTGTATTGCAAAGGTCAAGATAGTTGACTAAAAAAGAATTTACAGTTTTCGAAGCGACAGGACAAATATCAACATTTTATTTAATGCGCTAATGACTATTAAGCGTCCACATTTTCCAATAAGATACGAAATATATGATAATGCCATAAATGCATTGTCTGCTCTTAATTCAAATATACACTTGCATATTTTGATTGCATACATTTACAATTAATTTTGAAACTTGAAAAGATGTTTGAATTGAATTCTGTAACAAGTTGGTTGTGAAATAAATATTTATTTTACTGAACTGGGAAACTCTCCCGACTCAAGACTATGTTGCCAAGGTGATATTTATTATTTGGATGCACACTACCACTGTCATGATTTCCACCCTGTGAAAGGTTTCGTCCGGTAGCTTCGCAGCGACTTTTCAACAATATACTCGATCTCTTTAAATAAATGATTTTCTCAAATGAATGAGAAGCACAACTTATTTTCCGGATATCCGTTCAAAATTCGCACCAAGTAAAAAAGCACACGCGCCATGTCCCAGATGTTGAAAATGTCATTTTCGAATTTCGAAAAAACAAAAGTTGATGTTCCAGATGTTGAAAATGCCATTTTCGAATTTCAAAAAAACAAAAGTAGTGCTAAATTGTGCTAGGTTTGTGCCGTAAAAAGTTTTTCGAAAAATTGAAAATTGACCGAGATATTGCGAAAATACTTGTTTTCCAAAAAAAATCGCTGGGATTGCCATTTCGTTTTTTTGCAAAAACAAAAGTTGTGCTGGATTGTGCTATCGGAGTACATAATTGTGCCGTTTTTAAAAAAGTTCTATCTCAGTCCGTTTTCGAGAAAATCGCTAATTAAAATTTTGGCGAATTTTCAAAAAAATTCTCTAATTTTGTTAAAATCGCGATTTTTGCAAATCCAAAAACTGTGCTGAATTGTGCTCGCCTAGCACAATTTTTTCGTGATACATCAAAAAGTGCTCATTTCAATGGTTCATAAAAATAATCGCCATTTTAACTTTTTTAGCCATTTTCCATATAACTTTTGCAAAAAACGCGAATTTCAAAAATCCAAAAGTTGACGCCTAGCAAAATTTTCAGCAATCCAGCACAACTTTTGGATTTTTGAAATTCTCGTTTTTTGCAAAGTTATATTGAAAATGGCTAAAAGAGTTAAAATGGCGATTATTTTTATGAACCATTGACATGAGCACTTTCTGATGTATCACGAAAAAATTGTGCTGGACGAGCACAATTCAGCACAGTTTTTGGATTTGCAAAAATCGCGATTTTAACAAAATTAGAGATTTTTTTTTGAAAAATCGCCAAAAATTTAATTAGCGATTTTCTCGAAAACGGTTTGAGATAGAACTTAGCTTGAAACGGCACAATAACACCCTCCTCTAGAAGAACCTAGCACAACTTTTGCTGCCCAAAAAACGTACAATGAAAATTTCAGCGATTATTGTTGCAAAAAGTATTATCGCTGTATCTCTGCCAATTTTAATTTTTTCGAAAAACTTTTTGCGGCACAATTGGGCACAAATCTAGCACAATTCAGCACAACTTTTGTTTTTGCGAAAAAACAAAATGGCAATTCTAGGATTTTTTCGAAAATAGCAATTTTTCGAAAACGGATTGAGATAGAACTTTTTTAAAAACGGCACAATTATGTACTCCGCTAGCACAATACAGCACAACTTTTGTTTTTGCAAAAAAACAATATGGCAATCCCAGCGATTTTTTTGGAAAAAAGTTTTTTCGCAATATCTCGGTCAATTTTCAATCTTTCGAAAAACTTTTTACGGCACAATTCAGCACAACTTTTGTTTTTTCGAAATTCGAAAATGGCATTTTCAACATCTGGGACATACACGCGCCACCTTAATAAAATGTAAATGTTTCATTGGAAACAATAAGCTTAACTCATGGTAAACGATATGTTGACGATTTCCCGTGCTGTCCCGGTATCCCGGGAAATTAAAAAAATAATTCCCGTTTCTCGGGAAATAAAAAGTACGGGAATATGCAAACCCTAGGTATAATAAACGATGAGTCTATCTCGTTTCCTTTTGGGTGTTACAAACAAATGCACAAAGACATTATACCCTGTGGTATAGGGTATAAATACTAAAACATTAGGGGAAAAAAATTCCCTTTGGTCCGATTTCGCCCCGTTGCAATCCCAACCGATCTACGACTATAAGACGCATTTATGGAAAATTTGAACTTCCTAGCTCCTTTCGTTTAGATACTAGCGTGCTTTCAACAGACGTACATGGCTAAATCGTCTTAGAATCAATAATATACAGGGTGATTTTTTAAGAGCTTGATAACTTTTTTAAAAAAAAAAACGCATAAAATTTGCAAAATCCCATCGGTTCTTTATTTGAAACGTTAGATTGGTCCATGACATTTACTTTTTGAAGATAATTTCATTTAAATGTTGACCGCGGCTGCGTCTTAGGTGGTCCATTCGGAAAGTCCAATTTTGGGCAACTTTTTCGAGCATTTCGGCCGGAATAGCCCGAATTTCTTCGGAAATGTTGTCTTCCAAAGCTGGAATAGTTGCTGGCTTATTTCTGTAGACTTTAGACTTGACGTAGCCCCACAAAAAATAGTCTAAAGGCGTCAAATCGCATGATCTTGGTGGCCAACTTACCGGTCCATTTCTTGAGATGAATTGTTCTCCGAAGTTTTCCCTCAAAATGGCCATAGAATCGCGAGCTGTGTGGCATGTAGCGCCATCTTGTTGAAACCACATGTCAACCAAGTTCAGTTCTTCCATTTTGGGCAAAAAAAAGTTGGATATCATCTCACGGTAGCGCTCACCATTCACAGTTACGTTACGATTCGCATCATCTTTGAAGAAGTACGGTCCAATGATGCCACCAGCCCATAAACCGCACCAAACTGTGACTTTTTCTGGATGTATTGGTAGCTCTTGCAATGCTTCTGGCTGATATTCACTCCAAAATCGACAATTCTGCCTATTTACGTACCCATTGAGCCAAAAATGAGCTTCGTCGCTGAACACAATTTCTTTCTTTCTGAACTTTCTTAACAGAGCACGCATTTTGATAATAAAATTCAATGATTTGCAAGCGTTGCTCGTTAGTAAGTCTATTCATGATGAAATGTCAAAGCATACTGAGCATCTTTCTCTTTGACACCATGTCTGAAATCCCACGTGATCTGTCAAATACTAATGCATGAAAATCCTAACCTCAAAAAAATTACTCTTTATATCGAGGGCTTATATTGATAAGTGACTATGAACAAAAACATAACTTTTCAGAGAGCTCCTTAATTTTAAGAGTAATTATGAATAATTCTTCTACAGTTTAATCTAAAGGGGTTTAATAATTAATACGATTGAAAAGTTTTCGAAAATTCATATTATTCGCGGTATTATGGTTAATAGCCACGTTTGCATGTTTAAAATTGAGCACTATGAATTTTGAAATAAGCACATAGCCCTTAATGTTCAAATATATAAATAAGACTTATTGTAAACTCGATAACGTTTTTTTATGAAATGTGGGCAATGTTGTGTAGAAAACGCATTTTCTGGGATGTACACAGCGAATTTATAGATTCCAGCTTCATCCGTCAGATTGGTACCAATTTTATCCGTTTATCCAATTTTTTTTTTACAAAAAGTGGATATTGTGGTAGGGCATGGTAAACAAAAAATACAAATTCGATATTTTTGGAAAAATTTCATTTTCGCGGCAAATGTGGCTAAAATGATTTTCACTCATGACATTATTGTTTAATGATTTTCTCGCGATCTAGCCAACGGATCCGACTGAATTAAGAACCAATGTCGCTTGTAACATATACCTAGCCAGTCGCGAAAACCGCTGCTATTGTTGAAAAATCCAAAGTTCGCGATTGCAATTGCTTATATTTTAACTTTCTTCATCCAGGATTCTGAAACTTTTCTTACACAAATATTCCCCATGAAGTCAGCAATCACATGCTAAAGAAATATTTTGGTATTATCAATATAATAAAAAGCTACGCGGGTTTTTCTAAAGATACTTTTTACAATTTTTGACTTTACAACCACTATTTATCCTATTTTAGACTGATAACTTGGGAACAGGGAACTTGTCAGATTATTTTGTTCCTCTATTGCCAATTCAATTGTCAGAAATCGCCAAATTTAAACAACTTCAGTTTTTGTTAAAATATCGACAAATTCTATTTTATATTTAGTTCTTGTAAAAATGTATAGAATTCATATATTGCACCGTACGACAATTTTTAAAAAAGTCGTTACACTTGAACCGGATGATATACGAATGAAACTATAGGCAAAATGGAGTAAGTTGGCATTTTTAGTTTTTCACATCTTCATTCTGTTGCCCCTTCACAGGACTACAAAGGTACAATGGATAAAATTTTTCAAAAAATTATTTAGTGTCAAATTAAAAAGGAGAATATCTATTAAAAATACTTTAAATATCATGCTTCAGCGTTAACATCTATTTCAAGTTGACCCCTTAGTTTTTCTAGTTTATTCATATGTTGCTTTTTAAGAGACAAAACTTTAAATGATTGTTAATACTAAACTAATACTCTTCTAATGCTCTTCTTTGATTTGTCATTTATAACGGTGTCATAGAGTGCGAATAAGTATTAAAACAAAAAGTATGAAAAATTGTATCCTTTGGAACTTTGTAGTCCTTTTAAGGGAGCAACAGGATGAGAAAATGAAAAACAAACAAGTAAGAAGGCGTTAAGTTCGGCCAGGCCGAATCTTATATACCCTCCACCACGGAGAGCATTCCACGGTATTACCAGCAGATTAAAGGATGTTTACTTTACATAGAAGCACAGTACCATATTACGAAAATTGTGATATTTTTAAGCACATTAATATATTTGTTTACTATTTCAAACTATAATGTATACTTATGCGCACTGTTTAAAATCTACTACTATAAATAGATACAATGCTGTAATTGTGAAAATGAACATACCTAAATATTAGGCGATGTCAGTCGCCATTAGGGAGATACAGGCAAAGTGACCGTATTATTTTGATAAGAAAAGTACAAATTTTAAAGATATTCCCATTCGCCCCATTCTCCGCCCAAATGTACAAATTTCGAAAACCAAATTTCGTTTCGAATATATACACCGTTACACACCGAATATATACACCGAATTTCATGATATCCCATTTTTATCCCTCTTTTTCAATTATATCCCTTAAAAGTACGAACTTCGAAAAATCCCTCCATCTCACGTGTCTATGCAATTAGAGGGATGTACACACCGAATTTCATGATTCTAGCTGTTGTCGTATCATTGGTACCATATTTTATTCCTTTTTGTCCCATTTCGACCGCTAAAAACTTTTATTTGCTTTGTGGTGCTTTCAAGCTACAATAGGAATGTCCGCAACAAATTCATGATTCTACCATATTTTGTCGTAAAAGCAACAAAATAAAGTACGAATTTGAAAAAAAAAATACGTTGCTCAGAGGAATGTATACTCCGAATTCCATGATACTATCTGCGGCCATTTTGTTGGTACCATTTTTTATCCCTTTTTTCGCATTTTACTCCTTAAAAGTACGACTTTCGAAAATTGCATCTTCTAGCTGTAGTTTTTTAGTTGGTACTATTTTTATCCCCTGTGCCCACTGTATCTCTTTTGTTTTTCGTGTCTACGCAGTCAGAGGAATGTATACAGCGCATTTCATGGTTCTAGCTGCATCCATTTGTTTGGTACAATTTTTATCCCCTTTTTCTATTTTATACCCTAAAAGTACGAATTTCGAAAATTTCCTTTATTTTATGTGTCTACGTAATCAGAGGAATATATACACCGAATTTCATTATTCTAGGTGCAGCCGTTTGGTTGGTACTATTTTTATCCCTCTATCCCCATTTAACCCCCAAAAAGTACGAATTTAGAAAAAAATGCTTTTATATTATGTATCTACTCGATTAGAGGAATACACACGTGTTTCTATCTGTTGTCGTTTTATAGGTACCATTTGTATCCCTTTTTGTCCCCCTTTTTCACCACCTACAAATAAAAAACACTCTATGGTGCCCTTTTATGCTATAAAGGGAATGCGCTTTGCAAATATCAAGTAAATACAAGCTAATATGTTCAAAAAACAGGCTGAAATACTCTAAATATTAGGGATATTTTAAGTCCTTGTGAGGGAAAAAGTTTTCCCTCGGGGCCGATTTCGCCCACTTTCAATCCCAACCGATCTGCAATCATAAGACTCATTTAGGGAAAATTTAAACATCCTAGCTCATTTCGTTCGGCCGCTATCGTGCTTTCAACAGACGGACATGGCTATATCGTCTTAGAATTTTACCACGACCGACGACGACATAATATATATACTTTATGGGGTCTCCGATGAATATTTCAAGGTGTTACAAACGGAATGACAAAGTGAATATACCCCCATCCTGGAGGTGGAGGGTATAAAAACGCCAATTAACTCTCGTTCACCTATAGTTTCAGATGTATATAATCATATTTGAATTGAATATATTCAACATTTCATGATAACGAATTAAAACATATAAATGTCACCATGCCATTTGTAAATAAATTTGCATTCTATTAAATATAGATGCAAAATGGTCTTGAGCCAGGACAATATCCCAGTTCAAAATAGACCAAAAAATACAAACGAAAAAAAAACTAAAACAAATGAGCGTTGGCACGGCAGAAGTATTGCTGGGTAACTATACCTGCATATACACATACTTACGTATGCAACTCAATGAGATGCTTGTAAGATGGCATGTGTGCTTTATTACTTGGTGCGATTTTTTAAACGCAAATTCGGCAAGTGAGTTGTGCTTCTCGTTCGTTTGTGAGAATCATCTCCTTATAGAGGCCGGGTTTGATGTTGAAAAGTCGCTGCGAAGCCACTTGAAAAGTCTTTTGACATGGTCGAAATCATGATCGTGGTAGTCTGCAACCAAGTAAATAATGAATGTCACCATGCCATTTGTAAATAAATTTGCATTACATTAAATATAGAAGCAAAATGGTCTTGAGCCAGGACAATATCCCAGTTCAAATCAAGGTATTTATTATTCCCAATAAAATTTAAAAATTTTCTCATACCGTGACCGAGTTTAGGCAATTCATAATACAGAATACATTTTCAACGCAGGGATTTCTGCTTAAAAAACAATTAACATTAAAATTTATATTTTTTCTCCTTTATGAAGCAGTTTTTAATATTGAGTTGATCTCTTTCTCCCGTTTTCATGGACCAATGTCTCCTAAATATTATTTCAGGTATTTTAAATGGAACGAAAAAGAAACAAATCTCAATAAAAGCATAGAGATGCATTTTGAAAAATCTGTTTTAGTAGAAAAGTCAATGCATACATCGTTCAAAAATAGCGTTTTTGTTTGTCTACATTTATTACAGATTTTTTAATTATTATTATTTCTTCTTTTTCTGACTTTTTAAGAAAACCACAAAAGATAACAAAATACAATTATCTTTAAAATAAGCCTCCATTCTTTGAATTGTACCTACGCGTTTTTACACAATACCATTTACAATGTTCCTACCTCGAACATTTTATCTTGATTTTATTAATTCTCAATTGGTCATATCTTTAGAAAAATCTTTTTTTTCGTCCTCTATAAATCTAATATTTTATAGAGTGCAGTTATCCTACTAAGTTGTAAAGAAATCGGAAATGGTAATTTAAAAAGTGTTCGGTTTGACACGAACGCATATCTATGACTTGCATACAAATTGTAATATATTTCTGTACAAAGTAACGTTAATATAATAAAATCGGATGACAGATTTAAAATTTTCTAAAATTAGCCAAGAAAATCGCCATGCCGCCAAATCGAAAATAAAGTCGCCAAACATATTTAAAATTCGCCACGTTTGGCGAGAAATCGCCATATCTGACAACCCTGTTTGGGAAGCAAAATGATATTAACGGCGAAATGATAGAATTCGATAGTACGATATAACCTAAATCTAAAAAATCTTTTAAACAAAATCGTTGTAGCGAATTATAACCTTCGGTTATCTGTTGCTCCATTTTTGAACTATATTACTTATATTATTTTTATGTTCATAGCCACTTTTGCAGACACAAACTAACGCCAAATCAGAAAAATTTGAAAAAATGGCTTTAGTAAAATAATTTCTTCTCCAAATTTATTGACAGATGACATCCAAATCTGAGAATAGTTTGACATCAAAAACTCATTTTCGAGAAGATGATTCATAGCCACTTATGAATATAAGCCCTCGATATACTTTATAGGGTCTCAGGTCGATATTTCAAGGTGTTATAAACGGAATGACAAAGTTAATATACCCCCTTCCTGGTGGTGGAGGGTATAATAAAAAAATATCAAATAATTACATCAGAAAATGTTCGAATATTTTTGTTGCAAATTAAAATTGAAATTAATTGAGTTTTTTTCCATCCCCCATTCCTCCAGATACAGGAAATAAAATTGCCAGAAAGTGGAAAGCGATCATCCTAAATGTTGACCACAAATTAATTTTCAAACAAAACATCCAATTCATTAACCTACACCACCTTCTTCAACCACACAGGTTGAGGTGGTGGGTCCGTGAAATCCACCTCACCAATAATGCTTTTGCACTCGGTACCAGCTCGATCGAAATACTAAAAAACACACGACACCCGAAATTCGAACTAGAAGACCTCTGCACAGACGTTGTACGTGTTTTGCACACGGGGCCAGCGACAAAAGTCGAAAAAATAAACTTGAACAAAACGGCCATACGGCAACAGGCGAAGGTACTTAGCACTTGCTATCACCGGAGAGCTCTAGACGGTTAGAAATAGCCCCGCAAAAGCAAATACGGAGCTACGTATATACGTAAGAATGTATGTGTGCGTGTGTCGAATATACGATTGTACCCAAAGCCCGAATAATAAACATTTTCGGAAAGTCACACACACTCAATATATTAATTGTTATATTATTATTATTTCTGAACACTTATCATTGTGCAAAAAAAAAAAAAATAAAAAAAGAAGAACAACAGCATGAACCCAACCAAATCATGTGACCGGCCTCAATTGCCTTTTTATGATTTCAGCCAATATGATCGAGCAAGTGATCGATCGCTCGATGTATGATAACGATCATGATTGATAATGTCCAAATAAATGTATGATCACAGTTTTGTTTGGACAACCCCTTCCCCCATCATATGTTAATTTAGGTCATCCTTTGAATGAATCTGATGATATCTTCTATTTGTTTAGATTTTGGTCTGGCAAAGTGCAACAAAATTGCACTTTTTATCTATGTACAGATAAATTCCTCACAAATTTAAATCTCTTCTTCTCATATCTCGCCTTTGTGGTTGTTTGCCAAAAGATAAGCTTTTGTTGATATTTGAATATATGTGTCTCTCTTCAATACTCTCTTTGCTGTGCTCATCTTCTCAGTTGATCGTGCATCTAATAGATACGAGTATGTCGGTCGAAAACAGCCATGGAAAGGAATGAAATCATTCATGAAGAGTTTGACGTTTGCGAGAATGGAAATAAGCCAATTTGGACCGGATATAGCGGGAATGTTGTTTTGGCGGCATCTGTCAAATTTTTGTTTAATATTTAGTCATTGATGAAGATTTTATTATTGCAAGAAGTATTCGTAATTGCAAACGTTGGCGGATAAAACATTTTTAGATGAATGGCTATGTTAACAAACAAAATGTCCGTAAATGGGTTTCTGTTTTTGTCCGTACTTCATGGAAAACGACGTTAGTGAAGCCATCGCCAGTAAAAACTCACATTTGTGGTAAGCAAAACTAAAATGTACTTACCTTTCGAATTACTTTTTCATGGGGATTTCATTGAAAAGGACTCGCAGCCAGAGATACAAGCCGACCGATTTTAAGCCGACAAGCCGCCGCCGCCGCATGGATCTGCACGAGCAGCGCCGCCGCCGATTTCGTCGGCTCAAATCGACTTCAACACGCCGCCGATTTCATCGACTCTTATCGACTTCAACCAAGCCGCCGAGATTTGACGGAGATCTAACTCAGTCAAATCTTACTACCAAAATAGACAACCCACTTAAAATTACAAAAGAAAATATAACTGTCGACTTAGAAAACCTACTACTGTGAAATATATTGACCTTTCTTTGAATTTAGTATCCCACATATGTCTATACGTCTATAGAAAGTTGAATGATTGTATTTTGATTTGAAAGTCGCATTTATATAAGTCAATTCCAGTACGCGTGGCCATGTGTTCCTATAAATAACAATAAGGCTGTTTTTCTTTAAGACTGGATAACTAAGCTGTAATAAGAAAAAACCAAATAAAAAGTTAAAATTTAACTCAAAATATTTTTTTTAAACTTATCACCAACAGCAATACCAATGTGTGTATAAAAACAAATTTTAACAAAAATATTTTATGTTAAAAATATTGGACTTAGCATAGATAATTATCCAGTGTAGATCCAATTTATGGTTATCGACCATAAGTCCGAAAAAGTCAACAGAAAATATTTTTTTAAAAATTTGTTTCGATACAAATATTTATATTGTTGTTGCCGACAATTAATTTTTTATTTTGGGTAAAAAATTAAATTTTTATTAACGTTTTTGTTATCGCAGCTTCTTATCCCGGCTTAAAGAAAAACAGCCTTATTAAACAACAGCTTCTCTATTATGCTTCTTTAGTGTGTCAAAATAGGTATAGTATTATCATTTATTGGAAAGATTATGATATTCAAGATGTCTGGTCAAATATGCCTCACACGAAAAGCTGTAATTGCAAAAATATTTATTAAATTCATCCATATCATAAATTTTGAGAATGGATTCCCACTTCTAAAAAATAATTGTATGGGATAATAATATTTAATTATTTTATTTAATTATGGGAACATTGGCTAATATTAACGAATATTGAACTATAATATATATATATATATATATATATTGAATAAAAGAAAAGGTGTTAAAAACCAATACAAATTATTCCTTCCATTTTCCCAAAATTGTCAAATATAAAGAGTGATTTTTTTGAGGTTAGGATTTTCATGCATTAGTATTTGACAGATCACGTGGGATTTCAGACATGGTGTCAAAGAGAAAGATGCTCAGTATGCTTTGACATTTCATCATGAATCGTCTTACAAACGAACAACGCTTGCAAATTATTGAATTTTATTATCAAAATGCGTGCTCTGTTAAGAAAGTTCATTGCGCGCTTCCATTTTATGGTCAGTTTAATCGACCCACTGAAGCGGCTATTCGGGCTATTGTGACTAAATTTCGCACCAAATTTACATTGTTGGACATTAAACCACCAACACGCTTACGTAGAGTGCGAACTGAAGAAAATATCGCAGCTGTATCGGCCAGTGTTAATGATGACCACCAATTTTCGATTCGTCGCCGTTCGCACCAATTGGGTCTCTGTTACTCAAAAACGTGGAAATGCCAAAATTGGACTAAGCGGATGGACCACCTAAGACGCAGCCGCGGTCAACATTTAAATGAAATTATCTTCAAAAAGTAAATGTCATGGACCAATCTAACGTTTCAAATAAAGAACCGATGAGATTTTGCAAATTTTATGCGTTTTTTTTTTTAAAAAAGTTATCAAGCTCTTAAAAAATCACCCTTTATAAGGGTGATCGAATGACAGAACGAGCCGACAAATCAGCCGAAAGCCGCCGCCGCCGATAATTATGGTTCGGCTTGTAACTCTGCTCGCAGCCATACAAAAGAGCTAAAGAATAACTACTTACGCCCACTATTACAAATATTGCAAAAATAAGTAAAATCAGGCAATATGAGGATTTTTGGGGATTTTAATGTACCCTCCGTCACATTAGGATTATTTTGAAGACAAAAGTGGCATTACCATTAACTAATCATATATAGGGTGGGCCATTTAAAATTATAAATTTGAACTATCGATTACTTTGACTTTGAAAGGTAGAATAACATTCATTCAGGTTTATGTTTAACATTTTCAAAATGGGACGCTAAACTCTCGAACATTATAAATTTGAACTACCGATTACTTTGACTTTGAAAGGTAGAATAACATTCATTTAGGTTTATGTTTAACATTTGCAAAATGGGACGCTAAACTCTCGAACAAAATTGGGAAATATTACTTCCGTAGTAGTGAGTCTTTAACGCCAACTATAAGAAAATTACGTAGAAAAATTTCGTGTTCATCTCGGTGGCTATGCCATTAAGCAAAAATGCCACATATGGGGTTCAGAGAACCCACAAGTGACTATTGAGAAACTAATGCATCCACAACGTGTCGCCGTTTGGTGTGGATTTTGGGCTGACGATTTCATTTTTCATGTACTGAAAAATTGGGTTAATCGGATGAGGTACTGCCCAGCGTGGTAGAATGATATTTAGTTTCTTTATTAAATGGCAAAGTTCAACCTTTCCAATAAAACCAGAAATTTGAAAAAATATTCAATACGTTTTTATATAGCCGATTCCAATTTTAAATGGTCCACCCTATATAAGTAGTCGTAAGTCATTATTTATTAGTTTGAAGTAATCGTGGCGGCAATGAGATGTGATTACCTGGTAATGCTTAGTAAGTTTTTGCTGGCAATTAATGTATTTTGGCCTAAATTGAACGATAGGGACATGTGGTTTTAGAAAAGCAGCACAATTCACAATTCTCGCGGACGGGACTTGAATTGATCAAAAAGATTGAGCCATTTAATATTTCTTGTCGGATTTTGCGAAGTCAGATATCCCTGAATTTCTGAATAGTATGAATTTCATTTTATCTAGGACTAGCTTACCCGACAAAAAATTTACTGTCCATATTTTAATTAGTTTGTTGATCGTCGTGTGAATTTTTGAAAAGCTGTTTCAAATGTTTAAATAAACATGTAATGAGAAAAAATTTGTTCTCAGTGATTATGGTATTATTGATTAACTTTTGACATCATAGATATTCAATTTAATGATATGATCATGGATATCTAATTCAGACTACGCCAATGGAAGTGTCTGCACGTTCGCCTAAGTGGATTTTGAACAATGTTTAGGAATACCTTTCGCATGAGCTGGATTTTTCATACGGTGAACTGGAAAAATCAATGGGGAAGGTCGATATTTCAACGGCGATTTTGGAGATTAATTTAAATGTCGTGATGCTTTCCACAAAAAGGACGATTTCGAGCATTCATTTAGTTTATTGGCTGTAGTAGCCGTGGAATCACTGTTTGGAAAAAAAGGAATTATTGCACCAGACCATTACCAGACAGCGGATTTTTATGCAAGTTCTATTTTCTTTCTTTGCATTTTTAATGTATGCAACATATGCTAACATAATATTGGTTATATCAATTAGTTTAATATTAACCATGAGAATCATTTGTGTGAAGTGGTCATTCAATTATAACCATCCTCTCAAACTATATTCTTGCATAAAATCACCTGTCTAGTCATTATTCGATCTATTTTCTCCAACGATTTTATGTGAGACATCGTGTATTCATTCCGAGCGATCAATTTACGTTACTGCACAACCATGATCACCGGCACAGTTCTCGACAGTTTGAACGTTGGAATTTCTTTAACACGCGTATTCAACGTAATTTGATTACTGAATGAACTGTTCGACCTTTTTCAACAACTTAGCTGCAATTTCAGATGAAGACAGTAAATTTAAATTCTGCGAGAGAATCGTAGGCAAAATCTATACGATCATAATGGATCCCACGTGATCGTCCAGAGGATAATCACTACAATTCCATCGTTCAATAGTTTCATGAGTGTCGTACGTTAATTTCCGATTTAACAGCGGAGTGTGCTATCAAAACTACTTTATCTTCGTGCTTTCCTTTAAAAAGCGTTTTTTTAATATACTATTCGTTAATTTCCCCACTTCCCAGTGCCATTGCTAAAACTAATCTGGTATTAACTGAAGATTCTGAGGCGATAGTCTGCGGTTGTCAATATTATTTTCTCTAGAAACTGAATCCTCCTATTCAATGTTTTTCGCAGCCATATATATCATGTTCGGTCAACGACACACGATTTGGAGCAATGAAAAAATCTAAATATCAACAGAATTTTCTAGTGCAAATGTCCAGCAATTGTTTTGAAAATTCTCCAGATTGGTCGTTCCACAACACATGATTCTGTCCGTCAGCTGGGGATTGCCGTGGAATCGCCCGTAATGTAAATCGAAAATCACCTTCCAACAGAATCATTGAACCTAAAGTGCGCCATAGTACACTCCTCCGGACCGATCAAAACATTGGCCGCATCGTATTCACAATGTTTTTGCATTGCATTCCAACTCTTGATTAAATGCTTAGTGCATCGGATAGTGTGGCGTTGTCATTCCTAGTTGGCTTAATTAATCGCATGTCTTCATTCAATTCCTCATTGTGAATTTTCAGAAATGTAATCTTTGTATTTGGTTCACGAATGTTCCCTGAATTCCCTGTTTATTTTATGACTGACTACCATCTGGAATTATGGTCCAAATAAAAATGAATCAACAAAATATATCGTTCCTATCGAACTTTCTTTATAATAATCTGAATTTTTGTGTTCCGAAAACTTCCGCAGAATCATAATGTACATAACATAAAAGAATTTCGCATACACATTGCTTAAATTGATACTTTTAGCTTCGAGTTAATTCGAAAATTCAATAGAAAAAGGCACTTTCAGTTTTTTAAACATTTTCCTATTTTGCGGTCAACTATCCAATAGTTTTTTCATTTTAAAACCCAGTTCGGACTATGTGTATTGCGCGTTATAATGGATGTTATCGCAAACCGTTCGTAGTCCGGTATTGTGCGAAAAGAGATTACAGTTCCTCGAGAGCAACGATAATTATACAACTTATAACATTTCACTGCTTTATTGCTATTTGTATACCCTCACTCTATATATCATTTGGGACAGAAAAAAAAGAGTAACGCATTGAAAGAGTGACTTAAGACCCTAAGTATGTTTGGATCCGTTTCACGACTTTTTAAGATGTTTGAGCCATGTCCGTCCGTCTGACTGGCTGGTGTACACGATAACTCTCGAAGGGAGCTTATGAATCGATTCAAACTTTGCACAAGTTAATATTTTTCCCAAACTTAGTTTAAGTTCGAAGTGGTACCTCCCACACAAATGACCCATATTCCAATGTTAAATTAAAACTAATGTAGCTTCCACACGGATATTCGGAGTCAACTATATTTTGGTATTTGAGAATGCTTTTATAATCACTATACATGTACCAAATATCGCCACGCCTCTTCTAGTACCTTCCACACAAATTACCCTAAACTACATAAAATTAAAGCTGTTACAACTTCTACACTGATGATGGGAATACAGAGAAATTTGATATTTGCCAATGCTTTTATAGAAGTTACATTCGCGTGGAATATGGGTGATATTGCCACACCCCTTCTGGTACCTCCCACACAAAGTGGCATAAACTTGGTTACAATAAAACCGACATAACATTCGAACGGGTAGTCAAAATCACTCACACAATTGTCTCTGTCCTAGGCAAAATTAAATCCTTCATAAATTTTATACTGGTGAATGGAATCATCTATGACTTGGTATTTGATCATGTTTTTACAATTGTTTTATAAATGCTGGGAAGCTGGGACCATGTGACACGAGCCTCGTAGTACCTTCCACACAAATTATCCTGCCCTAAGTAAAATTTAATTCGTTATAACTTCCGCACATATGTTCTCTGAGAAAATGGGTACATATAAGTCGGTTTAGCCGACTGAAGCTTACTTACTTGTTAAATGATATGAATGTGTGAGAATAATTATTTTTTAAATAAATACCTTATCACTATGTCTCTTGGTCATGATTGATATACAATAATATCAATCATGAATGATGAATGAAAATGATATTATTGGAATGATAATTATTAATAATATTTCATCAAAGTTCTCATTATAAATTCATGTTTTATGAATTTGAAAATATAGTTTCTTATTATGAATTTGGATTTTCTGACTATTTTCTTTTGTATTTCTCATTATGAATTGTTATGTTCCTATAATGAATTAATAGTTCTCAATATAACTTTACAATTCTCATTATGAATTTACATTTCTCAATATGAATTAACTTGTTCCTGTTATAAATTTACATTGTCCATTATAAATTTACATATGTTCCTAATATGATTTTACATTTCTCAATATAAATTTGTATGTTCTGATTATAATCTTCCACAAAATAGTCTGCAAAATTTTCATTTTTTTATAACTCAATTTTTTCCTAAATGTGTCTTATGGTTACAGATCGGTTGGGATTGATCGGTCCGGGGGGAAAACATTTTCACTGACAAGATCTGAAAATAACAACTAATATTTAGACTATTTAAGCATTTTTTTTTAATTTCTGCTTTATATGCACTTGGAATTTGTTGCGTACATTCCTCTTGAAGCGTAAAAGTACCAAAAAGTAAATAACCGTTTTAGCGGGCGAAATGGAACAAAAAGGGATAAAATTGTACCAATGATACGACAATAGCTAGAAACATGAAATGTGGAATGTACATCCCCCTAATTGCGTATATACCTAAAATTGAGGGAATTTTAAAAATTCGTACTTTTAAGGGATACAATTTGAAAAGAGGGATACAAATGGTACCCACCTAACCTCTAAAGTTGAAATCATGAAATTCGACGTGTACATTCATCTGACTGTGAAGATGCGAAAGTTTTTTTCGAAATTTGTTCTTCAAGCGGAAAATGGGGTGAATGGGGATGAAAATGGTACCAACCAAACGACTGCAGTTATAAAAAGGATATTCAGTGTGTACACTTCTCCGACTGCGGTGACGCGAAAAATAAAGAGATCTTTCGCTATTCATACCGTGGGGATCGAAAAGGGATTACACTTGGCAACAATCTGCAAACAGCTGTAGCTAGAATCATGATATTCAGTATATGCACTCGCGGAAAATAAAAAGTACGAATTTTTCTAAGATTAAGATTTGGGCCGGCCGAACTTAACACCGTTTTACTTGTTATTTTTAATTTCGTCTAACTAATATTTTGCGAATACGAAACACTCACAAGTTATCATCAAAATTGATAGATCTTCGTAAATTTCATTTCGAACACGAAATTTCTGAACTTCATTTTAATTTTGCTGCTTAAGTCCATTAGGGTGATATTTTACTGTTTGACGCTGAAAAATTCGAGAAATAGACTCGGCGTTCCCTTGCATGTTTTCGTATATTTCATAGATTAAATTATTTAATTTCATAGATAATTAGATTACGAACTGATAACATCATTAGCATTATTATCAGTTCTTGACAATGGCAGTTGCTCTGTTCTTCTTCGTAGGTTGTCTATTGGGGTCAAGATGATCGAGATTTTCTGATAACAGCTAGTCTGGCAAACTTTAAGGCTGTAAAATAGTAAAAACATTAAAACAGTAAGGCTAAACTTATTATAACTGGGTGAAATGTAATGTATTTTTATACTCTTTCACTCTCTCTACAGAGTTGGAGGGTATTTGCCATTTGGGACAGAACAAAAGTGTAACACATTGAATGAATGCCTTAAGACCTCAAGTATGTTTGGATCAAATCCGTTTCACGACTTTTTAAGCAGTTTAAGCCATGTCCGCCCGTCCGTCCGTCTAGCTGACTGGTGTACACGATAACTGTTGAAGGGAGTTAAGGAATCAATTCAAAATTTGCAAATTTAATTTATGTTCGAAGATGGTCGAAATTGTCACGCCCCCTTTGGTACCTCCCACACAAATCATTCATATACCTAAGTTAAATTAGCACCAATGTAATTTCTACACGGATATTCGGAATCAGCTAGATGTTGGTACTTGACAACGTTACAAGTACCAACCAAACCATCCAATCCAAAAGTACAATTATGGATTGATTCAGGAAGAGTATTGAATGCATTTAAATTATATTAAAGGAATAATTGTTAAAAAAGGACGATAAAAATTAAACCGTTTTTGAAAGATATGTTTTTTAGATTGATTGAAGTAACGCAGTTGCACAAGTCTTTCAATTTTATTGAAATTATTTATATTTCTATAAGCAATCTAACAATATAAATAATTGTAAAGTCGGGCTAATAACACTATGCAACAAAAAAATAACAAAAATGTGTCCAAGCCGCATAAGTGTCATAACTTCTGCAGTTATTATAGATTTTCTTCAAAAATACATTGTTTTCCTCGTTAAGATTTATTTAGTTTTTAAGGGATCTTTTCGCCCCATTTAAACAAAAATTAGTAATCATGTTTTTTAATTCTTTTGCATCTACAAAGAGTACCATAACTTCTTCATTTATCCATATATTAGATACATATGAACATGTTTTTGTGTTAAAACGAAATACTTTTTCCGATTTTTTCAGCGTGCAAAATATGGCGGGTTTTGCCACGCTCCTTCTGACACCTCCCACACAAATCACCCCAACCTACCTAAAATTAAAGTTGTTATAACTTATATACGCATGGTCGAAATACTATGAAATTTGACAATGCTTCTATGGGCGTTTGATACACTTGAAATATGGGCGATATTGCCACACCCCTTCTGGTACCTACCACACAAACTGGCATAAGCCTTGGTTAAAATATAACCGATATAACTTCCATACGGGTAGTCAAAATCAGTCACAATTTGATATTTGGAAATGTGTTTATAATCGTATTAAACCTAAAAAATATTTATGCTTTATCCACGTCCCTTCTAGTACCTCCCACACAAATGTCTCTACCCTAGGTAAACTTTATAACTCCTATACCGGTGCCTGTAATCCATTTTGACTTCATATTTGATTCTGTTTTTACAATTATTTACGAATGTGGAAGCTGTCTACAATTGCCACAAACTTCCAGTACCTCCCACACACATAATCCGGCACTAAGTAAAATTTAAATCCTTTCATACGCATGTTCTTTGAGAGTGAGGCTATATATAAGTCGGTGTAACCGACTGAAACTTACTAGTTTATGATATTTTTCGTGCCAGCAAAAATAGATTGTGCAATATTATAATGCATTTATGTCAGTTCGCCAATAATGTTGATTAGGCCAATCTTGCTTTAAGCGCGTCATATATTCCCAGTCATTGCATGGACCAGCAAGAGAATGCAACAAAAATCCCTTCTCCACAACTTTAAATTGTATTTTCTTTGGGGTGTAAAATTTGTAAATAAGAATTCTTAATCTTCCTCAAAAGCCGTCTAAGGATAAATTTTCCTTCTGCCCCAAAAATATTCCCAGGCACTGTGTGAAAATCACCTGTTATGCAGTCCATGGGAATAAAGGACAAACGTGAATGTCAATCGCTCATGGCTCATGAAAGGTCATAACTTTTTAATTCGTACCCTAATCACCCTACTGCTACAACTCTTTGTCAATTTCCTCCCCCCATCGACCTCTTTTCCCACCGAAAAAAAGAAAAACAAAAACAAACGAGAAATTTTCCTAATCGTGTCAACGAAATTTTATTTATCGTTTCTTGTTGCTTTTCCGGAAATGAAATTCCGAGAAAATTTCTATTTTGTTAACTAATTATAATTACGTATCTGTTCGTATGTGTATGGATGTGTGTATTTATAAAACCGTTAATTTTTGTTTTACCTGTCGATTATAAAAATGTCATTTTAATAGCATATGGCAAACATACCGACAGACAAAGACACCTACCACGCCAACATATGAGTGAGTATCTTCCGTGGGGCAATGTAACTAACGTATTGGACATGATCAGCTATGACTGTTGCTTCGACAGCAACAGCCGCCGCACATTGGGCCAGGTTATGCCCAAAGGCAGTGAGTTATGTTAGTCAAGATATCTACAACAGAAAATTTAAAATACATAAATTATTGAACGGAAATTTTGTACTTGTAATTTTGTACACTTTCGAAACTGGACTACCACGATTTGCTCGGCAGTACCTCATCCGATCAACCCAATTTTTCCGTACATGCCCAATGATGCCGCCAGCCCAAAATCCAAACCAAACAATTTTCATGTTTTCAGATGACGCTCATTTTCACCTCGGTGGCTATGTCAATAAGCAAAATTGTCGTATATGGGGTTCAGAGAACACACACTTTTGAGAAGCCAATGCAGCCACAACGAGTCACTGTTTGGTGTGGATTTTGAGCTGGCGGCATCATTGGACCATGTATTGCAAAATTGGGTTCATAGGATGAGGTACTGCCGAGCCAGTCGTGGTAGTCATATGAATGATATTGTGTTCCATTATTAAAATGACAAAGTTCAACCTTTCCAATAAAACCAGCAATTTGAAAAAATAATCATACTTTGTTATAGCCGATTCTAATTTAAAATTTTAAATATTGGGTGGATATTTATCCATACATTTCTACATTTATCCATAGATCTTTTACATATAGATATAGTTTTTTAGTTAGAATTTTGACTATTTAAAAATAAAACAAAAAAATTATTTATTTCCTATTTTTTTATGCCAGTAAAAAATGATTTTTTCGAAAAAAAAATATTTTTATACCGTCCACATCCCGGATGGGGGTATACTAACTTTGTCATTCCGTCCTTGAAATATGGACCTGAGACCATATAAAGTATATATATTCTTGATCGTCATAAAATTATAAGACGATCTTGCAAAGCCCGTCCGTCCGTCTGTTGAAAGCACGCTAGCGTCTAAACGAAAGGAGCTAGGACGTCCAAATTTTACATATATGCGTCTTATAGTCGTAGATCAGTTGGGATTGAAACTGGGCGAAATCGTCGCAAAGGGAAACATTTTTCCCTCACAAGGACTAAAAATACCCATAATAACACCTAATATTTCAGAGTATTTAAGCGTGTTTTTCAATCTATCTTACTTGATATTGGGTATGCGCATTCCCCCTATAAAAAAACGTGCACCATAAAGTGATTCTTATTCGTTGGGGACGAAATGGGGCAAAAAGGGATAAAAATGGTACCTACCAAACGACAACAGCTAGAAACAATTTGTGTGAAATTTTGTGTGTACATTCCTCTAATTGAGTAGATACATAATGTAAAAGTATTTTTCCAAATTCGTACTTTTAAAGGGTAAATGAAATAGAGGGATAAAAATGGTACCAACCAAACGGCTGCATCTAGAATAATGAAATTCTGTGTATAAATTCCTCTGATTTCGTAGACACGTAAAATAAACGGATTTTTGGAAATTCTTACTTTTTGGAGTTAAAATGGAAAAAGGGGATAAAAATGGTACCAACCAAATGACAGCAGAAAGGGTCATGAAATTCGGAGTATGCATTCCTCTGACTGTGTAGACACGAAAAATAAAATTTATTTTCAAATTCGTACTTTCAAGGGATATAATGGGTACAGAGGGATACAAATTCCTTCAATTGCGTAGACACGTAAAATAAAGAGATTTTATAAAGTCGTACCCATAAGGGGGTAAAATTGGAAAAAGGGGATAAAAATGGTAGCAACCAAATGGCCGCAGCCAGAATCATAGACTCTGACTGCATAGACACGCAATATAAAATGATTTTTATACACTCCACGAGAGTATTATGGCTTTGTGCATTTGTTTGTAACACCCAAAAGGAAGCGAGTTAGACCCATTGTTAAGTATACCGATCGACTTAGAATCACTTTCTGAGTCGATTTAGCAATGTCCGTCTGTCCGTCTGTCTGTCCGTCTGTCTGTCCGTCTGTCTGTCCGTCTGTCCATCTATTGTTGTAATCAAATTACAGGTCGCAATTATAGTCCGATCTTAACAAAAATTGGCACAAGCAATTTTTGTAGATCAAGGACGAACGCTATTTAATTTTGGGGCAAATCGGTTCAGATATAGATATAGCCCCCATACAAATGTCGCTCCCGATTTGACATTTTCCGCTCTAGAAACCACATATTGTACCCAATTTTCTTTAAATTTGGCACAACATCTTATAATCCAACTAGAAACACCTATGCAAAAATTGGATAAGATCGGTTCAGATTTAGATATAGCCCCCACACAAATGTCGCTCCTGATTTGACTTTTTCCGCTCTAGAAACCCCATATTATACTCGATATTCTTTAAATTTGACACAACATCTTACAATGCAACTAGAAACACCTATGCAGAAATTCGGTAAGATCGGTTCAGATTTAGATATAGCCCCCATACAAATGTCGCTCCCGATTTGACATTTTCCGCTCTAGAAACTCCATATTATACTCGATTTTCTTTAAATTTGACACAACATCTTACAATCCAACAAGAAACACCTAAGCAGAAATTCGATAAGATCGGTTCAGATTTAGATATAGCCCCCATACAAATGTCGCTCCCGATTTGACATTTCCCGCTATAGAAACGACATATTGTACCCGATTTTCTTTAAATTTGGCACAACATCTTACAATCCAACTAGAAACACCTATGCAGAAAGTGGGTAAGATCGGTTCAGATTTAGATATAGACCCATACAAATGTCGCTCCCGATTTGACATTTTCCGCTCTAGAAACCACATATTATACTCGATTTTCTTTAAATTTGGCACAACATCTTATAATCCAACTAGAAACACGTATGCAAAAATTGGGTAAGATCGGTTCAGATTTAGGTATAGCCCCCAAACAAATGTGGCTCCCGATTTGACTTTTGCCGCTTTAGAAACCACATATTGTACTCGATTTTCTTTAAATTTGGCACAACAGCTTATAATCCAAGTAAAAAACCTATGGTGAAAGTGGCTAAGATCGGTTCAGATTTAGATATAGCGCAGCTACAAATCTTGCTCCCAAATGTTTAACCGATTTTGGCCAAACTATACATATTATATTTCAACTATTTCGTTGCAGATTTCAATAAACCCCCATACAAATGTCCTTTCCGATTGAAAATTTTTTGTCAAACACATATATTTACCTGACACAAAAATCCTTCCCGTTTTCACTTTTTCACCGAATTAAATAGTATTCGGATTGAAAGTGGAGTGTATCATAGAGTCGGCCCCGCCCGACTTTAGACTTTCCTTACTTGTTTTAAATTCGTACTTTCTACTTTTACTTCAAAAATTAGTTAAATCATGAAGTTAGGTTATTTTGCACTATGTTCGTTAGAGATAATGGATTTTCAAAATTTTAAAAAATTATGGAAACACAACCAACTGTAGCACCCACTATGTACCAATATTTGTGGTATTAAAGCTTTTTTGAAAATATAAGTATATGTAAGAATATTTATTTTTATACACTCCACGAGAGTATTATGTATTTGTGCATTTGTTTGTAACACCCAAAAGGAAATGAGATAGACCCATTGTTAATTATACCGATCGTCTTAGAATCACTTTCAGAGTCGATTTAGCAATGTCCGTCCGTCCGTCTGTCTGTCTGTCCGTCCATCTATTCTTGTAATCACGATACAGATCGCAATTGTAGACAGAACCAAATGAAACTTTGCACAACGAAGTTTTTCGGGATAAGGACGAGCGCTATTTAATTTGAAGAAAATCGGTTCAGATTTAGATATAGCCCCCATACGAATTTCACTCCCGATTTAACTCTTTTCACTCTAGATACCACATATTACAACAGATTTTCTTTAAAATTGGCAAAACATCTTATATTGCAACTAGAAACACCTGTGGTAAAAATGTGTTAGATCAGTTCAGATTTATATATAGCTCCCATACAAATTTCGCTCCCGATTTGACATTTTCCTCTGTAGAAACCACATATTTTCTTTAAATTTGCACAACATCTTATAATCTAACTAGAAACACCTATGCAGAAATTGGGTAAGATCGGTTCAGATTTAGATATAGCCCCATATAACTGTCGCTCCTGATTTGACATTCTCCGCTCTAAAAACTCGATTTTCATTAAATTTGGCACAGCATCTTATAATCTTACTAGAAACGCCTATGCTGAAATTGGGTAAGATCGGTTCAGATTTAGATATAGCCCCCATATAAATGTCGCTCCCGATTTGACTTTTTCCGCCTTAAATGCCACATATTCTAATCGATTTTATTTGAATTTCGCACAACATCTTATAATGTTACTAAACAAAACTATTGTGAAAGTGGGTAAGATCGGTTCAGATTTAAATATAGCCCAAATACAAATGTTGCTCCCAAAAGTTTAACCGATTTTGGCTTATAAGACAATAAAATTAAAAAAAAAAAATAATTAATAAAAATATTATATTATTTATAAAATTATTTTGTCAATATTTGTATTTGTTTTGGTTTGCCTATATTAAAAAATTATATTTTCATTTGTGGAATGCAATCCATGGTGGAGGGTATATAAAGTTTGGCCCGGCCGAACTTAACGCCGTATTCACTTGTTTTTTCTTAATTTTTAGAATGATGTTCCTAAACCACTGTTTCCATGCGAAAGTGAAATTCGCAATATTTGAAGCCATTACAGGTATATTTAATTAATTAATGAACATATAAGCGGGTGCAATCGGGCTTATATTTCCAAAATTGGAGTATAAATATTAAACGTACTTTCGGGGGACTCTAATAAAAATTTAGAAAGCCAAAATATACCAGCATATGTTATAAAGAGTGATTTTTTTGAGGTTAGGATTTTCATGCATTAGTATTTGACAGATCACGTGGGATTTCAGACATGGTGTCAAAGAGAAAGATGCTCAGTATGCTTTGACATTTCATCATGAATCGTCTTACAAACGAACAACGCTTGCAAATTATTGAATTTTATTATCAAAATGCGTGCTCTGTTAAGAAAGTTCATTGCGCGCTTCCATTTTATGGTCAGTTTAATCGACCCACTGAAGCGGCTATTCGGGCTATTGTGACTAAATTTCGCACCAAATTTACATTGTTGGACATTAAACCACCAACACGCTTACGTAGAGTGCGAACTGAAGAAAATATCGCAGCTGTATCGGCCAGTGTTAATGATGACCACCAATTTTCGATTCGTCGCCGTTCGCACCAATTGGGTCTCTGTTACTCAAAAACGTGGAAATGCCAAAATTGGACTAAGCGGATGGACCACCTAAGACGCAGCCGCGGTCAACATTTAAATGAAATTATCTTCAAAAAGTAAATGTCATGGACCAATCTAACGTTTCAAATAAAGAACCGATGAGATTTTGCAAATTTTATGCGTTTTTTTTTAAAAAAAAGTTATCAAGCTCTTAAAAAATCACCCTTTACATAGACCTTTCGACAACATTTTTGTTGCGCAGTGTTGGTGACGAATTGATATCGTTTTTGAATTTTTTCGTTAACGGCTTTCATTGTAGTCTTTATAAATGGATTTCTGTGATATCAGGAATATCAGAAAAGCTCAAATCACATTTGAAGTTATCGTAAAATGACTATAGAAAATCAGTTCACATATGTCAGTAAATTTACGAGTTGAACTGCATTATTTATTGAAAACTATTTAGGAAAATTTATCGCAACTTAGCCCAATGTGCGCCGCCGCAACAGTGTTAAGAGCAACAGCAGCTATGGAGGAGTTAGGGGCAGCAACAACGCATTACCACCAAAAAAATAGACACTATTTACTGCCCATGAAAACATAAAACACACGTGCACAGGTGGTGAAAATGTTTATGGCCAAAACAGAAAGCAGAAAACAGCCTTTCCCAAAAAGAAGGCAACACAAAACGAAAACCGAAACATCAACAGCAGCAACAGTAAAAGAAAACGAAACAGGTGCCAACATATGGCGCACTCGGTATGGTTGTCAGGGCAACGTCGTGTCCGTGTTTCGGAGGGTTGCTGGGTTGTTATGATGATGACCTATAATGACCTCAATTCCTCACAAGACAAACGCTGAAAAACGTTAACTTCGCTTACATGTCGGCCGATCCATGCGTCCGTCTGTCCGCCCCTCTGTTGAATGTTAGACCATATTCATGTCCATTTAAATGCCGATGAAGTGCATAAAGTCAGGTGAGAGAGAGGGCTAGTCGTGATGGTGGTGGCAAATACTAGTGGTTGGTACGGACTTCCGCTTAAGCCCTCTCACAACTAATTAGAATGCATTCCATCAGGGGTTTATGTTGTTCGCGCTGCTTTTGCTCGGCGTTCTCACTCGCATTTGTTGCGCCAAAAGTCCAACTTACATTGCGATACAATAAATGTTTACATTCTAACCCTTGGGAAAAGGGCTAGGCTTTCTCAGCTGAATTGGGAAAACTAATTGTATTGAGAAAAGTTTAGACTTGGATGGTTTTATGTGCCAACGAGTGAGAAAAATCGTGATCGATTTTGGAAAAAATACGGGAAATAATTCATGCAATTAATTAATTTTTAATCCATTAATCACATTCAATAAAATTAAAGCTACGAGTCTTCAAAAACTCAGACGCATGTCATATACATATAAATAGAGGATTTTTATGCGGAATCGTATTTCAAATGACAAATGATTTGTATTGTAAAATGATTTAAAATATATATATATATATGATTTATATATATATATATGATTTAAAATATATATATATATATATATATATATATAATTTAAAATATGCGATATGTATATTTATTAGAGTTTGCATCCCGGAATTTCCCGCGGGAAAATTCCCGGGAATTCGCATATTTTTCATTTCCCGAATTTCGTACGGGAATCCCACGGGAATTCAGTAGAAACTTTTACATATTTCTTCGCACATTATTGCCATTATTTACACAATAAAATTAAAAATGTTGAATGACAAAATATTTTTAAGCTGCGGATGTATACCGGAAATATATATATAAATAATATAGAAAACGCAAGTAACAATATTGTATTAAAAATGTCTAAAAAAAGTATTTAAAATTTTCGAAGCAGGGGGCTCACGGTATTCGAAAGCGAGAAAGTTACGATCGAAATGCGCTCTTATTTGTATTAAAAAGGACATAAATTTCCCAAAAAATATTCGAACTGTAACGAGATTAGTTCCAATAAACATTATCTCTACATCCTATTCGTTTTTTTGGAAATTCATACTTCTTTCACAGAAATTAAAAATTGATTTCGATCGTAACTTCTCATTATCGACTCCCTTGACAAAGAACAGACAAATTAAACATTTTATTTAATGCTCTACTGACTATTAAGCCTACATCTTTTGAATGTGAACGATCGTTCTCCGTCGCGTCCACATTTTCAAATAAAATAAGAAATATCTGATGAGGCCATAAATGTCTGCTCTTAATTCAAATATACGCTTGCATATGTACATATATACATTTCATTAATTTTGAAACTTGAAAATGTGTTTGAATTGATCTTGCATTACACTTTAATATATGAATTCTGTATTCAGGTTCATTGTGAAATAAATATTAATTTTACTTTAATAAAAAGTGAAAAAATAAGCTTAACTCATGGTAAACAATATGTTGACGATTTCCCGTGCTGTCCCGGGATCCCGGGAAATTGAAAAAATAATTCCCGTTTCTCGGGAAATAAAAAGTACCGGAAAATGCAACCCCTAATATTTATGCAAATACGAATTAAAAATGGGATTTGCATACAAATCTGCAGTCTAGTCATATATTACTATATCAACCATCCTGCACATTATCTTCGTAATATTTATGGTTTTGTCGTATAACATCAAAATGGAAAAACAACAAGTAAAAAGGCGTTAAGTTCGGAGTGCAGTCCATAGCATTACCGATAGATTAGAGGCTGTCGACTTTATAAAGATGTGAAGTAACATATTTTGAAAATTGTGATATGTATAGTGCGCATTACTATATTTGTTTTATATTTCAAACTATAAGACATCTTATGAGCACTGTTTAAATAAAATAGCATTGCTTCTTATTTATAATATTAGTCTACTAATATAAAGGGTGATTTTTTAAGAGCTTGATAACTTTTTTTTAAAAAAAACGCATAAAATTTGCAAAATCTCATCGGTTCTTTATTTGAAACGTTAGATTGGTCCATGACATTTACTTTTTGAAGATAATTTCATTTAAATGTTGACCGCGGCTGCGTCTTAGGTGGTCCATTCGGAAAGTCCAATTTTGGGCAACTTTTTCGAGCATTTCGGCCGGAATAGCTCGAATTTCTTCGGAAATGTTGTCTTCCAAAGCTGGAATAGTTGCTGGCTTATTTCTGTAGACTTTAGACTTGACGTAGCCCCACAAAAAATAGTCTAAAGGCGTCAAATCGCATGATCTTGGTGGCCAACTTACCGGTCCATTTCTTGAGATGAATTGTTCTCCGAAGTTTTCCCTCAAAATGGCCATAGAATCGCGAGCTGTGTGGCATGTAGCGCCATCTTGTTGAAACCACATGTCAACCAAGTTCAGTTCTTCCATTTTGGGCAAAAAAAAGTTGGATATCATCTCACGGTAGCGCTCACCATTCACAGTTACGTTACGATTCGCATCATCTTTGAAGAAGTACGGTCCAATGATGCCACCAGCCCATAAACCGCACCAAACTGTGACTTTTTCTGGATGCATTGGTAGCTCTTGCAATGCTTCTGGCTGATATTCACTCCAAAATCGACAATTCTGCCTATTTACGTACCCATTGAGCCAAAAATGAGCTTCGTCGCTGAACACAATTTCTTTCTTTCTGAACTTTCTTAACAGAGCACGCATTTTGATAACAAAATTCAATGATTTGCAAGCGTTGCTCGTTAGTAAGTCTATTCATGATGAAATGTCAAAGCATACTGAGCATCTTTCTCTTTGACACCATGTCTGAAATCCCACGTGATCTGTCAAATACTAATGCATGAAAATCCTAACCTCAAAAAAATCACTCTTTATATAAATAATACTGCAATTGCAATCTAAAAGTGAACATGAGGGAGAAATCTTCAAAATATTAAATGTATTGTCAGTCGTCATTAGAGACAAAAAATTTCCCTCAGGGCCTATTTCTCCCATTTGCAATTTCGTGATTCAGCTACAAACAGAATGACTGTATCATTTTGATAAGAAAAGTACAAATTTCAGAAATCCGTTATGTTTCGCGTCCATATTGGAATCAGCACATCCAATTTCATGATTCTAGATACATCTGTTTGCTTGGTACCAATTTATCATTTTTTAAAATACTGACCCTACAAGTACGATTTTGGATAAATACTCATATTTTACGTATCTAAATGGACGAGTATAACCACTGATTTTCATGATTCTAGCTACAGGCATTTGCATGGTACCAATTTTATCCCGTTTTGATCCTAAAGGTATGAATAACGAAGGATATCTTTATTTTTCGTATCTACGCAGTCACAGCAATGTACACACAGAATTTCACTATTCTAACTGCAACGGTTTGATTGGTACCATTTTTATCCCTTTCGCCCCAAGTACAAATTTCGAAAAAAAAATCCTTTATGTTTCGCGTCTACACAGTCAGATAAAAGCATACACTGAATTTCCAGATTTTATCTTCAGCGGTTTGGTTGGTACAATTTTAAGGCCTCTTTTTTGCATTTGTACCCTTAAAAGTACAAATTTCGAAAAATCTCTCTATCCTTCGTGTCTACGTAATTATAGGGACATGTTTCTAGCTGTTGTCGTATCATTGGTACCATTTTTATCCCTTTTGTCTCATTTCACCCGCCAAATCTTTTTTGTACTTTTTGGTGATTACATGCTCCTAGGAGAAGGTACGAAACAAATTTCAAGTGTATAAAAAAAATTACTTAAATAGTCTAAATATTATGGGTATTTTCAGTCCTAGTTAGGGAAAATTTTTACCCTCTGGGCCGATTTCGCCCATAAGACACATTTACGGAAAATTTCGAACTCCTACCTCATTTCGCTCGGAAGCTAGCGTGCTTTCAACAGACAGACAGACGGACATGGCAAAATCGTCTTAGAATTTTACCACGACCTAGAATATATATACTTTATGGGGTTTCTGTTGAATATTTCAAGGTGTTACAAACGGAATGACAAAATGAATATACCCCCATCCTGGAGGTGGAGGGTATAAAAATTGGATGCACGATTTTATTAATTTTGAAATATTTTATAAAAACAAGGAACTTTATTTCCCTACTGTATTATGTTTTTTTATATATTTTATGAAAGTTTTCATTGTTTTTATGTTTAAACGTCATTATTGATATTAATCAAGTTTTATAGATATTAATCATTTCTACTAAAGCAGCTAGTAGAACTAGAAAAAAATAATCTGTTCTTTTTTAGATGCGGGAAACACTATGCTACACAAAATAATAATGTTGTTTTCGAGATCTAAATATTTATATTTTGTATGCATATCAGGCTTACGGGTTCATAAAATCAACACAAACATTTTTATGCATATTTTTTTATTTTTTTTTTATAAAAAGTAATTTTGTCATCGAAGCTATCTTTAATATTTGTACTCTTATTTTTGGAAAAAAATCCCATCACACACGGTAACACCGTGTGACAGTTTTCTTGGAGCTGGACAAAACCATATCCATGTGAATCTAGACGTCGTACAAGGGACGTCTGTGTACCCTGTTTTCCATTAGTGATGTCTTCTTTTCACAGGACTTTTTGTTTCCAAAGGACATATCTGTTTTAATAATTTATTTTCAGATTTTATCAACTGAAAAAGAAAAATATCAGTTTAAAATACTTTAGATTTCATGCTTCTCTCTGTATTAGTTTAACATTTTAAATTTCCCTCTTAAATATGACAAGTAAAAACGGCGTTAAGTTCGGCCGGGCCGATCTTTATACACCCTCCACCATGGATTGCATTCCACAGAGGATGTCGAATTTCGTAGAAGTGCAGTAATATTACAGGAAAACATATTTTTTAAAATAGCCAAACCAAAACAAATACAAATTTTGAAAAAATAATTTTATAAATAAATATAATATTTCTATTATTTCAAACCACGCTTCTAAGGCAAGGCTACCGATACGTTTAAACTATATATATCGAAATAATACAATTCAAAAAATAAATATTCATATATTTATACAAATATTGGTAGATAGTGTTTACTACAGTTGGTTGTATTTACTTTCTATTTTAATTCCAAAAGTACAAATTTTGAAAATACATTCACCCTCATCATGTAAGTCGTAGTCGTGTCGAATTTTCGACTCGTGTCACAAATTTACATTTTTGGTATCGCGTATGTCGTATTTGACTGTGAAATTCGACAAAAACTGTCACTGAATATTTTGCAAGTGACTAGAGTAAAAAAAAATTAAAAATGGAAAAAATTAATCAAATCAAAAGTTAATGGATTTAGTTCTATTAAACTAATATAAAAAGCAAAAACATATAATTTTATTTCTTGAATTACATACGTAATTTAAGAATGGAAATTATGACTCCCAAGGAATTTGGTATTTTTATTGGTTAAATGATTTGAAAAATGAAAATTTTGACAAAAATCTACAATAAAAAAGTGGAAAGATCAAATATAAAGAAAAAAAATTAACAAAAATTTTTAACAAAATCGACTACGACGAAAATGTTCTAGTCACGTCGAATTTGTTACATGATACCGACGAAATGCAAATTCGACTACGACTACGACAGCTGTCGAAATTCGACTACGACTTACGTGATAAGGGTGATTATTTCACGTACATATTGCAAAATAATCTAACTTCATGATTCTACCAATTTTTGTACGAATTTGGAAAAATCTTTTTATTTTGCGTGTCTATGCAGTCAGAGGAATGTGTACACCGAATTCTATGACTCTAGCTGCTGTCATTTGGTTGGTACTATTTTTATGCCCTTTTTCCATTTTAAACCCAAAGAGTACGAATTTCATAAAATTCGTTTATTTTACATGTCTACACTGTACCCATTTTACCCCTTAAAAGTACGAATTTGGAAAAAATACTTTTATATTATGTATCTACTCAATTAGAGGAATGTATGTACACATTAAATTTCGTGTTTCTAGCTATTGCCGTTTAAAAGGTACCATTTTTATCCCTTTTTGCCCACGTGCACGTTTTTATTATATTATCAAGTATGATCAAGCAGACATATGGAAAAAATGTGCTTAAATATTCTAAAATATTAGGGAATATATATATATTCTCTTCTTTCATTTGCGATATGGGTTGCCTTGGTATGGCTCGCAAAAGTACGAAAATAAATTATTAAATCCTTTTAAAATTAAAAGTCAAAAAGAGATTATATATATACTTTCATTCAGCTGCAGTGAAAAATGTTCATGCCAATTTCAAAATCAGAAAGAAACAGCGTTTAAGGAACAGTCTCAAAGTACCTTTAAAACAAAGTACCAAACAAACAAAATTGTATTCCTGAGTGGCGAAAACATAATTTTTCATATGCTTGCTGAGGTCTTACCAGAGGAGATTTTGGATCAATAGTGGACATGGGGACTACTATGTGACCCTCCAAAGTTGGTCACCTCAATCATGTCAAATTTTGAAATAATTGACTAAAGTACAAGTATTTACCGATTGCAATGATAAATTCAGAGATATATGAGTTATAGTCTTTTCACACTGCATGCGAAATCGAGCTTAAAATCAAATAAGGTCGATTTGAAAATGTCAGATCCCATACAAATCGACCATGAGCTGAAATCTATTGATTTCGCATGCTGGCTTGCTAGATATGGGAATTTGTCCCCCCCCCCCCAAACATGGTGATTTTATGAAATGAAATGGGGACTGGAGATTTTTAAAATATTTCGGGGATTTTGTGGTGATATTCGAAGTACTTTGAAAAATATTTTGAATTCGATTCTAACCGGGATATTGTCCTTGCTCATGACCATCATCGTCAAAATTAGAAACTCCTAAAATATCGACTTATTATTCTTTATTGATTCTTTGAATTTCTTCAAACCATTTTTGAATAATATTTCATTTGAATTCGTGATTTTTTTTCATTGAATCCAAATTTTAATTTTTTCTGCGTACTATTAGTCTATTATTATACTTGTACATGGCTAGACTGTAAGGAACTTAAGAAAATTAAATTAAAATTTGACACAGTGCACAGAGGTAATAATGAAATCAAATGAAAGATAACTATTGAATTAACACCATTTGTGAAATTCGCGTACGTATTTACTTGTGTTTTAGGTGTTCCCAAAAATAACTGTATAAAAATAAATACATAAAAACATGCAACATTGCTTGGAGTAAAACTATAAGAGCAGGAGGGAGAAGTACAGGGTGGCTGATGAATGACACTACATTAAGAAACTAAAATAACTTTTTGTTTAATTTATTTAAATTACTTTTTCTTTGTTCATTTGACAACCGATACATTTTTATTAAACCTTTTTAACGGGCTTAAAAATAAAAGAATTTAAATGACTGACGATAGCCGGTGACGTATGTGCAAAATTCATTATTCATTACATCCTGCAGAGTTGCAGTAAGAATTGTCTCAATTGTTGTTCGAATGCATTGCCTTAAATCATCCATTTTTTTGATTTGGTTTGTAAACTTCCAGATGAAATAACCCCACAAGAAAAAGATAGGTGGAGTAAGGTCACGAGACTTTGGGGGCCAACGAAATGTCGAGTGTCTAGAAATCACCTTCTTGGGGAACTTTCGCAGCAATTCTCTCTCATAGCAGGACCTGGCTATGTGACAAAGTCGCATCATCCTATTGAAACCACACAGTGTTGAAAGGGATTCACTTTCGATGCAGTTATGCAAAGAATAAGTCCTTTAACAACAGCATTAAGTAGCATGGTAGCAGTATTCATCAGCCACCCTGTAGTAGGCATAAGTAATTACTATTAAAATTAAGTTGCAGTTTTTTGCAATATTTTCATTAGAGTAATTTTATGTGTGATTATAACAAACGGAAATTTTCTCATTATTAAAAAATAGGGCGTGGCCCGCCCATTTTTCTTAAATCAGAAAACATTAAAAAATACCAAAATATAGCTGATTTTATAGAAGTTACATTAGCATGGAAGTCCAAATCATTTGCAATTTGATATTTGAAAATGTTTTTATAATCTCTTTCAATCTAAAACTATTTACGCTTTAGCCACGCCCCTTCTTGTACCTCCCACACAATTGTCTCTAACCTAGGTAATATTAAATCTTTCACAACTTCGTAACTTCTATACGGGTGCATGGAATCCAATATGACTTGATATTTGATCATGTTTTTATAAATGTGGAAGCTGGGACCATGTGACACGATCCTTCTAGCACCATCCACACAAATTATCCTAGCCTACATAAAATTTTATTCCTTATAACTTCCGCATATATGTTCTCTGAGAGTGAGGATATATAAAGAGTGATTTTTTTGAGGTTAGGATTTTCATGCATTAGTATTTGACAGATCACGTGGGATTTCAGACATGGTGTCAAAGAGAAAGATGCTCAGTATGCTTTGACATTTCATCATGAATAGACTTACTAACGAGCAACGCTTGCAAATCATTGAATTTTATTACCAAAATCAGTGTTCGGTTCGAAATTTTTTATCGACAAATTTTGTTCAGCGATGAGGCTCATTTCTGGTTGAATGGCTACGTAAATAAACAAAATTGCCGCATTTGGAGTGAAGAGCAACCAGAAGCCGTTCAAGAACTGCCCATGCATCCCGAAAAATGCACTGTTTGGTGTGGTTTGTACGCTGGTGGAATCATTGGACCGTATTTTTTCAAAGATGCTGTTGGACGCAACGTTACGGTGAATGGCGATCGCTATCGTTCGATGCTAACAAACTTTTTGTTGCCAAAAATGGAAGATGAACTTGGTTGACATGTGGTTTCAACAAGATGGCGCTACATGCCACACAGCTCGCGATTCTATGGCCATTTTGAGGGAAAACTTCGGAGAACAATTCATCTCAAGAAATGGACCGGTAAGTTGGCCACCAAGATCATGCGATTTGACGCCTTTAGACTATTTTTTGTGGGGCTACGTCAAGTCTAAAGTCTACAGAAATAAGCCAGCAACTATTCCAGCTTTGGAAGACAACATTTCCGAAGAAATTCGGGCTATTCCGGCCGAAATGCTCGAAAAAGTTGCCCAAAATTGGACTTTCCGAATGGACCACCTAAGACGCAGCCGCGGTCAACATTTAAATGAAATTATCTTCAAAAAGTAAATGTCATGGACCAATCTAACGTTTCAAATAAAGAACCGATGAGATTTTGCAAATTTTATGCGTTTTTTTTTTTTAAAAGTTATCAAGCTCTTAAAAAATCACCCTTTATAAGACGGTTTAGCCGACTAAAGCTTACTTACTTGTTATTTTTATTTTCAGGTTTATGTTTCACATGACAAAATGGTCGAACAAAATTGGGAAATAATAAAAACTTGCTTTCAAAGTAGTGAAAAATGTGTTGTCATTTATTTTGGTTAAAGACCAAAGGTTGTGCTGAAGTCTTCAGCAGAACCCAAAAATTAGCAAAAAGGCAAAGTGAGACCTTTATTGTTGCAGCTAAAAGTTGACTGCGCAGTTTCGATGGGCGCTACCCCATCTCGTCAGAACTTTCGCCACGAATGTATGTCTTTGACTTAAATCAGGGTTCATATTAGTACCAGCGGTCACATATGACAAATGAGAAGCGCTGATAAACAAAATATTCCACCGAACAAAGTCGACACACTAAAAATCTCACTTTGCCAATTCAATGTTTTGCATGTGCTCGCATCGCTCGCAACAATGCAAAGGTTGTTGTTGTACGGTATGTCCCGTCTTCACTGTACCTCGTGTGTATTGTTGTGGTTTGTATGTATTGTTGGTCTGTTATGTTGTATGTGTTGTCATTTATTTTGGTTTAAGACCAAAGGTTGTGCTGAAGTCTTCAGCAGAACCCAAACATTAGCAAAAATGAAATGAAAAAAATGAAAAATGTTCATGTTTTCAAATGAAGTCCATTTTCATCTCGGTGGCTATGTCAAAAAGCAAAATTGCCGCATATGGGGTTCAGAGAACCCACACTATTGACTATTGAGAAGCCAATGCATCCCCAAGGAGTCACTGTTTGGTGTGGATTTTGGGATGGCGGCAACATTGGGCCATGTATTGGAAAATTGTGTTTATCGGATGAGGTACAGTCGATCCAGTCGTGGTAGTCATATGAATCATATTGTGTTCCATTAATAAATGACAAGCTCAACCTTTCCAATAAAACCAGAAATTTGAGAAAATAGTCAGAACTTGTTTTATATAGCCGATTCTATTATATATAGTTTGCTTGTTTGCAAGACATGGTTCTCTCCCTATATGCTAAACTCTGATATGAATAAGAGGTAATATCGTCATATGTATGTTGGTTCCATGGACTGAAACTTGTTTATTTTTTCTTGATCCAATTTTTCGAATCATAAGTTCTACTTTTAGCTTAGTTGTTGGCATGAGCTACAATTATTATTTCTATCCCATTGTTCGTGCAAATATTGGTGTGTTTGGCTTGTCTCAGTCACATTAACAGATGAACACCAAACATTACCTAACATCATCCTCATGTCCATATCTATGTATGTCCACGTCCACGTCCATGACCTTGACATTTGCGCTTCAACTGCTAGCAGAAGGATTTGTTTTCTCGCTCTGCTCCAGCAGTCTGCAAACATTGTTGGCTTCCTGTTTTGTGGAGGGCGCATGTCCCAAATCTGTCGCTCTCTCTTTCTCTCTTTGTTGTCACCTGTTTTGCCCAACAGAGATTTCACTTTTATGGGATGCCCAGCCACTCGGCACTCTTGCCATCGGAATCGGTCATCCATCCAAACCCGTTTGATAATGACAAAACCACATAGGATGACATCGGTTTAGTAAAACCGATTATCAATTGACTTCAATGTGTACAAAAACACCGAGGATATCCGATGATATGTCCTGTGCTGTTAATTCCAACCACCGTGAATTGAAATCATTTCCAGTGACTTCGATTGACTGTAGCACCAGCACACATCTCTGCTGCCTCTCGGTCTATGTGTCTGCCTCGGCTGCTGTCGCTGCTCCATAAATTAATCGCCGTGTCATAAGACAGATGATTGCGTCCAAAGCATCATCATAGCACCGAGCAGCACAGCACAGCACAACAGCTCGTGCCCATAATGGCGTTTCAAATGCTTGTAATCCGTCGTCTTGAACATAAATTATGGACAACATCAGTGCATAGCTGTCTTCTGTGTTGGTATCTTACTCGCCTATCCGAGAAAAACTGGGAGTAGCAACTGTTATTTGTTTTCAGTTTTTTTCTTCACGTCATGTGCTCCGAACATAAAATGAAGTGTGCCTCGATTATCTCGCATCTCGTGGTGAGGTTTACTTACACGTTACGTTACCGCTTACAGGTGGTGGCGGTGGCTGGCGTCTTGCTTGGCAGAGCCAGGCAGGCAGGTGATGTTACCGGCATCCTTATTAGATGACGTCGAATGTTTCTTTATTCACCCTTCTTCTTGTTCGTTGCGATAGTTTCTTCTTTGCCCCTTTGTTCTTACGGAACTAAACACTAAATTTTCTTCATGCGTGTTTCGGTTCCATTAATTTTTCCATTTTCACGATAGAAAACTAAATAGAGGAGTTGAGCTTCAACAAGTTGAGGGGGGGGGGCGTTAAGTTTGAACGGGCCTATTCCAACATAAAAGGGCTGTTCTGGAACTATGGGATAGAGTATCCAATTATTCGTACTTTTGGATTATTCGAAAATACAAAATTCCTAATTAACCGAATATAGTCGACAGCTCTTATTCGAATATTATTATTTAATCGAAATCGATTAATCAAAAAAAAATTCCTGTAACACATGAGTTTTTTTCGATTTATCTAAATATAAACAAGTAAAACAGGCGTTAAGTTCGGCCGGGCCGAACTTTATATACCCTCCACCACTGATTGCATTCCACAATCATGTCAATTTTCGTAGAAGTGCAGTAATATTACAGGAAAATATATTTTTTTTATATAGCCAAATCAAAACAAATACAAATATTAAAAATATAATTTTATAAGTAAATATAATATTTCAATTACTTCAAACCGCGCTTATAAGGCAAGGCTACCAATACGTCAATTCAAAAAATAATTATTCTTCTATTTATATTTTCAAAAAGCTTAAATACCATAAATATTGGTAAATAGTGGGTGCTACAGTTGCTTGTATTTCCATTCTATTTTAATTCCAAAAGTACAAATTTTGAAAATCCATTATCAGACGTACATAGTGCAAAATAACCTAACTTCAACCTAATTCAACCAATCTTTGCCGTAAAAGAAAAAGTACGAATTTGGAAAAAACTTTTTATTTTGCGTGTCTATGCAGTCAGAGGAATGTATACACCGAATTCCATGATTCCAGCTGCGGCCATTTGGTTGGTACCATTTTTACCCCCTTAAGAGTACGACTATCTAAAATCTCTTTACTTGACGTTTCTACCCAATTAGAATTTCATCATTCTAGCTGTAGTCGTTTAGTTAGTACTATTTTTATCCCTCTGTACTATCTGTATCCCTTGAAAGTATGAATTTCGAATTCCATTTTGACCCCAAAAAGTACGAATTTCGAAAAATCCGTGTATTTTCCGTGTCTACGCAGTCAGAGGAATGTATACTCCGAATTTCATGACTCTAGCTGCGGTCATTTGGTTGGTACTATTTGTACCCCTTTTTCATTTTAACCCCAAGAAGTACGAGTATCGAAAAATCCGTTTATTTTCCGTGTCTACACAGTCAGAGGAATGTATACTCCAAATTTCTTGACTCTAGCTGCTTTCATTTGATTGGTACTATTTTTATCCCCTTTTTTATTTTAACCCCAAAAATACGAATTTTGAAAAATCCGTGTATTTTACGTTTCTATGCAATCAGGGGAATGTATACACCGAATTTGATTATTCTAGGGGCAGCCGTTTGGTTGGTACCATTTTTATCCCTCTTTTCCCATTTTACCCCTTAAAAGTACTAATTTGGAATGTACACACCGAATTTCGTGTTTCAAGCTGTTGTCATTTAATATGTACCATTTTTATCCCTTTTTTGCTCCATTTCACCCCCTACAAATAAGAATCGCCTTATGGTGCACGTTTTTGTTATCGGGGGAATGCGCATACCCAATATCAAGTAAGTACAAGCAGACATATTGAAAAAATATGCTTAAATACTCTAAAATATTAGGGATTATTATGGGTATTTTTATTTTTCCCTTTGGGCCGATTTCGCCCCTTTTCAATCCCAACCGGTCTACGACTATAAGACGCATTTAAGGAAAAGTTGAACGTTCTAGCTCCTTTCCTTTAGATGCTAGCGTGCTTTCAACAGACGGACGGACATGGCTAGATCGTCTTAGAATTTTATGACGATCAAGAATATATATACTTTATAGGGTCTCAGGTCGATATTTCAAGGTGTTACAAACGGAATGACAAAGTTAGTATACCCCCATCCAGGAGGTGGAGGGTAAAAAAATCGTCTTGTATGTCATTCGATTCCACTTTTCGTTTTTTGCTGGAATTTGTACTATTTTTATTGTATCGTTCAGTTCGGACAAAAGGCAAATTTCAGCGACAATATTTTCTCTTTCAGTGAAATCATGATCGTGGTAGTCTGCAGCCATGTAATAAATGTCACCATGCCATTTGTAAATAAATTTAGACTCTATTAAATATAGATGCAAAATGGTCTTGAGCCAAATATTGATTACAGACCAAAAAATACAAACGAAAAAACTAAAAAAAATATTATATTTATTTATAAAATTATTTTTTCAATATTTATATTTTTTGGGTTTGGCTATATTAAAAAAATATATTTTTCTCTATATTACAGCATTTCTACGACAGCCTCTGTGGAATACAATTCATGGTGGAGGGAATATAAAGTTCGGCCCGGCCGTTTTTGCGGTTTTCACTTGTTTTTATGTTCATAGCTACTTATGTAGTCACTAAATAACATGGGAGTTGATAGTCAAATCAGAAAAATTTGAAAAAAGTGGCTTTAGAAAAAAAATTCTTCTCCATATTTATATGACAGATGACATCCAAATCTGAGAATAGTTTGGCATCAAAAACTCATTTTCGGGAAAATGGTTCATAGCCACTTTTGAATATTAGCGCTCGATGTATTATTTGGGACAGCAACAAAATGTAACGCATTGAAGGAGTGACTTGAGACCCTTAGTATGTTTGGAAAATCCGTTACACGACTTTTAAAGCTGTTTGAGCCATGTCCGACCGTCCGTTCGTCTGTGTGTCTGGTACTTACTTGTTCGAAAAAATCTTTTTTTCTATCACGAAAAAGCCCATTAAAAAATAAAAAAATGGAAAACATATTGTCTTATTTTTAATAGCTAACATTCTAAGGACTAATGTTATTCATTAGGGTATAAGATTAATATCTAGCTCCGTTTTTACATATATCGGACTGATAACAAGAAGTCGTTACACTTGAACCAGATGATATACGTCCGAAACTATAGGCAAAATGGAGTTAATTGGCGTTTTTAGTTTTCCATTTCCTCACTCTTTTGCCCCTTAAAAGGACTACTAAGTTTCAAAGGATAACATTTAAAAAATGTTTTAAATAATTATGCACACCCTATGATACCAAATTAAAGAAATCTGTAAGAAATGCTTCAAATTTCTTGCTTCTATATTTATTAGTTTGGCATTAACATAAATAAGCTCAATTCGGTTTTATATTTAACCTTCAGAGTATACAAAGAGACATCATACAATAATTCTCATTCGTTTCATGAGACTTGTGACTCAAAGAGTACAACTATTACTCCACATGTCATAGAACGAACTATTTCAATATCGCTGACCCTTTGCTAGTCTGAACTTGCAACAAATTGCAGACTGCACGTGATAAATATCGACTGCAGACAGACCTGAAGATCTGTTGAATATGTATGGGTCGACTGTGAGTGTGTGTGCGGTGCGCGCTGCTTAGTGCGATCGCGTGGAGTGGTGTTCAAGTTCATTGCACCAAGCCACACGTCCGATAGAACTAGCCAAGAAAAACAAAAACTACCGACGACTACCGGCAATCAGTGCAATCAGCGATCTGGACGGCAGTGAAATAAAAAATAAAAACAAAACAAAAAACTTTATTCGCGCATTTCCAATGAAATGTCCAGTTTAGGTTGTTGTTGCTGCTGGTGCTCGTGCTATCTGGTGTTGGTGTTGTGTTTGTTATGTTTAGAGTGCAACAAGTGAATGAAGTAATTGGGACTTCAAGTTGCAGCAGTGCCTAAACACTGTACACTGCACATACATACATACCTATCCAAGTATGCATGTACATACTTTCCTCCCTATGCTGATCGCGCTGATGATGATGATGACGACGCTGAAGTTTTGAAATGAAATGAAATTTTGCCGGGAAGTGATGTATGCCCTACTCGGACATTTGGCTTGTAAAACGGCAACGGACAACGGCCAGAAACAAACAGCAGAATGAAACTTTTACAACAAATGCCAAGTGTATCTAGCGTCCTACTTGCACATAAGATGGTCGTCTGATAAGTTGGTCACAAGTGAAAAAAGTAATATTTGTATATCCTACACCACTTCGTGGACTAGGGTATTATAAGTTAGTTTTCCCCCAAATGTTTGTAACACCAAGAAATAATCGAGCTAGACCTTTAAGTATACGGATGGGCTTAGAATCACCAGCTGAATCGATTTAATTTGAAAATGAAATTTGGCAGAAGTTACGATCGAGGACGATCGGTATTGAATTTGGAGAAAATCAGTTCAGATTTAGACATAGTCCCCATACAAATGTCGCTCCCGATTTGACTTTTTCCGCCCTATAAAGCACATATAGTACCCGATTTTCTTTAAATATGGCACAACATCTTCAACTAGAAACACCTATGCGGAATTTGGATAAGATCGGTTCAGATTTAGAAATAAGCCCCATACAAATGTTGCTCCCGATTTGACTTTTTGCGCTCTAGAAACGAAATATTGTACCCGATTTTCTTTAAAATTGGCACAACATTTTATAATCGAACCAAATACACCTATGCTGGAAGTGGGTAAGATCGGTTCAGATTTAGATATAGCTCCAATACAAATGTCGCTACCAATTTGACTTTTTCCGCTCTAAAATCCACATATTGTACCCGGTTTTCTTTAAAATTGGCACAACATTTTATAATCGAACTAGAAACACCTATGCTGTAAGTGGGTAATATTGGTTCAGATTTAGATATAGCTCCAATACAAATGTCGCTCCCGAATGTTTAACCGATTTTGGCCAAACTTTTCATGTTATATTTCACCAATAAACATACATGGTGAAAGCGGGTCACACCGTTACAGGTAAAAATATACCCCCATACAAAAGTCCAATTTCACTTTTTTACTGAATTGAATTGTAATGAGATAGAAAGTGGGGTGTATCATGTTTGGGAGATGCCCATATGTCCATACTTTGGTATAACCCAAATGGGCCCCATTCTACTCTATTACAGCTCTAGAAACTACATCTTAAATCGGAACTTTATCAAATTTTGCAGAACATTATATGTTTCAGCTAGGAATACCTTTTGGCGCAGGCCTCAAGTGTTGTTATAGGCCCCCTTTAAATGACCGTCCGATTCATCCTATTACCGCTGTATAATCTGTATTTATCATTTGTTCTTGATCAATTTTTCCAGATCATGTTATATTTACTTTACTCAGAATATCTGGTGGCAAATTGTATCAATTACTTTATTATTTACAATATTCATTAAATTTGACTAATGATGAATTGATAGTAACTGTATTATTTATATGAACTACATAAAATTGCTCCCATGAACTACCTGGTTTTAATAATCAAAGCGAGGTATATACGCAGGGAGTGGTGTTGGGTATTATAGAGTCGGCCCCGCCCGACTCTAGGCTTTCCTTACTTGTTTTTTGTTAAAATAGACATTAGCTCTTAGCAGTACCAGGAGAATTATTTTAATGAAATTATTTTAATAATTGGGAACGAAAGTTGCAGAAGATGCTTTCAAAAGAACCCCATAGTGTACGTGAAAAAATCACATACATAATTTCCGTACACCAAAGATGGATTTTGGGGATCAACCCCCCCCCCCCTCTCTACAGAGGTTTCGAATATAATTTTTTTTAAATCATTTTCGACTAACTGAAGCTAGACAATTTAGAATTTGTAAACATTTTTTAAAATAATTGGTCTGAAATGCAAAATTTCCTGTGGTAAAACGGCCTTTTAATACCCTCATTCTACAGCGTAGAAGGGCATATATCATATGGGACAGCAAAAAAGTGTAACGCATTGAAGGAGTGACTTAAGACCCTAAGTATGTTTGGACCAAATCCGTTTCACGACTTTTTTAGGTGTTTGAGCCATGTCCGTCTGGCTGGCTGGTGCACACCATAACTCTCGAAAGGATTTAATTAATCAATTCAAACTTTGCACAATAATATTTTTCCCAAGCTTAGTTTAAGTTCGAAGATGGGTGATATTGTCATGCCCCTTCAGATACCTCCCATACAAATGATCCATATTCCTATGATAAATTATGACCGATGTAACTTCCACACGGATATTCGGAATTGGTTATATTTTGGTACTTGATAAAGATTTTATAATCACTTTAAGCGTGCAAAATATGGCTGGTATTGCCACGCCCCTTCTTGTACCTCCCACACCAATCACCCTAAACTATGTAAAATTAAAGCTGTTATAACTTCTATAACGATGATCGGAATACTATGCAATTTCATATTTGGCAACGCTTTTATATATGTTGCATTCGTGTGGAATATGGTCGATATTGCTACACCCCTTCTGGTACCTCCCACACAAAGTGGCATAAGCCTTGGTTGAAATAAAACCGATATATCTCCCATGCGGGTAGTCAAAATAATTTCAAATTTGATATTTGAAAATGTTTTTATAATCACTTTAAACCTAAAAAATATCTATATCCTAGGTAAAATTTAATCCATCATAAATTCTATACTGGTGAATGGAATCCTCTATGACTTGATATTTGATCATGTTTTTGCAATTGTTTTATAAATGTGGAAGCTAGGACCAAATACCATGAACCTTCTAGTACCTTACACACAAATCATCCGGATCTACGTACAATTTAAGTTATTATAATTTCCATAGATATGTTCCCTGAGAGTGAGGGTCTAGCCGACTGACATTTTCTTACTTGTTTGGCCTTTTTTTGGATTAAGAAAAAAAAAAGAAATTAGAGAAATTCGTCAATTACCATAGATACGCTGTTAGACCAGAGCTGAAATGATTAATATCAACAAACTGGATGGATAGAGCAAAATCGGAAAATCAAAGTTAGGAAACCTAACGTAATAACAAAACTTTTACCAAGTGAAAGAAAGCCTTAGAAATACCCAACTTCGATATCACCATAAAATCTAAAATTATATGCGGCTTTGGCACGCAGACTGCGTTGTGTTCTTAGTTACAATTGAACAAATTCTCAAACATCTTTTAATTAGCATTTCTTTTCTAACACGATCGGAAAAGTTTTGCAAAACAGAATTCTACTCTTCCCTGTTCAGGTAATGTAAAATAACTTCTTCAATTTTAAATTTATTTAGTCAAAATATTTCTTCATCATGCTTTGATTTACATAATCTTCAAATACCCAAAATGTTGAAACGACGATATATACATATAATATATATATATATATATATGAGGGTATAATTAAAACTAATCTATTAGATCCGCAGTTTATAGATGTAGCAGTGAAACCAAAAAAAATTGAAGAAGTCATCCAATCTAACTTTGAGTTTTTGCAATGTATATTTTCCTATAACCAAAAGTTTGATTTTATGGGATCCAGATGCATTTGCACAAAATAAAAATTAAACTCTTTGCCTATCTATCTTTGGAGCGTCTTAGCTAGACTCATCAGCTTTGAACATCTGATCATTTTATTCCGCATACAAATAAACCACTTTAACGTTTTTTTTCATTCGAACCTTCGAAGTCCGCAGTGTTCTACGTTTTTCAGTTCCTTAGAATGAAACAAATTGTTGATTTCCCAATATTATACATTTTATCTGATGCTGTAAAAGTTACCGAATTTTCCATTCCATGGTTAAAAACTTTAGCTTAGGCATCTCTCGTACTAAACATATAGGAACGTTGAAATCGAGTGTAAGTGACGAAAGACAACTGATTACGCACTGTAATTGAAAAAAATCCCAGAAAATGTTTCTCACTATTTAGAGCCATTAAACTTTGTTCGCTATTTGGAGAGTTCATACATAGAAATAATTGTTCACTTTAGTGGAAGTTCAATGTATATCAAAACAAATTTTCAAAAAATATTTTGTGTTAACTTTTTTGGATTTAGTCTCGATAACCATAAATTTGGCGGATAATTATCCCGGCTAAGAGCAAAATTTTTAACACAATTATTTCTTCAATATTTGCCTTCATACACGCATAGATAGATGTTGCTGTTGGCGACAATTTCAAAAAAGGATTTTTTTATTTTGATTATTCTTATAGAAAAACAGCCTTACTATTGCATTTTTGGGTGACAATCTTTTTAAAAGCTCGTAAGTGGATTATTCTGGCATCGAAGTACTTTGAAGTACACTCAAAGAATTTTCCTTCTTAATATTTATGAAGCAATTTCATAAATGGTTTTTCATAAATTTAGTGAATTTTTTCCTAATACGTATGAAAAATTCATAAATAACATGAAATGTTTCATACAATTTTGTCATAAACATTTCATATTTCATAAAACAAAATTGTTAAATTAGTGAAACTTAGTTTCATAAGATCAAAGAAAGATTTCATAGTATTAAAGAAACAATCCTAAAATATTATGAAATGTATCATAACCAATGAAATATTTGTGTTATGAAATGTCTTCATAAATATAATGAAGGATTTCATAGTTTTTATGAAATGTTTCATAACTTACAACTACATTTTTAGTCTGTCGACTTTATGCGTTGAATGCTAGCAATACTCATTTGTCATCTGTTAACTCTGTCATAAGTATTTACCCTGATTTTGGTCAAAGACATACTCATGCAAAGACACTCGCAATGGTGGTTAGTCAACGAGTCAGACCTTTATTCCTTTTTTGTTTATATTAGAAACTATTTATGAAACTCTTTCATAAAATTAATGAAGTTTCTTCATAAAATCTATGCAAATTTTCATAAATCATATTATGAAAAATAAACTTGTATGACAAAAGTTCATCGAATAAAGAACTGCATTTCATAGTTTCTAAGAAATGTTTCATAAATTCTATGGCATGTTTCATACATTTCGTGAAATGTTTCTTTGGCGACTTTTTAATGGAAATTTTCACTCAGGTTAAGACAAAATCATAAATATTATGAGGATAATTCTTTCAGTGTACTCTTGAAATATGTTTAAGACGTAGACATTGTTAATAAAAATAATAAAAGTCAAGAATATGCCGCAAGTTATAGTTCTGTGCGATCAACGAGAAATATCACTACAATACTGGTAGTTTTGCTTCGAAAGAATCCTACTCAGAGCTGAGAAATGGGCAATCAATTTCAGAATTAACATATAGCGAACTTTCAAATTGATCCAAAAAATATCTATAGAATTTTCGGGGTAAATAATTGATTTCCAAATATTGCTCAAAATTTGTTTCATATTTTCGTTAAATTTTCCTAATACGGCGAAAATTAAATTTGTAATCGTATTAAGGCCAGTACGCACATCTCATAAAAATTTCCTTTCCATAAGAAATGCATGTAAAAAACTCAAGAAATTTTCGATTTGAATTTGCTAGTTTGCACATCGAAATGAAATTTTAACATCTACTTTATATTACAGCGTGTGAACTCCCTTGTATGTTTTAATTAAGTTTCAATTTGGTACATGCCAATATAACACTTTTTTTAAAAATGTATTTATATAAGGGTAGAATGAAAACAAAAATTCTAAAATACACAACAGAGAATTTCATAAAAAAGTATTTTTTGAAGAAAATAAAACATTAGAATTGAGCTATCATAACGAAATTGGGATTAATAATAGGCTGTTTTTCTTTAAGCCGGGATAACAAAAACGTTAATAAAAGTTAATTTTTTACTCAAAGAAAACTACAAAATAAACAAGTAAAAACGGCGTTAAATTCGGCCGGGCCGAACTTTTTATACCATCCACCATGGATTGCATTCCACAGAGGCTGTCGAGTTTCGTAGAAGTGCAGTAATATTACAGGAAAATAATTTCTTTTAATATAGGTAAACCAAAACAAATACAAATATTGACAAAATAATTTTATAAATAAATATAATATTTTAATTACTTCAAACCACGCTTATAAGGCAAGGCTTCCAATACATTTACATATCGAAATAATACTTCAAGTCAATTCAAAAAGCAAATATTCTTACAAATATTTATATTTTTAAAAAAGCTTAAATACCACAAATATTGGTAGATAGTGGTTGTATTTGGTTTCTATTTTAATTACAAAAGTACAAATTTTGAAAATCCATTATCTCACGTACATAGTGCAAAATAACCTAACTTCATGATTTAACCATTTTCCGTAAAAGTAAAAAGAACGAATTTGGAAAAATCTTTTTATTCCGCGTGTCTATGCAGTCAGAGGAATGTATACACAAAATTCCATGATTCTAGCTGCAGTCATTTGGTTGGTACCTTTTTTATCCCCTTTTTCCAATTTTACCCCCTTATGAGTACGACTTTTTAAAATTTCTTTATTTTACGTATCTACGCAATTGAAGCAATAAACACACTGAATTTCACCATTCTAGCTGTAGCCGTTTAGTTGGTACTATTATTATCCCTCTGTACCCATTATATCTCTTGAAAGTACGAATTTGAAAAAACTTTTATTTTTCGTGTCTATGCAGTCAGAGGAATGTATACACAAAATTCCATGATTCCAGCTGCAGTCATTTGGTTGGTACTATTTTTATCCCCTTTTTTCATTTTAACTTCAAAAAGTAAAAATTTCCAAAAATCCTTTTTTTGCCCCATTTCGTCCCCTACGAATAAGAATCACTTTATGGTGCGCTTTTATGCTACAAGGGGAATGTTCATTCCAAATATCAAGTAAATACAAGCAGACATGTACAAAAAGCAGGCTGAAATACTCTAAATAGTAGGGGTATTTTCAGTCCTTGTGAGGGAAAAAATTTTCCCTCTTGGCCGATTTCGCACACTTTCAATCCCAACCGATCTGCAACCATAAGACACATTTAGGGAAATTTTGAACCTCCTAGCTCGTGCTTTCAACAGGCAGACAGGCGGACAGACGAACATGGCTATATCGTCTTAGAATTTTACCACGACCCAGAATATATATACTTTATGGGGTCTCCGATGAATATTTCAAGGTGTTACAAACGGAATGACAAAGTGAATATACCCCCATCCTGGAGGTGGAGGGTATACAAATTATAAATATTTGTATCAAAACAAATTTTCAAAAAAATATTTTGTGTTGCCTTTTTTGGACTTAGCGTCGATAATCATAAATTTTACTTACACCAAATAGGTGTTTGTGATCATCGAGTTTGAACTGTACCTAAAAGTGTGTATGAAAACAAATTTTGAAAAAAATATTTTATATTAAAAATATTGGACTTAGCCTGGATAATTATCCAGTATAAGTCAAATTTATGGTTATCGAGGCTAAGTCCAAAAAAGTCAACACAAAATATTTTTTTTTTGAAAATTTCTATTGATACAAATATTTATATTGTAGTTGGCGACAATGTGAAAAACTATTTTTTATTTTGAGCAAAAAATTAAATTTTTATTAACGTTTTTTTATTGCAGCTTATTATCCCGGCTTAAAGAAAAACAGCCCTATTATTTAAACTCAAAATGCGAGAATTATGCGAGAAAATTAAGCGCCAGTAATATCAAACAAAATAAACTCAAGTTATAGCTGTCAGTTTGTGTGGGATTTGACAGCCATAATTGTCGATTAACACTAACTTGAGTTTATGCAAAGATGACATGGTTCGAATGACAATGACAACGCGTTGTTATTTTGGCGCTTTGTCGGAATTTTCTCAATTTCAATTGTTCTGATTCAAAATTATCAAACGATCCTCGTACATGCCATGTTTTAGTATCACATACTAGCTGCTATTCGGGATGAATGAATATGAATGAGTGATTGGATGACGTAAGCGAGCAAGCCGGCCCGGCCAGGCCAGCCAGTTTTGCAAAGTGGCGAAAAAATTAAGCGCGGCAAACTAATGGCCTGAAAATAACCACCGTAAAGGCCAAAACAAAGAGAAGCGACAGCGGCAGCAGCAGCAACTCATTCTCCACAAGTCAACTGGCCAACAAACAATGGAAAATAGCAACCACCACCGCCGCCAAAATGCTGTTTTCGTTGTTCTTCATTCATGTGCTAGCGGACATACACCACCACGTCCGTCTGTAGCTACACAATTTCTCTTGGTACCAGTTCCCAGTCCTCCGTTAAGCAGAACGAACGAACGACCACCGAACAGCTGGAGGTTCTGGCGGCGAAAAAATAGCGAAACATTGAAACATTCCATTTGGCCTTCATTTCAGTCAGGCCGAGGGTATTCCAAACGTCTTTTCTTTACTAGCGCTAGAAGCTGGAGCAACATTTCGATACAATGTCTGCTATCAAATTGATTCAGGTCTTCCACGACAGGAGTCCAATCAGGGCACACACCGTCGTCCTAACAGTATGACCTGAATTAATTACGTACCGAGTAGTTCTTGGCTCGGCAAATCAATAGTGTTTTGTTCGCTCACGGAGGGGAAGTTAGGAAATTGTCATGCCTCATTATAATGTTTTGAGAATGCAATTTCAATTAAAAATTTATATTTTATTCGCACAATAGGCAATATGTGACGAAAAGAACATTTTGTTTTTTTTTCGCTTCAATTGTATTCGGTTACATACCTAGGATAGCCTGTTAGAAAGTGCTTAATGGATTTCTAGGGATTGTATGAGTTATAGTTTAGAAGGAGCAGATTGGTTGATCGTCCTGTCTGAACACTCACTTTACTAATTGTCAAACTTTAAAAATGTCGTTAGACTTGAACCAGATGATATACGTATGAAACTATAGTCAAAATGGATTTTTTAATTGGCATTTATAGTTATTCATTTCCTCAAACTGTTGGCCCTTTACAGGACTACAAAGTTCCAAAAATTATCTTAAATGCTTATTCACATCCTATGATAACGGTATTAGTTTCAAATAAAAGAGAAGAATATCTGTTAAAAATACTTCAAATATCATGCTTTTATATGTATTGGTTCAGAATTAATAACCATTTCAAATTTCCCTTTTAGTTTGTTAAGTTTATTAATTTTTAAGGGGGGGAACTTGAAATGACTACTAATGCTAAACTAATACAGATAGAAGCTTGCAATTTGATGTATTTTTAGTACATATTCTCTTCTTTAATTTTGGTCTTGGTGCATCACGGAGGACTTCAAGAAAGTATAAATTCGATGAACAAATAGTGCCTGCAATTAACGAATTTAATTTCAATAAATTCATAAAGTTGCTATTTATATATTGAGCCTTGGCAATAATAATTGTTTTCAGGCGTCATCTGACATTTCCAAATGAAAGTTTGTCCTTCTTAAGCATAACATTTTCCAGAACGTTATTTGAGCATAACTCTTGTTGTTTCGGTTACATGAAAATTCCATTTTCCATCCCAACAGTTGGACAATCACTCGTTATGTAAAAAATTGAAAAATATCCACTATAAGTGGATCCTACAAAGTTCGCCCATCGAAATTTATCCATTTACATGGTTAATGGCAATTCAGACTATCCGATTTTCCATCCACAGTCTTTCCAGATTATTATTATTATTATTGATTGTTTGGCGCATAGTGCCATAGTCTTTCCAGATGCTTTGTAGGAAATCTTAAAATGTTAAATGGTTTCATATAAAACGCACTAGAGATGTACTGGCAAAAAAAAATGGATAGACATTTAATATATTAGTTTTTTTCAGCAATGTTACGGCGTATTTCTGAATCATCGCAGATGCAAAAATATGAACAACACTTGCCCTATATAATCTGTAAAGAAATGTTTATCTTGAAATAAATAAAATTGTCTTGATCTTTATTTATGATATTCTTATCTAATGTACTGCAACAAACAAACGATTCCTTGGAAATGGTGTGATATTTATTAATCTGGGGGAACACCCTATGTCTACACACCGAAAATTACCCTTTTCGCCAAGGTTATCAATTAAAATATGATATCGAAAATTCCTTACCATTTTAGGGCTAGCGTACACCAAACCTTTCTTATTTGCTTTGTTGTGATTTATTCAATTCTCTGTTTGTTATTTTCTTCTAGGTTACCAAATCACTGAAGAACAAGTAAAAATACGTTAAGTTTGGCCAGCCCGAATCTTATATACCCTCCACCACGAAGTGCATTCCACTTTTCAAGTCTAATCAAAAAGTGAACATGTGCAATCTTCCAAAATATTAGGTGTATTGCCATTAGGTCATTAGGGAACAACATTTTCCCTCAGGCCGATTTGCAATTATTGATTCCAGCTACATACCACGTGTATGTGCCATTTCGATAGGAAAGTACTAATAAAATCTACAAAAGGAGTATACGCAACAAATTTCAAGTGCATATAACCAGAAATTCTCAAAAAAAGTTCAAATAATCTAAATCTAATCTACAACCTTAATGGGTGTATTTTCAGTCCCTGTTAGGGAAATTTTATTGCCCTCTGGTCCGATTTCGTCCACTTTCAATTCCAACCGATCTACAATCATTAGACACATTTTTAGAAAAAAATCAACCTACTAGCTCGTTTCGCTCGTATGCTATGGTGCTTTCAACAGATAGATGACTATATTATCTTAGAATTTTACCGCGACCCATAATATATATACTTTTCGGGTCTCCGATGAATATTTCAAGCTGTTGCAAACGGAATGACCCTACCCATTCTAAGGTGGAGGACATAAAACCGCAGCGTCGACAATAAAAAATCTTTGGTGTGCGCAAACCCAATAACTTTTCTTTGAACACATGATAGAAAGCTTTGGAAAACATAGAAAAATAAGAAGCAATCACATCTATTGAAATAGTTTTTACTTGACCGTATATGTTTGTAATCTATATATATAAAAGAGTTGAGTGATTGAGTGACTGACTGACTGATCACTCCCCAGACCAAACGGCTAGAGCTAGAATCATGAAATTTGGTGTGTACATTTCTCTTACAGTGTAGAAGTGTGATAAGACGGGATTTTTCGAAATTCGTACTTTTAAGGGGTAAAACGGGATAAAAAGGGACAAAAATGGTACCAACGCAATGACCAAACGGCTGGGCCTAGAATCTTGAAATTTGGTATGGATATTCCTCTTGCGGCATGAAGACATCCCAAAAAGTGACATTTTAAAAATTCGTACCAACAACATTGTTGAAGCTAGAATCATGAAATTTGGTATGTACATTTCCCTTACAGTGAAGATATCAGATTTGAAGGGAGTTTTTCGTAATTCGTACTTTTAAGGGGTAAATTGGGGTAAAGAGGGATAAAAATTGTACCACCGCAATGACCAAACGGCTGGGACTAGAATCTTGAAATTTGGTATAAAAATTCCTCTTATAGCTTCAACGCGCCAAAGAAAATATTTTTCAAAATTCGTACTTTTTGTGGGTGAAATCGGGTAAAAAGGGATAAAAATAGTACCACCACAATGGCCAAACGGCTTGGCCTAGAATCTTGAAATTTGGTATGGTCATTCCTCTTGTAGCATGAAGACATCCCAAAAAATTTCATTTGCAAAATTCGTTCCTTTGGGGGGTCAAATGGGACAAAAATTGTACCAACAACATGGCTAAAGATAGAATCATGAAATTTGGTATGTGCATTTCTCCTACAGCGAAGAGATCAGATTTGAAGGGAGTTTTTCGTAATTCGTACTTTTAAAGAGGGATAAAAATTGTACCACCGCAATGACCAAACGGCTGGGACTAGAATCTTGAAATTTGGTACAAAAATTCCTCTTATAGCTTCAACGCGCCAAGCGCCGAGCTGAAACAATAAAATTCGTTGTGTACATCCCTCAAAATGTTTAGATTCGCAAAATGAAGGAATTTTTCGAAATTTGTACTTTTAAAGGGAAAAGGGGATAAAAAAGGTACCAACAACACGGATAAAGCTACAATAATGAAATTCGGTGAGTATATTCGTTTTACAGCGCAGATCACTAATAAAAAAGCATTTTTCGCAATTTTAACTTTTAAGGGATTAAATGGTATAAAAATTTTACCACCACCCAGACCAAACGGCAGATCCTAGAATCTTGAAATTTGGAACGGGCATTACTTTTATAGCACGAATGCGACCAAGAAAATATTTTGAAATTCGTACTTTTTGTGGGTGATATCGGGTAAAAAGGGATAAAAATGATACCAATCAAACGGATGGAGCTGGAATAATAAAATTCTGTGTGTACATACCTCAAAATCCTTAGAAACGCAAAATGACCGAATTTTTTTTAATTCGTACTTTTAATAGGTAAACGCGGAAAAGGGAATAAAAAGGTACCAACAACACGGATGACGCTACAATAATGAAATTCGGTATTTATATTCGTTTTACAGCGCACATCACTGATAAGAAGGCATTTTTCAAAGTTTGTAATTTTAAGGGATTAAATGGGATAAAAATTGTACCACAGCCATACCAAACTACTGGGCCTAGAATCATGAAATTCGGAATTGGCATTACTTTTACATCACGAATGCGACTAAGAAAATATTTTTCAAAATTCGTACTTTTTGTGAGTAAAATTGGGTAGAAAGGGAAACAAAATGGTACCAATCAAGCAGAAGGAGTTGGAATCATGAAATTCGTACTTTTGAAATTGGGTAAAAACGGATAACAGCGGTACCAATCATGAAATTCGGTTTGTACATGCATAGAAACACAAAATTAATAAATTTTTCGAAATTCGTACCTTTTTATATTCCTATGGGACCAACAACACGACTGAAACTAGAATCGTGAAATACGGTGTGTATATTCCTCTGACAGTGTAGACGCGAAACATTAACTGATTTTCAATATTTATACTTTTAAGTTGAACTTGGAAAAAGCGATTTAAATGGATACTGCAATACAATTGGATTGTATACTTTAAAGGGGGACGCGGATCAAAAGTGGTGCAAAAGGTACCAACCAAAGTTTTCAGCTAGAATATGAAAATTAAATTCGGTGTGTACATTTCTCCGAGTACATAAATTAATTTTTCGAAATTTGTATGTTTAAGGGCACAAGCGGCACAGAAAGAGTTATGTGTGATTATTATATTCATTATCCCCTGCAAAATAAAAGACAGATACAAAATGTTTATTCCATTTATAAGTTCAGATTTCAAGTAACGCACCGGTATAGAAGTTATGGTTTTAATTTTCACTTTGATAGGGACTACAAAGGACGCGGAAAAGCATACATATTTTGTAGGCTTAAAGTGATTATAAAAACATTTTAAAATCTCGAATTGGAACTAATTTCAACCATACGTATGAAAGTTATATCAGTTTTATTTTGACCAAAGCTTATGTCAATTTGCGTGGAAAATATAGAAGTTATATTAGGTTTAATTTTACGTACGGGTCGTTTGTTTTGGAATATGTTATGTTAGCTTAAGAAAGAAACGTACAAATAATTTTCTACTTTATATGATTTTTTGTAGAAAAATTGTTTTCATTTTGTGCTATTGACTACGTATAAACGCTGAAAGTAATATCCTTACACTAAGGCAATTTCAAAATATAAAAAAACTGTTTGAATGCCGATACAAACTACTGTCAATACCATACCATTTTTCCGCGTGCGAAGTAGCGGGTATTTGCTAGTTTTATATTTTCCACTCAACTCAAAATGATCCAGCGATTAAAATTCATGTTATTAATAATAGTTATAGATCATGGATATGTAAACTATCAATTAGTCTTCGAATAGTATTTTAATTACTATGTGACCTGCTACGTGTACATTAGGCCGTGTCGATTTTCTATTTTTTCTTTTTTTGTGTTTATTATTACAAAGTTGGAGGCCGTGGAACAAACACTTAAATTTTCAGTCGTCTTCTATGGATACAAATTGCTTAAAAGCAGGAACGTATGACCTTTGCCGTAAGTTCTTATGCAGTAATCTCACCAGCAGCAAATATGATTTTTTCATGTGCTTAGTAATTAATATTTAATAATTTTTTAAAGGTGGCTATTTTTAAATATAAATAATTTAGAATACAAATATGAACTCATTTCGATTTTAACTTCTCGTTTTCGAATTCCCTTAGTTAGTCCCCTGCTCTTTGTGTATCATCATCATTCAGAGCGTGCTCTCCTATAACACCTTCCCCTCGTTCGAGCGTACTTGTTAAGTACGTTAGTATACCTAAAATGACTTTCTTCACGCGACAATTAAATTGTTGCTTGTCTCTGGCAGAGGGTCTAGGGTCTACTTTTATTCCACCTGTTTGTCAATTGCACTTCAAGCAAGAACCACACACACACAAATGTGGACGTTGTCAACCGTTTTTTGGCCAGCAATTGTAATAATTTATGTATGTTGGGCTTATTCCATTGCACACATTATGTCAAATGATTCTTCTCAAAAAAAATTCCCAAATAAAACTGTGATTAAATTACTTCCAATCTTGCATTGTGTGTGTGTGAGTGAAAATATTCCCCACACACCCCAGTTAGGAGTTTTCTCTTCTGTGCCAAATGAAAATGCGTTTTGATTAATCATTACCTGTACCTAACGTTGGCAGGCGGTTCGGTTATGTGTGGTGCCATTACAAGCTCTCCCCCTCCACCCAGCCACAACCGCTCACAACAGTAAAAAATACGTTACGATTTATAATCTCTCGAATATAAGGTAAATTAAGAACTATAACATACATACATATGTACGTAGACATTTACAGTATCACTCCAAAATAGTATGACGCATACAAATCAAGAAGTCAAATCAACATGGACAATTATGTCCAATTAGTCAATTTCAGTAAATTCTCCCACTAGTGGACACTACTGGTGGACGCTAGGGGTGGATTGTGCACAACTTTTCTATTTCGATATGCTAGAACCCCTAATTTTTTGAGGTTCGGAAAAAGCATGAACCAAAATATGGAGGTGGTGAGTGTAAGTGGGGAAAAAGGGGTAAAAATACACAAAAAGACCAAAAACTGTCACGAAGTCGCCCGCCTTAAATGTAAAACCGACCACCATTAATTTTCCCTCACCTTCATTTTTTTGAACATCAACAGCACATATCACCACTCCTTAAAGGGCTTTCACAGAAGCGCAAGCAGGCCCCTATGGGGAGTCAAATGTATGATCAACGCCAATATTTCTTCAGACCCAATATTTTCTCAGAAAATACCTACCCTCTATCTTACCCCCAACACTTTTTTATTTTTTTATGAAAAAAAGACCAAAACTGGTGATTTATTAATTTATTAATTTATTAATTTATTAATTTATTAATTTATTAATTTATTAATTTATTAATTTATTAATTTATTAATTTATTAATTTATTAATTTATTAATTTATTAATTTATTAATTTATTAATTTATTAATTTATTAATTTATTAATTTATTAATTTATTAATTTATTAATTTATTAATTTATTAATTTATTAATTTATTAATTTATTAATTTATTAATTTATTAATTTATTAATTTATTAATTTATTAATTTATTAATTTATTAATTTATTAATTTATTAATTTATTAATTTATTAATTTATTAATTTATTAATTTATTAATTTATTAATTTATTAATTTATTAATTTATTAATTTATTAATTTATTAATTTATTAATTTATTAATTTATTAATTTATTAATTTATTAATTTATTAATTTATTAATTTATTAATTTATTAATTTATTAATTTATTAATTTATTAATTTATTAATTTATTAATTTATTAATTTATTAATTTATTAATTTATTAATTTATTAATTTATTAATTTATTAATTTATTAATTTATTAATTTATTAATTTATTAATTTATTAATTTATTAATTTATTAATTTATTAATTTATTAATTTATTAATTTATTAATTTATTAATTTATTAATTTATTAATTTATTAATTTATTAATTTATTAATTTATTAATTTATTAATTTATTAATTTATTAATTTATTAATTTATTAATTTATTAATTTATTAATTTATTAATTTATTAATTTATTAATTTATTAATTTATTAATTTATTAATTTATTAATTTATTAATTTATTAATTTATTAATTTATTAATTTATTAATTTATTAATTTATTAATTTATTAATTTATTAATTTATTAATTTATTAATTTATTAATTTATTAATTTATTAATTTATTAATTTATTAATTTATTAATTTATTAATTTATTAATTTATTAATTTATTAATTTATTAATTTATTAATTTATTAATTTATTAATTTATTAATTTATTAATTTATTAATTTATTAATTTATTAATTTATTAATTTATTAATTTATTAATTTATTAATTTATTAATTTATTAATTTATTAATTTATTAATTTATTAATTTATTAATTTATTAATTTATTAATTTATTAATTTATTAATTTATTAATTTATTAATTTATTAATTTATTAATTTATTAATTTATTAATTTATTAATTTATTAATTTATTAATTTATTAATTTATTAATTTATTAATTTATTAATTTATTAATTTATTAATTTATTAATTTATTAATTTATTAATTTATTAATTTATTAATTTATTAATTTATTAATTTATTAATTTATTAATTTATTAATTTATTAATTTATTAATTTATTAATTTATTAATTTATTAATTTATTAATTTATTAATTTATTAATTTATTAATTTATTAATTTATTAATTTATTAATTTATTAATTTATTAATTTATTAATTTATTAATTTATTAATTTATTAATTTATTAATTTATTAATTTATTAATTTATTAATTTATTAATTTATTAATTTATTAATTTATTAATTTATTAATTTATTAATTTATTAATTTATTAATTTATTAATTTATTAATTTATTAATTTATTAATTTATTAATTTATTAATTTATTAATTTATTAATTTATTAATTTATTAATTTATTAATTTATTAATTTATTAATTTATTAATTTATTAATTTATTAATTTATTAATTTATTAATTTATTAATTTATTAATTTATTAATTTATTAATTTATTAATTTATTAATTTATTAATTTATTAATTTATTAATTTATTAATTTATTAATTTATTAATTTATTAATTTATTAATTTATTAATTTATTAATTTATTAATTTATTAATTTATTAATTTATTAATTTATTAATTTATTAATTTATTAATTTATTAATTTATTAATTTATTAATTTATTAATTTATTAATTTATTAATTTATTAATTTATTAATTTATTAATTTATTAATTTATTAATTTATTAATTTATTAATTTATTAATTTATTAATTTATTAATTTATTAATTTATTAATTTATTAATTTATTAATTTATTAATTTATTAATTTATTAATTTATTAATTTATTAATTTATTAATTTATTAATTTATTAATTTATTAATTTATTAATTTATTAATTTATTAATTTATTAATTTATTAATTTATTAATTTATTAATTTATTAATTTATTAATTTATTAATTTATTAATTTATTAATTTATTAATTTATTAATTTATTAATTTATTAATTTATTAATTTATTAATTTATTAATTTATTAATTTATTAATTTATTAATTTATTAATTTATTAATTTATTAATTTATTAATTTATTAATTTATTAATTTATTAATTTATTAATTTATTAATTTATTAATTCATTAATTTATTAATTTATTAATTTACTAATTAATTAATTTATTCAACTTTTAATTTTTACTACTATTTAATTGAGTAATTCTTAAAACGGTCATAATTTTCAGCAGACTACTGTACGCAGACTTCAACGTATGTATATGGTTTCTTCTTTCTGTAGTACTTGGAGTATGTGTTTAATACGCACATACATACGTATATCTACATACATACATATATTTTTACTTGTACCTACATATGTTGTTGGAATATACAACAATTTCCTAAACTTTCCGGTGAAAACAGACAATGGATTTATTTATGTTTTGCTTTATGAAAAAAAACTGAAAACAATTTCGAAAAAAGAAACAAAACTAAAACACCAAAAATTAACATACGTACAGACATTCAATTTAAACTCAACCCCCAAAAACTCAACATTAGTATGTACAGTGTCAGGCATAACAATTCGAAGTTATTGTACCACTTTTGAAAAATCGAAACCGAACTATAATATAGGTATGTAAAGTCGGAATAAAAATATAAATTTGCAGCACATCACATTCAGATATCGGCTGTTACTGATCGAGATATTATTATAACTTGTGAAATCAATTAGAAGCCCCGATATCGCATCGGTTCACGGGCTGGTGACACAACAATAATATTAACTTCAACATAATTTCTGATGTTGTCAATTAAATTCTAGGAAAATGTTATGCCCGGCACTGTAACGATATATCTTCATAAATATACAGGTATGTCTAGAAGTACATATGTACTGTGTTTATATACATATAAACATATCTACATACATACATATATTCAAAAGTGTGCTCGTTTTTTTTTTAAATATCACCATTCACAATGGCAACATTTTACAAAAACAAGCTATAATTATATGTTTGTCTGTATGTACGGTACGAGTATGTAGAACATACCTTCGTATGCTGTGGCTGTTGATGTTTTAATTTTTTTATTTGTATGAATGAATGCATGTATTTGTGTATTAGGGCGTATCGATGGGCAACAATTGTCTTCATAACAGGGAAAAATACATACACTCAATTTTTTTATGTTTTTTTTAACACTGGAATACAAATTCCGTGATGGTACTCCAGTTATAGTATTTAACGTGGTGCATGACATTCATTATCGGAACGCCGGAACGCATTCACTCGAACTTACACTTGATATCAAAAAAAAAATCACAAGTCACAAAATTTGTGGTGACAATTGACAAACTAGCTTGGACTATCCAATCAAATATGTTTAATGTTCGAGGAAGGTAATTCAATTTACAATCTAGATTGACATTCCAATTATAATATGACATATGACTCGCTGATAGCCTTTTCATACTGCATGTGAAATCTAGCTGAAATGGCATAAGGCCGATTTCAGATACCATACAAATTTGACATCTAAAAATCGATCTTATGTCATTTCGATCTGAAGTCGATTGATTGTGCAAAGGTTATAAGTCTTAGTGAGTTGGGCCAAAGTCGCTTCCCAACATACCAAATGACTTGAGAACAATATTATAATAAGCTTACCAACACAAGCGTCAAGCTTGAAAAAGAGTTGAGAATCCATTTGAAAATGCTTGTAAAACATCTGTAGAAAAATCGAGACGGAACCCTCTTGATAATATTAAATGTGTATGCTTACTATAAGCTTATCCTTGTAATTGTAGAATAAGCTTACATTAAAATTTTGTGTTTTTTTTTTGTAATTTTCGTTTTGTACATTTCAGTTGTAATTAAAAATTAGTTGTAAAAAAATAAGCCAGGGCAATATCCCAGTTCAAATCAATAATTTTAATGTTCATATTCACATTTTGGGTAATTGTTTCGCAGCTTAATACGATTTTTAGCGAACGTTCCCGTGTCTTTTATGAACTTGTCCTCCGTGTTGCCCACTGATATGTAGAAATGCATGTAGAAATTTATTGTTTAATATTTTTTAATTGAACTTACTTCCTATACACTCGATGGTATTATTTTCAGCTGGACTGCTATTAAATCCTCATCCAATACATTAGTTTTACATTATTTCTTTTGTTTCTCTTCGAACACTTTTTATACCCTCCACCTCCAGGATGGGGGTATACTAACTTTGTCATTCCGTTTGTAACACCTTGAAATATCGACCTGAGACCCTATAAAGTATATATATTCTTGATCGTCATAAAATTCTAAGACGATCTAGCCATGTCCGTCCGTTCGCCTGTCCGTCTGTTGAAAGCACGCTAGCATCTAAACGAAAGGAGCTAGAACGTTAAAATTTTCCATAAATGCGTCTTATAGTCGTAGATCGGTTGGGATTGAAATGGGGCGAAATCGGCCCAAAGGGAAAAAATTTTCCCTCACAAGGACTAAAAATACCCATAATAATCCCTAATATTTTAGCGTATTTAAGCATGTTTTTTGAATATGTCTGTTCATATTTGCTTGATATTTGGTATGCGCATTCCCTTTATAGCAAAAACGTGCACCATAAAGTGATTCTTATTCGTAGGGGGGTGAAATGGGGCAAAGAAGGGATAAAAATGGTATCAACCAAATGGCTGCCCCTAGAATACTCAAATTCGGTGTATACATTCCTCTGATTGAATTGACACGTAAAATACACGGATTTTTCAAATTTCGTACTTTTTGGGGTTAAAATGAAAAAGGGGATAAAAATAGTACCAATCAAATGAACGCAGTTAGAGTAATGGTACAGAGGGATAAAAATAGTACCAACTAAATGACTACAGCTAGAATGAATAAATTCTTATTGCGTAGAAACGTCAAGGGAGTAAAAATGGTACCAACCAAATGGAATCATGGAATTCGGTGTATACATTCCTCTGACTGCATAGACACGCAAAATAAAAAGTTTTTTTCCAATTTCGTACTTTTTCTTTTACGGCAAAAATTGGTTGAATCATGAAGATAGGTTATTTTGCACTATGTACATGAGATAATGGATTTTCAAAATTTGTACTTTTGGAATTAAAATAGAATGGAAATACAACCAACTGTAGCACCCACTATCTACCAATATTTATGGTATTTAAGCTTTTTGAAAATATAAATAGAAGAATAATTATTTTTTGAATTGACGTATTGGTAGCCTTGCCTTATAAGCGTGGTTTGAAATAATTAAAATATTATATTTATTAAAAAATTATTTTTTAAATATTTGTATTTGTCTTGATTTGACTATGTAAAAAAATTATATTTTCCTGTAATATTACTGCACTTCTACGAAAATCGACATCCTCTGTGGAATGCAATCAATGGTGGAAGGTATATAAAGTTCGGCCCGGCCGAACTTAAAGCCGTTTTTACTTGTTTACATTTATTGTGCATTATAAATTATTTTATTAAAATATTACCAATTTTTTAACACAACACAATTACACGTACACTCACTTTGAAATCGAACACTAAACACAAAGCAAATTTGTTCAAAAATGAAGCGTGCTTTGTGCAATTTTTCATTAAAAAGTCGCCAAAGAAACACTTCATAAAATGTATGAAACATGTTTCAAAAAGCAGAAATCAATGAAAAGTTTCATAGATTTTATGAAACATTTCTTAGAAACTATGAAATGCTCATCCTCATTCGATGAATTTTTTCATTCATTATTTTTCATAATAAGATTTTTGGAAATTTTCATAGATTTTATAAAGAAATTCCATTAATTTTATGAAAAAGTTTCATAAAACATTAATACTACATTTTCCAATATAAACAAAAAAGCAAAAAAAGGTCTGACTTGTGGACTAACCAATCAACACACAACATCATAGCGAGGGTCTTTCCAATCAGTATGTCTTTGACCAAAATCAGGGTAAATACTTATGTCACAGGTAGCAGAGGACAAATGAAAATTTCTAGCATTCAACCGAATAAAGTCGACACACTAAAAATGTAGTTGTATGTTATGAAACATTTCATAAAAACTATGAAATCCTTCATTATATTTATGAAGACATTTCATAATACAAATATTTTATTGGTTATGTCATGTTTCATAATATTTAAGAATTGTTTCTTTAATACTATGAAATCTTTCATAGATTTTAAGACATTAAGTTTCACCAATTTAATAGTTTTGTTTTATGAAATATGAAATTGAAACATTTCATTTTATTTATGAAATTTCCATACATATTAAGAAAAAAGTCATTAAATTTATGAAAACCCTTTTATGAAATCGCTTCATAAATATTATGAAGGAAAATTCTTTCAGTGTATAAACTCAATATATAACCAACATAATTATCATCCTGTATTGATACAGGGTGACAAAAAACACAACATTTTATGAAAACCTAAAAGACGAAGAAGCAAAATAAAGCATACAAATATTCTACTTGAAACTGTAATTTAAATAATTAATTTTTAATATCTCAGCAAATAATATAAAATTGCTACAAGTGTACAGAAGAAGTGAATGATGTTATATACCATTTTAAAAGCACCTTCAATGGCAATGACAAATAGAAAATTGTGCTACAATAAAATGTAGGAGTTTGCCGAAAAATGCCGATGAGATATTAATTAATTGAGGTTATGTTCACTACGAATCACAATTCTTCAGAAAGCTGACAAGACCACAATAATAACAAAAAGTTAAATATAATTTGTCAACTACTTACAATGACCTTCAATTTCAATAATATAGTCACTTTATTATTTTCTTTATACGTCTTAATTTTGTATAACTGCTTTAACCGAATTAAGCCCACTTCAAATAACTTTCAGGCTTGCGGTGTTGCCACCTAGTTTTCCCCGGTACATTTTCTTGATTGCTTGGATGTTGCCATAAAGAAGAAATTCTGCCATAAAATATAGATTTGGGATCAGAGTGGATTGTAGCACTACTATTTTACCAGATTGTAATTTTCGAGCCATTGCTAATTTTTTTTTGTAATAAGAGTAAAAACAACAAGTAAGAAGGCGTTAAGTTCGGCCGGGCCGAATCTTATATACCCTCCACCACGGAGTGCATTCCACAGTATTACCAGCAGATTAAAGGATGTCGACATAGAAGTACAGAACCATATTACGAAAATTGTGATATGTTTATGGACATCACTATATTTGATTACTATTTCAAACTATAATGTATACTTATGCGCACTGTTTAAAATCGACTACTATATATAAATAAAATGCTGAAAATGTAAAAGTGAACATGTCTAAATATTAGGCGATTGTCAGTCGCCATTAGAAAGAAGCATTTCCAGATACAGACAAACTGATAAGAAAAGTATAAATTTTAAAGATATCCCCATTCGCCCCATTCTCCGCCCAAATGTACAAATTTCGAAAAAACCTTTTTTTGAGTCTTCATAGTCAGAATGTATACACCGAATTTCATGATTTCAACTTCAACGGCTTGGTAGGTCCCATTTTTAATTAATTATATCCCTTTTTTTAATTATATCCCTTAAAAGTACGAATTTCGAAAAATCCCCACTATTTCATGATTCTAGCTGTTGTCGTATCATTGGTACCATATGTTATCCCTTTTTGTACCATTTAGCACCTAAAACTTTTTTTGTGGTGCTTCCAAACTACAAGAGGAATGTCCGCAACAAATTTTAACTGTATGAAAATAAGAAATTTAATTAATAAGCCAAGACTACCAATATTTGTGTACTATATATATAATGGATATAGTACTTCAATTCATAAAGTAAATATAAGGGAGCAATTATAAATACCCTAAATATTGGGGGATTTACAGCTACAGTCGTTTGGTTGGTTGTATTTCCATCCTATTTTAATTTCAAAGGTATAAATTTTGAAAATACATTATCTCTCACGCACGCAGTATAAGACAACTTCATGATTCTACCATTTTTTGTCGTAAAAGCAACAAAATAAATTTATAAAAAAAAATGTTTTACGTGGCTATGCAGTCAGAGGAATGTATACACCGAATTCCATGATTCTATCAGCGGCCATTTTGTTGGTACCATTTTTATCCCCTTTTTCCAACTTTGCCCCCTCAAGAGCACGACTATCTAAAATCTCTTTTTTACGTATCTACACAAGTAGAGGGATGTACACACTGAATTTCATCATTCTAGCTGTATTCGTTTAGTTGGTACTATTTTTATCCCCTGTAGCCATTGTATCCCTTGAAAGTACGAATTTGGAAAAAGCGTTTTATTGTTCATGTCTACGCAGTCAGAGGAATGTATACTACGAATTTCATGATTCTAACTGCTGTCATTTGGTAGGTACTATTTTTATCCCCTTTTTCCATTTGAACCCCAAAAAGTACGAAATTTGGAAAGTTCTTTTATTTTACGTGTCTACGCAATCAGAGGAATGTATATATCGAATTTCATTATTCTAGGTGCAGCCGTTAAGTTGGTACTATTTTTATCCCTCTATCCCCATTTAACCCCTTAAAAGTACGAATTTAGAAAAAATACTTTTATATTATGTATCTACTCTATTAGAGGAATGTACACGCCAAATTTCGTGTTTCTATCTGTTGTCGTTTGATAGGTACCATTTTTATCCCTTTTAGTCCCATTTCGCCCCCTACAAACAAAAATCACTCTATGGTGCCCTTTTATGCTATAAAGGTAATGCGCATTGCAAATATCAAGTAAATACAAGCTATTATGTTCAAAAAACATGCTGAAATACTCTAAATATTAGGGGTATTTTCAGTCCTTGTGAGGGAAAAATTTTTCCCTCTGGCCCGATTTCGCCCACTTTCAATCCCAACTGATCTACAACCATAAGACACATTTAGGAAAAATTTGAACCTCCTAGCTCATTTCGTTCGGCCGCTATCGTGCTTTCAACAGACAGACAGACGGACATGGCAATATCGTCTTAGAATTTTACCACGACCCAGAATATATATACTTTATGGGGTCTCCGATGAATATTTCAAGGTGTTACAAACGGAATGACAAAGTGAATATACCCCCATCCTGGAGGTGGAGGGTATAAAAATAGCGACGCTATAAATATTGTATCTGGGGGAAATATAATGCATTTTCTTAGTTTTATAAAAAAGTATGCACAAAATCAATTTTTTTACAATTATGCACGAGTGCTTTCAGTAAATGTTGCCAATTAATCGCCATCCGAGCTACTATCGTATTCTTTAAAAAAAGATCAGGACTATTATTAGGTTTATATGAATCAAAAGCATAAAACTCTAACACAACAAAGTAGGCTTCGTGGAAGAAAACTGCAGGAGACTCATGTATAGAGAATATAGAGACTATTCTCCCAGTGGAAAGAATATCCGAAATTCTAAAGTATTACATTCAAAACACAGTTGGTTTTTTTAATTGTTTTGTTAAACAAACTCTCTTTACTTTTGTTTTTATTATATTGTGAATTGCTAAAATATTTGATGCGTGAACGACGACAAATGCGACATTTAATCCCAATGCGTCTTTCGTTAAAGGGCCTTAATTGTTTATAATTCTAATGCGAGCGCAAATTTGTTTAAAAGAGAAAGAACTTGAGGGGATTTGAAATAATTTTCGTTTATTACAAACAAAAACGAGACGCCAACTAGGTTTTCACTCTATCAATCTACCATGGTCAAATATTTTCCTTTCCATCTCATTAACATTTTTGCATAATTCAAGGTGGAAGAATTAAACCTTAAATAATAATTGTTAGTAGGGATAATTGCAGGATCCTTATTGTGGAGTTTTCTGTTTCAGATTTTCAAAAAGGCGTTAATTTCGGCCGGGCCGAATCTTATATACCCCCAACCATGGAGTGCATCCACAGTATTAGCGGCAGATCAGAGACGTATTACCCAGCAAAAATTCTCATTACCAAGTAATGTGGGGAATAAGGCAAAATCAAAAACCTTCAATACTTATTTTTCGGATCTATTTCTAATTACTTTTATAAAGGGATTGTAAAAAAATAATTACTTCCACGCACGCTTACAAAAAGTTGAGAAATAAGTACTTCCACGCACGCTTAGAAAAAGTTGAGAAATAAGTACTTCCACGCACGCTTACAAAAAGTTAATATATAAGTACTGGGTGATAAGTATGTTGATTGGTGTTGTTGTGGTTGGTGGTTTCAACACACACAGCAAAACATTTCTAGCAACTTCAAGTTGTTGCAACTTCATTATATTTCAAAATTTGGATGATGAACAACGACACCGCGGCTAACGAACGTATACACAACAAGTAAAAACGACGTTAAGTTCGGCCGGGCCGAACTTTATATACCGTCCACCATGGATTGCATTACACAGAGGTTTTCGGCTTTCGTAGAAGTGCAGTAATATTACAGGAAAATATAATTTTTTTAATATAGCCAAACCAAAACAAATACAAATATTGAAAAATTAATTTTATAAATAAATATAATATTTTAATTATTTCAAACCACGCTTATAAGGTAATGCTACCAATACGTCAATTTAAAAAATAAATATTCTTATATTTATATTTTCAAAGCCATAAATATTGGTAGATAGTGGGTGCTACAGTTGGTTGTATTTCCATTATATTTTAATTCCAAAAGTACAAATTTTGAAAATCCATTAACAGACGTACATAGCACTATGGTCCCAAATCAATTTTTTGGCAGAAATTCAAAAAAAATAAAATAGGAAAGTGGTAAATGTGTATATATTTTCTTTATAGCAACTGGAGAAAATTAGGTGGCAAAATTACAAGACTGTATGTTTATTTTTCGACTTTATGCCATAAAAAATGGATTTGGGACCAGTGTGCATAGTGCAAAATAACCTAACTTCATGATTAAACCAATTTTTGCCGTAAAAGAAAAAGTACGAATTTGGAAAAAAAACTTTTTATTTTGCGTGTCTATGCAGTCAGAGGAATGTATACACCGAATTCCATGATTCCAGCTGCGCCCATTTCACCCCCTACAAATAAGAATCACTTTATGGTGCACGTTTTTGCTATAAAGGGAATGCGCATACCAAATATCAAGCAAATATGAACAGACATATTCAAAAAACATGCTTAAATACGCTAAAATATTAGGGATTATTATGGGTATTTTTAGTCCTTGTGAGGGAAAAATTTTTCCCTTTGGGCCGATTTCGCCCCATTTCAATCCCAACCGATCTAGAATCGATAAGACGCATTTATGGAAAATTTTAACGTTCTAGCTCCTTTCGTTTAGATGCTAGCGTGCTTTCAACAGACAGACGGACGGAAGGACATGGCTAGATCGTCTTAGAATTTTATGACGATCAAGAATATATATACTTTCTCAGGTCGATATTTCAAGGTGTTACAAACGGAATGACAAAGTTAGTATACCCCCATACTGGAAGTGGAGGGTATAAAAAGTACAGTTGTAAAAAGTAAAGTAGTCGTAACAAAAGGAACAGAATAATAAGAAGAATGGGAAGTGTATTTTCCATTCTTCTTATTGTTGTTGTGTTGATAAGATAGTAAGTATTATACTATATTAACAATAAAATAAAATATTTTATTACATTCCAATATAGTTCAACAAATTAACTTTATGATTCTGCAAAGAAACAATCCACATTCCGCGTAACATGTGCACGTTTCGATCGCCATGAAGCAACTAAATTTGCTTCACCAATCCAAAAAATATCAAATCCGTTCAATCTTCGAGCGACACAACTCAATGTATACCAAAACATGGATGTTTTGTTACTAATAATTACTTTTTTAAACCATTATAAGGAGGTTATTATTTCATACTTCAAAATAATGCAGGGCGTAATGAGCTCTCATTACTAGGTAATGCCAATAATAATGAGGTGTCATTACCACGTTTTTGCTGGGAAGTGCCGTAATATACTAGGAAAATTATCATATTCTTTTGTCAATTGCGAAATGTATTAAATAAATTCTGATGTTTTAATATTTTAGTTTTTAATTACAATTAATTAATTTATTTAAAGATCATGAACACTTATAGAGCGAGGATACAAAAATGTCAAAATAATAAGTCCATTCAAAAAGGCAGTAATCTTCAAAGAGTATTCTTAAATAATGAAAATATTGCATATTATCAGACGTTTCTGGGAGAGAAATTGATCACTTTCGTCCAATTTGGTATCCAGGAACCAAATTTTCATATCGTCGTGATACGATTTCGAAAGATTTTCTTCATTTCTTGGCAAAAAGAAGTAATTTCTAGTGATTGTTTTTTTTTTTCGATACACCCTAGTGTGTTGATAATTACACTTGGAAGGAGTGATGTATGTATGGATGGAGTGGGTGATATATACGCCATGTTCGTGTGGATGAGTGCGGTTTAAAGGTAAATTATTCCGGCAGTGACTGAGTTTCGGTGGTGACTTGATTTGCTGTGCATTCGATGGCGGTGCTGGAAGAGCGAGGGGATTGTTCGACTGCGAGTAGAATTTAATTATTTAATGCTCTCCTAGCTGATGATTCATCAAACCGCAGTGGTAACAACAATTTGCCAAAATGTTTACGATTTTTACGCGACTGAATATTTGTTCAAGTGTTAATGCGCATTTTTTGAATATTCGAATTTCAGATTACGAGACAATACTTTCCTTGGTGGTTGTACATTGGGGGGGGGGCTATTGCAATATTTATGTATATCAATTGGACGTTGTTGTCCAAAATGAAATAAGTCTTACAGCCGGTTCGATGGAAGGTATCAATGCATCACCGTAACAATATAACCATGATAAATCTACCTATCACACAGGCTTTCACAACAAATTTCCATAACATTTGAGAATTGCCGAACGCTTTTAAAATGTTTTATTACGAGTATGGCAAACATGAGAATCCCTTTATGGCTTAATGTAGTTCTTTGTTGACGAAATTCAAGTAGAACAGGTAGCTGAGGGATAATTAGGTATAAGTAGGACTATTTAAGTCCGCGGTAAAACTGCAAGAGTTGGAAATGTTTTTCCCACAATTTCCCACACAAAAACAAAGAACAGGACCCGAGATATGTTTTCACTTCAAATGTAAAAGTGTATAGCAAAAAAAGTAAACATGAATCTGAACCGCGAAAGATGTTTTTAAATCAGTATGTAAAGTGGACTTTGTTTATCTATTTCTAGAGTGACTATCCTCCCAATAATGGAGATACATCGCTTAGAAATTCGCGGCAACAACAAGTGTCTGAGTAAAAATTTTTGATAAATCATCTAGAGTGATCAAAACCCCGGTTTTTTAGCCATGTAGGGTTTTCGGGTTTTTCAAAAACCATGATTTTTAAAAAAACCGGTTGCCCGGTTTTCAATTTTATAAAAAACCGGTTCATTTCGGGTTTTTTTTTCTTAAAACAATAAAGGCCAATATCAAGGGCTTAATTTCGTTAAGAGTTTTAATTGTATCGATCTCCATTAAAGTGAACGTATTTAAACCAAAGTCCTAAAGGGTGAGGTTGTTGCGATATTTTTAAAATCAATTCTTCACTAAATTTATTCAATTTTCGCTGCTTACAGAAGATTTATTTGCCATATTAACAGTTTTTCTCATTTTTTAGAATAACTGGAATATATCAGTTAAGTTCCAAGCATTCTTAGTCGAATTAAAAACAATATTTTCTCATGAATAATTCAAATCATATTTCTTGAATGACCATGAAGTCATCTTGATGATCCTAATCATAGCTGATCATGTACTTATACAATATTTACGAACATACAGTGTTAAAGCAATGGTTTAGGCATAACTGAGAATTTGCAGATAAACTATTATCATATCGTATTTCATTATGACGAAGACTACATCATTGGTAGACGTCACTAATCATTTACTCCTATTATTTCCTAATTATTTTTTAATTCCACTTTAAAAAAAAATTTAAATTTCCCGGGAATACAGGAAATTTTTTTTTAAATTCGCTAAGTCGCTATTTTTTGCAAGCTAGGGGAATACACACTTTTTATTAGGATATTTGCAGGATTTTTAATAAAGGGTGATTTTTTAAAAGCTATAGGAAAGTTTTTCAAAAAAATGCATGAAATCTTTATTTGAATCAATAGTACGGTCCATATAATTTAATGTTTTTTTGTTGATTATTTCATGCAAATGTTGACCTTGACTGCACCTCAAATGGTCCATCCGCTTAGTCCAATTTTGGCATTTCCACGTTTTTGAGTAACAGAGGCCCAATTGCAGCGAACGGCGATGAATCGATAATTGATGGTCATTATTAACACTGGCCGATACAGCTGCGATTTTTTCTTCAGTTCGCACTCTACGTAAGCGTGTTGGTGGTTTAATGTCCTACAATGTAAATTTGGTGCGAAATTTAGTCACAATAGCCCGAATAGCCGCTTCAGTGGGTCGATTAAACTGAACATAAAATGGAAGCGCGCGATGAACTTTCTTAACAGAGCACACATTTTGATAATAAAATTCAATAATTTGCAATTTGTTGTTCGTTTGTAAGACGATTCATGGTTAAATTATAGACCAAACTGAAGATATTTGACAGTGAAACAAAATTCGAAACGTGCGTCAGCTGTTTAAACCAGTGTTGCCAAAAAGATAATAGCTAAAAAATCGCCCTTTATATATCGAAAATATCATACTGACAATACTATGGTTGACATAGTGTCAATACTTAACCCTCGTGCTATCTGGTTTAAATTTAAATTTCTTGTTTTACCAGAAGAATCTACGAGATAAAAGGTGAAAATATTCTTAATGAAGAATTTATTTTACATATGTAGCCAGTAAGAAATGGTATAAAAATATGGAAAACATTAAAATTGTTCACCTGGAAACTTTCGAGAGAAATCTAATAGGAATAAAAATATGCATATCCTTCGGTATATTTGAATGATCTTCTGTAAGAACTAATGACTGGACTATTTCAATGTTTTATTATACCCTCCACCTCCAGGATGGGGGTATACTAACTTTGTCATTCCGTTTGTAACACCTTGAAATATCGACCTCAGACCCTATAAAGTATATACATTCCTGATCGTCATAAAATTCTAAGACGATCTAACCATGTCCGTCCGTCTGTTGAAAGCACGCTAGCATCTAAACGAATGGAGCTAGAACGTTCAAATTTTCCATAAATGCGTCTTATAGTCGTAGATCGGTTGGGATCGAAACGGGGCGAAATTGGCCCAAAGGGAAAAATTTTTCCCTCACAAGGACTAAAAATACCCATAATAATCCCTAATATTTTAGCGTATTTAAGCATGTTTTTTGAATATGTCTGTTTATATTTGCTTAATGTTTGGTATGCGCATTCCCCTTATAGCAAAAACGTGCACCATAAAGTGATTCTTATTTGTAGGGGGTGAAATGGGGCAAAAAAGGGATAAAAATGGTACATATTAAACGACAACAGCTAGAAACACGAAATTCGGTGTGTACATTCCTCTAATTGAGTAGATACATAATATAAAAGTATTTTTTCCAAATTCGTAAGGGGTAAAATGGGAATAGAGGGATAAAAATGGTACCAACCAAACGGCTACACCTGGAATAATGAAATTCGGTGTATACATTCCTCTGATTGCGTAGACACTTAAAAAAACAGATTTTTCGAAATTCGTACTTTTTGGGGTTAAAATGAAAAAAAGGAGATAAAAATAGTACCAATCAAATGACCCCAGCTAGAGTCATGAAATTCGAAGTATACATTCCTCTGACTGCGTAGACACGGAAAATAGACGAATTTTTCGAAATTCGTACTTTTTGGGGTTAAAATGGAAAAAGAGGATACAGCCAACCAAATGACCGCAGCTAGAGTCATGCAATTCGGAGTATACATTCCTCTGACTGCGAGACACAGAAAATAAACGGATTTTTCGAAATTCGTACTTTCAAGGGATACAATGGTACAGAGGGATAAAAATAGTACCAACTAAACGACTACAGCTAGAATGATGAAATTCTAATTGTGTATAAACGTCAAGGGGGTAAAAATGGTACCAACCGAATGGGCGCAGCTGGAATCATGGAATTCGGTGTATACATTCCTCTGACTGCATAGACAGGCAAAATAAAAAGTTTTTTTTTTCCAAATTCGTACTTTTTCTTTTACGGCAAAAATTGGTTGAATTATGAAGTGAGGTTGTTTTGCACTTTGCACGTCTGATAATGGATTTTCAAAATTTGTACTTTTGGAATTAAAATAGAATGGAAATACAACCAACTGTAGCACTCACTATCTACCGATATTTTTGGCTTTGAAAATATAAATATAAGAATATTTATTTTTTGAATTGACGTATTGGTAGCATTACCTTATAAGCGTGGTTTGAAATAATTAAAATATTATATTTATTTATAAAATCAATTTTCAATATTTGTATTTGGTTTGCCTATATTAAAAAATATATTTTCCTGCAATATTACTGCACTTCTACTAAAACCGACAACTCTGTGGAATGCATATAATCCTCATATCAGTATTTACAGAAGGATATAAAAAGGATGTGGGCAACGGGGCAGGTATCTACATAGACAAAATAGAGAACAAACACATTAGGAATCTTATATGACCAATTTCTGGCGATTTCCAAAGCCAAAGAATTAATAATAAACAACAAAGAAGTAGGCTTGTTCTCAACGAAAGACCGTCTTCAGCCATGCCCTGACCTAAAATTTGACTTAAGTCACAAGACTCTTTCACTACAAATTTGTCTATCTCAGTTTGAACTGATAGATGGGTTAAAAGCGTCCCGTGAGACAACATTTAATATTAAAAAGTGGCGTATTATAGCGAAATTCGCACTGAAAAATACAATTGTTACTACCATGGAAAACCGGTCGAGACCGACTACAAAAAACCGGTTTACCCGGTTTAGCGAAAACCGCAATTTCTAAAAAGCCGACGGTCCGTCTTAGATGAAAAACCCGGTTGGCCCGGTTTTCGGTTTCGGTTTTGATCACTCTAATCACATCGTACTAAACCTGGTAAGCTCCTTCGATTACAGCTGCCGCCATAAAGATATCTGTTCTTGTTCACGAGATATCCAAAGCAACAAAGTAAGTTCTAACTAACAGTTGTCCTATAACAATTTAGTAACTAGAGTTTTAACAGCCAGATAGAACCTTGCGTCCCTAAATAAGATGAAATATGTTGATCATAGAACTTTGTTTACTATAGTTGATATATCTTTGCTGCATATCATTGGTCAGTTTTCATTAGACAAATAGAATCATCGTACTAAATCCGATAACTGAAAAACTTTTACTGTGGATGAAAAAGAGAAAGAGACTAAGCAAATTAAAGAACAGCGAATGGGGAATTCCCAAATTAACTCTTGTCTTCGTGCAGAAATCGGTCCTATATACTGTATATACATAAATTGACCGCATACTTCTACCTTGAACAGAAGAAGGAAGGTAATGACGTAGCGTTCGCTTAATGGAATATATTGGAAAAAGTTTGTGAAGATAACAATCTTACTAAATTAACAAGTAAGTAAGCTTCAGTCGGCTAAACCGACTTATATATACATACCATCACTCTCAGATAACATGTTATAAGGAATACAATTTTATGTAGGGCAGGATAATTTGTGTGGACGGTGCTAGGAGATTCGTATCACATGATCCCAGCTTCCACATTTATAAAACAGTTGTAAAAACATGATTAAATATCAAGTCATAGGGGATTCCATGCACCAGTATAGAAGCTATAAAGGATTTAATATTACCCAGAATGGTGACAATTGTGTGGGAGGTTCAAGAAGGTGCGTGCCTAAAGCGTAAATATATTTTAAGTTTAAAGTGGTTATAAAAAATTTTTAAATATCAAATTGCATATGATTTTGACTATCCGTATGGATGTTATGTCGGTTTTATTGTAACCAAAGTTTACGCCACTATGTGTGGGAGGTACCAGAAGGGGTGTGGCAATTTCGCCCATATTCCATGCGAAGATAACCACTAAAAAAGCATTGCTAAATATCAAATTTCACAGTATTCCGATCATCAAAATTGAAGTTATGATTTGTTGGCAGGTACTGGAAGGGGCGTTGCAAAACCCGCCCTATTTAGTACACTTAAAGTGATTATAAAAACATTATCAAATACCAACATATAGCTGATTCCGATTATCCATGTGGAAGTTATATGGGTTTTAATTTATTATTGGAATATGGGCAATTTGTCTGGGTGGTGCCAGAAGGGGCGTGATAATTTCGCCTATCTTCGAACTTAAACTAAGTTTGTGAAAAATATTACCAAGTGCAAAGTTTGAATCGATTCCTTGACTCCTTTCGAGAGCTATCGTGTACACCAGCCAGCAAGACGGACGGACATGGCTCCATCACCTTAAAAAGCCGTGAAACAGATTTGGTCCAAACATACTTAGGGCCTTATGTCGCTCCTTCAATGCGTTACACTTTTTTTCTGTCCCAATTGATATAGAGTATATAGGGTATAGTGAGGGTGTAATAAAGTGAAGTGATTCTTGTGTTTCTCGGAATAAAAAGGCAAATCGAGAAAAACTTGTCGGTCAAGAAATATTTTTAAAAATATGATAATTAAGAATTCTCAAAAATGTTAGTCACAGTAATCCAATTGATCCATTATCAATTTTGGTAAATACGCAAAAACTTCAAAAATGTTCATGAAGAATTTTTCATTCTATCAGATAGAGTATTAACTTGAATATTGTTTTGAGTTCAAAACTGAACATCTCAAATCTGTAAACATTCAGCTAAGATTCGCAGAAACAAAATTCTGTTTAAAAATGTTTCCAATTTTGTGATAGCTGACATTTCGTATTACAAACCACCTTTGTAATAAGTATGATTTTATTATATTCTGAATTTTTACTTTTTTTTGAATAGAACCTAGAGGAGAATAAATTAATTTGCAGTAGATGGAATTAATTTTTTAAATCTTACAAATTTTGGATGATGGACGTTAGCTATAACCTTGAATTTTACAGATGATGCCTAACGGAGGAAACAGGTTTCACTGGTTTATCAAATTATAAAAACAGAAAAAAGTAAAAAATTTAAATTTTTGAACAAACCGAAAACCGGCCGGTTTTTGACGTCCTTGATTTGATATAAAATCTGAAAAATTATGTGCTAAGAAGCAGTTATCATCTGTGTTGTCCAAGTCATTTATGCGATCTTGTGGGTCCCAGGTTATACCTTTGCCATCCTTATGTACTTTTCGATATGGCGAATGAAGCTGCATTTCTCGATTTTCAAAAAAATATGAAATTGTACACACTAGGGTGGATCGAAAATAAAGTATTTTTGCATTAGGGTAATTTTTGAATGAATCGTATCTTTTTGGACTAATTTGCTCAAATTGCTGCCAGTTTTATAGAAGTTTGTCAAGTCTTAAAAAATCCTTTTTAATTAATTTATAAACAAAAATACCTCTTCAATTATTGTAGAATAAATTGTAATTAATACTGTCAGCCAGACGATCGCTCCATAATATTTATTACAACATACTTTAAGGTATTATCAAACAATTGTGGACATTCCGGGCTAAACTTCATATTTAGTTTGTTTAATGCGTTGTCCCATTTCGGGCTTACCACTGTCCCTTCGTGAGCTAGCATTTTTTGTAAATCCTGCAATAACGTCCACATTTTTTGTCCGATTTTTGATTTAAAGGGCTCGCTGGAACGGCGCTGATCGCTTTTTGTGACTTTTGATGGTTTCTAGTACCTCACACGCAAATAATCATAAACTAAGGTATGGTAAGGTAAGATTAAATTCACCTTAATTTCTAGACCTACAAGCGGAATCTATTCTATTCCACTGTAGGCCTATGATGGTAATATGAATAGAACCCGAAAATATGTTTCACTTCTTTGCGTTTCTGTAGAAATAAGGCGATCAAATCGAAGAATAAACTTGAAAAGTTATCATAAATCACGATTGGAAATTTCGGGGAACAATTATTCCCAGGGAAATTTTGTTCGGAATAGGGGTAAATATTAAGTTTTCCCTAGTTCTCCCTAGATTAATATTCCAATTGGAAAATGACATTTTACTCTTGGCGTTTTCGAAAAAAATCGTGATATTTTTTTTTAATTTTTCATTAGCCGATATTTCGACTAACATTGTTAGTTATCTTAAGGGGATATTTAAATTTTAAAAATAAGAATATACGGTATCTGGTAAAATCCAAAAAATCACAATATTCCTAAAGATGACCATGGACCTTAACCTCACTATAATATAGAACTTTTTTTTTAACATAAAGCCAATATGACATTCATACAGATAGTTCAAAATCAATTTCAATTTGATACTCAAAAATGTTTTCTGTTTGGGATAGGTCCATTCTAGTACCACCCACACAAATATCACCTTTATAACTTCCATGTAGGCGTTTGAAATCTTCCGGGTTTTAAAATTTGCCAATGTTTTCGGTATTGTGGCACCATTGTCAGAGCAGAAATAAAGCGATAAAATAACCCAGCAAAATTTTTGAAAGTAAATGTTTGGCTGAAACTCGAAATATTCTCGAAAATTCGGATAGAGCTGAATCTCTGCATGCTTCGGTTCCAATAAAAGAAGCAAAATTAAAAATATCAAACTCGTCGTGACTTTAGTAAGCAAATGATGAACATATCGCATCAATTGCTTTGGTACATTTGGTAGAGCACGCAACTACCATGAAAAGAGTCACAAGCTCAAATCCCGGTCGAGGTTTTTTTTTTAAACTAGACATACCACCATTGACTCCCAGTTGACTTTTTCCGCTCTAGAAACCACATATTTTAACAGATCTTCTTCGAATTTGGCAAAATATCTTATATTTCCAGTAGAAACACCCATGGGCCAAATCGGTTCAGATTTATGTCTAGCCTAATACAAAATTCGCTCCCGGCGTGACTTTTTCCGCCCCAGAAACCACGGATTTTCACCGAATTTCTTCAAATTGAGCATAACACGTTATACTTGAACTGGAAGAATTTAGTCACTTTATTCCATGTTTGGATATAGCCCCGATACAAATCTTCTTTTCGATTTGACAAATTGGACCACGTCATATTAGCCTATGATTAGGAAACATACAAAAATTCTGCCCGTTTTCACTTTTTTACCGAATTGAATTGTATTCGGCTAGAAAGTGGAGTGTATCATATAGTCGGCCCCGCCCGACTTTAGCCTTTCCTTACTTGTTTTAATATGGTGTAATTCCAACAGAAACGACCCAAATCCAAAAACGAAAAACGACCCGAGGTTTGGATTTTCATTCTCTCCGATTTTGATGAAATTTGGCATATACATTCTACTGGTGGTTGCAGGTAATATACCGTTTACCGTGGTTCAAAGTAGTTCATGGCTTAACAGTGGTCCAAAGTTGGTTACCTCGGGCGTTTTTTGAAGAGGCGGCTTCCTTATCGATATCATAACTTGGAATCGCGTCGTCAGATTGTAACGACATTGATATCATCTGAGAGATTTACACCTACTATTTCCGAATCTGTATGAAAATATGAATGTCCTTGTGATTCAAGGACTCCAAAAATTAAAAATAATTCTAATTCTTGAATATCCTGAAAAACATATCTTTAATTTTCTTTATTTTGTTTTGTATTTTAGCTTATTTTATTCTCTACAAAATATCAAAAGCAGAGTTTTCCGAAATGTTGCGTTATTTCAGCAAGCCCAAAATTTTTCGTCAGAGTGACTTCAAAATAAAAGTTGTCGATGTTCCCGATCTGGACCGAGCCTTATCAAACCATATCAAAAACTTGCATTTTGACCCAGAATATAGGGTAGAATTTTAACATTTGTGTTGCATTTTTAATAAAAACCGCAATAACTTCCATATTTTTAGTTCAATTTGTGTTTTTGTTGGATAGCTGGAGAGGTATTGATCACCAATTGTCATTTTTAGAACTTCCTAACCCATTATAGATATGATTGAAATATTTTGGTCTTGCTGAAATAACGCTATACTTTGGAAAACAGTCGTAATTTCCTAACGTATGGCCACCCAACTCTGAATTTTTGATATTTTGTAGAGAATGAAATAAGCTAAAATACAAAACAAAATAAAGAAAATTAAAATTATTTTGTAAGTCCTTGAACCACAAGGGCATTCATATTTTCATATAGAGGAGGTGTACATCTTTCAGATGATATCAATATCGTTAAAATCTGATAACGCGATCCCAAGTTATGATATCGATAAGGAAGCCATCTCTTCAAAAAAACCCCGAGATAACCATCTTTGGGCCACTGTAAAACTTAAACCACGCACTAGTTTAAGCTACGGTAAACGGTATATTACCCGCAACCACTAGAACCAGTAGAATGTATATGCCAAATTTCATCAAAATCGATGAGGGTCGAAATCTTGTGGAATTACTATGTGGACATGTAAAGACAGAGCTTAAAATATATACAAGATATAAAATATAACAAGTAAAAACGGCGTTAAGTTGGTTGTACTTTATATGCCCTCCACCATGGATTGCATACCACATTTCGATTTTCGTAGAAGTGCAGTAATATTACAGGAAAATATATTTTTTTAATATAGCCAATATAAACCAAAAAATATTGATAAAATAATTTTATAAATAAATATAATATTTTTATTATTGCAAACCACGCTTATAAGACAAGGCTACCAATACGTTTACATATCGAAATAAAACTTCAAGTCTATTCAAAAAATAAATATTCTTATATTTATATTTTCAAAAAGCTTAAATACCATAAATATTGGTAGATAGTGGGTCCAGCAATTGGTTGTATTTCCATTCCATTGTATTTCCAGGTACCATTTTTATCCCTTTTTGCCCCATTTCACCCCCTACGAATAAAAATCACATTATGGCGCACGTTTTTGTTATGGGGGGAATGCACATACCCAATATCAAGTAAGTACAAGCAGACACATTGCAAAATGTCCTTTAATATTATGTGCTAACATTATGGGTATTTTTAGTCCTTGTGAGGGAATTTTTTTGACGATTTCACCCAGTTTCAATCCCAACCGATCTGCGACTATAAGACGCATTTATGAAAATTTGGACGTCCTAGCTCCTTTCGTTTTTATGCTAGCGTGCTTTCAACAGACGGACGGACATGGCTAGATCATCTTAGAATTGTATGACAATCAAGAATATATAGGGCCTCGGGTCGACATTTCAAGGTGTTACAAACGGAATGATAAAGTTAGTATACTCCCATCCTGGAGGTGGAGGGTATAAAAAGATTGAGAGTGAAGGAGCTACTAGACGAGGTATCGGTAGGAAGCTCTCATTATAATGAATAATGAGTACTCGATATAACGAATTTCTTAATTTACAGAACATGGCTGACAATCAATTGTACGTTAAATCGGGAATCCAATTTACTAGAAGAGATATCGGTAGGAAGCTCTCATCATGACAGTGGAGACGATGACTAATGCTAATAATCAGTATTAGATATAACGATAGTTTGAGGTACTATTTTCGAATCGTATTAGTGGCATCAGTAATTTAGTTACCAAAATTTTGAAAACTATATGTATATGTGAAAATAAAACATACATAAAATACGGAATCTTATTTTTTTAATCCAGAATCCCAAATTTTCGAAACTCGTACGCCAATAAAATGAAAATAAAGTTTTTAGCTGAATGTGTTTCTCTATTCTATACTAATGGGACATTCCTCACTACGAAAATCGCATTAGAAATATTATTGGCAAATTGAAATTTAAAAGGTGTTCTATTTTTTAGAGCACAGTCGAGATATGGCCAACCAATCCGCTAACGAAATATATCAACGAGCAGATAACAGAATAAGCAACAAATGTTGGGAATTGTTTCGCAATAAATTGATTGCTACGGGGACAAAAGTATGATAACAAATTCCACTTTTGAGACAAAAAGACTTCGAGGGCATCGGACGATTGCTGCTTATTGGCGGAGATCTGCGATTTAAGAATATCCCAGGAGAAAGAGTTTAGCGGAATCAAATTGCGCCGTTTTGGTGGCCATGCCCCGTAACCTAGGCGCGCGATAATCATATCCTCTAATCGTGCATGTAGACATATCGTCGACGTCGCAGCAAAAATAGCTATGTGTAAATTTTCGAAAAAAAAAATTTTGTTGCATTTGAAATCTCTTTTCATTATAGGTTGTTTCCTCAAAGCATTTTTCTATATCTTAATTGGTTCAGATGATAGCAAAAGTAGCTATATGTTCTGAAGCACATCCCTATTATCCCTATTAATATTATAAAACCTTAGTGTAAGTCTGTCTGTCTGTCTGTTTGTTTGATCCGCAATCACGTGTAAACGGCTGAACCGATGTTGTTGAAATTTTCAGTACAGATAGATGCAGGTCTGGAAGGAACTGTAGGCTATAGAATTTTTAAAAATTTGATCTGTGGGCGGAGTGGGCGTGGTAATAGTGCTTTTGAGAGCTAGAAGGCTGAGAATTGGTACATATATATTACTGGCCACGAAAATGATAAATATGATGCCGAAATTTGGATTTTCGTTTTGTTTTAGAAAGGCAGCAGGCTGAAAATTGGTACATATATATTACTGGCCACGAAAATGATAAATATGATGCCGAAATTTGGATTTTCATTTTGTGGGCGGAGTGGGCGTGGCAAAAGTGTTGTGTGAGCTAGAAGGCTGAAAATTGGAATGCATATGTTAGTGAGCACGAGAAAGATCAATTTGATTCCGAAATTTGGATTTTCGTTTTGTAAGCGGAGTGGGCGTGGCAAAAGTGTTACTTGAGCTAGAAGGCTGAAAATTGGAATGTATATATTACTGACCACGATAAAGATCAATTTGATGCAGAAATTTGGATTTTCGTTTCGTGGGCGTGGCAAAAGTTTTTTCGAAAGCTAGAAGGCTGAAAATTGGTACATATGTATATATTATTGACCACGAGAAAGATAAATATGATGCTGGCTTTTGAATTTTCGGTTGGTGGGCAGTGTGACGTGACAAAAGCGTTTTTTTTAACTAGAAGGCTGAAAATTGGTACATATGTACTACTGACCACGAGAATGATAAATATGATGCTGAAATTTGGATTTCCGTTTAGTGGGCGTGGCAATAGTGTTTTTTAAACTAGAAGGCTGAAAATTGGAACGTATATAGCGGGCGGGGTTCAGCTAGTAGCTAATATTTTTTCTAATTAATATTTTTTCTAAATAATATTTTTTCTAAATATTTTTTCAATAAAAAAAAATTCTTAGCTCCCTGAAATATTGAATGAAACCGAAGGATAATTTTCATTTCATTTTAATTTTTATTTGCAATGAAGAAACTTCAGCTTAATCATGGCTTTCGATAACGTAATCACTTTCGTATCGTAAGAGCTGCGACTTTTCTAATCTGTGCTTTGCTATTTGACAATTTTTGCAAATATTTTTTTGTATCAAAAAATTTAGAACTTTAGAAGCAATCTAACAATGTAAATAATTTGAAAAATATTTTTTTTCCTGTAAATCACATATCACTTAAACTAAACTTGACTATTTCCGCTCTAGAAACCACATATTGTTAGCGGTTTTCTTTAAATTTGGCACAACACATTTTAATCCAGCTAGCAGTAACTATGATGAATAAGATCGGTTCAGATTTAGATATAGATATAGCCCCTTACAAATGTTACTTACAAATGCTTATCTGATTATATTTTACATTGAAACAGACATTATGAGAGTGGGCCACAATGGTCGATGATTAGTACCCATACAAAAATTCTTCCCGATTTCACTTTTTTACCGAATTGAATTGCAATGGGGTAGAAAGTGGAGGGTATAATATAGTCGGCCCCGTCCGACTTTAGAATTTCCTTACTTGTTTTTTGTTTAAAAGTTGCAGAATTAACGATTGGATTGGAACGATTTTATCTCATATCAATACTTGGTCCTAAGTTGTATGAGGGTGCATACCTGTCTGATCCACTTTTACTGTGGGTGTTTCTTGGCTGTAATATATCATGACGTGGAAAATTTGATCAAAACTCAATTTAAAATATGGATTCTGGAGCAGTATTAAGGCGACTTTATGTATATTTGTAATTGTTTTATTTACCACCTTTTCACAAACTACAAGAATAACACCATAGACCAACATCTCTTGTTCACCCTCAAAATACACTGATTTTATTGTTTTGTTTTTAGAATTTACGTCGCACTGCTAATAACGCCATCCGAAATTTTGTACACAACAAATGAAGAAAAATACTAAAACACAGAATCATCATTATAAGAAGTACAGAATTCCTAAAGAAATCTTGTAGAAGTTTCTGCACAAGCAAAACAAAATTCCCTTGAAATTTCGTTGAGAATTCTGAACGGAATCTGCGGGATATGTCCGAAGACCCCAGACAATGTGCAGAATTATCTGACTCAAGAAAAAATGTGAAGATTTGGTTTGCTGGGTTGGGACTCTTCAACGTTATCAATGTCTTGTGAGGCGGGTCCAATGAGAGTGAAACCAAACAGCTGATGAGGTTGACTAAAATCGAACTAACTCCTCTTAGCCTTTTCAGACTGCATGCGAAATCTCTTTGAAATTACATAAGGTCGATTTACAAATGTCAGATCCCATACAAATTTATGTTATTTCGGGCTGAAATCGATTGATTTCGCATGCTGTCTGAAAAGACCATAAGGGAGCATCATTTTTCGCGTGCGGAATAGCGGCCACTGCTCAGTAAACAATTTCTTCCGTATTCTGTTCACATCAATCACATCAATTATAGAGTAATACCTCAACTCTTTAACTTTTGAGAAATATTAGATGTTGCCATTTTTGCCCTAGTTTTGCATACTCTGAAGTAAAATCATTTGTTTGAATTATTTTTATTTAAATTGAACTTATTTAGATCACTTTTTTATTTGTATCAGGCACAACTTTCCGCAGTTTAAGTAAAAATTTACTTTTTTTGTTTTTAGGAAAAAATCAGCAAAATTTTCCTCAGTTCAAGTAAATATTTACTTGATTTGAGTAAAAATCAGTGCTGTTAAATTTCGATTACGATTAGTAATCAATTAGATTACTTTTTAAAAAGAATCGTAATGATTATATAATCCACTATTCAACAATTTCTGATTACTAATTGATTACGATTACAAATAATCAAAAAATAATCAGGATTACTTGCGATTACTGAAAAATAATCAAAAATGAGTTCGACTACTTTAAAAGATTACTTTTGACTATTTTAGATTACTTTTGATTACTTTTGATTTTTTGTGATTACTTTTGATTATTTGTACATTACATTTATTGAAAAAAAAAAAAACTATACAAAGTTAAGTTAGGGTGAATCCGCTAAATAATTGAAAATCTGAATTTACTTGCTTAATAATAAATTAAATTCTGCTATAATAAAATGAATAAATAATGAATAATAATCTAAAATAGTCAAAAGTAATCTTTTAAAGTAGTCGAACTCATTTTTGATTACTTTTGATTATTTTTCAGTAATCACAAGTAATCCTGATTATTTTTTGATTACTTGTAATCGTAATCAATTACTAATCGTATAAAACTGAATGTAATCGTATTGTAATCATTACTTCTACTTAAAAAAAAAGTAATCTAATTACTAATGATTACGATTACTAATCATTACTTAACAGCTCTGGTAAAAATTAACTTAGTTGTAGGACAATTTTACTTAAATTTAGTAAAAACTTAGTTAGATTTAGGAAAATTTCAGCAAAATTTTACTTAAATTTAGTAAAAATGTACTTACTGGATTTTTCCTCAGTTTGAGTAAATATTTACTTGGTTTGAGGAAAATTGAACTAGAATCAAGTTCAAAACATTTACCACTTTCAAGAAAAATTTGGAACTTGATATGAGGAAATATTTCTTTAGCGCTATACGAAGTTAAATTTTCCTAAATTTTAGTGCATTTTAACTCATTATAGGGTTCACTTTTTTCTGAGTGCACTAGTTTACAACATTATTTTATGTCCCGGAAATCTAAAAGCCATAACAATAATTTTATATAATTTAAATTTGATTTGAACTGGGATATTGTCCTGGCTGAAGACCATTTTGCATCTATATTTAATAGAATGTAAATTTATTTACAAATGGCATGGTTCGAATTGTCAACAGAACTTGGAAAAATTTGTCTGAAATTTGAAAGATACTGGACAAAAATCGATGGAAAATTTGAAAATTGTGGCTTTAAGTCAAACAGCCGAAATTGGACGTCTTTTCCCACCGTTTTCTGATCACTTGTGGAATCGATTTCGGAAAGATGTCTATCCAAAAATCCGAAAATGATCCTTCTTTTCCCCATCGTTTTCTGAACATATCGGAAAATTTCAGAATGAAGGCTGAATTTTCCGACCGTTGTCTGACCATTTGTAATTTACGGAAATTGCTTTATTCCCATAAAGCAATTTCCGTATTTCCAATTTCTTGTTTACTTTCCAATTTCTTGTTTTCTGAAAAAACGGATATAATGGATCTTCCCATCATTATTCATCTTTTAAGAACGTAAAAGAAATCGAGGTTTATTTATTTATTTTTATTTATCACATAACACTAGTTTACAAAATTATTTTATTTTATGTCCCAAAAATCTAGAAGCCATAAAAATAACACTGCCCAAAAAACTAAAACTTTTTGAATGGAACAGAATAGCGACCCCATAATTCTGAAAGGGCATGTTGAGAAGATCATTTTTCTAGAATAAACGTATAGACCAGCTGGTCTGAGTTTCATTTTTGGTCGAAGGGAGCGTCACACTAAGTAAACAAAATTGAGAACTATATTGTGGAATTTTATGAGGATCAATTTTGAGGAAGATCTTAACCCTCTAGCTCGTCTCTTTATGCGTTAACTTCTTCAGATTGTGCATTTTCTTCAGAGAATGCACAGAAACGTCGAATAATTCTCGCATGAAAAAAGAGCGAGAAATCGCTTCAGAGAACGTGCAGAATAGGCGAAGTGAAGGAATTTTGGCTGATTGTCGGATACTAATTAAGAGAATTTACAGGCGTTAGACAAGTCGGCAACTATTGTTCACTGGGTGGCTGGTTGTTTTTATAAAGTTACATAATCATTGTGACCAGTGACCCATGACGTTTGTTGTTGTTTGTTTGTTTTCCTTGAGCCTTTAGGTTATTTTAAGCCATCGATGTTTACAAGCGCCGCAAAACAATGCATTCTTTTAGATACCTGCGGCTGGCCAGCTAGATCGGCTGGAAAACATTCGTAGGTACTGGCATTGTATGGACGTTACAGTTTTTTTTTATATCACTTCAATGATAAGAGCAGCAGAATCAAATTGAAAAAACGAGTACGCTTCAATTGTGGCCGAGCTCCAAGTTCGTTCGTTCGTTCTGTGCTGTGGAGTGCCATCTCATTTTGCTCTATTCGCTCATACGCTTCACTTACTCGGTTCGGTTTGCTTAAGCGTTCTTATCTTTCTTTGGCTGGATTAAATTGATCTTGTTGTTGTTCTTATTGCCGATCGTTCTTCATTGCCCGCAGGCAATTCCAACAGGTAGAGACATCGGCGACGACAGCGAACGCTCGAAGACGCGCTAAAACAAAACCCCCGCGACAGAACTCTTTAAAAAGGCCTCAACAGTTTAGCGCTGAGAATCAGTATTCGATTAGCTTTCACTTGCAACAAGTGACTTCTACCGCTGCTGCTACTGATCTGGTTTCACCACAATTCGTGTCATTCGTACGGAGTGTAGTCGACGCGACGTTTCCACTAATTACCGCAAACGCATCACACACATCTCACATCACACACAACAATAATTTCCCCACCATGAATATGATGGACATGGATCACGACCACGACCATGGTGCTGGTGGCGGAGATGGGGATAGTTCAGCGGTTTCTTGCCCCATGATTATGGTGGTAAGTATCTACTTGATTTTCATTTAATTATAACGAATTAAGTTCAAATGAAGTGAATTGAATTACTGAGAGAGGCGGAGAGAGTCAGCCTAGTGAGATTTGTATTTGATGGGTGGGAGATGGATGATTTCAATCACGCACTCTCTTTGCCGGCATTCTCTTAAGTAAATAATCGGCCTCTTCGCTCCGCTATCAACAACATTTTATTTATTTGTTCAGGTCGCGGAGAGTCAGACATTTACTGTTTACTCAATTAAGACTCGCGTACACCGAAAAAATGTTTAAAATGTTTTGACAAAAGAACTGAGACCACTCTTAAGCAGAATGTTTTGAAGAGGGAAAACTTCTTACTCAAGAGCATATATATTTTAAGTTTTAATAGAAATTTGTAGAATAGTTGATATGCTTGAAAAATCCCATCAAACTTATTAGTGGCAAGGACATTTTGACTCATTAGAGGATTTGTTCCATCACTATTAATTTTTTAAGTTCATAAAACAAATAATTTTTTATAAAACAAATCGAGATTTCTAGAACAAATCCGAGGTTTATTTAATTTTCACATAACACACTCAGAAAAGTTGCATTCCTAAATTTGAGTAAAATCCATACTCCAATTCAGTTCAACAATTTTACTTCAGTTGAGTAAAAAATTCCTTAAAAGTAGGCAAATTAACTAAGTATGAGTATAATAGTTAATTTAATTTACTTAAAAACATTTCATTGGATCTAATAAAAAATTCTTACCGTTGAGTAAATTTATACTTGCGTGGAAGAAAATTTTTAAATAAGAAAAATATTAAGATTTTTTTGTATGGAAAAAATTCCATTTAGGAAATTTTAACTAAAAAGTGTTTTTTTTATTAAGTTAATGTGTATACTGAAATATATATGCCGATTTCTTCATACATTTAAGTATTAATGAAATTATAAAAAATTCACTTGAAATTGGTTAGAAAATTCTTGAATATTAATCTAAAAAGCATTTCTCGTTCGTTTGTAGAGACTTATTTCTTAAATACTTCAAATATTATTCTAAACAACCACTGCGAAGGCGCCAATCTTGTCTTCACATCAATCATAGAGTAATACCTCAACTCTTTATGTGCAGAAGTATCATGAAACTTTTGAGAAATATTAGATGTTGCCATTTTTGTCCTCGTTTTCATACTCTGAAGTAAAATCATTTGTCTGAATTATTTTTAGTTAAATTGAACTTATTTTAAGATCACTTTTTTATTTGTATCAAACACAATTTTCCTCAGTTTAAGTAAAAATTTACTTTACTTGTTTTTTAGGGAAAAAATCAGCAAAATTGTCCTCAGTTCAAGTAAATATTTACTTGATTTGAGTAAAAATTAACTTAGTTTTAGGAAAATTGTACTTAAATTTAGTAAACATTTACCGAAATTTAGTAAAAACTTAGTTAGATTTAGGAAAATTTCAGCATAATATTGCTTAAATTTAGTAAAAATCTACTTGGTTTGAGTAAATACTTACTGGATTTTTCCTCAGTTTGAGTAAATATTTACTTGGTTTGAGGAAAATTGAACTAGAATCAAGTTCAAAGCATGCACCACTTTCAAGAAAAAGTTGGAACTTGACATGAAGAAATATTTCTTTAGCGCTATACGAAGTTCAACTTTCCTTCATTTTAACTCATTCACTTTTTTCAAGATTTTGAGATATTAACATTAAAAATCGGGCAGTTGGATATATTTTCGTAATCGGGGCAAAATTGACTACTTTTCGTATTTTTCGATTTTAAAGAAAATTATTTTTTTGTTCATAATTCGAAGAAAAAATTATTTTAGTTTTTTCGTTAGAATTTTTTGGACTGTAATCAATATTTGATTTGAACTGGGATATTGTCCTGGCTCAAGACCATTTTGCATCTATAAAGATGTAAGATGACATGTGTACTTTATTACTTGGTGCGATTTTTTAAACGCAAATTCGGCAAGTGAGTTGTTCTTCTCGTTCGTTTGTGAGAAAAGTCGCTGCGAAGCCACTTGAAAAGACTTTTGACATGGTCGAAATCATGATCGTGGTAGTCTGCAGCCAAGTAATAAATGTCACCGTGTCATTTGTAAATAAATTTGCATTCTATTAAATATAGATGCAAAATGGTCTTGAGCCAGGACAATATCCTAGTTAAAAACAAGTAAAAACGGCGTTAAGTTCGGCCGGGCCGAACTTTATATATCCTCCACCATGGAATTCATTCCACAGAGGTTGTCGGTTTTCGTAGAAGTGCAGTAATATTACAGGAAAATATAATTTTTTTAATATAGGCAAACCAAAACAAATATTGAAAAAATAATTTTATAAATAAATATAATATTTTAATTATTTCAAACCATTATTTATTTCAAATCAAAAAATAAATATTCTTATATTTATATTTTCAAAAAGCTTAAATACCATAAATATTGGTAGATAGTGGGAGCTACAGTTGGTTATATTTTCATTCTATTTTAATTCCAAAAGTACAAAAAATCCATTATCAGACGTACATAGTGCAAAATAACCTAACTTCATGATTCAACCAATTTTTGCCATAATAGAAAAGGTACAAATTTGAAAAAAAAACTTTTTATTTTGCGTGTCTATGAAGGCAGAGGAATGTATACACCGAATTCCATAATTCCAGCTGCGACCATGTGGTTGGTACCATTTTTACCCCCTTGACGTTTCTACGCAATTAGAATTTCATCATTCTAGCAGTAGTCATTTAGTTGGTACTATTTTTATCCCTCTGTACCATTATATCCCTTGAAAGTACAAATTTCGAAAAATTCGTTTATTTTCCGATTCCTACTCAATCAGAGGAATGTATACTCCGAATTGCATGACTCTAGCTGCGGTCGTTTAGTTGGTACTATTTGTGTCCCCTTTTTAAATTTTAACCCCAAAATGTACGAATTTCGAAAAATTCGTCTATTTTCCGTGTCTACGCAGTCAGAGGAATGTATACTCAGAATTTCATGACTCTAGCTGCGGTCATTTAATTGGTACTATTTTTATCCCTTTTTTCATTTTAACCCCAAAAAGTACGAATTTCGAAAAACCTGTTTATTTTAAGTGTCTACGCAATCAGAGGAATGCATACACCGAATTTCATTATTCCAGGTGTAGCCGTTTGGTTGGTACCATTTTTATCCCTCCGTACCCATTGTATCCCTCGGAAGTACGAATTTGGAAAAAACCTTTTATTTTTATGTCTACGTAGTCAAAGGAATGTATACTTCGAATTTCATGACGCTAGCAGCGGTCATTTGGTTGGTACTATTTTTATCCCCTTTTTCTATTTTGTCCCCAAAAAGTACGAATTTCGAAAAATCCGTTTATTTTCCGTGTTTACACAGTCATGTCTACGTAGTCAAAGGAATTTATACTTCGAATTTCATGACTCTAGCTGCGGTCATTTGGTTGGTACTTTTTCTATTTTGTCCCCAAAAAGTACGAATTTCGAAAAATCAGTTTATTTTCCGTGTGTACACAGTCAGAGGAATGTATACTACGAATTTCATGACTCTAGCTGCGGTCATTTGATTGGTACTATTTTTCATATTAACCCCAAAAAGTACGAATTTTGAAAAATCCGTGTATTTTACTTGTCTATGCAATCAGAGGAATGTATACACCGAATTTCATTATTCTAGGTACAGCCGTTTATTTGGTACCATTTTTATCCCTCTTTTCCCATTTTACCCCTTAAAAGTACGAATTTGAAAAAAAAATACTTTTATATCATGTATCTACTCAATTAGAGGAATGTACACACCGAATTTCGTGTTTCTAGCTGTTGTCGTTTGATATGTACCATTTTTTATCCCTTGTTTGCCCCATTTCACCCCCTACAAATAAGAATCACTTTATGGTGCAGTTTTTTGCTATAAGGGTAATACGCATACCAAATATCAAGCAAATATAAACAGACATATTCAAAAAAAAAACATGCTTAAAGACGCTAAAATAGTAGGGATTATTATGGGTATTTTTAGTCCTTGTGAGGGAAAAATTTTTCCCTTTGGGCCGATTTCGCCCCATTTCAATCCCAACCGATCTTCGACTATAAGACGCATTTATGGAAAATTTGGACGTCCTAGCTCCTTTCGTTTAGATGCTAGCGTGCTTTCAACAGACGGACAGACGGACGGACATGGCTAGATCGTCTTAGAATTTTATGACGATCAAGAATATATATACTTTATAGGGTCTCAGGTCAATATTTCAAGGTGTTACAAACGGAATAACAAAGTTAGTAAACCCCCATCTGGAGGTGGAGGGTATAAAAAAAACATTTTTTTGTACTCAATTTTTTATTAGAAATTGTTGTTTCTTAGCTTAATTATGACGCCAAAACTATATTTTGTGCCAAAAATAGTTTGTAATAAATATTTTAAAAAATATCCTTTCTGAACAAATGTCTGACTTTGGACCAACACGACTAATTTTCGAACATTCGCTAAGATTTCTTTTCGATAATCCATTGCCACAAGAAATATACTACCTTCAACTGCCCAACTATGAAATTGCGAAGTCTAAAACGTAGCGCAAAAATGGAAATTAAAATAGAGTTACTTTTCCGCTATTATCCTGCAGAAATCAACAAAATTAAGCATAACATATAGGTCGTATGTAGACTTTAGTCAATGCATTTTTTTAGTTTTTCGTGAATATTTTTCGAAGTTAGTGGTACAATACGATTTTTTTTTTTGGTACTTATTAATAAAAATAGATTTCATCATTACATTTCTTCATAATGCTTCTGAACTCGTCCGGGAGCCGAAATTGGGGTCGTATGTTGACTTTTGTCGGCCACTGTATACATATTTTGAAAGGTTGAAGGGTTCCACGTTTTTTAGGGTAACTTTTGACTGCACGAAATTGCGATGTTTAATTATTATAATTTTGAAATAAAATTAATAACTTGAAAAGACTTTTGACATGGTCGATAACATGATCGTGGTAGTCTGGAGCCAAGTAATAAATGTCACCATGCCATTTGTAAATAAATTTGCATTCTATTAAATATAGATGCAAAATGGTCTTGAGCCAGGAAAATATCCCAGTTCAAATCAAAAATTAATAAATTACTTTAAAGACCACGCCCACTTAGGGAGCGTTTCTACAAATAAAATCTTGCTAGCCCTTGCCTATATATATCAAAGTAATTCTTCAGAAAGACGAAGTAAGAATTTCCATTAAATTTCGGATTCACAATGGAATGTATACACCTAATTTTATAATTAGGTAATACCGGCCGAATTTATCGCCTTTTTATTTGGCTTAACCTTTTGAACTTTCGAAAGGGATTGCTGTCAAACGAACAGTCGTACAGGGCTCTCGTTTTGACATTTATGATCAGTATAATCCGGCAAATCATCATGAATAGATGTAAGCGTGAACAACGCTATCAAATAACCCAAATTTACTTTCAAAATCAGCCATCGATTCGCGATGACATTTGGGGCAATTTATTCGTTATTCGAAAATCACAACTTTATTGATTATTCGAAAATATATTTGAAATTATTCGATTAATCGAATATAATTTAATCGGCGGGATACAACAAATATTTAGGAATACAACTCGTCCAGTTCATCTTTGAACAATTATTTTTTTTAATTCACTCTCATTGGGTTTTTCCTCATTTAGCCTCAAATCCAAAAAATCCTCTACACTTTTCTCATAGCGTGTGATTTCAATAGAACCAAAATAACGATAAATAAAATGTTTAAGAAAATTAATTTTTCTCAATAATAGTGATGTTTTTCTTTAAGCCAGGATAACAAGCTGTAAAAACAAAAACGTTAATAAAGAAATAATTTTTTACTCAAATAAAAAAATATTGTTTCTCATTAAATGATCGAATTTTCCTAAAAAATATTTTGTGTTGACTGTTTTGGACTTAGCCTCGGTAAACATAAATTTTACTTACGCTGGATAATTATCCAGGCGAAGTCCAAAATTTTTAACATAAAATTATTGCTGTTGGCGACATTTTTAATTTTTTTTTATTTTGAGTGAAATATTAGCTTTCGCAGCTTAGTTATCCAGTCTTAAAGAAAAGCAGCATAAATATCAGCAATCTAAATCGAATAAAAATATGAATTTTGGGGTTTTCGGGTTTTTAGAGAATACATATTAATTACAACGATTATATAGCGACTAGGTAATATGTTGCTATGACTTTCGTTAAAAGAATTAGATAGTTCAAATGTTCCTAATAATACTGTCCGACAGTCCAGTCAACCGAGTGAAACATACGTCTGAAACATTGACGTTTCTAGTTTTCCATCTCCTCATCCTGTTGCCGCATAAAAAGACTACAAAGTTCCAAAGGATACATTTTTTCAAAAATTGTTTTAAATGCTTATTCGCACCCTATGACAACGTGACAAATTGCTTCCATCTATAATTGTTTAGAATTAACGACCACTTCAAGCTTTCTCTCCTAAAAAGTAAAACATGATTAAACTAAAACAACTAAAAACGGCGTTAAATTCGGCCGGGCTGAGCTTTATATACCCTCCACCATGTGTTGCATTCCACAGAGGCTGTCGATTTTCGTAGAAGTGCAGTAATATTACAGGAAAAAATATTTTTTTTTTAATATAGCCAAACCAAAACAAATACAAATACAATATTGAAAACATAATTTTATAAATAAATATAACATTTTTATTATATCAAAACACGCTTCCAAGGCAAGGCTACCAATACTATATATATCGAAATAATACTTCCAGTTAATTCAAAATATAATTATTCCCATATATATATTTACAAAAATAGCTTAAATATCATAAATATTGGAAGATAGTGGGTGTTTCAGTTGGTTGTATTTCCATTCCAATTTTAATTCCAAAAGTACAAATTTTGAAAATCCATTTTCTCACGTACATAGTGCAAAATAACCTAACTTCATGATTCAGCCAATTTTTGCCGTAAAAAGTACGAATTTGTAAAAATCTTATTATTTTGCGTTTTTATCCCCTTTTTCCTATTTTACCCCCTTAAGAGTACGACTTACGTGTCTACACAATAAAAGGGATGTACACACCGAATTTCATCATTCTAGCTGTAGCCGTTTAGTTGGTACTATTTTTATCCCTCTGTACCCATTGTATCCCCTGGAAGTACGAATTTCGAAAAATCCGTGTATTTTTCGTGTCTACGCAGTCAGGGGAATGTATATTCCGAATTTCATGACTCTAGCTGCGTTCATTTGGTTGGTACTATTTTTATCCCTTTTTCCATTTTAACCCCAAAAAGTACGAATTTCGAAAAGTCCGTTTATTTTACGTGTCTACGCATCCAGAGGAATGTATACTAGAGCGTACCAGGTTACAAGTAAAAAAAAAAAAGTTCGCCGTACACCTTCGAATATGAAGTATTATTGAAAGGTAGTTTCAAAAAAATTTTTTTTATTTTTTTATGCCGAACGTAGGGGTCGCGCTTTTACATTTTTCTATATAACTTCTGCATTTATAAACGGATTTTAAAGTGTGATACATCGATGTTTTTGTCCGATTTTTTTGTCTTTGAAGTCATTGAGCTCAAACATGATTCATGATTTTATGCGAGCTTTAATTTTCGATTATTAGAGTGGTACATTAGGGTAGTAGCAACTGAGAAATGATGGGTAAGTACCAGAAGGGGGTGCTTGAGCTCAATGACTTCAAAGACAAAAAAATCGGCCTCGTCGAGACAAAAACATCGATGTATCACACTTTAAAATCCGTTTATAAATACAAGTTATATAGAAAAATGTAAAAGCGCGACCCCTACGTTCGGCATAAAAAAATAAAAAAATTTTTTTTGAAACTACCTTTCAATAATACTTCATATTCGAAGGTGTACGGCGAACTTTTTTTTTGAGGTACGCCCTAATGTATACACCGAGCTTCATTATTATAGCCGTTTGATTTGTACCATGTTTATCCCTCTATTCTCATTTTATCCCTTAAAAGTACGAATTTGGAAAAAATACTTTTATATTATGTATCTACTCAATTAGAGGAATGTACACACCAAATTTCGTGTTTCTAGCTGTTGATATGTTTGATATGTACCATTTTTATCCCTTTTTGCCCCATTTCACCCCCTACGAATAAAAATCGCTTTATGGTGCGCTTTTTCGTTATAGGGGGGAATGCGTATACCCAATATCAAGTATGTACAAGCAGACATATTGCAAAAATATGTTTAAATACTCTAAAATATTAGGGAATATTAAAGGAATTTTTAGTCCTTGTGAGGGAAAAATTTCGCTTTGGGCCGATTTCGCCCAGTTTCAATCCCAACCTAGATCCTTTAGTTTAGATGCTGCGTGCTTTCAACAGACGGACGGACGGACATGGCTAGATCGTCTTAGAATTTTATGACGATCAACAATATATATACTTTATAGGGTCTCAAGTCGATATTCCAAGGTGTTACCAACGGAATGTCGTACGGTGTAATGTTTTGTGTAAATGTACAAGACGGTGCCTTAAGGCACTACTTGACGCTACCGTGAGAACGGCCACGTAAACCAATTTAAAACGCCGGCTCCTTGATTTTGTCGCATCCTTAACTGGGACTGCGAGATACTCCAGGCCATTTCACATTATCATTTTGGAGACAGATTTGTGTGCAAGTGACAACCATCCAAGAATTAACAAATCTCGGTCTCTGTTGCCTACCTAAATTTCAGTTCCCAATTTTTAGTTTTAATTTTCCACCTCGCAACGATCGTTACCATGCCAGTCCCAGTTGACCCACAAATGTTATCGTGCTTTTACACTCGACAAATACAAATAATTTATCTTTCTTTGTTTTAAATTATCTAAAGTTCACTAATGATATGTTACTTTAATGCAACCCTTTTAATTCTCGGAGAAATCAAGACAGATTGGATATTTAAATGTGAGTTTGAATCTTATCTTTTTGTTTTGTTTTTCTATTTTTAGTTTCATGCCGGCCATTGCGAACGTATTCTATGGAATGGCTGGGTGGCCAGTACTGTGACGGAATTCGTTTTCTCTGCTCTGGCCATATTCCTGGTGGCCTTCATCTACGAGGCACTGAAGTTCTTGCGTGAATACTTCCTAAGGCAATCCGTACGCAAGGAGGCCGAACGCGTAGCCATGGAGCTGCAATCGAAGACAGTCACGAGTGCTTCAGCCCCCGGCCATGGACCCTCCAGCTCAACCATGACGCCGATACGCCAGAAGTCCTACGGCCAAAGGATATTCTCTGGCCCACATATCATACAGACTGTCTTCAATCTATTGCAGATCGTGTTATCCTACCTGTTGATGTTGATCTTTATGACCTTCAATTATTGGCTATGTTTGGCTGTGGTCTTGGGTCTGGGTGTGGGATACTTTTTTTTTGGATGGATTAAACAGGACGTCTACGAGAGTGAGTGCTGCCAGTGAGGATGGCAGACTGCTGGATCTTGGTTGACACACCTAGTCGATGGACGGCTTTATTTATAAATGTAGTTATAAAATTAAGTATTTTTCAAAAAGGACGACAAAAACAAAACAAAGAAAGGATTTGACTTAAAGGTTGTTTTTGAAAGTTGATTTTTTATACGAAGTTGAATTCTGAAGTGCCATATTGTAGTTTGTACGTGTGAATGTATATCTTAAATTAAACATTTTGAATTTTTAGTGACATCTGTGTATTCATTTTTTTGGGTTGGCATTGGGGCTTATTTCACTATAATTAACAGTATGAGATATAATAAAATTGATGTGTGCTCAGATTCCTGACTGAATCCAGGTTCATACAATTTGGAGGCCAGAGACTAGGGGTGGGATAGTGTTGTTCGGGATTTTTAGGAATACGATTTGGATACGCTAGAACACCATATGTTGTTCAGCAAAAAAAGCATGTGCCAAAAAAATGGGGGTTGTTGGGTGGGTGCTCATCGGGGTCGAAGGTGAGGGAAAGGGTAAACATACACAAAAGGCTCCAAAACAGCTTAGCAGCCACCCCTAGAGGTGATAAATGTAAGACCGATCGCCGTATTTGCGCTGAACATACCCACCTTCTATATTCAACCCTTAAGGTGGTCCCCGTGCGAATTTTTTATAATTTTTTTATGACAGCGCTGCCCAAAACTACTCCGGAGTCGCCCCTAGCCAGGTCAACTGTAGGACAAACCCCCCTGAACAGCTTAGCAGCCACCCCTAGAGGTGATAAATGTAAGACCGACCTCCGTATTTGCGCTGAACATACCCACCTTCTATATTCAACCCTTAAGGTGGTCCCCGTGCGAATTTTTTATTTTTTATAATTTTTTTTATGACAGCGCTGCCCAAAACTACTTCGGAGTCGCCCCTAGCCGAGTCAACTGTAAGACAAACTCCACTTAACAGCCACCCCTAGAGGTGATAAATGTAAGACCGACCGCCGTATTTTCGCTGAACATACCCACCTTCTATATTCAACCCTTAAGGTGGTCCCCGTGCGAATTTTTTATAATTTTTTTATGACAGCGCTGCCCAAAACTACTCCGGAGTCGCCCCTTGCCGGATCAACTGTAAGACAAACCCCCCTTAATTGTCGCTCCCAAACATTTTTTAAAAGCACACTTACCCTCTATCCCCACTCATTAATGGGGCTCCCATACAAAACTAATTTTTATAAAATTTGTTCCCACCACTCTAACTGCCCCAAGGAGGCCCCTAGGGGTGTCAAATGTATGACCAATCCCTATCCCTATTATCCCTATTAATATTATAAAACCTTAGTTTAAGTTTGTCTGTCTGTTTGTTTGTTCCGCAATCACGCGTAAACGGCTGAACCGATGTTGTTAACATGTTCAGTATAGATAGATGCAGGTCTGGAAGGAACTATAGAATTTTTAAAAATTTGCTCTGTGGGCGGAAGGGGCGTGGCAATAGTGTTTTTGAGAGCTAGAAGGCTGAAAATTGGTAAATATATATTACTGACCACTAGAATGATAAATATGATGCCGAAATTTGAAGTTTCGTTTTGTGGGCGGAGTGGGCGTGGAAATAGGGTTTTTTGAGCTAGAAGGCTGAAAATTGGAACGTACATATCACTGACGACAAGAAAGATCAATTTTATGCCGAAATTTGAATTTTCGTTTTGTGGGCGGAGTGGGCATGGCATTAGTGTTTTTTGAGCTAGAAGGCTGAAAATTGGAACGTATATATTACTGACCACGAGAAAGTTCAATTTGATGCCGAAATTTTGGAAATGGATTTTCGTTTCGTGGGCGGCGGGAACGTGGCAAAAGTGTTTATGAACTAAAAGGCTGAAAATTAGAGCTTATATATTACTGACCACGATAAAAATCAAAAAGAAGCCTGATTTTAATTTTAACATTTGTTTTTTGCATGGGGTTCAGCTAGTCCCCAATACTTTTTACCTTTATCTTCAATCCTTAAGGTGACCCCCTTATATTTTTTTATGAAAGAGACACGTAGGACATTTTCCCCAAACATACCTCTCCCCTATCTCCATTCCTTAAGGGAAAACTACACTTTTATAAAATTTGGGCCCACCTCTCTAACTGTCCCAAAGAGGCCCCTAGGGAAGTCAAATGAACAAACGCCGATATTTTTTCAGTCCCAATATTTTCTCACAACATATCCTTTACAGGTGACCCCCATACAAACTTTTATATTTTATAATTTTGTTATGAAAGAAAGGACCAAAACTGGCCCGCTGTAGCTTCTATAGGGGAGAAATGTAAAACTGGTCCGCACTAATTTCCCCTCCCCAACATTTTCCCCATACCTATGTACCCCCTATCACCACTCCTTAATGGGCGAAAGTCAAATCGGCTGACATTATAAAATGTACTATATAAAATTATGACCTACTTTCACTACAGACGCAACAACAACGTTCTCTGTTTTTTTTTTTCAAAATATGTGAAAACGAAAGCCCAAAATAATGAATATCAGCGAAAAGTTGAAAATTGTTCCAGAATTTTGAAAAGGGAAGACAGAACTTCAAAAAGCCTTTGACGTTTCAAGATCCACAATATCACGTACGCTTCAAATGATTGATTTGAAGGATTTGCAACTTCAGTCGGCTAAACCGACTCTTATATTACCTCACGCTCATAGAATATATATACAGAAGTTATAAGGAATTGAATTTTACTTAGATCGTGGTACATGATCTCAGCTTCCGCGTTTGTAAAAAATTGTAAAAACATGATCAAATATCACATCATAGTTGATTCCATGCACCAGTATAGAAGTTATGAAGGATTTAATGTTACCTAGGATATAGGCAATTGTTTGGAAGGTACAGGAAAGGGCGTGGCTAAAGCGTAAATATTGTTCAGGTTTAAAGTGATTATAAAAACCCAGATGAATGTTTCATCAGTTTTATTTCAAACAAAGCTTATGCCACTTTGTGTGGGAAGTACCAGAAAGGGTGTGGCAATATCGCCCATATTTCATGTGAATGTATCTGCTAAAAACGCATTGTCAAATGTGCTGGTGTGGTACACTTAAAGATATTATAAAAACTTTATCAAATACCAAAATATAGCTGATTCTGAACATCAGTGTGGAAGTTATTTTGTTTTTAATTGAACATAGAAATAGGGGTCATTTGTGTGGGAGGTACCAGAAGGGGCGTGGCAATTTCGTCTATCTTCGAACTTAAACGACACTTAAAGAAAAAAGTCTGTTATTAACAGCAGCGATTATCTGCTGCCTATCAGCACGCAATTTTCTGTTATTACAGCAGTCTTTCTGTCACAACAGCAGTTTTTGTGCAATCTTGCATCAGCATTCACACTGCTAAAGTGTTTGTAGTCTGATAAAAATGGCCGCTGTTAATTAAATTATAAAAATAAGCGATTATAATTTAAAAGCCTTTAGATTGACGGCAAAAATGAATTTAGCTCGAATTTCTTTATTTATATTAGCTTTGGGCAATATGCGTATCATTAAAAACTCAAAATCACAATATTTTTCAGTGGTAATAAATTCCCTTACAAAAACATTTATTCTAAAAAGTGTTATTAATATAATTGTTACCTGGCTATATTGTTCTGTGCATATGCTTAAAGTTTCAAGAACGCGTTTTTTCTTTATTGCTAAAAACAGCAAACAGCTGTTTGCTATTTCAGCAGATACAAATCTGCTATCTCTTTTTCAGCAGCAAATCTGCTCTTACAGCAGACTTTCTGCTTTATTTTACTGACAAATTCCTTTGAGTGTAGGTTTGAGAAAAATATTACGATGTGCACAGTTTGAAGCGATTCTTTAATTCATTTCGAGAGTTAACGTGTACACCAGACATGGACGGACATGGCTCAAACTAAACTAAAAAAGTCGTGAAAAGGATTTGGTACAAACATACTTGGGGTCTACCCTGTAGAGTGAGGGTATAAAAATGTTTTTTAAAAGATTATTTCTTTACCTTTTCCATAAATTAGAGAGCCCAAATCCAATTAAGTTACTGCCTCAATATTAAATTTGGAAAATTCTTGTACATAAATGGGCGAAAAGAAAGAAAATAACTTTTCTCTTGCAGACACAGGACCCTCGGGAAACAATTTTTTTCGCGACATTTACGATATGTCGGAAATTCATATTCTATCGATCTAATCAAGTATCTCAATCTTTCAGGTCCATTCAAAGCGATGCCTTCAAGCTCTACTTTACGCTACGTGAACGGCCACATAAATAAACCAACCTCTATTCTCCCTTTTCACCAACTCAGGTCAGTTATAGATGTCAAACTCCGCTGTAGATTAGCTTTAATTGTAGGTTAAACAGAGATGCTGAAATTGGGAGTTAATTGAGATTAAAAAATTTCAAAATCTTTCGGAATTTTTCTATGACCATTTTGTAAAAATGTGGCTAAATTTCGGCTTGTAGCCGGGGATGCGAGTTTATTGACCTATATACCATGTGTCTTCAAATGACCACACAGAAAGAAATCCAATTGGTTTTTTATCACATGCCCTAGGAGCAATTCTGATCATTGAAACGAGGTGGTATTAATAGCAATCGATCAGCAAATGTTTTGCAAGTTGCGGTGCAGGCCGCGCCGTCTTTTTGAAACCACATCGCTATATCAATCACAAGTAACAGTCACCACTTGACCAGACTGTGAAAAATCTACGATCTAAGGGTAAAATAGAAAAAATGACTGTTTGTTTGAAATCATTTTATAAATCATTAATACAGTATTAATCTAAGGTGGTAACTGTACTCGACGCTATTTAAATTTATTCGAATACATCGCTCTGATTGTTGACAATATTATTTATTTATTAATTCATAATTTTTAAAAACGACTTTTATATTTTAATAAAACCTTGTCTAATATTAGCAAAACACCAATCTTTTATATTTTTTGGTTTATTGAATACAAAATAGAGGAGAACAACTTTCTGCCCGGTCGATGTCAGCCAATGCATAAACTCTGTTAAACATATTATATTCTTTTAGTATTTTGTTTAAATAGTTAAAATAGATTTGGGGGTTATGTCACGGCACCTCTTGAATGTGTATTTAAATTATCAAATCATTTTGAAGTTGAGTTTGTTTAGAGCCATCTTTTGGACGCCACACGAAATGATAACACTCTCCAATAGCATTTTTGGAAGAGAGTAGCGGCTCTATAATTCTGAAAGAGCTGCGTAGAACATTTTTGCACAATAAACCTATAGTCCAGCTGTTTAATTTTTTTGGTCGTAGGGAGCATTATACTAAGTGAAAACAAGTAAGGAAAGGCTAAAGTCGGGCGGGCCGACTATATAATACCCTACACCACTCCCTGCGTATATATACCCAGGTGTTTCATGGGAGCAATTTTATGTAGTTCATATAAATTATACAGTATAAATTCATCTTTAGTCATATTTAACGAATATGGTAAATAATTGATCCAATTTTCCGGCAGACAAATACAAATTATACAGTAGTAATAGGATAAATCGGACCGACATTTGAAAGGAGGCCTATAACAACACCGGCTCAAAACATTGGCCTATATATTTCTCATTCACTGTAGGTATTCATAGTTGAAATATATCATGATGCGATGTAAGACGTAGTTTGTAGAGCTGTATTAGAGTAGAATGGGTTATTGGGTTATTCCAAAGTGTGGACACATATATTTGACTTTGTATTCTGAAATATAATATAATCTGCAAAATTTGAAAAAAAAAAATCCGATGTAAAATTCGCGTTCTTGAGGGGTAAAAATTAAAATGGGGACATTAAAAAAAAGAGGTTCCATATAGATCACTTTCAAAGTAGGTATTCTTAGTTGAAATATGACATGATATGAAAAATTATATCGAGATTTAATGCACGATGTGGGTTCTAGAGATTAAATAGAGTGGAATGGGGGCCCAATTTGTATGGGGGTTATACCAAAATATGGACCCATATATTTGACTTTCATAATATGTCTTCTTAGTTGAAATATATGAGGGTTATATCTAAATCTGAACCGATCTTACCCACTTTCACCATAGGTTTTTTAGTTGGATTATAAGATGTTGTGCCAATTTTATAGAAAATCGGGTACAATATGCGGTTTCTAAAGCGGAGAAAGCGAAATCGGGAGCGACATTTGTATGGGGGCTATATCTAAATCTGTAGCGATCTTACCCAATTTTAGCATACGTGTTTCTAGTTGGATTATAAGATGTTCTGCAAAATTTAAAGAAAATCGGGTACAATATGTCGTTTCTAGAGCGGAAAATGTCAAATCGGGAGCGACATTTGTATGGGGGCTATATCTAAATCTGAACCGATCTTACCCAATTTTTGCATAGGTGTTTCTAGTTGGATTATAAGATGTTGTGCCAAATTTAAAGAAAATCGGGTACAAGATGTGGTTTCTAGAGCGGAAAATGTCGAATCGGGAGCGACATTTGTATGGTGGCTATATCTAAATCTCAACCGATTTCCTCCAAATACAATACCGATGGTCCTTGGCCAGAAAAAATAACTTCCGCCAAGTTTCATGACAATCGGACAACAATTGCGGCTTGTAGAGTGCGAACAAGCTTAGATGGACAGCAGACGGACAGACGGACGGACGGACAGACAGACGTCGTTAAATCGACTCAGCTGGCGATTCTAAGCCGATCGGTATACTTTAAGGTGGGTCTAGCTCGATTATTTCTTGGTGTTACAAACATTTGGCGCGAAACTAACTTATAATACCCTAGACCACGAAGTGGTGTAGGGTATAAAAATGTTGTAAGTTAATGTCTGGGAGAATTCTTATTGTCAGAACTATACTGTATAATGTTATGAGGATCATTTTTGTGCAAGACCTTATCCCTCTAGCTCCTCCCTTTTTCCGAGAAAATCAACAGAAATCCTTTCAAAAAGGTCATTTAAAGAATAAAATATTCTATGAAAAAAATTTCCGGAAAATTTCAGTGGGGGTCACCAAAGTTGTTACTCTTCACGCTGAAATGCAAAATTACCCGCCAACTTATTCAAAAACAAGTAAGGAAAGGCTAAAGTCGGGCGGGGCCGAATATAAAGGGTGATTTTTTAGCTATTATCTTTTTGGCAACACTGGTTTAAACAGCTGACGCACGTTTCGTATTTTGTTTCACTGTCAAACATCTTCAGTTTGGTCTATAATTTAACCATGAATCGTCTTACAAACGAACAACGCTGCAAATTATTGAATTTTATTTTCAAAATGCGTGCTCTGTTAAGAAAGTTCATCGCGCGCTTCCATTTTATGGTCAGTTTAATCGACCCACTGAAGCGATTCGTCGCCGTTCGCAGCAATTGGGCCTCTGCTACTCAAAAACGTGGAAATGCCAAAATTGGACTAAGCGGATGGACCATTTGAGGTGCAGTCAAGGTCAACATTTGCATGAAAATAATCTTCAGACATTAAATTATATGGACCGTACTATCGATTCAAATAAAGATTTCAAGCATTTTTCTGAATTTTATGTTTTTCTTAACTTTCCTATAGCTTTTAAAGAATCACCCTTTATATTTTAGCTTATTTTATTCTCTACAAGATATCACAAATAAGTTCAGAAATAATAGCTGTTTTTTTCGATTTCAGCAAGACAAAATTTTTACGGTGTACACACCTGTTCTAAACTGATATTTTGGGAATAATAGTAGTAATGATGGATTGACATGTTACTAAAAAATAAAATAAAATATTATTAAAATATCGTCAAATGCATTTTTGGCAATGGACCAAAATGATCGTAATTCTGGCAGGAATGTTTGGAGTCGAAAGATTTCAGTGAATCTGATTATGACATCGGAATTGTCCCATCCCCAAGAACGAATATGAACAATGGGTCAACATTTTGTGGTATTACCCTATAATGAATAATTCCCGAAAAATCCCGGTCCGACCGGTTTTTATACCCTACACCACTTCGTGGTATTATTAGTAGGGTATTATAAGTTAGTTTTCCGCCAAATGTTTGTAACACCAAGAAATAATCGAGATAGACCCACCTTTAAGTATACGGATCGGCTTAGAATCACCAGCTGAACGATGTCTGTCTGTCCGTCCGTCTGCTGTCCATCTAAGCTTGTTCGCACTCTACAGCAATTGATGACCGATTATCATGAAATTCGGCAGAAGTTACTATTTTGGGCCAGGGTCGATCGGTATTGAATTTGGAGGAAATCGGTCCAGATTTAGATATAGTCCCCAGACAAATGTCGCTCCCGATTTGACTTTTTCCGCCCTATAAAGCACATATAGTACCCGATTTTCTTCAAATTTTGCTTAACACCTTATAATCTAACTAGAAATACCTGTGAAAGCGGGTTAGATCGGTTCAGATTTAGATATAGTCCCCATACAAATGTTGCTCCCAATTTGACTTTTTCCGCTCTAGAAACCACATATTTCTCTCGATTTGCTTCAACTTTGGCACAGTACCCTACAATTGAAGTTGAAACACCTACGGTGAAAGTGGGTCAGATTGGTTCAGATTTAGATATAGCTCCCATACAAATGTCACTCCCGATTTGACTTTTTCCGCTCTAGAAACCACATATTTCACTAGATTTTCTTTAAATTTGGAACAACATCTTATAATTCAACTAAAAACACCCACCGTGAATGTGGGTCAGATCGGTTCAGATTTAGATATAAATTTTCATATATATATATATACAAATGTTGCTCCCAAATGTTTAACCGATTTAGGCCAAACTTTACATATTATATTTTATCTATAAACATACATGGCGAAAGCGGGTCACATCGTTCCAGGTTTCAATATACCCCCATACAAATGTCCTTTCCGATTTAACATTTTTTGTCAAACCCATACATTTACAGGACACAAAAATCCTTCCCGATTTCACTTTTTTACAGAATTGAATTGTAATAAGATAGGAAGTGGAGTGTATCATATAGTCGGTTCCGTCCGATTTTAGCCTTTCCTTACTTGTTTTAATTGTATTCTTTGGAAATTTGTAGTCTTGTGAAGAGGCAACAGGATGAGGAATATAAAAACTAAAAACGCCAATAAATTACATTTTGCTTATAGTTTCAGACGTATGTATATCACCCGGTTCAAGTGTAACGACTTTTTTTATACCCTACACCACTTCGTGGACTAGGGTATTATAAGTTAGTTTCGCGCCAAATGTTTGTAACACCAAGAAATAATCGAGCTAGAACCTTTAAGTATACCGATCGGCTTAGAATCACCAGCTGAGTCGATTTAACGATGTCTGTCTGGCCGTCCGTCTGCTGTCCATCTAAGCTTGTTCGCACTCTACAGGTCGCAATTGTTGTCCGATTGTCATGAAACTTGGCAGAAGTTATTTTTTCTGGCCAAGGACCATCGGTATTGATTTTGGAGGAAATCGGTTCAGATTTAGATATATCCCCCATACAAATGTCGCTCCCTATTTCACTTTTTAGAAACCACATATTGTACCCGATTTTCTTTAAAATTGGCACAACATCTTATAATCCAACTAGAAGTACCTATGCAGAAATTGGGTAAGATCGGTTCAGATTTAGATATAGAAACCACATCTTGTACCCGATTTTCTTTAAATTTGGCACAACATCGTATAATCCGGACGTTAGTTTCAGACGTATGTATATCACCCGGTTCAAGTGTAACGACTTTTTTTTTGAAAATTGTACGGTGCTATAAACATACTTATTTACAATTTTCTAATTTCATTTTCATGTTGAAAATTCGTTTAAATCGCCGATCTTGTTTATTTAAATTACCGAATTATTCTGAAGTTTGTTTTGAGCTTTATTTGGGAGACCACAAGAAATACGTTACAAAATGCTATGCTATCTTATCAAAAATTTTCACAAAAAAATATACAAATATGCATTATGTCTAACTCTGCAATGCTGTCAGAATTATTGTACATATGTATATGCTTGTAAAAGTTATTGTGCTCATGCAGTCATATATTCGAAGATCATTATTTTGATGGAAATTTACATACATGAGGTGTTCACAAATACGTTTCTCTGTTAATATTATTAAATACACATTTCGTACCTTTTCTGCCTCCATCAAGGCTCTCGCGTCTTTTCTTTTTTACTGCCAGAATGATATGTTATAATTTCGTGCTCAATTAGATTTCCGATATTATTAGACGTGATTTCTCTAGACATAAAACAATAACAAATTAGCAATTTCAGTCAATGACGTCGATGTTACACATAAAGCTCCAAACGAAGCCTTTTAATATTTTGCCAGTTTTTTTCAACGCCACAAATCAATATTTTGGGAAAACTTAACCGTGCGATATTAAGTGGGCGGTGTTAACCAGAGTTACAAGCCGAACCATAATTATCGGCGGCGGCGGCTTTCGGCTGATTTACCGGCTCGTTATGTCATTCGATTACCCCTATATATTTAAAAATTTTGGGGAAACTGAAGGAACAATTTTCTTTTATTTTTTTGGCAAGTAATTCAATATTCGTTAATATTACCCAATGTTCCAATAATTTAATATTGTTATTAGGGTATCCAATTATTCGGACTTTTGTGTTATTCGATTTATTGTTTATTTGAAAACAAAAAAATTCCAATTAATCGAATAATGAAGTCGAGAGTTATTCGATTAACCGAACTATTGTCCACTTAAATAAAATATAATTAATAAGAGTTATATAGATTTTATTTAAAAATTGTAATATCAAATTCGAAATTCATCAGAAGTTGACAAAAATCTTAATATCTTATCAAAATAAAGAACCTTCCCCTAAATGAGCCTAATATCAGATGTTATCCATTGACTTTTTTCGAATATGGATCATATGATTTATAACAGAACTGACTTTATTATCGCGGTGTTAACCTCAATTTTTCTATGAATTTACTATTCTATGAAATAACTATTCTTTAAATTTTAAATAATTCCAAGTTTTTGCTATTTTTAGATGAAGTCGGATTCGATTAATCGCGGTAGGACACCCTAATTGTTGTCCCATACAATCATTTTTTTGGGAGTGCGAATCCATTCCCAAAATTTATAATATGGATGAATTTAATAAATATTCCAAAGAATAATAATATTCTACCTACCTAGACCCTAAAGAAGCACAATAGAGGAGCTGTTTTTCATTATTATTTATAGGAACACATGGCCACACGTACTGGAATTGACTTATATTAATGCGACTTTCAAATCAAAATACAATCATACCACTTTCTATAAACGTTATCATATAGTGGGATACCAAATTCAAAGAAAGATCAATATATTTCACAGCAGTAGGTTGTCTAAGTCGACATTTATATTTTCTTTTGTAATTTTAAGTGGGTTATCTATTTTGCTAGTAAGATTTAACTGAGTTAGAACTCCGTCAAATATCGGCGGCGTGGTTGAAGTCGATATGAGTCGATGAAATCTGCGGCGGCGCGGCTCGTGCAGAAACATACGGCGGCGGCTTGCCGGCTTCAAATCGGTCGGCTTGTATCTCTGGTGTTAACACCGGTTAACTGGCTATCGGTTTTGACATCCCTACATGAATACATGGCTAGCTGATGTTTGGAATTCAAAACTTTGTAAGGGGATAGTGGGTTACTCTTGTTGTTCTTAAACCTTTTTTTAGCGTTTTTCATTTCTATCCAAATTTACCTGACAACACTGCTGTGGATACATTTCACGCTCCATACTGAGTGAGATTTTCTGAGCGTAGCGTGAGGTCGACACACACCAATGATTTTTGCACTTACCTTTCCACCTGGTTGAATGATTTCAGAAGCAGAGTGATGGTTTTGTTATTAAAAATGATCTTTATTTAGAATACAACAAAAATCTACAACCAAATAAAATAAGTATTTTTAAATATTTTACACTAAATTCTCTTACAGATAATTTCAAATTTCTTTCTTTCTTGTTTTTTCTGCTTTTAAATAATAATCATTTACTTTTTGTTTGTTTGTTTGTTTTGTTTCTTACTTTTTTCAATATTTTCTTTTTCAATTTAAAATTTTACACTGATCATCATTATACACATACAAAGATCATCCATCCATCCATCCATCGATAATTCAATCCATTCAGACATCCAGTCATCCTTTCCTGCCATCCAACCCCCCACACACATCACACGTGACAATGGATGATGACGAGGGGGCTAGGACTAGGACAAGGATGATGTGAATGATGAATACTTATTTACTTATTGAATATGTATACTATATATATTTATATATATAGATATAGATATATATATACTACATACATATGTATATAAAAATAATGACTAATATCTGAAATACTTAAGAGTTAAATTGTATCGTATAAAATAAATATGCGATCGATTATTGCTTAACGTAAAATCTAGAAATCTGTTCTAAGCTTCAAGACAAGATGCGAATCGATGCTCAACGATTTTCTCTTTTCTTCTTTGTGTGTTGTTTGTCTCTGTTCTAAACAAACGGAAACGGTAACGGACAAAAGGACACGGTAACGGAAACGGAAACGGGATGATGAAATGAACAGCACTGGGGCAGGGAGTGAGATGGGTGGTGGTGGGTAGTTGTGAAGGAAAAGAAGGAGAATTGAGCAAATTTTGGTTTCGGTTTCGTTTTGATATGGACCACTGGGTTCTCCAATCTTTCTTTTCTTCTCTCGCGCTCGCTAGCTCTCTCTCATCCCGCTTCGTCCATGTCTTCGCTCGCTGCCTCACTTTCTGAGCTTCCATCAATAATCTCGAGTTTGTTTTGTTTTCAAGTTGCCGAAGGAGTATCATTTACAAGCAAATCCAAGAGTTGTTTTGCCAAGATCTTTTTTCATAATTCTCATAAACTGGTGGTGCCGGTGGTCATCATGCCGCCGGGATGATGCATGCCGCCGTTCTGGAAGTACATGTAGTAATTGTGGTACGGTTGCTGGGAGGCTGCCGCAGCGGCCACAGCCACCTGCGTGGCCGCCACCTGATGTTGAGCCAGAGCGCTGGTGTTCGAGGCACTCTCACAATCCAATAGCTGCTGATGTCCGCCCACAGGCGCCCCGCCTACCGGCGAGGGGGTCATAGGCAGGCTTGCCGTCAGACCGCTATTCACAGGATTGCCCACCTGACAGCTGGCACGCAGAGCCACCGCCTGATGGTGGGCCAGGATGTCGGTGACGGTGTGCGGTGAGGGCCAGCCATGGGCCACAGCGGCTGCTGCCGCCGCCGAATGCACTTGATGGGCCTGCGGCGAACCGGTTTGGGGCGGAGAGGGGGTGCCACACGATACTGTCGACTTCATGCTGTACGCATTGTACGGCTGATAATACAAGTGGGGATGGTGGGCATGCGCGGCGACCGATGCTGCTGCGGCCGCCGCTTGGTGCGTATGCGCATGCGGATGAGCTGTGACTGAGGCCGCTACCGAAGTTACCACCGAGTGCGGCGGCGTATGATGCATGTGACCATGATGATGATTGTGGCCGTGGGTGGGCGTGTGCGCATGGGCGTGAGCGTGTGACTGTGCCGCCTGGGCCTGCGCTTGCGCTTGGGCCTGGGCCGCGGCCAACGAATGCGGATGCGTGTGCTGGTGCGTATGCTGTGGCGATGTACTGGGTGGCGGGGCCGGTGTGGCCACCGGTGCCGGAGTCGGAGGGTGATGACTAATCGGATTCAATTTGTTGCGTAAAATTCGTGATATTGAACTGACACTGGGCACGTTCGTCTTGTCGCAGATGCCTTCGCTGAGCAAACGATCGCGTATCTCCCAGGCAAAGATGCCCGGATCGCGCTGCTTCAATTCTCGTATGTGATTGACCACCTTGGGTGTGGTTACGCGCGGCTTCGAGCCGCCAATTGCACCCGGCAGTATGGAGCCCGTCTCATGATATCTGGCCAAGATTTTCGAAACGCAGCCATGACTGACACGCAGCTGGCGGCTAATATCACAGGGCCGTATGCCTAGGCGGGCCAGTTCCACGATGCGCATGCGCGTCGCATTCGGCAGGGGACGACCGTTAACAAAGACACCGCCCAATTGGTTGACTTCACCATATTGAGGGCATTGATTTTCTGCAAACGAAACGAAAAGAAGAGAGAGAGAGAAAAAAACACATGATTAATATCTTTCGCTAGAAGTTGGCACAGAAATAAATACATCATTTTTTTAGTTTAAATTTTAATAGATTTTTCCTAAGAACTACAGCAAATAAGTATGTACGTAAGTATGTATGCATTTGTAATTAGTTCATTGCAACGAGCAAACGAAAAGAGTTCATCATGAGTTGAGCATTTATTGGTTGTGGGGCACCACCACAACTGGACTGGACAGGACGGGACGGGTCGTACGAGGCCACAAACAATTGTGTCTAGTTCCGAGAATTGCGGATATTGTTTTTTTTTCTGCTGTTCTTCTTGCCTTTGTTTGTTTTGCATTTCTGCGATTGCCGATTTGCTTGGAAAGAAGAATGCAAGCGCGTTGGGAGATTTCTGTTTTCAGCGAAACAACAAACATTTTTTTATGTTTGTATATACATTTGTACAGTCACATGTCCATTGGTGGCCCAGATTCCGCGAATATGCCCAGGGCCAAGTAAATAGTTATTTAATCATCTCAACACCTCTTTATCGCAAAATATTTGCGCAAAACACGGAAAGAGTTTATGCAAATTACGCTATAGTGCATTCCACTTTGTCCGGGATTTCCCTTCAAGTACGAAATTTTATTCAATATGGCAAATATTTTGCATGTTTGCGCAAACTTTATGCAAATATTTTGCATGTTTTCGCAAATATTTTGCATGTTTGCGAATATTTTTTTGCAATCTTGTGTTAAGCACAAATACTTTGATTTTAAGGGCTTTTTAGACATGCAATATATTTGCTCTAAAACGCGTTACTCAAAATGCGAGAAAATACATTTTACTTACATTGGAGTTGCCCAAGAAATAGAAAATTTTATGCAAAGCCGGGGTTTTGTGCAAAAATATTGAGTGTTTAATATGACCTTTTTGAATCGCATATTAGAGACATCAAATTTTTGCACAAAACACCACATTGCAAAAAAATTTTGCTTGTAACAGGGAGATAAATTAATATGCCAAACACAATAAGATCTGAATGAACAACGCAAATATTTGTACATAAACATGTTGCACAAAATTTAGGGTTAGACGTTCTATATTTGTCCATAAATGCACAATTTTATCGAAAGCAGCGTTTTGCGCAAATATTTAATTTGCGTTTAAAATAGCCTTTATGAATCCAATCAAATCACAAAACATCACTTTGCACTTGCCCCACAAATGCACAATCGAAAGCAGCGTTTTGCGCAAATATTTTGTGTGTTTAAAAAGGCCTTAAAGACACTTTAGACACATTAATTATTTTACACCAAATTTGGCTTTTTTGGGATATACCGGAGTATATAAAACGTATGAATTCATATTTTGCGAAACTTTGTTTTGTGTTAATTTGAGCAAACTTCAATCAATTTGCACAACATTTCCTAATAATTGAAATATTACTAAATATTTGACATACATTAGATTGCAATTTATGCAAAATATGTTTGCAGAAATATGTGATGTTTCAAAATCCATATTAATACAGTTCACAAGCTGTAAAGTTTGCTCAAATAATATTCCCACCATATCCAAGTTCAAAACTTTGTGCAAATAACACAGTGCGAAAATTTTGCATTTTTTCATTGGAGATGAACAAGACCATACACCTATGAAAGTGGAGATTGTATGTAGAAAAGCTTTGTACTCAGTTTTTCATTTGGTGATATTTTCTCTTTTTTACAGGACTTCTAGTTTCCAAAGGATATATAAGTTTTAATAATTTATTTTCATACCTTCGCAGGACATACAAAAAAGATATTGATATCAAATGAAAGATAAGAACATCTGTTAAAAATACTTCGAATTTCATGTAATTATCTGTATTAGTTTAGCATTGACATATATTTCAAGTTTTCCCTTTCTTAAAAAGTTAAATTTTATTTATTTTTGATTTTTAAGGAGGAAATTTGAAATGATTATTAATGTTGAACTGATAGAGATAGATGTATGAAATTCGAAGTATTTTTTACAGATATCCTTCACTTTCATTTGACGTAAATAAATTATTAAAAGTCCTTTAAAAAGAAGAAGGAAAACTGAGTAAACAGTTCTTCTATATATGACGTCTACTATCACGTGTGTATAGTCTTGTTGAGCTTCATAAAGTACTTCCCCCGTATCAAAAAAAAAGTATGGTAGCCTAGACAGGATAATGCATTGGCCGAGTATTACAAAAAATGTCGCCAGCCAAGTTAAAATGTTCTCCTTTTCCCCCTTCACGTGGCCAACAATATAAACTGGTTACTGTGATGGTTTTTCTGTGTTTTTTGTATTAAAACCGAATTCGGTCTGCCTTAAACATGACTTAACCGGATACTTTATTTTTTGGCATTTGTAGTACTTATTTTATTTTGTTTTGTTTTTGGCTTTTGTTTTTTGTGCTCGTAAAGTTGTTGTGTAAAGAAATTTTACGACATGATTTTACGTTTTATTTTTGCTGTTTTTTTCTGTTTTGCTAATCCACTGATTCACCGGAAGTGATGTGTCAGCCGTATAAAAGGTTAAAATAAAAACAAGCACTGCTTCTTCTTCTCTTTAGTAGGATAGTATGATAGTGTGTTGAGATTAACAAAACCACAAAACAAAAATAATTATTGTACTTTATTTGAGTGCGGAACACTGGAAAACTATCTAGTCCTTTGTTGGGCACTAGGGAGGAGTGGCAATTTCTTAAAATTATTTTAGCCTTGTCACACTGCTGGCGGAATCCAGCTGAAATGACATAAGGTCGATTTACAAATGTCAGATCCCATACAAATTTGACATTTGAAAATCGATCTTAAGTCATTTCGTCTAGATTTCGCAGGCAGTGTGAATGTGTTATTACTCTGGTTTCCCCCCGGGGGATTAACAGTTAATTGGCTGATTGTCAAATAAAATGTCAATAATTTTTAAAAAGAACAAATTGCTTATTAACAAGGTGACAAGGGGAGGAGCGAACCCTGTCTACATTCATGATTGATAACTTTGCATCTTGAAGTCAATGTCAGTTATGTAGTCCCCGTTTCCTGGTTACAACTTTTCATTGAGGCTGCTGAATTGTCTATCTGTGGTATTCCCCCGTGGGGAATAGTTTAGCAAAGACGGCCATCGTTTATCAGCGGGGTTGGGTGATTGGTGGAAATCACGAAATGCCGAGACATTTCGATTAAAATCTAAACACTTCACTACAAGTGACAGTGATTGAAGAGTGGCCGGTCGGTCAGTGTAGCCCGCCATATGGTGCTGCGCACTCAGTCTGGCCATGTTTCCCAAGGGTCTGTGGGGGAGGGCAAGTTTTATTGTTCCCCTTTTTTTAAGTACATAATGTCTGACATTTAAGCTCTTTACAAGGAAAATCTATCTTTTTATGCGTTTCTAATTTCTATTTGGAACACTTGTTGGGAAAACACCACATACAAGCTGCTCTGCAGGCCATTTCAAAATCTCATTCTTCATTCAGTTTTCCATTTGCCTTGGTTTCCTTTTTTTATGAATGAAACGTGATTTACTCGATTACATGTTTATCAAGCGGTGGCGGTGGCGAACAACAATTGTCACTTGTTTTGTTCGAAAGAAATGAAATCCAATCCAATACAAACCAAACCAAACCAATAGGTTTTCCAGCCGCATAAATAATACATACCACGACACGACGCAGTGGTGAGTGGTGAGCGATAGGCGGTGGTGTTGTAGCTGGTAATACGATCCGAATATAATTGAACAGCCAGCCAGCCAGCCAGCAACCAACAAGTGTTAACGGAGAACATACAGGCGTACATTTTTACATAAATTGCAAGAGTACGCGCCGCAACTAATGCCGGCCGCCACGAAGGGGTAACGCCAGTAGTGAGGTTTTATAATTGGCATATTTTCATAAAAAGCCAACGATGGAATTTGAAAATGAAGTGAGGTTGGAATTTTTGTTATAAATACTGGGGCGCAATTATCTGTTTACGTCGTTTGTATCGTTTAAAAAAGGATTCGAGGGCAACTGTCACTACCAGATGAAGATATTTAATTTTCCTCCTGGTATGTTAAACCTTCTAAACTTAAATTTCTTGTCTCGGACACACGTGTGCGTTTAAAGGCTGTCGCACACCGCAGTATTTTATTGTAAAATACCCACAACAAAGCGATAGTTAAATAAAACGCAAAGCAACAATAAAAAGCTTCAGTGTACGCAAGCCTTTAATGTATTCTAGAACTTCCGTTAGGTTGTGAGTCTGCTATTCCTATGGCTTGGCGGATCAGCTGTTCCAAAGAAAACAGTGTCGACAATAGAAAGCCTCTGATTAGCATTTAATACTGACTTTATATAAAATACGAAAATTTTTATATATATAAAATAAACTAATGACGTCAAGCCTTGGACATGCGTATGCGTTTAAAGGCTCGCGCACATCGCAGCATTTTATTTTAAAATATCCACAACAAAACGATAGTTGACCATAAAAAGCTGCAGTGTACGCAAGTCTTTAATGCAGATTTTGTGCTTTTTCTTAAATTGAGAGTCTTATGCCCTGTTTTTGGGTGGTACCTCATTTAGTTAAATGGCTGAAAACATAAGATTATTCATTGTTATAACATATGTATATCGAGTGATTTAAAGGTAACTTAAAGATAGGTAACCAGCCAAAAAACTGGACATTAGAGTTAAACCTAAAACCGTGTAGATTGCCGCTGTAGATTTAGCTCGCATCAGCTGTTCAGAAGAAAACAGAGTCGGCAATACAACGGTTTTGCGTGGCCAAGATTTGAGCACAGATGTTTTACAGTTTTGCACAATAAAGGCTAGCCTTGAGATAAATTAATTCACGAGTTGACTATGCAAATGACAAACTTCTTAGATCGGATCAGCTGTTCGAATGAAAACAGAGTCGGCAATAAAACATTTGAGCTCTGCTATTTTAGAGTTTTGTATAATAAAGTCTTGAGCCTTAAAGTGCAATTTTGATTAATATAAAATGAACTCACGAGTTGACTATGGGAATGAAAAACTTCTTTGTGAACGTTCTTTTGACCACTTCCTGGCGGTTGAAGATTTAATTTCTAGATAGTTTGTGGTTTATATGGGAGTTAAACGACGTTGTTTGAATATCATAAACCATGTAATTCCCAGGAACCCTATGCCGATTCATCCCAAGCTGTGGAGCTTTATCCACAAAATAGGAACATGGTGTTAGTACTGATATAGAAATAAAATTGAAATCCTTCCCCTTCTTTAGGTGTAACATTTGCTTAGAATTTATGTTAACCGGTAAGGTAAGCTTTAATTCGAGCTCTGATACCCCAACACAACGAACTGAGACTTCAGTTAGATTTCCTCAATCCAAAACCACTTGCATCGCTTCCTTCATATAGTCCAATCGGAAGGGAATACCTTCGCAGAGCTGCCGTTCTTTCAGAAAAGAACTACAGAAAATATTTTCTTTGCGTAATCAGCTTACCACATACCATAGAAGAGACAAACTCAACGTTCGGTTGGAGTACGACTACTTGGAAATATTGAATCTAATATCGAAAAATCCCAAAATACGTGATAAAATACTAAATGTCAAATTGAGGATTTTTTCACCTTAGCATAGTCTTCTTTGGCGCCGAAATTCCGGTAGAATTCCATCTACCCAGAAAATCTTAGCTTTATGGACCCAACATTGCACAGAAACATAGATATTATAACTTCATAGACCGACTACTTGGAAATATTGACACTTTGGTCAGAGCCAACATTAATTTTTTGATATTTTTCCGACTTCTTCTTATAAATCGTGGATTTTTTTCTCCTTATCATAGTCTTCTTTGGCGCCGAAAATCCAATAGAATTCCAGCTACCCGGAAAATCTTAGGTTAGGCAACCAGCAATGCGCAGAACATAGAAGAGATAATCTCAGAGACCGGCTGGATTACGGCTACTTAGAAATAGTGACACTTTGGTCACTTTTTCTGATATTTTCCGACTTCGTCTTAACCGTTGTTTGGTGGTTTTTAAATAGAAGCGTTCTTACTCGAACGTCTCAGCGTCCGAGATACATTGCCGACGGCAAACGTCATGAACAAGACCCAGGCAACAATTCCACAACTCCACATTCGTTCATATTGCGAAATTTCGAGAAACAAGCCTTTTCACACTGCCTGCGAAATCAATCGATTTACAAATGTCAGATCCCATTTGACATTTGAAAATCCAGCTTATGTCATTTAAAGCATGCAATGTGAAAATACTATAACTCAGAGTAATGACTAAAGCTTTTTTCTCTCTTCGGAAAAATGTCATTGGCACCATTCTTGAAAATGACAGTACCATCGGCAGAATGATTAGATCCTGTCACACTCTTTTCCTATACGAACACTTTAATCTAATCACTGCTCTCAGTTATGGTCATTTCATCGTCGAAGAGAGAACAATTGATTTTTTCCGATCGGAAGAACTGATGATTTTTTTATAAACATTCCGATTAGAACCAAATCCGATGGAAATTCGCCGACGGCTTCTTCGACAATCCTTCAGATCAGCCATGTATGATAGAGTGTCAAGGCTTCATCGAATGCATTTTGCATTGGCAGCAGCCGAAAACTTTCGGAAGATTTCGATAACTTGTCTTGGCAGACTTTGCAGAATAAAATGTTGTGTCTGCTGAACTGAAAACAATTACCATCCAACCTGGGTATGTGGGAGCGCTCAAGGTATGCTCATGCATTTGACTGAAAGTGTTAGTCCAAGTCACTGTTAATAGTTAGAGTCTATGCCGAACAGACACGAAGTCTGTCTGTCCGTCTAAATAATTGTGGCTTTTAGTTACTTGCGAAAAATGTTGTTGACAAAACGATTCATCTTCTCAAGTTGGCAACAGTTTTCGCTAACAGTCTGCTAAATGCTGAATGTTTGACAGTTGTACACAGTGAGTTGGGAGTGGTGTGGTTTGGTTTGGTGCAGCCAGTGCGGTAACATGATATTAGCATCACCACACTACCGACGGTAATTGTCATTGTTAACATGACGTTTACCAAGAACAAGAACGTCATCGATTTGGCTCTATGTGAAATGTACTTCCACTATCGAATTTCCGCAATTTTGTGGAGATATTCTTGGCATGTCGATGCTTTTTGCCCCGTTGACATTTTAATTGTCTGCGGTGGTGCCATCCTGATCTGATTAAGTTGGAACCGACCCGATCGGCAACTCCTCAGTTAGTTGTTGCGCTTACGGGGGAAACACGTTTACATTGGTTTGGTTGTTGCGTCTTTCTGAGCCATAAATGTTCGCGTTTTTGCTTATGATTTTTGCGGTTATCGAATCGAAAGTATAACACATTTATCAGACAGGTTGCTATGCCTGCAAAAAAAAGGGTAATGCAATTTACTTGCTTGTTGACGTCTTTCTTCTTCCGGCCAGAACTCCAGTGGTTTAGTAGTTGTTGGTTGGAGTTTTTTTTGTTGTAATATCACAATTACAGTGGCTTTAGGTTTTTTATTGCACGTTTTTCGCTGATATTGTTGATGGAGTTGATATTGTGGAGTTTTTTGTCTGATGCAAAAAATCTAAAGGTACAAGCGGGGGATATAAGTATAAACACGCCGACTAATATATTTCTAGAAAAGTTTCACAGGATTTGTCGCCGGCATTAATGAGGTGAAACCATAGCCGAATAAAATCAAATCTTGTTACATGCCTTTCCACAATGCATGCGAAATCAATCAATTTCAGTTCTAATAGCCTTGTCACACTGCATGTGAAATCTAGTTCGATTTATAAATGTCACATGCCATACAAATTTGACATTGGAAAATCGACCTTATGTCATTTCAGCTAGATTTCGCATGCAGTGTGATAGCCTTTTAAGTCGATTTAAAAATGTCAGATCCCATACAAATTTGACGGAGAATTTGTCGTCGGCTTTAATGAGATGAAATCATCGCCGCCTAAAATCAAATTATCGTGTTTGAATCTGGGTTTATGGGTAGGGAGCGCTTACACTATCTAAAAATTTTACCGGAGACAAGCTTCGTGCATTAATGAGGTGAAACCATCGCTGCAAAAAAACCAAATTTTCGTGTTTGAATTTGTGTCTAAAATACCACAACAAATACACAGAGTTTCTTAAAAACTTTGCCATAGACTTTCTTTTAGGGACTTCTAAAGTTACCACTTCTTGTGGAAAAAAATTATTTCAACCAACTCCCTGTGAGTTGATTCCAATTTAGAGGCAAACACATGACTCTACTCCTTAGTAGATGGAGATGACACTCTTCCAATCTTGTCACTTGTTGTGGAAACAGATTAATTTCATGCAACTTCCAATTTAGAGGAAAACCATAGCTCCAGTTTCCAATTATTCATTAGTAGATGTAGCTTAGAATGCGAATTCAAGTTCAGAGCAATATATCAAGTCTAAAGCCATTCCCAGTGGATCCTTCTCAAAGTTTCAAATAGAAACGCAAAGTGCGACGCGATATTCGTGTTTGTGCACTAAAATCCACCTTTAGGAGATTTGGCAGAATCTTTGTAGGCACCTGCTAAAGCGGTAAATTCTTGAAGGCTTTAAAGTTCGCCCGCCACCATACTTTCTATTATGAACGCTGAGATTTTTTTAAATGTCGGTTTAGTTGTGAGTATGATAACCTTTTAATCAGCTGTTCAAGAAAACGCAGCGTTGGCAACAAAAGCGTCTCTGTGGACGAGACTTTATGTCGCATTTACACTACGGCAAAAAAAACCAGGAAGTGAACTTTATGCTTTATATCCGGTCATAAAATTAAGTGGGGCTTTCAAACCTACACTTAGAAAAATATTATTACTTTCACAGGTCTGCGATGGGCTGGTGGTGGGTCATATCCGACTCGCTTGCCGCGAAACTTCCTATTGTGAACGCCCAAGATTTAATTAAATTTCGGTTTGATTGTCAGTATGCTGTCCTTATAATCGGCTGTTCAAACGCAGCTTTGATAACAAAAGCCTCCCTGTGGGTGAGACTTTATGTCGCGTTTACACTACGGACAAAAAACAAGGGTGAACGTTACAATCATAAAGTAAACTGGCGCTTTCAAAGCTACACTTAGAACAATATTATGGTTTTCACAGGGGGCCACTTCCCGCTTTGCCACTTGTTGGATTTTCAAGTTCCATTTAAACGTATTCCTTGGCATTGAACTTGGATTTTACCTTTAATCATATGTTTGCTTTCACAGCTACACTGAGGAAAATATTGTGGGCCATGCGTTGCGTTTTTTTTCGTTCACTTAAGGTCACTCGGTAAGGTAAAACTCAAATAAAATATACAATATACGCCGTATACCGATGGTATAATTATATAGCGAATAGTTTCAAGCCGCCGTTACCGATTTTTCACTTGATATTTTTTCATGGCGTTATTTTTTGTTTAGAATTTGGTTGGTTTAAACTTTTTTTATCCTAAAATTTCTTATATTTTTTCTTTCTTGTTGTCTAAATTTTTCTAAATTTGGATCATTTTTGCGTTTCGTTTTTCCGGTTTCGTTTTTCCGTGTTACTTTGTTGTTATTGTTGTGGCGTTAAACTAGAGAAAAATCAATAATTATTGCTGATGTGACGATGATGCCGTGGAACGTAAGAAAAGGCAGGAAAACGTTTGCTGCCAGCGTCGGCGCTGACGTCTCTTGCTATGCTGTTGAAAATACCCTTGCGAAAATTGCTGCTGCTGCTGTTCATTGCCATCGACCCGGTTGGCTCTCACTGAGCTTTGTTTGTGTGTTTTTTTGTTGTTGCTTTTGGGATTCTTCTGCACGCACCGAAACAGCCATCCAGCCAGCCAACAACAAGAGCAGATACGACAGAGGACATGGCACACGCACACTCGCACTCACACACTCTTACGCACGCACTGCGGGCCGGGGTGGAAAACCAGCAAATATGGGTTTTTATCTCCTCTGAGGTAAGGCGACAGCCCTGCCATCATCCCCGGCGCTATCGAGCGTTATCAAAGCCAAACAACACATCATCATCATCATGGTCGTAATCATCGCTGTCGACGTTAAGCGTAACAGTGACAAACATATTTTTCCCCACGTTAAAGTTACCCCAGTGAGTACTACAAGTGGGTGCCATCCACACTAAACATTACTTTCCCAGAGAGGAGGATGACAACCTCAGCAGCAGCAGCATCATCATCGTCATCAATGCCAGCGACTTACATATGTTTTCGGGAGTTTAGTTTTGCTACATTTAAGGGGTGGCGCACAGCCCCTGACGAGTTCTGTGCTCTCGTACTCCTCGTCTCGTCTCGTGTCGTTCCATTGGTGAACACGTTCAAACTTCAAACTCTAATAAATTGCCTTTTGCAGCAGCACAACACTGTGAGTGCTGCCAGGCCCCAGACCGACTGGGTACAACAACACGATAACAGCAGCAACAACAACAATTGAAGTTACAGCACCATTAGATGGGTCGTGTGTGGTTGTGCAGAAATGTTGTACGTGCGACCCGACGTCCTATACCGTTTGTCCGTCCTTCCTTACGACCCTCCAACCGTATCAAAGGCATAACAATGTAACAGGGTTGCTGTTGCTGTCGTTGGATGCTGCTGCCGCGTTCATGTAATAAATTTTACTACGACTTTTTCCCATTGTTATACTTGTTGTTGTTGTTGTTCTTGTTTTCCAGTCATAAAATGACTCGAAACAAAAAAGGAAACAACAACAACATCATAATAATGAACGTGTTTTTAAACATTTTTCTCGGTCTTATGAATGAAAAACTAAAATAAGGTCGTTACTCCAAATTGAAGTGTTTAGTTATTGTTGATGACGCTGATGATGATGCCTGTGACGAAGTCGATGCCGATGCCCATGCCGAAGTCGATGATGATGTTGATGTTGTGTTCTTTTGTGTGATGTTCATAAAGTGTTGTGTTGTTGGCCGTTCTGATACACTCGAGCAAAAACCCGACTAGCCAAGCAACAACCAAACAACCCCTTTCGCCGCCGTGTAATTATGTTACGCTTGATGAGTTTGGCATTGGGATTGGAATTGGGGTTGGGTGGGTTAGATCTGATGCGTTACACTGTTTAAGATTTACGAAGGACGTTTGTTGCTTATGCAATTAGCCGTTAAATTGTTTGGTTATTAGAAAACATGTTTTCCCTCATTTCACTACTTAATCGAGTCACTTCAAACGGCGAATTGCAAGATTAAGATCCCAGGGCTAACTGATCCCTGGGAAGATCTTTGATGATTATTCAGACATAAATATTTCTTTCGTAATTTTAGAATGCTATAAATTAAATAACATCATAGCAAAAATACTTCAGAAAATTATAAATTATTATAAAATTATTACAAATCATTACAAAAACCACTTGTCCGGCAGTTCTTTCAGCCATCGAATTTACTTAAATATTTTTCAGATAAGGAGCAGCAGAATCCCAAGTTTTTAAATCTGCAGCCAAGTAATAAATGTCACCATGCCATTTGTAAATAAATTTGCATTATATTTAATATAGATGCAAAAGGGTCTTGAGCCAGGGCAATATCCCAGTTCAAATCAAATTTATTATTTAAATATTATAAATTCAATGTCGTTATTAAATAGATTCTTTAAAATCCACTTCGTCCGGATTTTGGTATTTTTTTTGTCATATGAAATTTGAAATCCGTTCAATTTACTTAACTTATGTATATTTTTTAACTTTTTTTCGATGAGGAGCAGCAGAATCTCAATTTTTTAAATAAATTTATTATATAAATATTAAAAATCCAATCTCGCTTTTAAATAAATTCTATCAATAACGGATTCTATAAAAATCCACTTTATACGGATTTTGGTATTATTTTTCATATGCAGTTTGAAAGGTGAAATCCTTTCAATTTACTTAACTTAAATTTTTTAATATTTTTCAGATGGGAATCACAGTAGAATCCCAAGTTTTTAAATAAATGTATTATTTAAATGTTAAAAATTCAACCTCGCCTTTAAATAAATTCGATCCCAAACGGAATTCATTTTACAGGATTTTTTGGGGTTTGCTTCATATGAAGTTTAAAATGTGAAATCCGTCCAATTATTTTTTTTTTAATATTCATTTATATTAATCTCGAGTTTTTAAATAAACATTGAAAATTCAATCTCGTTTTTAAACAAAATGCGAAAACAAAGGACTTTTTAAAAAACCACTTTATTCGGATTTTGGTATTATTTTTCGTCTGAAGTTTGAAAGGTTAAATTCGTTCAAAGCTCATTTTTGGTGCATATCAAAAGGCATGACAAGCTGCGAAAACAAAAACTTTAATAAAGAGTTATTTTCACTCAAAATAAAAAAAAATATTTTTCACATTGTCGCCGACTACAATATAAATAGTTGTGTCAAGCGAAATTTTCAAAAAAAAATATTTTGTGCTGACTTTTTTAGGCTCGATAACCATAAATCTATATTTATAAAAGAGAATGCCGTCCGTGTGAACACGCAAAACTTTATAACGGATCGTCTGATTTTCACGATTTTGGGCTTGATGAATTCGTGTTGGCCCAAGGAAGGACATAAGATGTAAAATTGGTTCATAAATATTACTGACCACGAGAATGATAAATATGATGCCGAAATTTGGATTTTCATTTTATGTGTGTGGCAATAGTGTTTTTTTGAGCCAGAAGGCTGCAAATTGGAACGTATATATTACTGACCACAAGAAAGATAAATATGATGCTGGAGTTTGAATTTTCGTTTGGTGGGTAGTTGGGGCGTGGCAAAAGTGTCTTTTAGCTAGAAGGCTGAAAATTGGAACGTATATATTACTGACCACGATAATATCAATATGATAAGATCAATATGAAACCTGATTTTAATTTTACCATTTTTGTTTTTGCCTGGCGAAGCGGGCGGGGTTCAGCTAGTTTGATATAAATTTTAAAATAAAATTATTTTTCAAAATTTGTTTTCATATACACAGTAATATTGCTGTTTTAAGTGAAATTTTAATTGTTTATTTAGGTTTTGTTATCACAGCTTATTTATCCAGTATTAAAGAAAAACATATTAAAATATTCATCAAAAATATCCTATTTCAATTGGAATTTTATTTCTGCTCATATGAGAATATTCAGTCCTAATTATTCCATTTGTATTGCAATAAAACTTGTATCAAATTGGACTTAGATTGGCTAGGCTTTGAGCGTTGAATATCCCCCGATTTAATGCATCATAAAATGAGGACCAATAATCTCGAATAGTTTTTTTCCAAATTTAAACCTTGAATGCATTAATATAATGACCAGAATGTTGTCATTGTTAAGAACTTTACACACAATATTTTATTAAAAGTTAATCCAGACCCGCAGTTTCTCTACTATAGACTACTGTGGAAAAAATAAAACATTTTGCAAACTTTCTATGTAGAATGTTAACTTTGAAAACAAAGTGATCAGAGATCTCAAATAGTTTATCTTCTATGTAGATTTTCCAACCTCAATATACGGGACATTAATTCCAAGCAATTTAAACTGAAACAATTTTTTATTGGTTCTTCGGATTAGTCTTAGTCTAATCATTAAAACCATTTTTAGAATTTCGATATTTTATTTCGGAAAATGCGAAACCTATTTTTTTAAATTATCTTCGATCTTTTGAGGCGAACGATCAAAAATCACTCAATTATTACTTGAATTGTATAAAACGTAGATAAGAAATATTTTAGCTACAGCCTCTTTGTGTGATTTTCTGTAGACACAACAAATTATAGACTCCGGTGGACTATAGGTTTCTCTTAACAATTGAATGATCACCCCCAGAAGAACGAATTTCTAGATGCGGTAAGTAATTTCGAATCAAAAGAAGATTCAAATTTCGAATATGAAACTCAATCATTCTAAATTACAATAACATTAAAGCGCTGCTCAGACATAAGGCAACTATTTGCAGAACTTGGAATCCGATTCTAGTTCTGTGAGTAGGATTTTTAGATGACATAGTTGTGTCCTTTTTAGATTAAAACTTATTTTCCATCTAAAATTTTATATAAAATATATTTTTCATTAAAATATTACAGAAAAGGGGAATTAACTTTTGCTCAAAAGAAAAAAAAAACATGACATAAAATATTCACTAGGTTTTCGTTCGAAACGATTTTTTTATTTTTTGAGAGTTACTTAAAACACACATATCAATTGCATGTTTTTAAGTCGATGCTTTTTTGAAAAGAGTCCGAACAACATGGGTTTGGCTAGCATCTACCTTAAAACATGGAATTTCAGGAGGTCATAACAAAACTCTTGAGATATTTAAACAAAGTTTTCTGGTCAAATGCAGCCACCAAAATTTGTTTTTTTTTTTGTTCTATAAAATTCTAAAAAAATCTCAATCCTTGTTCTGAGTTTCAAATCGATTTGAATCATTTTTGTATTTGGTTTTTCTACTTCAAGTCATTTTATCTACAAAAACAAACTTCTTATGAACAAAAATATGTGAATCTCACTATCAGACATTTTAAACACACAAAATATTTGCGCAAAACACCGCTTTGCACAAAATTGTGTATTTGTGAGGCATTACGAGAGTATATTTGGTGTGTAAAGGCCTTTTTAAACGCATAAATTATTTGTGCAAAAAGTCGCTTTGTGCAAAAACCAAAAACGCAACACGTTTTTGCCCAAATAGTTGGCGTGTCTAAACCCCCTACAAATCTTATCGTTTTCAAATCGACTCGACACTCAGAACATGAGGGAATTTTAGATTTTTTCTCTCAACAAATAAATTTCAACACACATTTTTCTTTGAGCGTACCCCCTGTTTTCGTTATGATGACTAAATAACAGAGAGAGTCAATATTCAAAACAACAAATCAAATCAAATAAATGCAATCAACAAAGAAAAAAGGAAATAAAAGAAATATTGTGAAAACGAAAATGTTGATGTGTAATAGGAATCAATAGAAGAGCAATAATACGTACCAAAAACACAGTCGGAGTCAGAGTCGGATCGCAATCAGACAACCGAGTAACCGAGTAGCAAGCAGTAGTAGTAGTAGTAGTAGTGTGTGTGCGCGTTGTGTGTTTAGTCGACGACAACGACAACGACGAGGTATTGGCAAGCAGAGAGTAGTGTTCGATGTTCGGATCGGTTCGTATGTTCGTCCATTCAACATTGAACACAGATGTTCAGTTTCAATTTGCAGACCAAAATCAAACACGACGACAACAACGAAGCCCAAACACAACACACACACATTTCATTTCAATGGCAAAAAGTAATTGTGTTGCACACACGCACGCACACAGAGAGACGCACAGTGGAAAACACACAACAATAAAACGAGTAGGAAAAACGAGAAAAAGAAAGAAGAAAAATTAGGTGAATGTGTGTTTGATGATGATCGTTTATCGTTGGTTGCTGGGCCGCGAGGGCCGCTTTTCGGGGTACCCTGCAGCAGGTCAGCAAAATTCTGCATTTTTTCTTGTTTGTTTGTTTGTTTGTCTGGTTGCAAAAATCACATTTATTAACCGGAAATCATAACAAGTAATTAAACACAATAAAGAGGAAAAGTTTTTTGTTTGGCTCTGTGTACTCTACAACCAAAAAAAAATCAACAAAACACACTACAACACCAATTGGAACCAAACAACAACAGATATGTATGTATGTATGTATGTACTAAAAAGCAAAAACCACTAAACCAATAATACACGAGAGGCAAAAAAAAACAACATCAACATTTAAGAAAAAAATAAATACAACAACTTGGCTAAATTTAAAAGTATGTATGTATGTATAGACTTATTGACTAGGATGGTGCTCAAAACAAATTATGTTTGTTTTTCTTTTTAACTAAACTAAAGTGCATTTCATCATAATCATCATCATTCATTATCTGGAAAATCTGGACTCGTTGATAGTTCATACTAGATACATACATATGTATTTAGTACTGCAATTTTGAAAACATTTAGGGGAACAACCAACGCTTTGCAAAAAAAAAACGTCCATTCCAATCCAATTTACGAACAATGAATGACTGACTGACTGGCTGTACGTGTTGTAGCATCTGCGAGTGCTTTATTTGCCTTGTGCTTTTTTTGCGTCCTAACAAAAAAGCCATAAATTTTGAAATATGTTTTGTTTTGTAAATATTTATGTCGAATTGATGGTACACAGATAGGAATACCCAGAAACCCATTTCCATAATATAATATATGTATATAGAGTGAAACAACAATCGCCATGGAGGAAGATATTTTCGAACTAGAGAACAAATCAGAGCAAAACCTTGGTGGGTAGATATTTTGTATGCTTGGATAATTTAAATTAAATAAGGTGCTTTCATTTTAAAAATAAAATATATTTTTTTATTTCTTTTCAATAGCAAAGAGTAAGGGCATTAATTAAATAAGAAAATAAATTTGTTATTTGTAATAACATTTTTGCCTGCAAACATTATTTCTAGAAACAATTGTGGCCAAATATAATAATCTATAATCTTTACATGAAAATCACTTTTATTTCATATAAGTAATTTGAAGCAATCCCAGTTATTAAGGATATTTTCTTTAAGACTGTGATAACAAAAACCTAAATAAAATATTAAAATTTCACTCAAAATAAAAAAATATTTTTTTAAAATTGTCGCCAAAAGCAATATCAATGTGTGTCTCTGAAAAAAAAACTTTTGAAAAAATAATTTCGTGTTAAAAATTTTGGTCTTAGACTGGATAATTATCCACTGTAAGTCAAATTTTATGGTTATCGAGGCTTAGTCCAAAAAAGTCAACACAAAATTATTTTTTTTGAAACTTTGTTTTAATACAAATATTGTAATTGGCGGCAATGTGAAGAAATATTTATATATATTTTTTGAGCAAAAACAATTATTATTAACGTTTTTAGCGTGTTATCCCGACTTAGAGAAAAACAGCCCTATTATTTTTCAGAGCGATTTTTCTCCTGGCCATAAGAAAGAAACCAAGAACGACCGTCGTCAGCTCTTTCAATTGTGTTCAGACTGTAAGTGCTCAAATTTCTCTCACACTCTGTTCATGTAGGATTTGTTGGACCAACATTTGGTTTGCAACGAGTAAGCTTCGGTTTAGGGTTTGAACGTAAATCAAAACGACTTTAAAGCCTAGCTTAGACTATAGGATTTGTTGGACTTACGAGAATTTGTTGGACAAAAAAGTTTTAAGCCAGGACAATATTTCATGTCAAAAATTAAAAAAAATATATATTTTAAAAATGGTTGACATAAATTTCACTAACTCTAGCCAAAGATAATAAATAAGCTACGACAAAAATGCAAGGAATGAATGAGAAAACTAAATTGAATATATTTGATCATTCATTTTTGTGATCATTTGATTTGGTCATTTATTAGCAATTTTGCCCGAAATTTTGAAAAAATTTTGTGGCTTTTAGCTGAAGGAGTGAGAAATTTAAATTGAATATATTTGGTGTTGTTCTGATTTAAAACAGTTATATTTTGTTTTTTTTTTTTTTTTTTGAGACATTTATTTGTTATCGTGCCCAAAATTTTGAAAAGTACACGAAATATTAAAGAAAGAAATTCAAAATTTCCATTTTTTTCATCTTGACGAAAAACCACTTTTGAAAGGACTTTGATTAAATATATTTGTTCTTATTTCAGTCCTTATTTTTTGTGAACAAATGATGCCTGAATGATGAATATCGGAAGGAAAATCACGCTACAGCATTTTTGAAAAGAAATAGTTTGAAAGATCTGATTACGATTCTGAAAAAATATATATTTTAATAAAAAGTGGGCTCAAAGATGAAATTCATTATTTAGATGACATTCAAAGGTGTTGCTTCCACTTTATAGAAAGTTCAAAAAAAAAACACTATAAACGTCCAATAATCCGAACAATAAGCTAAACTAAGAAAAATAAACTAAGACAAATATTTGTAATCAATGATCTTCCCATGGTCTGTTCAGTCTGAAAGAAAATTGAGATAAAATTTCATCATCAAAAATGACTTTTAGGAGTGTTTTCTAGAGCGTTTAGGTCACGAACGCTTTGTCTCAAATTTTATTTTCTTTTGCATTGGCCTTTTCGATTGGTCCTATTTTTATTCAATGATTTTATTTAAATAAATCAGAGATACAAATCTGGCTCCACCTTACTCGGTAACTAAGAGAGTAGTAAACTAATTTCTTGTTGAGCGAGTAAATTCTTTATATATATTAAGCTAGTAAGCCCAATCGAACAGGCCTATTGTAAAGAAAAGAATAATATCGAGAAAAATAATCTTTCGCATTATAAATTTTATAAATTTTGTTAGATGAGGTCGTATTTTGTTTAGCAAATTCGACATTTGAAAATCGACCTTATATAATTTCAAGCTGAAATCGATTCATTTCGCATGCAGTTTGATATTATTTTTGAAATAAATAATCAAAGCAGGAAAAGACGAAAAATAAATATGTCGGATATTTTTGTAAAAATATGGCTCAGAAACACTGAAGATTATTTTTAAAATAAATTTTTGCAAAAAATAGCTCAAAAAATAAAATAAAATTTTCGAATATTCTTCAAAAAATCCCACATATTTTGTCTCAGAAACATTTATGTTTTTTTTTTGAAAAGCCTAATTATTTACCATTCCAAATCCGTTTAAAAATGCAAAATCGGTTGAAAAATGACAGACTTAGGCAATAATTAAGTGTTAAGTCACAAAAGTAGGGGATTTTTAAATTTGAGGTTGCATTGGACTTGTTGGAAATGGGTTTGAAAGCTCGGTCGGAAAGGCCGGTCGAGGTTGATTAGGAGACATGTGCGTATATATTAGATTATGATAACGTGAGCTTTTTGAAATGTTGCAAAAATTATTGCATACTTTTGAGCGAAACCGATTTGAAAATAGCTACAACTACTGGTACTGATTATAAAGCCCAAAAATGCTGTAAATCCAACGAATAGAGCTGGAACTGAGTTTATAAAACATTTTTAAATTTACAAGGGCTGAGTTTATTTTTTTAAATTGTAGTTTTCGCCCCCTTTTTTTCAATTTGAAACATTGAAGAATTTGAAATTCAAATTTCATACAATAATCACCTTCTCTGTAGGGTGTTCTTTCGATCGCAATGCTAATTTAAATTATTTTTGCTTCTTTTCTGTTGTTGCCAACATTAATATCTGCTCTGAACATTTGAACAACCTGCATAAAATAAATATTATTGTTTTTTTATTATTTTTAGTTACGTTAACAATTAAAATTTCAACACGTTTTGAAGCGGCAACTGCCACTGCCGGGTGCAAAGGTATATAAACTCTGGCAAGAGACTGATGTGGGTTTCAAATGTTTTTTGTGAGCGGTAAACGTTGCATGTAAAGAAAATTATAACAAGCGAAATGTTTTCTAAGAGGCAAATTTTAATATTCGCCATATATCTGCTAAGTTTGGCCACAGTTGGTCAAGGAAATCCTATAAATTCCACGGATTTGCGAGCAGATGGAGTTTCAAAGAAAAGTGTAAGTGTAAAATCAAAGTGAATAAAGGGAAGGGAAGTGAAATAAAAAATATTGTTTTTTTTCTGAGTTTAGCAACGATCTTTGCTGTCTGATTTGTTCTCATATTTCGACGATGGCCTGGAGGAGGACTACAGCTGGAGTGATGAAGAGGAATATACGCCCAGTGATAAGCGCAGGCAATATGGTAAGATTGAAGTCTCAACATGGTGCAATTGTTGCAAGAAAAAAGATTTTGTGGGTGCAGTAGGTATTACAAATAAATTTATATATATACATTAAAGTGCAATGAAAGAAAGAAGAGTTTACACGTGGAAAGAAAATAAACAATTTTTACAATCAATTAAAAGATTAATTGAAGGCTCGAAATTAATTATTTTTTGAATTGTATTCTGATTGAACAACTTAACTGGGGTAATTATTTTGTTCGTGCTTTCATGCTATGCTCTTTCAATATTTACAGGGAAAATAGTAGAAGAATTTTTCGAAATTAAAAAATAATAGAAAACGAGTGATTTTGTTTGTTTTGTTTGTTTTTTTTTTTGTGGTGGGTGCAGATTCTAAAAATATTTGCAATTGTAATGTGGGTGCTTGCTTTTTTCATTTCAGAAATTTGCCGGGACTGCAATATATCATATCAAAATCTAAACTCCGTACAACACATCAATCATTATGGTCAAAATGGGCAGCCAGCACTAGTTCCGGCCGGCGGAACTACGAAAGAAGCCACAACACCAAGTGCAACAACTACAACACGTACATTAATAACACCCAGTACTACAGGGCCCCCAAAAACTACGATTACCACTACGTATACAACAACGACAACAACGATAGCAACACCCATAACCATGGCTACAATCAATTCTAAGGCGTTGGATGATGATGCTGATGACATAGTGGAGGCCGCCATGACGACCACCATCTAAACTATAACGCCAACAACAACATCCAGTAGTTTGGACATGAGCATACCTCCAGCACCGGTTCCACTAGATCCATTATTGGAGCCATCGGAGAGTAAGCCATCCGAGGAGGCATTAACATCGGAGGAAAATGTGTAGATATCTAAGATGGAAAGAAATCAATTAAATCAAAAAATCAAAATCAAAACGTATTCACTTCAGTTCAGAATTATCATTTTAATAAAATTCTCAAAAAAAAAAAAAACAAAAGTCCGTTGTAAAATACTCAAGTGCAGTTTGAAAAAAATATGGATGTGTGCCAAACGGACGTCATTATGTGTTTTCCAATAAAGAATTCGTACAAAATTAAGGCCAAGGAAACTTAACGAAATTTCCCTGCCTCAGCCTAAAAACCCTCTTTTAATTCTAGGAAATCTACAAAATTCACCAACACCAAAAGTGCCTATTGAACCTATTGTGATCATTCAGGGGGGGGGGCAACTATACCTGTAACGCCGCTTCCGTTTCCTGTTCCCGATGAGTCATTACATGCCACACCCCCTTCGCTACCTAGGGACGCCGATGTGGACTTAACGTCGGACGAGGGAAATGTATAAAGATCTGGAGAAACAATATAAGTATAAATAAATAATAATAAAAAAATATTGAATTAAAAAAATTCTCTCTTTTTCAAGAAGTGCTCAAATAAGTGCAGTAAAATTCGTAGAAAAGTGCTCCAATTAAAACTCGAGTGTGTGCGTTTGTGTTTTCCAATAGCGAAAAAAGGAAAAGGACCCATCAAGAAAGAAGAGGTCCTTCGGAGAGAGAGAATGTTTAGAAACTTTCTCAACACTAAAACTACAGTGACTCCCAAATCACCAACACCATTTTAGAATATAGTTTAGAGTGAGTGATTAGCCTAAGCTAATCCACAGCAACAACAGGAAGAGAAACACGACTTCTACTACCGTTTGACCGGTGGTAGAGTTCAGCCATCATACCTGTAACATTAGTTCCGGCGGATGTGGGCCCAAGATTCGACGAAACACCGCCGTCCGTTACTATGGAAACCGGCACGGATTTCACATCGGAGGGAAATGTATAAATATCTAAGATAATGGCGGGAAGGCAAATTAAGAATCAATAACAAAACATTTAAAACATAAATTTTAAGCTACAAAGTGCCAAAGAAACATAATTGTGCAAAAATTAAAAAAAAATAAATAAAACAATAACAAGTACACTGGGAGATAATCTAATCCCCCTGAATTATACATCAATGGAAAACATTACAGAGCTCGCTCTCTATCTCTCAGGGATGAATTATGTTAGCTCATACCCTGTTATACTAAGAGTACAAACACTATAACAGAAATGTTAAAACTGGATACGCAGTAGAAAGCTCTCCGTAGATGACGTTAGAAAATCGTCACAAACGACTGAGAATTTTAGCGAGTCCCCATTTTTCGGAATTTTTTATATTAAACATTAAATTTTATAGTCATTGGAAATTTCTAATAGAATAGAGAAAAAAAAAATATTCTCTCAAATCAGCTCAAGAACACAATTTAAAATATTTTATGAAGACATAGTTACAATGAAAAATTATGCCCTGAATTGAAAAAACTTGTGGTATAGAAACAATAATGATTAATTATGTTTTGTGATTGCAACAAAATAATAATTTTGCACTAAAATATTTATTTTAAAATATATATTTCAAAAATATAGTTTTTTTAAAAAGATAATATTACCTTAAAACATAATGGTAATATTATTTCTGATTTTTTTTATTGAACAATATTTTTGAAATATATATTTTGTAATAATTAAATCAATATTTAGAAAATACATATTTTAAATAATAAAAAAAAACAAAAGAACGTAATACAATAAAAAAATATTTTTTATTTTTTAAATAATTAAAACAAATAATTAATTAAAAAAATATTTTTTATTTATTAAATAATTAAAAAAATAATTAATTAAAAAAATATTTTTTATATTTTTAATATTTTTTAATTAGTTATTAAATCAATAAAAAATATTTCTAATTATATTACGTACTATTATTATTGTATTATTAAAATACAAGAGTATTTAGTTTTTTTTTCAAAAAAATGTCTCAAAATCACCAAAATAATATTTTGTGTTAAAAATTTGACAAAAAATAGTATAATATTTTTGAAATGAAATTACTAAATTACTAATTAAAACATAATACCAATATTCAATTAAAAATAACATTTTATTTTCTTTAAACGAGTCCTAAATTATAATTTATTATAAAAATATTATTTTTATTGTCATATTAGTATTACTTTTTTAATTATATTTATATACTATATAGTCACTAAATATAATTAGAAATATAGGCATAATGTTTGAAAAGTAATATTTAATTACATAAAAAATAATACCAATATTCAATTAAAAATAACATTTTATTTTCTTTAAACGAGTTCTAAATTGTAATTTATTATAAAAATATTATTTTTATTGTCATATTAGTATTACTTTTTTAATTATATTTATATACTATACAGTCACTAAATATAATTAGAAATATAGGCATAATATTTTAAAAGTAATATTTAATTAAAAATAACTTTTTCATTAAAAAAAAAAAAAACATTTAAAAAATTGTAATTTAAATTAAAAATATTATTTATAATATAATATTACTCTTATTTTTAAATTATATTTATATATAGTTTTGTGCAGCTACTAAATATAATTAAAAAATATAGACTTAAAATATTATGCCGTAGTAGTATTAAATTAAAAATAATGTTTCGCGTTCTAAATATAAACAGCAATTATAATTTATAATAAAAACATTATTTTTCATGTAATATTGCTATTTATGTGCAATTTTTAATACAACCACTAAATACAATTAAAAAATATAGTAATATTTAATAAAAAAATATTATTTTCGTAAAAAAACACGTCGTAAATTAACAATATTATTTTAAATTTAATATTACTATTATTTTTTAGTTATATTTTGCAATTGCATTTATTTCAAGAAGCTAAAGAAAGAACCAAAAAGAAACAAAAAATATAAAAATTATAAAAAAATATTGCTTAATTTTTGATACAAAATATTATTTTTTAATTTTTTTTTAAATTTATTTTTAAAATTATTAAATTATATTTTTTTAAATAAACATATTATTCCTATTTATAGTAAAAAAATATTATATAAAAATATAAAAATTATTATTTTTTAAATAATAAAAAAATTAAATAAATATTATATGAAATATTTTTTTAAATACTAATTTCTAATAACAATATGTACTCTATTCTGTTTGAACTTACATTAAAAATTAAACAACCATTTTAAGTTCTATAGGATTTTTCATTATGACATATATTTTTTTTGAGCTGATTTTTGATTAATCTTGTTCTGTAGGAAACTTGAGATTTTTGAAAGTAAACAAAGTTAGTAAAAGTTAGGGCTAGATAACAGCGCAAAGTACGAAATGCCTTTTTATGTAGTTTTCTCCTACATACTGTTCATAAAATGTTATTTACAGCAAGAGTGGGGAATGCTCTAAATATTAACATAGCTGTTGTACAGGCACTGCTAAACTTTAAAACTGTTAAACTTTGCCACCTATTTTTACAATTGAGTGAGAGAAACTTCAATTTGTGGTGTCCAACTGCAGATTAGCTCTAACCTTAGTTAATTTTATTTATTTTTAAATAAAGTAAAATATTTTTCCGTTTAACAAGACTTTAGGACCAATTATATTATATAGGCATATTTTAACGTTCTAGAAAATTGGATTGTTAATTAGTAGAAAATGAATAAAGAAAACCCATGGAGTAGGACAACATTATGCTGACATAACATAATGTTAAAGCCAACATAAGGGATAGTAAAAGAGAAGAGAAAAAGTTCCGACTGTGATAACATTATGTTAACATAACATAATTATCAAAAGAGAATACCGTAAGAATTAATTACTACTGGACTTTTCAAAATCGAGCTCTGGCCTTCACAAGTACCAAAAAAATCCATTTTATTTACAATAATTTGTGGGAAAAAATCAAGAACCTATGGTCTTTCGATCATACCTGTAACAACACCGGTTCCGGAAGTATCACTACACGACACACCGATGGGTAATAATGTATCGCCCGACGATTTAACTTCAGAGGAATATGTATAAAGATCTAAATAAGTAAATAAAATAGGAAAACAAACAAAATGAAATGAATTAAAAAAATAATGAATATAATCAAGGCATATTAAACCCCAGTGCAAAAAACGGTGCTCTAAAAAATCAGGAAAATGTGCAAAACAAAGTGGAACTCAAATCCAAATAAAGTAAGTAGAACTAAGGGTCCCTTTTGCTAATTTCAAGGAACATAAATTATAATTGAAAGTGTGCGTAGAAAGTGAGTAGAAAAAAAAAACAATAAACCAAAAAGAGGGTGATTAAATGTGTTCGAGAGTACGGCAAGGGATTCCCCTTGGAAAGTGGTCACAAGGTGTTCAAAACGGTAGAGGTGATTGGTGTCAAAGAGTGTCCTTAAAAGTGCTGCCCATAACCAACACATTTCTTTTCTATAGAAGTCCACGCGAAACCAAAAAACCACACACAAATGTATATCCACCTTAAAAGACTGGATCATACCTGATGTGACCATACCGGTCCCGGCCGCTGAAGTGCCAGTACAGGAGCCACCGTCGTTAACTAAAGCATCAGCGGAGTTATTAACATCGGGAAATAAATAAATGCCTACGTTGATAATGTGGATAATAAGGAAACGAAAACGACAATGAAAAACAAAAGTAAACAATAAGTAAATTAAACAAATTTAAAATTCGAAAAATAAAACAACAAAAGGGTGCCTTAATAGAGAGGAGCAGGAAGAGGTGCAAAAATATAAAACGGTGTGATAGGTATACGGCTTCTGCAGAAAATTGTGAGGCAGAAGTTGTGTTGAAAATATTTTTGATTCATTTAAGCTTTTCACTAAAATCAAGGACATTTTTTGGTAGCCGAATTATAATATTTTAAAAACATAAAAACATATTTTTTATTCATGTCAACTTTTCACTAAGATCCAAGACAATTTTTCCCGACCAAATTATAATATTTAAGCAGCTTAAAAACATATTTCATTTCACTAAAATCCAGGACAATGTCTAATATTTAAGAAACTCTTTTCTACACTCTCCCTCACTTGCTAATATTTCCTGAATTAAGTACAGCTGCTGGCTGAGATTGTATGGCCAACAAGGACGAGCTCAGCAAACTTGTCCTAAATACCTCCGAATAAACTCAAACATGTTCGAGCAAACCGAGCACAGCACAACAAACAAACAACCAAAAACCCATAAATTCTTTCAATGATTATCTTTGGGATTCCTATGGCGATTATATTTTATGATGGTGTTATAGACCAGCAAAATGATAAACTTAATACTCGTCGTCGTCGTCGTACATCCAGACCACATCCCCCATCCAGACCACATTCACCAGCCCACCCTCGGGTTCATCCCCATCCCCTTCCCACCCACAAACAGCCAGCTCTTCATCATCACAAAATGGAGTGTATTAAAAGTACATCTACATAAAATCGTGTGAAATGTTTCCACAGTTGCCACAGCAAGTGGTGAGAAACTTTCGAAAGAAGGAAGCAAGAAATTAATACGCAGAATCTGTGTTTCTTTTATTTTTCCCACTTTGCAGAGTTTAGCCGAGGAAGAACGAAACACTGTCCTGGGGAAACACTGTGCTACCAAAAAAAATCGATTTGACGTTTTTAAAGTTCAATATGTAGAAAATCCCAAAAGGACATGGAAAGTAGAGTCTTGTAGAGAAAATAACTTGTATAGTCGGTTTCCGGAAGACGAATTCTTGTAAAATGAACGAATGATCTAAATGGAAGACATTATAAATTCAGTATCCTGAGCCGCAGGAGTTATTTTTTGCAGATACACTTTAAAGAAATCCTAAATATATAACATATATATTCGCTTTCTAATGTCTTCAAACGGATTCGTCTTAGTTGTTTCCTGTTAGTGTAAAATGAGCCTAATAACCTTGTCACACTGCATGCAAAATATAACTGAAATGTCTCAAGATCGATTTACAAATGTCACATCCCATACAAGTTTGACACTTGAAAATCGATCTTATGTCATTGCAGCTAGATTTCGCATGCAGTCTGAAAAGGATATTAGTTTTCGCCTTTTGGTGTAAAATCAGCCTAAAATCACACTACTTTCAATTTTTTTTTTCAACAATTTTTTCTATGGCGTTTCAAGTTCGTTACCATCTGTCGTATAAAATCGTCCGGAAACCCCGATAGTGTGAACTGGGCTTTCATAGTGTGAATGGGCTTCAATTCAGAATAGTTTTGGTCTGTGCCAAGTAGTACAATAAATCTTTATGTGTGAACAGCGCCTTATCAGAATGTGAATTCAGTCGATTTGAGATTTTATGAGATCTGACACTTGAAAATCGATTATATGCCATTTCTGCCGGATTTCGTCTGCAGTCTGAAAAGGCTATTATATTGATTACTCGATTTCAAATTCCATTGGCTGATTGGGTAAACCATAAAGGCTCGCTTATACCGTTTGCAATTTTGATGCTCTCCCTCTTTTTATAATTTTGGCCAGCCTATAAAGACTTGCGTACACCGTTTGAATTTTGAGGCTCTCTCACACCGAAGCTTTTTTAAATTTGTTTGTAAACCATGTAAACCATGAAGGTGCGTGTACACCGTTTGAAATTTTGAGGCTTTCTACACCGAAGCTTTTTATTTTTTTCTTAAACAGCTGATTGGGTAAACCATTAAGTTTTGAGACTCCCCCACACCGAAGCTTTTTTATTTTTTTTCTTGAACAGCTGATTTGGTTACCTATAAAGACTCGCTTACAGCGTTTGAAAATTTGAGGCTCTCCCACACCGCAGTTTTTTGTAATTTTTTTTTTGATTCGGCAAACCATAAAGACTCGTGTACACCGTTAGAAATTGTGAGGCTCTCCCACACCGAAGCTTTTTTAATTTTTTTTCTTGAACAGCTGATTTGGCAACTTAAAAAGACTGGCGTACACCGTTCTCTTTCTATTGCAGACACTGTTTGTTCTTCGAAATTGTTTCATTATTTTGATCTACTAAAAGATCTTTAAGAGAAACAAATAATTTCCAATTTGATCTTTAAGAGAAACAAATAAATGCAATTTTTAATTGCAGCAATTATTACTTTTTTATTGTTGCCTGCTGAGTCCTGTAGTTCTGGTTTTCGATTTCCCTAACATAACATATTTTGCAGAGTTGCATAACTCGGTTTCAAATCTTAAAACCCAATGACATTTGAAATCGAGTTAAGCTCGCTTAGAAAAGGCTATAATTGAAATATTCAGTCTCTCTTACACCGAAGCTTTTTATCATTTTTTTGGGAAACATAAAAAGACTCGCGTACACCATTCTTTTGTATTTACTGTTGACCCTGTATTTTTCTTCAACAGCTGATTGGAATGGGAATTTGTCGGCTTAGTTTGATCTACTAAATTTAAGGGATACAAATAAATGCAATTTTTAATTGCAGCAATAATTATTTTTTAATTGTTGCCTGCTGAGCAGTATATCTTGTTTTGATATTTTGCGTATTTGTGTCTTTTGTGTGATTTTAGTGATGCAGATGGAAAACCCAAATTTCTGTCGGCCCGTTTAATTTTTATGGCGCCAGAAATACTGCGCATGCCAAAGAACGAACAGACGTTTGGGTTTAGCATAACAACAACAACAACTACAAAAGGTACACAAATACCGCAAAATCTCCGAGTAAAAAAACAAGGAAAATGCTCCCAAAAGTAACTGTGTACACTCACACGCAAATCACCCGTAAATAGACCGCAAATATTTGGATATAATCCTGCAATGATTGCTTGGATTTTCACCACCAACACACCACCTTTTTTACATTGGTGATGATGATGATGTTACGCATGCTGCTGCTGCTGCTTCTAATCACGATGACGATGATGATGATGGATTTTCTTTGCATTTGCAAATCTTTTCACACACAAAAATAACGCAATTTTTTCTTTTACGAGCAAAACAAAAAATACAATTTTCGCCAAATCCCATTTTCAATCCCGGTGGTTTTCAGATTTACACATTCACGCACGACATTCACCACCAAGTGAGCGAACAAATTGGAAAAACTAGCTACATTGCAATGACAGCACGAAACATAGGAGGGGTGGGGGAGCGTACTTAGTAGGGTACATAGCTCATAGCTGTTTCCCGCTCGCTGTGCCATCCATACCTTAGGGAAAACCGGCGAACAGAAGTACTCCCTTTTGTGTGGAGGGAGAATGGCAGCAAAACAAATGATACGAAATGAAATGAAATTTAACATAAAATTCAAGTTGACATTATGTTTGACATTTGTAATCTTTACATCGTTAATTATTTCAGAATTGAGATATTGCTGCCTGCGACAAACCGGGAACACTCATCTCATGCCACAATACCAGCCACCGCCGTGTGTGCTTGTATGTGTTTGCTTAATGAACTCATCTCTTGTGCCTCACGACATTTTAGTGGCCATAATTTACAAAATTTGTCGTCTCTTAAAATATGTGAAGAAAAAGAAACAAAAAAAAATGAGGAAAAAACGAGCCAAGAATGTTGTTTCGAATTCGACAAAAAATCTCCACAAAAATTCAAAATATTTCCTTAGTGATCGATCCAATTTGTAGCCACACATTGTTGCTTGACACACAAGTACACACAAGTGCAAAAGTGTACACCATGGACTTTTTTGGCACACCAAGTAGATGAAAAAAGAGTCTGGATCAAGATTCTCGCTAAAGACCTTTTGAGACAAACCAAATATTTGCACAAAAGCGCTGTACACACATATAGATTTATTGTACAACTTGGTTACCAATTAGTCAGTATCTCAAAGTTACAGATAAAATTTAACAATCTTAATTTATGAAGTTTACGTCATTATTTTTTGTTCAAAGTTGTACAATAAATCCTAAAGTGTAAACAGCGCTTTACGGAAAATGCGAATACATTTTATCGTGCAACCTAATCAAAGGGGTGCTCAGTGTGACGTGTGTCAAAGGGTTGTATGTAATCGAAATATCACCGACCACTAATACAAAATGATGTGTAAAGCGGCGTTTTGTGCAATAGCCTTTTCAGACTGCCTGCGAAATCTAGATGAACTGGCATAAGGTCGATTTACAAATGTCAGATCGCATACAAATTTAATATGTCATTTCAGACTGAAATAGATTGATTTCGCATGCAGTCTGAAAAGACCATAAATATTTTGTGTTTAAAATTGTCTTAAAAGCCATTTTACATGATCTGATTTTCGATTTGACATATATGCCAAGTTTGCAGTACGTTGTCACGTATTTTGTATAAAATCAAACGCACAACCAGACCGTGTGAATCTCCCTATAATATATAGTCTGTACTAACTCTTCTAGTGTCATTGCGATTACAATTGCGTTCGTTCTTTCATCTTCGATTTATTGTTGATTATTTTCTAAATATTATCTCCCTGTTCCTTGCTTTCAGAATTTCCTCCCTCCCTCCACTGCGTAGTTGACTTTTTGATCTTGAAATCTTAATAAATTTGTCTCATTATTTGTTTACAACAGCGCAACGCTTGTCTTGTCTTGTCTCGACGAAATTGATCACATTTCATATTGATCGTTATTTAAGATTAATGGGCTCTGCCCCCAAAACAGATCAGTTGTGTGATCTTTCGCTCAGAGTTTTCCATGAAATAAAAGAGGGTGAGAAAATGTTGCGAGGATGCCGTTACAAATGCAGAGTGGTTGGGTGATAACTGCCACAACTTGAGATCATAAATAACACTTACGAGTCGTGCAGTCGAAAGGGAATGTGTCAACATAGATTTTTGAATATTTATTTCTATCTACGACAAACTGCATTTCAAACAATAAAGATATCCCCCTCCATTCAGCCATGGAATGGACCGAGATTATTTAGTGTTTGTCGTATGTGTGCGGAGTTGAGAGGAGGATGTTGATGATGATGTTGACATGACAACACCCCTCTGTCCGCTGTGTCCGATAATTCTCATGAGAGTGATAATGCTAATCAGAGCATCTCTAGTAGTTTAGGCAGGGATTTATCGTCGAATTAACGATCTGATGAATATTGATTCAAAAGAGAGATATCAACAAAATTTAAAAATAAAATCCGAGAGAAGTTTTCCTCTATGAAAAATTCTCAAAGTGGACTAAAAAAGACTGTGGGCCGGTTTACAAAAGATAATTAGTTTGAAAATTAATCCTTTAAAATGATGACGTTTAAATTGGGCTTTATAAACTGCAACTAATTTTTGTAGGTTAACTATGGAAAAATACGTAATAGCCTTTTTCAGACTGCATGCGAAATCGAGCTGATATGACATAAGGTCGATTTACAAATTTCACATCACATACAAATTTGACATTTGTTAATCGACCTTGAGATGAAATCGCTTAATTTCTCATGCAGTCTGAAAACGATGTAAAGAATATATAGAAGAATGAAATCATGACAGAAATTCACTTTCTTACGATTCTCATTCGAATTTGTATTCTGGAAACCGACTAGGTTTTGCAGTATGGGAAGTTTTCCCACCTATTTTTTCGATCTTTCAATCATTTTATGAGACAGTATATTTTAGAGCTTGTGGGACTGAGTAGCCTCTTACTTGTCAGACTGCATGCGAAATCAATTGATTTCAGCTTGAAATCGACCTTATGTCATTTCGGTTAGAATTCCCCATAATTTAAGGCTCGCGCACACCGAACCTGTCTAGTATCGAGGCTGCGTTTATTGTCAGCTGACGATTGGTTGCAGTTGTCGCATCAGCCGTTCAAAAAAGAAAGAAGCAACGAAAACCTTCGGTATTCGCAAGTTTATACAATTTTTACACTCTAATCAGTATTTCTAGAGCATTCAAAAAATAAAAAAAAATCTTTGATTTCAGCCAAATGAAACAGATTGAATTGGAATCTGGTCGTTTGGCTGGTTTTATATTATTTCCTGTAAGAAATTACAGCATTTTTCGTATTTAAGACAAGCCTGTGGTTAAAGGGGCGTTTACACATTAAGCTTTCAGCTTGAAATGACATTAGGTCGTTTTTCAAATGTCAAATTTGTATTGGGATCGGACGTTTGTTAATTGACCTTATGTCATTTCAGCAAGATTTCGCATCAATCTAAACCTAAACATATAGGGGCGTTTACACATTCAGATTTATTCTCTAAAGACTTCAGATTTCAATTTCACAATTTTTGCGGAAAAGAATGGAAAGAATATTTAAGTTTTAGAAAATTATAATGTTAATTTATGATTGGTTTGAGAGCTTCAGTTTCTTTTGGAGTTTCAGCGATTTTTCGAATTTTCATCTATATTTCTATTTTTCAATTAACTGAAACAATAGCAGAATTCCAAGTTAGAATTGCGTTTTGAAAATTATATTGTTAATAGATCTTTGGAGCCATTAGTAATACGTTTATGATTGGTTTAAGAGCTTCAATTTTTTTAGGAGTTCCATTGATTTTTTTTTTCAAAGTTTTAAAATTGACTTAATAGTAGTGTATCGCACGTTCAGATAGCGCTTTGTAAAATTTTACTATAAATAGATCGTTGAAGAAATTAATAATACATTTATGATTGGTTTGAGAACTTCAGTTTCATTTGAAAGTGACTTTAGGGCCACTTTACACGATACAACACTGTCAGATGGATTCTATACAAAAACAGGCAGCTAACTCTCGAAACCGAGGAGTTATTTAATTATTGTGAAATAAGTACGAATATCTGTCGAAGACAAATATATCTGGTGCTATTATAACCTGGAGCGTGAAGACCTTTAAATTACCTCCCATTTTTTTTGAAACATGTTTTTCCATAAATATGTGGTGTACCTAAACACCCTTTCGAGGATATGCTGAAGGATCTTTTTTAATGTAATGATCAAATTTGTATAAACTCTTAATGTAAGAAACCTTTCAGTCTCATTTCTTTTTGTTAGGGCGTCCAATATCTTCGCATTATTTTTCTTTTTTTTCAAAAATTTCCACCGTATTGTTCAAAGAATTTGAACAGTGTTTGATGTTCGTCTTGATGTTCAAATTGCAAAACAAACATTGTGGCGCGAATCCTTAATCCAATCCAATAGTATGAAGGAACAAGTTTCCTCAAGCATTACAACAAATTACAAAGCAAATAAAACGGCGGGCCAGAATTTTCAAATCCTTGTTGCTTAAAGGTCCTTTACCCAACTGTGTTTGAATAATGATTAGTAGTAAAACACTTTTGAAATAGTTGACATTTCTTGTCTTGTCTTCGGTCTCAAATTGCTAAACAAACATGATTTTAGAGATCCCTTCAAATAGGATGGATGTCTCTTGAGTTTCCCGGTAGGAAGCGAATTAGAACAAATCACAAACAAATAAAGGTGCCTCTCACAAATTCGTAAATTAGCTTCTGTTAGCTACCGTAAATCCTTTTAGCATACAATACAACATTTAAGGACATAAATAAACACACACGCACACTTAAGGATGTGGGGATGCTTAAGAAAGTATCATATTGCCAAGAGAGAGAGAGGGATTGGAATTGGGAGGGTGATGACAACTTTTAAATAAATGAATTTTAATGGGATTTTGATGTGCTGTCTGTTGTTGTCACAGTTAAATAAATAGAGATTCTTTGAACTCAAAGACTTTAAAGACAAAATCTTGAAAAAATGTCCCTTTACTTATAAAATTAGCCAGCACGAAACTTCTATAAATCTTCTATATATTTAAGTAGAAAAGTCAAACTGTCAAATATTAAAAGTATTGTATATTAGCAATAAATATAAATTGGAAATTTACAAATAACCGGATATTATATATTAGGCCTGTTCGATTGGGCTTACTAGCTTAATTTTTGTATGGAATTTACTCGCTTAAGAAGAAATTAGCTTACTACTCTCTTAGCATTGCTGCCAGATTTTTCTTGTTGATTCATTTCAGAAAAATCAATGTTGCCACTTTATCAAGTCTCTTAATCATAAGTTAGTAAGCCCAATCGAGCATGCCTATTATAAAAAACCTATCTCGACTTTTTTTCAAAATCATTTTTACGATAAATTATTCTCAAACAAACATCACGTGTAAATTCTAAATAATTTAATAATAAAATTTAATGTCTATTTGCTAAAAAAATACATTAAAATTTGTATTTCTGTTTAATGTTTTTCAGGTTTTATTATTTTTCTCTTCTCTTGTAAAGAACTGCAAAATCGAGATAAGTTTTTTTATATTAAGCCATTGAAACATTTTTAGTTTTCTTTTTTAATTTTTACATCTTTTTAATATTTAGTTTTTCACCGTCTCTTCAAATTCCCATTTTTTTCAAAAATTCCATTCTAAATATTTGATTCTATCATGAATTTGATATTGGTTTGCTCATCTGTATCCTGTTTAATAGCCTGCCATGATTACCTTTGGCATTTCTTTTGTTTTCGATTTAAAAAATCCAACAAATCCACACATGTAAGTATGTATTTGTTTTCGATTTTGTAAACAAATAGTATTCAAATTCATTACAAAGTGAAAAGAAACGAAAAACGTGCAGCATCATCATTATCAGCTTGCCATCACCAGCAGACCAGACAGCCATCAACAAAATACCGACGGCAATTTTCAACAATTTTCGACCCTCCACAAGACAACACGAGAAAACATCACCGTTGCCGCCGACGACGACGACGTTGCCAAACAAAGGTATGAAACATTTTCAATATTTACTCGCAAACAAATACGAGTTTGATGTCGAATACAACGGCTAAAATCACACACACACAGAGATAGAGAGAGCTACGCTACTCTCCGCCGCAGCCAACTGGCATTCACACGCAAATAATACAAACAACGACAACAGCCGAAAACACAAACGGTGGCTTATTTGCAACTCTAATAAGTGTACACACACGCACATACATAGCAACAACAACACTTAATGGTGGCAAAGATTACTTAAACGATAATAGAAACCAACGAACACATTAAAACCTATCGTTTCACATCCATCTATGCCTGCACACACAACACACTCATACCCAGCCATGCAGACGTACATGCATAAGCTCATCATTGTCGCAGAAAACAACAGCATACACCGAGGAGTTCGAAGACGACGACGGCCACAGAACAACGACAACAACGAGCACAATGGTGTGCATTAAAATAGCAGTACTCGTCGTGTAGTCGGTAATGCTATTGTTGCTGTGCGTTGAGGACAGGACACTCTCGCTGTGTGTGTGCGTTTGTCAATTACTGAATTACTCGCACACAAACAGTAGTCAATGTCTCGTTGTACATCGTTCGTGCTTTCTTTCGTGCGGCTCTCAGTCTCCCTGGGGGTGACTACTCTCTCTGGTTGTTAACGTTGTTGCTGATGTGCGTTGTTGGTGGTTTTTGGCGAATGTTTTATCTCAACCAAAATATCAAGCATATGTATGAGTTTGAATGAATGGCTATGGGTGTGCAAGTGTGTGTGCTTTTGTATGCACATAATTGAATTAAACGCATTTTTATTTGTCAAAGTGGAGAGCAATAATAAGTACGTATGGATACAGTCACTTATCCAATTTCACTTGTGCAACGCACACACACACACATACACAAAAAAATTAAGTGACATCGACTTCTTCTTTTCGACTCGATTACATTATGATGACAAGCACTCGCACGCACACAGCCATACACAATCACATGAAGAGTGTTTTTAGCCGAGGATTATTTATTTATTCATACCAAATGTACAAGGGCGCAAAAGGGTAGCAGGTTTTACGTGTATCGCAGTCCTGCTATCATCAGGAGCAGCGCGTTATAATCTCGAAATCTTTGGTTTTGAGTCATCTGCATTTTGTGGTTTTGTATTGTTGTTGTTGTTGTTGTGGCTCTCATTATCATCAGATTGACTGAAGTGATTGTGGGTGACAGCCAAACGTAGCGTTTTTGCGGAGAAATCCATTAACGGTATAATTTTGACAGAGGGATCAACTTATGAATTTTATTACAGATAATTGAAATTGAAAACGTGACAACGTATGGCGTGTTTTTTCTATTTGCACAAACTTTTCTAAAAAGCCAAAAAAAATAATTAAGGACTAGACTGGAATTAGTTACACATTACGCTGCATTCACAGCACTTTTTCGGTTTTATCAACGGAAAGGTTTGCCGTAATAGATATTGACAGATAATTTTTTGTTGGAAGTGCAACTCATTCTAAATGTAACCTGGACCAACTTTGGCCAAACGACAAGAGTTGGTTTGATGAAACTTGTAGCAGTTTTAGACACATATATGAGAACAATTTCAGAAGCAGAACCTGGATTTTTAGGCTCCCCTAAATAATAATGAAGAAAACTGTGCCCACTGTGGCCAAACGAGAGGAGTTGGGCTGATGCAACTTGTAACACTTTTTTATCCAGTCATAGTTGCAGGACAACAGATATGGCCAAGCTGAGGACCTTTCAAATACCATCCGAACAATGTTTCACCCGCCAAAAATACTCTCCATGGAGCATGATGCTTGATTAGCTTAAAAACAGCCACAGCACGATCACTTTCCAATCCCGGCGAGATTGTGGCAAGTGTAAGAATCTATTTGTGCGTACGTCCGTGCAAGCGTTTATGTCGGCGCACAACATTCTTCATTCTTGAGTTAAGAAGAGTTAACATGTGTTAATGCAACAACAAACACTCGAGCAAAACGTTTTGTACGACGACTATTGATATTGCCACTTCCACACAGCTAATGTGCCACTGATGTTGCCACCACCAGCAAGCACATCATCCTCACTCCACCGCTCCGCTCCGCAGGCAGACAAAACAAATACACTTAGGACCAAGGTAGAGTAGAGAAGGTACAACAACGTCGACGAGTACTCTTTTCAGTGTCAGTTTTATTATCATTTTGAGTGGTGCTATTATTTTGTTTACATGCCACAATGCTGCGCAAACTCATATCCATCCGCTTCGTTTTCCTTTTGTTTTTTTTTTCTGTCCCTTCTTCATGACTCCTCTGACTCTTTGGAATAGTTCCGTCAGAAGTCGAAAAATGCGCTCATGAAATGAAAGGTGTGCACAGGGAGAGTAAGAGCAGACAGACGACCAAGCACTCTACTCTGAAACGGTAGCCGTACTCATCATCATCATGGCCATCACCATGAGATGATGTTGAGAATGATAATGATTACACCAAGCCGCAGTAGCAGCTGCGCGATTCTTGTGTGTTTATTGTGTTGTTTATTTAACCATTTGCGCATGTTCGTTCGTGGCCCGAGAGAGCAGTAGTTTGTTGATATGTTGTTTGTTTGTTGGCAGACAGACAGGTCGGACAAAAGGTTAGAATAGACCAAGAGCTAGAGAGATACGATCGTGTACAATGTAAATTTTACAACAGGTACATAAACGTATGCGCATGCGCATCGGACATTTCAGACGGATGCATTAAAAGTAACAGCAGTGCTTAAGAGGTGGAGGGAGTTTAACATGCTCCTCGAGAGATGGGGGGGGGAGAGCGGAAAATTAAAGGACCAGGACTCCGGTTCCGGTTACCAGGTAATCAAGAAACGTAACCAAATGAAAAAAGTGGACCCTTCTGGATTATCAGATTCAATTTGGATTTTCTGCCACAGTGGCATAGTATTCAAGAAACTTGAGCCCATTGGAAACGTGGGTTTGATGAATGTAGTCCTCACGTATTTCAGAACACTTACAGAATCTTACAGTTCTGCGTTTTCCGGTTAAGATTGGTTTTGTTGGCTCCCATAAATTGTAATCAAAAAACTGAGCCCACTGTGGCCAAAGCAGAAGAGTTGAGTTGATGAAACTTTTAACCCTGGCCTTGTGCTTTCTAAATTTTGGGTTCTCCACCCTAGCTACTGGGAACCTGGACCCACTGTGGCCAAACGATATGAGTTGGGTTGATGAAACTTGTGGCATTTTTAGCTCTGGGCTTGTCCTTTCTGAATTTTGTCCTCTCATATTTCAGAACCTTATAGTTTTGGGAACCTGGGCCCAGTGTGGCCAAACGATATGAGTTGGGTTGATGAAACCTGCAGCACTTTTTGCTCTGAACTTGTCCTTTCTACATTTTGTCCTCTCATATTTCAGAACAATTTAAGAATTACATAATTTTGGATTCTTCGCCTACAGCTACAGGTAATCTGGACCCACTGTGGCCAAACGAGAAGAGATGGGTTGATGAAACTTTTAACCTTGGACTTGTCCTTTCTAAATTTTGCCCTCACATATTTCAGCACAATTTCAGAACCACATAATTTTGGGAACCTGGACCCACTGTGGCCAAACGAAAGAAGTTGGGTTGATGAAACTTGTAGCACTTTTAGCCCTCGGCTTGTCGTTTCTAAATTTTGTCCTCTCATATATCCGAACAATTTCAGAACCACATAATTTTGGATACTCCGCCTTAGCTACAGGGAACCTGGACCCACTGTGGCCAAATGAGAAGAGTTGGGTTGATGAAACTTGTGGCACTTTTAGCTCTGGGCTTGTCCTCTCTAAATGTTGTCCTCTCACATTTCAGAACCTTTTAGTTTTGGGAACCCGGACCCACTGTGGCCAAACGATATGATTTGGGTTGAAGAAACCTGCAGCACTTTTAGCCCTGGGCTTGTCGTTTCTAAATTTTATCCTCTCATATTTCAGAACCACAAAATTTTGGATACTCCGCCTTAGCTACAAGGAACCTGGACCCACTGTGGCCAAACGAGAAGATTTGAGTTGAAGAAACCTATAGCACATGCAGTTCCAATCGTGGCCTTTCCAACTTAAATCCTCTTATATTTCAAAACAATTTCAGAATCTCACATTTAAGTATCGGATTTTTTGGCTTCCTGAAATAAAATTCATGAAAACTAAGCCCACTGTGGCAAAATGAAAAGAGTTGGGTTGCTCAAACTTATAGTACTTATAGTCATGGTACTGCCCTTTGTAAATTTTGTCCTCACATATTTCAGAACAATTTCAGTATCTTACGAATCTGGATTTTCAGTATCATGTGGGTTTTCTTCAAGAAAACTGAGCCACTGTGGTCTTATGAAAAATGTTGGGTTACTGATACCTGTAGTCCTGGATCTGCCGTTTCTAAATTTTTCCTCACACATTTCAAAATCTCACAATTGTGCATTTGCTCTTAACACATCCTATAGATTAGGTTAGGTTCAATCAGCAATTTGCAGGTTCTGAAGATTTTAAACGTTGCCACCCTTTCCCGTTTTCACCGTTAAATTTTAAATCGCGTCGCAGATTTTTCGGTTCGATTGTTGTTGAACCATTGACACATAAACGCAAGTGAAGGGCCCCGCCGGGACACTTCTACCATATTTGTGGACAAATGAGCTGGATTTTGGGTCATTATTTCGGGGATAAGTGAGCGGCGAGGCGAGGGATGACGTTGTAAATATTGTCAAATAACACATACATACGAACATACGTACATTCATACATACATTTACAATGTAGGTAAGTACTCGCACCCGGGGGAGAGTATTTGTTGCCAAATGAAGGTTATTTCTGCCCAAATTGATTGCTTTGTCTGTCAACTGTTGACTGTGCGCGCCGCCGATGAACGTTAAAAGGGAAAACATTGTGTTAACGCCAAATGTACAACATGCGACATACGTTGCCACTACATACATACATAGATACGTTCATACGTTGGTATGATACGTACATAAATTAACGACGACGACAACATGTAGCGAGTCCCGCGTCCCTTAAGTGGCGAGCGTTGTTTGGTGGTGGTGTTGGTGGTGGTGGATGATAAAAACATCTGTTATTTTTTAATGTTTTTAATGCGAATTGTAATTACATTTTTCGACTTGAATTAATAGCAACTAGTCGTCTGCTCACTCAGCACGTCTGTCTATCGGTTTGTCTGTCCATCCATCCGTCTGTCCTTGTAAGCCAGCCAAAGGTCACAGCCAAGAAGGCCAAGACAAAAACCCGGCAAAAAAACTAAACAAAACAAAACAAAAGCCTATTCAAATTTAAACACAATCATTATTATGCCTAACATTGAATTTCCCTCTCATGCCTACTTGGCCGCAGCGCTCTATGGTGTGCGATGCCGGCTCAGAAAACGCTGAATAAATTTCCCAAGTCTGAGATTACGCGACTGATGTTGGATGTTGTTGGCGTTTATAATTTCACCTCTGTGTGGCCTAGGCTAGCGAGCGAGCTCAAACAACGCTGGTGTTATCTTTAAAATGAAATGATTCATTTTTTAATAAAATATATGTATATACATTTTGTACGCTTCATAATTTATTATAAATTATGTATGTATGTACTCGCTTATGGGGGGATGTCTAACAAAATGCCAAATAATGCTCACAAAGAAACCAATAATTTATTTTCTTCATCGGCCGTTTGTCATCTGTTTGTTAGGTTGTTTGTGTTCTTTTAATTAGCACGTTCAATTGTTAATGTTGCATTTAATAAATTGTGAAATAAATTCGCGAAAACGCAAACACAAACGCGACTCACCAGCATCGCCACCAAGCGTTCTAATGAGTTGAGTGTGCACAGAACAGAAATTGCACATTAAGGTAACCAAGGTTTGTTGTTGTTTTCTATGAAAGAATTTTTTTCCTAATTAATTTTTATTAAAATATAATTTTGAATAGAAATCAAAATCTGCATGATCTCATTGAACGAAAGCGAAAGCTGGAAATTGAAATGACAAAGAAAAGTCTAGGCAATTCTATTTAAATATAAAAAACACGTCAGCTTGGCGTTCTTTAAAATGAGAGTGTAAAGCGCTCAGCGAACATTTAAACGCGCACACAAACGTCAAAATCTAACATTTTTCCTGAAGGTTGCCGTTTCAGTCTTACGTCCACCGATGCCATTTTGGTTGATGCCGATATCAAAGAGTCGATTAGATGTGTTGTACTTGTCGGCTTGCAGAATTCGTAGTGCTCAGCGACCAAACAAACGTCAAAATGAAAGATTTTTCCAAACAGTTGGCGTTTCAACCTTACGTCAACGGAAACTTCTTTTTCGCTTCACGAAAGTTGAGTAGATGAGTTGTAATGTCGGCTTGGAGAATTCGTAGCGTCGAATTTCCTACAGAGTTTTCAATGAAAAAGGATTTGACACCTGCTCTAAATATAATTACAATTTGAAAGTATATTCTTCTGACAGCTTTTCTTAAGCTTCGTCATGAATGCGGTGTAGGAACATTTGTAAACAGTTTTTTTGCCTTCGGCGTCAAGTGTAAAGAAGCGTCATTGTTCATAATGTTTAAATTTCAATTTTCGTTAGAATTTTAGATCATGTTTGCTTCATTTTGAAGTTGCAGCAAAATAAACATTCCTACTATTGACAATTTAGGTCTGAACACAGCAAAGCTTTCTATTTTTGACGCTGCGATTTCATCAAATTCAGTTTTCACAAGGCTTAAATTTCAATTTTTGTTAGAATTTTTGATGTGCTTGGAAGTCCCAGCAAAATAAAAATTCCTACTATAATATTTAAGGCCTGTTTATTTTTGACGCTGCGTTTTCGTCAAATTCAGTTTTCACAATGCTTAAATTTCGCTAGAATTTTTGATGATGTTTTCTAGAAAATCAATGGAAATATAAGGCCAGCACACAACAAAGCTTTTTAATTTTGACGCTGCGTTTTCTTCAAATTCACACTGCTTAAATTTAAATGTTTGTTAGAATTTTTGACTTTCGATTCGCTTGATTTGGTAGTGGCAGCAAAATAAAAATGTCAACTATTGGGAATTTAAGGTCCGCACACAGCAAAGCTTTTTATTTTTGACGCTGCGCTGTCTTCACTTTTCCAGTTTGTCGCAATTGTACTCTCCATAGCTTATCCTTAGCTGTTCACGAAAAACGTATCTTCGCCAATCAAAAGCTTTGGTGTACGCGGGCCTTTATAAAGAATTCATTCAAACAATTTGAATGTTTTGATTGAGTCGCGGCAAAATAAAAATCAATGGAAATATAAGGCCAGCACACAACAAAGCTTTTTAATTTTGACGCTGCGTTTTCTTCAAATTCACACTGCTTAAATTTAAATTTTTGTTAGAATTTTTGATGATCGCTTGATTTGGTAGTGGCAGCAAAATAAAAATGTCAACTATTGAGCATTTAAGGTCCGCACACAGCAAAGCCTTTTAATTTTGACGCTGCGTTTTCTTCACTTTTCCAGTTTGTCGCAATTGTACTTTCCGTAGCTTAAACTTAGCTGTTCACGAAAAACGTATCGTCGCCAATCAAAAGCTTTGGTGTACGCGGGCCTTTGTAAAGAATTCATTCAAATAAGTTGAATGTTTTAATTGAATTTCGTAAGCGCTAAAGGCACGTTTACACCGAAGACATTTATTGTCGACTAACTGACAGGAAGCTGAAGAAAACGCAGTGTCTTCTATATAAATTTTACGATTATGTATATAGACTTTGTAAAGCGTTTATTTTGGTCTTCACGATGCCCCTTCTTTCCTAAAAAAAGGTGAGTGAAATCAAAGCAAATAGAATTACAATTATAGACACCACCTTTATTTTTGACACTGCGTTTTTCTTGAACAGCTGATACAACTCTTCATAATAGCGCTCTCACAATAAAAAGGAAGCTGAAGAAAACGACGCTTTTGTAAAGCGTTTATTCTAAGCATCAACGACAATACGCATTCTTTGGTGTGCATTTTTTTTCTAAAAAAAAAACTCAGTGAAACCAAAGAAAATACAATTTGTCTAGATTAAATTGTATTTTCTTTGGTTTCACTTTTCAAAATAAAAAAGAAGCTGAAGAAAACGCCGACAACAAAAATTTCACAATTGCGTATATAGCTTTTGTAAAGCGTTTATTCTAAGCATCAACGCCAAGACGCATTCTTTGGTGTGCACAATGCCCTTTTGTTCTAAAAAAACTCAGTGAAACCAACGAAAAAACAATTAAATCTAGATTAAATTGTATTTTCTTTGGTTTCACTTTTTTTTAGAGAGAAAGGGCATTGTGCATACCAAAGAGTGCGTCTTGGCCTCAAGTAAATGACAACTTTTCCCAAAAGATGGGGACTGACATAAAATCTCAGTCGGCGGTACGGCGATTTGCTATGACATTACTTCGAAGAAACTCTCAAAAAGCTCTGAATTATTTATAAAAATAATTCCAAAGTAGGGTAAGCGCGACAACGGCTTTTGCCCGTGCTTTTAATCATTTAAATATTTTTTTTTATATATTTTGATGCACTTCATTTAATTTTATTTCACAAGTTTGTTGTTCTGTCATGTTATGTAGTTTGTTTTGTCTAATATATTCTACAATTTGTTAAATTCAATTACGCATAAAATGAGAGCACTATACACTTGACTTATTTATATGTATGTACATGTGTATTTTGTATTTTTTTTTTGAAACGTCTCAGCGTAATCAGCAGTCAAAAGCATGCGATTTGATTCGAAACGAAATCAAATCATTCGCAAAATTTTCAATGTTAAAAAAGAACAACAACGAACACTGCCCAGCAGACAGACTTATTCCCGCCGCTTATCAGTTTAATATTATTATAAAAATATTATGTGACTTTTGAATATAACTTTAAATTAGAGATTAATTCTGTTTCTAGAGCCTCCCTTGTTGTTGTCGATTCGTATGAATGACCGACCGTACCAGCGCTCCTCGTGGCCCCTCGGCCACCGTGTGTAGATTTTTTTCTAGTGATGTTTTCTAATCTATTTTGTGTGTTTTTTTTCTTTCTCGAATACGGCCGATCGGTCAGCCGGCCGTCTTAAATTGGTTCTACTTAGTTAACAATTGTTAATTGCCTCTGTAATTGGTTTAGGACGCATCACTGATTTTCTGAACTTATTTATTTATATTTTTGTTGTTTTTTATATACCTTTTTCAATATTAATTATTATAATGTTTTTTTTTTCTGTTCTGAATTATGAGCAGATCTGTGTGATCTCCTATCTTTTGAGAAGGCGCAAATGTTTGTTGTTGGGTCTTTCAACGCAGCAGAGCCTGTCAGAAGTGATTTGGTTAGACGAACGAACGAACGAACGATATTTTGTGAGTGTATCCATGTCGGCTGTCAATAGGTTGTGACTAATTTGTTAATTAGTATGATGGCTTGGCTCAAAGACAAATTGACACATTCGTTTGTTGTCACAACATCAAAAGATGGCCAATTTTAATCCAAAATAGCATAAAATCATTTAATTTGTTCGCGAAATGTCATAGTTACGTCATTTTATTTTGCTATCAAATATAAGCACTAGGGATGCCAGATCTAAGTTAATATTAAGTAAGCGAACATGTGTGAGGAACAAAAGGAGAGAAGTCCCAACGCTATCTAGTGTAAATGTGCCTTCTGACAAATGTCGCTCGAACATGTTTGATAGTGATTACGGTGCTTAAGCTGCCTTTACATTACGTGCCATCCTCGCTCGAAATCGTGTGGTTTTGTTTACACTATGCGACTTTTCACGCAATCTATCATTTTTTGACAGACTGGATCGCATAAAGTAAAGGCTGTTTTAGGGCTTACAGGCTTTCAAGTCTCAAATTTCTAGGGGTTCTAATATTTAAAATCGAAATAAGTTCGATATTTAAAGACTAATAATATGATGTGTTTGATTAGTTTACAAACTTAAGGGATCTGGAAGAAAATTCTGACAGCACCGAATACCATATAAATATATTGATAATAGCCTTTTCAGACTGCATGCAAAATCAAGTGATTTCAGCCTGAAATGACATAAGGTCGATTTATAAATGTCACATTTGTATGTAAATCGACCTTATGTCATTTCAGCTAGATTTCGCATGCAGTGGAAATATGCTATAAGTTAATACAAATTTTAAACTATAAATCCCAGCGCACTTAATATTTCAAATTTAACGCCGATTTACTCGTAACAACTTATTCCAAGTTGGAGTCCATTCACACTAAACTAAAGCCAACCTAAAAAATCATATAAAAATGTAAAAAAAAATCCATGCGAAACGGACAGTAATATTCAATATTATTATACACAAATTGAAATTAAGAAATGAAAATTGAAATTGAGAAAATGCTCGATAACCAAGGTTTACACCTAACAATTTATTCCAAGTTTGGGTCCATTCACACTAAACTAAATTCCGGCCTTATTTAAACCTAGCAACTGATATAAAAATGTTAACAATCCATGCGGACAGGAATATTCATTCTGCATCATTTTCAGTTGAAACTGAGAAAAACAAGTTGAAATTGAGAAATGAAAATTGAAATTGAGAAATAAAAATTGAAGTTGAGAAATAAAAGTTGAAGTTGAGAAATGGAAATGGAGAAAATACAAATTGAAAATGAGAAATGAAATTGAAATCGTGCAAATGCAAACTGAAATTCGGAACTAAAAATTGAGAATAAACAAATCTATATTCAGAAATAGAAATTAATTTGTATTTTTTCAATTTCAATTTCTTTTTCAATATCAAATATATGCAAAATATTCTGAATTTCAATTTACAAATCCGAATTTCAGTTTTTATTTTCCGAATTTCAATACAAGTTAAAATTCAGAAATGAAATTTGAGAATAAGCTATTTGAAAATGAGAAATGTAAATTGAAATTCAGAAAATAGAATTTGAGAAAATGCAAATTTAAATTTAGAAATGAAAATTGAGAATTAAAAAATTATATTTTGAAATTTAAATTGAAATTCATTTGTATTTTCTGAATTTCAATTGTTTATTGCCCAATATCAAATAGTATATTCTCAATTTCAATTTACATTTCCGAATTTCAATTTGTATTTTCTCAATTTCAATTTACATTTTAGAATTTCAATTTATTTTTCCTCAATTTCAATTTACATTTCCGAATTTCAATTTATTTTTCCTCAATTTCAATATACATTTCAGAATTTCAGTTTGTTTTTTTTTTTTTCAATTTCAATTTGCATTTCCCAATTTCAATTTACATTTAAGAATTTCAACTTGTTTTTTTTTCTCAATTTCAATTTACTTTTCTGAATATAAATTTTTATTTGTTCAATTTAAATTTACATTTTAGAATTTCAACTTGTTTTTTTCTCAATTTCAATTTCAATTTACATTTCAGCATTTCAATTTGTATTTTCTCAATTTCAATTTACATTTCCGAACTTCAATGTTTTCCCAATTTCAATTTGTATTCTCTCATTGTGATATTGTATTTTGTCAATTTCTATTGAAAATGGTGTAGTCTTTTTCACTGAATTTATAGCATTTTTTTAGCTTTATTAAAAGGCTGTGTTTATATTCATTTCTTATTTTCAATTTGTCATAATTTTTTCATTTCAGAATTTCAATTTGTTTTTTTTTTTTTCAATTTCAATTCTGAGTGGCAATTCTGCTCTGATAATGTCCACACCCTACCCTATAACGTTTACGATTTCGATTTATTGACTTTTAACCTTTCTGTGTACGCGAGCCTTTGCCCTCCCAAACAATTTCTCTGAGTGCATAGTTATGCATATACTCGTATGCTATGGTTTTTTTGCTAATATTCCTACCATTTTGATGGCGGTTGGTTGTGTTTTTATCGGAACCATTATTTTCCTTCGAAAATTTCTTGGAATTACAAGTATTATGGTCTTTCGATGAACTTTTTTTTTTGTAGCTTTAATGTGTTCCCCTTAAAAAAATAAACCCGATGACGCTGATGACAACAAAAAGCTCTGTGTAGTTTGTTGCTGCTGTTGCTGTTTAAACCCACCCTCTTTCTGTCTCACTCGGTATAGTATCTGTGATTTGCGTTTTGTTGTTGTTGTTTTTTTTTAAGAAAAAAATCGATTTCGATACAAGTATGTGACAGTGTGTGTGCAGGGCCCGAGTATGTGTACGAACGTTCTATGAAGTTGCCATCCCATCCATCCATCCGTCCGTCCGTCCACCCATCCTCGTTGCCAGCACAAGAGGACAATGGTGTCGATTGTTTTTGCCAATTTCCCAGAATTTATAGTTTATGATATTTGCCGTTTCTTTTATATAAAGACAATATTAATTAGGCTTTTAATGGCCGATACTTTAGTTTTATTTCATTTCTCCCTCGTTTTTTTTCTTCTTTTTTCTTTTTGTGATGCTCTATCCTTTGACGGAAAATCGTATAATTTTCAAAAATTTTTAATCGCTTGTTATTAGTTATACTCGAAGTTCATATTGATGAAAATCTCTGCTGAGATCCATATGTAAGAAACCCTTAATAATGACATTGTAGTTTTCCCCCTTCAGTTTGGCTGTGTGTGTGTTTTTTTTTGGCACATATTGCCTTGAAAATGTAGCCAAACACACATACTTGATTAAATTTTACTTATAATGTATCTTTTTTAAAAACAACAATGACAAAATATACACTCAAAGAAAAATATCGGGAAAAATATTGGGAAGGGAGACTCGCTGAGGGGAGAAAGTGTAAGATTTAATAATTTGTATCTGTCATCTTATTATCCTATATTTCTGGTCAGATTAAACAATATATAAGTTATTTTAAAACATAACAGGCGCCATCTATCGACATAAATTTATTACTTCCATCCCCACGAAGACCAAGGTGAGTGCAAAGTCGCTCTTATTGCGACCGTTCTGTGCAAAATCGAAAATTCGCAGCTGCGATAAAAGCTTTTTTGTATGACCTGCCCTGCAGTGTAAAGCAGTCTTTACATTACGCGATTATGTAAAACGATTTTTAATGAGAGAAATCGCATGATTCCACGTCCATTTTCAAAAAAATCGCGTCGAAAGTAGTTTCCTGTGTATACATTTATCACACAAAAGTAATGCAAAATTAAAAAATAAACTATTTAAAATATTAAAAATTAAAACTGTCAAAATTTACGTGCTACCCTCTCTCGAAATCGTGTGGTTTAGTTTAAACTATGCGACTGCCATTTTTTGACAGATCGCGCCACTGGATCGCTTAACGTAAAGGCTGCTTAAGCAGTGCCAGGTGTCCACTGGTGTTTCGCCGCGAACTGCTTCGGCACACAGAGATCGTGTTGCCGCACAAAATCATAGCAGAGAGCAGTGGCAAACTTAAAACAGCAAGAGGCCCTCTCACACCATCATAAGCTCTGGCAATTATTTAACAAATTGAAGTGACCGTAAGTCGATGTGAGAAAGCCTATCAAGTGCCGGGTTTTGTGACGCTCACTACTCTCACATGATTTTTCGAAATTTTCTGTTTTTTTTTCTGTTCCTCCGATCATTTTTTTCTGAGCGTCCCCTATAATGATTTTGTACATTGTAGTCATACAGACTGGCATACGCTGTGCGGTGCGAACCCCACTGTATGCCAGAAATCTGTTGGCGCGTTTTTTTTCTTTCAGTGGAGTCGCTTTTTAACGTGTCTCTATCTGTTTTTTTGTTTTTCGTCGTCGTCGCCACCGTTGTCGTATCTTCTGTTTTGTATTTTGTTCATTTTGATTCTTTTTTTTTTTGATGAATTTATATGCAGTTCACTTGAAATTAATTAAACAACACAGTTGACTTGAATTTTGTCTAAGCGTCACAATTATAATTGCAAAGAAAAGCATTTTATTTATACACGCGCATTACTTATCTCAGCCTATGCCATCCTGCCTGCCTGCCTGCCTAACTATATTATATAGATGTATGTATATGTGTATATAGATAATGTAGGCCTATAAATTATAAGAAGAAAAAATATTTATAGAAAACGTTTTTTTAATGGCGCTTTGTATAGACAGGTATTTGAAAAATGTTTCGGTACAAAGTATGATACAATTGGAGCTAACTTTTACAAAGTTCTCTAAAGGAGAGTTTAGACTTTACTTATTCCCATTTTCAGCAACTCTGGTTAGAGATAACCGCACAAATTGACAGCTATAACTGTTGATTAGATTCAGCTGGGAAACATGGAAGTGAGATTTATTTAATTTGTTTGCAGTTTTCATTTAGTAGATCACTAAACGAAGCTATTTTTTATTCGAAAAATCCTCATAGAACTTGAATCGAGCCGGAAGTTTTACAATAAATCTTGGTGTTATTAAAGTCTTACCCTTTTTCCATTTTAACTTTGTAAAAATACCATTTTTATAAAACGAAAAAATGCTTAAAAAGTGCTTTAAAAAGGGCAAAAATGCTGTAAATCCAGCTAAACGGAGTGGATTTGATCTTATTGTCCGAGTCATTGGACTTAAATTTCAACTTTGTAAAATCGCCATTTTTATAAAACTCGACTTACATTTCAACTTTGTAAAATCATCATTTTTATAAAATGGACCTACTAAACGATGCAATGTTTTCATTCGAAAAATCCTCATAGAATTAGAATCGAGTAGATCACTAAACGAAGCTATTTTTTATTCGAAAAATCCTCATAGAACTTGAATCGAGCCGGAAGTTTTACAATAAATCTTGGTGTTATTAAAGTCTTACCCTTTTTCCATTTTAACTTTGTAAAAATACCATTTTTATAAAACGAAAAAATGCTTAAAAAGTGCTTTAAAAAGGGCAAAAATGCTGTAAATCCAGCTAAACGGAGTGGATTTGATCTTATTGTCCGAGTCATTGGACTTAAATTTCAACTTTGTAAAATCGCCATTTTTATAAAACTCGACTTACATTTCAACTTTGTAAAATCATCATTTTTATAAAATGGACCTACTAAACGATGCAATGTTTTCATTCGAAAAATCCTCATAGAATTAGAATCGAGCCGGATGTTTTACAATAAATCTTGGTGTTATTAAAAGTCTTAGCCTTTTTCCATTTTAACTTTGTAAAAATACCATTTTTATAAAACGAAAAAATGCTTAAAAAAGTGCTTTAAAAAGGGGCAAATATGCTGTAAATCCAGCTAAACGGAGTGGATTTGATTTTATTGCCCGAGACATTGGACTTAAATTTGTAAAATCACCATTTTTATAAAACTCGTCTTACATTTCAACTTTGTAAAAGCACTATTTTTTATAAATCAAAAAGCACTGTAAAAAGGCCTAAATACTGTAAATCTAGCTAAATGGACTGGATTTGTTCTTATTGTCGGCTTCACTGTAAAATCGCCTTTTCAACTTTGTAAAGTCACCATTTTTTACAAAACTGGATTTACATTACAACTTTGCAAAAACACTATTTTTATAAAACAAAAAGTGCTGTAAAATGGCCTAAAATGCTATAAATCTAGCTAAAGGGACTGGATTTAATCCTATTGACGGCTTTACTGGACTTACATATAAACTTTGCAAAAACATCTTTTTCAATAAAACAAAAAGTGCTGTAAAAAGGACTAAATGCTATAAATCTAGCTAAATGGACTTGGTTCCTATCATCGGCTTCACTGCACTTACTTTCAGTTTTGTAAAATCTCAATTTTTTATAAAACTGGACTTACATTTTAACTTTATAAAGACACTATTCTTATAGTGCTGTAAAAAGTTCTGTAAAAAGGGCTAAATGCTATAAATCTAGCTAAACGGACTGGATTTGATCTTATCGTCGTTTTCATAGGACATACTTTAAACTTTGTAAAAACGCCATTTTTATAATACAAAAATGTTAAAAAAAAGTGCTGTAAAAAGGCCAAAAATTTTGTAAATCCAGCTAGACGGACTGTTCTTTGTTTTTTTTTACAGCCCATTCTTGACTTAATAAGAAAGCTGTGGGATAGAAAATATTAGTTGATTAAAGTGTTACCATTTTCCCATTTTGTGCTTTGTAAAAACTAATTTTCAGAAAATGTATATCTCAATAAATATAATCTTTTTCTAAAATTTTAAAAATCCTCTAAAACCAGACTGTCTTGGATTTTAGTCCGCTTTACAGCATTTCATGGCTTAATTGTGCTTATTGGGTTAGAAAACCTACAACTAGTAAGTGCTTTTTTTTACATTTTGTGTTTTTACAAAGTATTCGTAAACGGTGTAAAGTGGACTTAATATGAAGGAATGTGATTGATCCAATCCAATCCCTTCGTTTAATGAGTATAACTCCCGAAGTTTTCCGTGTCTCTGCGTGACAAGATAACTAGGGTTAGGAAACGATCTTTACGTTTGGGTTAATTGTGCATTTACGACTATAGTGACTGAAGGCCTCTTTACACTATATGAAATACAGTTATTTACTTTTCTAAAGCAACAACAGAAATTCCATATAATAAATAGCAAACGGTGTAAAGTGGCCTTAATTTAATTGATAATCCAATCCTTGAGTATGACTCTCGAATTTTTCCGTTTTTCGGCGTGACAAGATAAATAGGGTTAGGAAACGATCTTTACGTTTGGGTTAATTGTGCATTTATAACTATGGGTGTGAAGTAAAAGACAGAATTACTATTTAGTGATAGTTGTATGGATTGCTTTAGATTGCTAATAAAGTTATTATCATGAAAGATTGTTTACCTGTACTATAACAATAAGACTCTAAGTCTTGCCGCACGGGGGCTAATGAATAAAAAAAGAAAAGATAAATAAATAAAACAAATTAAAAACACACACAAAATAGAAAGAGAGATTCGAATGGTGGTAACAATTATAATTATTAAAAAAAATCGAAATAAAATAACAAAATATCCCTAATTTCGAAAAACATTTCCTAAACGCCTTGTTTACGCTGGATGATGAGCCCCTGAGAACAGATGCTTTGTTGAGCGCAAACTTGAAGTGATCAAGAAAAGTGCAGAACAGAGGACTTCTTTAACAACCCTCGTTAAAGCTGCCAAGTTTCGCGTAATTTTCATTCCGTGCCAACATCGACGTTAAATGAAAAACTGAAAAACAAAGTTATTGAAATCCGATTCTTTGCCATTTAACGCCAGGTTTTGTAGCTGCCTCCGCGGCCGTTGTTGTTCATTAATTTCCCATTGTGTTCGCAGCAACTGCTGCTGCTGATGATGATCATGCTGTGAGAAAACCTTAACAGCACAACAACAAAAAACCGCTGTGATTTTGTAATACTTGCAGCTAAATAAGTTCATTGTTGAGAAGAAAACAAAAACCGAAATTTTTTTCATGTTCATTCAACGACTAGCAATTTGTTCATTGATTCGACAACGACAACAATAGCAAATGTTATAAAGAATTTTGTTCTTTTTGTGTTGTTGTTGTTGTTGTCGGATATTTAATGTGTGAAATGATCGCCGCCGTTTTATAAAAGAGAAAGAAAAATCAAAATATTTATGAACGTTTTTAACCCCTCGGAAATCCTGCAAGAAGCCATGCAGCCAGCCAGCGACAGCTAACTCAGCGACAACATGTTCATCTGTCAACAGAAATTAATGACATCATAAATCATGTAAACGTTCTGGTGTAAACATAACTAACAACATTATGTTACAAACACACACTGTAACCTCACATCATGCCCGAAAGAGTGGCAACACTATTTTTATATAGCTCACATTTCTGCCTCTCTCTGGTGGGGAAATTGTGTGAAATCACAACGACAAGATCACACAGTTTGAACAGCTGTGTAATAGGGTGGGGCATCGCACAATGTCAATTATTGAATATTGAAATCAAGGCAGGAAATGGTAGATTTTGTTAGATTTCGTTGCTAAGAGACCAAAAAATAATATAATATTTTCAGACTACATTGGAAATCGAGCTGAAATGACACAAGATCGATTTACAAATGTCAGATCCCATTCAAATTTGACATTTGTAAAACTACCTTGAGCTGAAATCGCTGCAGTCTGAAAAGGCTATTGTGTTATTTTTGAACCATTGGTACTAATTTTAGTTCATCGATTAATTTTTTAGACCTCTTTAAAATATTTTAATAAAAGATTAAAATTAAAACAAGAATATGGAGTAAGAATAAAAAATACTTAGAGCATTTTTAATGTTATAAGATTTAGTAGATTTAATAAAACAGTTTACTTTGGAACAATTTCTATACAGTTTCCATATCAAGATAAAAAAATATCTTCAAATTCGATTTTTTAATTTTTTGAAAAAATCTCAATTAAATAAAAAAATATTATTTTCCCGAAATACCAATTTGAGTCTTTTAAATAAAAATAGTATTAAATTAATCAAAAATAATTGTTAAAAGGACTGGACAAATTTGCGTTATATGGGAGAGTTTACACTTAAAAGATTTATCGTATATTTTTTGAAGAAGATTACGGTGAAATCATTTGCAAAATGATCCTTTATTTTTCTCTGAAGTCTACACAGAACAATCGTTAAGTGTAAACTCTGCTTATATTAAATAAGGAGATTATATTAAACTCTAATTAATATTAATATTAATTTCCATAGAAATGAAATTCCATTTGTCAGAATATTCAAGATTATAAAATGATAGATCTCCACAGAACCAGAATCGAACGAGTGTAAACACTCCTTACATTAAATGATCTTGATTTTTATTAGCAAATTCAAGAATATCACACAACCTTTCCTTTGTCAAACCTTTTTACGATCCATCCTAACGTATTGATTTAGTATGCACACATTTAACAACAACAAATTGGGGGTGATACCTATCCTCTGAAAATTTTTGCGGTATTTTGATGATCGGCATCATCAATTAAGTGTGTTGTAAGAAGGCATTTCTTGCTCGAGCTCTGTTCTCGTCTCTGTCTCTCTTTCGCGCGCGCGCGTTTTTGTGAAGGGTAACAAAAAGGGGAGATGACCCAGCATCCACACACACTCGTACACAAGAAACCCCAAAAGCGATACAACCAATCATTGGCAATGCAGCGGAACCAAAAGACATACCTACCATACACATGTGTGTATCTGCATGTGTGAATGCCTCTATATTTGTACGAAAAGGAGAATGATACCTAATCTGCTCGGGCTTGTGCACACTTTCTCTCTCGCTCGCTCGCTCTGTCTCGTTGGCACATAACGATAAACTAATGACAGCTATAGATAGATAAATGTGAACATACTCGCACACGTATGAGTACGATTATACGATTTGAATTTTAGACAGACAGTTAGATATTCGAAGAATGTTTTCCAAAAGGGTGATGCAATTGAAGGTTGCATCATTCACAAGTGTCAACTAAAATAAATGGGGAATCATATTTGTATTTTACAAAAAATTATTCCGGCAAAAAAGAGCATACCAAGAAGTGAAAAATATTCCCATCTTGTGAAAAATTGGATCTTTAATCATGAATTTAACATGGGCTTGTCATAGAAAGGAAGTCCTCTGCAAATATGATCATTCTGCATTTTAGGCTGCACTTCTTTTGGAAGTACTTCTCAGTTTTGTTTTGCTGGGATGTGGACTCTGGCCCCCGGTTTGGGGAACAGGTTCCAGCGAAGAACGAGACCAACATTGAGTCCTAGGTTTTCCAGCAGCTGAATTAGTATCTATATTCGCCTCACTCCTTTTTTTGACAACCAACAAGGTTATCTAACATTATTGTTCCTCTTTTTCACTCTCTCTCTTTGGCGACCAACCATTGTTTCCAAAGTTCATGGTTCATGTGACATTGATCCGGGTTTTCCAACCTTCCGTTCATTATCTATTGTGGATACTGAACCCCATTGGATGGGTTAGGGGAATATGTTCAAGCGAGGAACGATACTAACACCGAACCCTAGTTTTTTCCAGCAGCTGCATTTTTATCTCTATTCCTATCACTGCTTTTTTGGCGACCAATTTAGTCGTTGTTATGACGCAACTGCTCAAGGTTTTCCAACTCTATCGTTCCTCTTATTCGGTCTCTCTTTAGCGACCAACCTTGAGTTCCCAAGATGGTGGTTTATGCGACACTGATCCGAGTTTTCCAACCTCACGTTTATTATCTACTGTGAACTCTGGCTCCCATTGGATTGGATTGGATTTGGGTACAGGTTCCAGCGAGGAACGGTACCAACATTGAGTGCTAGATTTTCCAGCAGCTGAATTATTTATCTCTATCTGGGCCTCCTAAATTAAATGGGTGTTTTATGTCGCAACTACTCGAGGTTTTCTAACATTATCGGTCCTCTTTTACACTCTCTCTTACGCGACCAATATTGAGCTCTCAAGATGGTGGGTTATGCGACATTGATCTCGGTTTTCTATCCTCCCGTTTATTATCTCTTGTCTCTCACTTTCTCTCTCTCTTTTTAGTGACTAATATTGATCCAAAAGTCACCATTGGATCTTACTTGTACGATACGATTGCAGGATTTATGCCGCCAGAGCACAAAGTTTTCCAATGATCAACTTGACTCTCCAATCCTGGTTCTCTTGTGAAGTTTTGAAGACAGTGCTATGGGTTCAATCGAGCTGCTGTTTAGGTTGGCTTCGCAGGTTTTTTGATCGGGATGTCAAAGTTTCTCCAACACTGGTATTATTTTCAAGTAATGGATAAACATAGGAAGTGCTAAAGGTTGCATAGAGATGGTATTTAGGTTGGCTTTGCATGATTTTTGATCGAGATGTCAAAGTTTTTCAATCGTCCATGTATACTTTGCCTTTGGAGATCAATATTGGACACACCAAGATCGTGTGCTCATTGAATATATTGGCATCGCGAGATTTATGTCTACGATATGACTGAACACTTCGATTAAAATTAATGGAAGGTAATGTTTAGGATCGTTCTTGGAAGTTATCATAATCTGATGTCCCTTTGGAGAGCAATTTACTAATAGACTTCCAATTTCATCAAGAGGTGGAGGCATCTTTGATGGCTTCTAAAACCAGTAGATTACCTATTTCATCGTTTCTTTGGAACCCAATTTTGGAACAATTGAAACAATGACATTTAATAACGAATCAAAATTGCAACCTCCAATTGAAGCACCTTTAATTGACGATTTATTGAACCATACCCAAAACCACAATCAAAAACGCACATCAAAACTCCGCACCATGAGCAGCGAAAGCAAAAGAAGCAGGAAAAGTGGTGATGACAGTTGTGCATAAATTTAACATTCGTTCCATACATCCATCCATCCATTCATCGTGCATTGTGCAGTGACATTAATATGAAAGGATATGCGTGTGTGTGTGTAAGTAAGGACATAAAAGTGTTTTTAGGTCTACTGTGGCTGCCAGTATTCAAAATAAATTCTGTGTTCGTATTTTTTTTTTTGGTAGGCGGTTTGTCAAACTGAAATTCTTGTTGTGGTTTGCCGGAAAGGAAGCACATGTCTCCCAGACGGCACAGCGCTCCTCCTCTGTCGGCAGTTGGCAGTAGTCTAGAACCACTTAATTTCAGATTGATTTGAGAACTCCCAAGGGGGGGAGTTCATTTGTTCGACAATCTAAGGAAGTGGTGAGGGTGGTGGCGGTGGTAGAGTGTCACTTTCCAACATCGCTAAGCGAAAATATATGCGCCCAACACCCATACGAAAATGTGAACATCAATTTTCATTGAAATTCAAAAGGAAAGGGAACAACAACAGCAACAACTTCACCATCCATGGAAAAACCATCTGGTTTTCTTTCTTTTATGCTTTTTTGGTTTGAAATAAACCAGCAGTGCGGCAGCACTAAAGGAGAGACATAATCACATTAATTATGATTTGACAGAATTGTTAAATTATTTTTCAAATATTCCGTTGGTCGGAACTTAATAACACTCAAACTTAACCAAAACTCATACAGTCGACGGCAACACCCTAACATACCATGCCAGCCATCCAAACACCCACCCACCCATCCATCCTGCCATTGCTTGCCACTCAGCCACTTGGCTTAACACCACACTTGCTGGCCCTGCCTGGCCTGGCACTTGGCGCGCAGAGTAAGTGACTTAGCCAAAGTTTCTTTTGGATGGGGTGGGGTGGGCACATGGCCCGAGAAGAACGCTTGCAAAAGCCATCCAAGGATATGTTGTTGCAAAAAGCATCGCACACACTCGCCACGTTTTATTGTTGCGGATGGCTGTCCTTTTTGGCTGCTGTCAAATGCGCACTTACAACAAACATTCGTATTCAAAACAGAGAACTTGGCTCGTTCTCCTTTCCTTGTTGTCAGTGTGTTAAATCGCCAGAATGAGAATCGAATTCGTTGAGCTCCTTTTTTGAGTATCCTTTTTGCTGCTCAGCCTCGGTATCATACAATTTTGTTACGCAGCTCAGGCACGTGTCGCAAACGCGTGCACTGCGTTTGCTGACGTTTTCCTTTCCTCGCACAAAAGAAGGAAAAAAACCGAAAACGTTCCAATAAATGTAAAATAATAATAACAATAAACATCATATTCGCCGCCGACAATCGTGTTTCCGTTTTCAAAAGTTAATCGATGTGCGGCCATGTGGTGGAGTGTGTCGTCGCTGCGCTCCATAATGATGCCATAAACTTCATCAGCCATAATTCTACTATTGCCAACCACTTGTCCCCCGGTTCGCTCTTTATTATGTATATGGTCTGGAGAATGGGTGCCCGATGACGGGTTCATTTTCATGTTCATGTCCTTCGTTATGAGCTCACGCAGAAAATCAAATGATTTACGCTCTAGTGTTGACGCCACCACAACAAAAACCGTCGCAGTCGTCTTGAAAGGATGTCCTGTGATTGAGATGTTTCACAAGTTTTATGTGAACGAACACTCTTCGGAAATCCATTGCACTTAAAATCATTCATCATCAGAGAGAAAAATCACACACACACACACTATTTGGGTTTTTGTCTTATGCGCAGCAAATTTGCCACAGCCGACAATGATGGGACAATTTTGGTGTGGAGACATTCTTGGGAAACGCCGAAAATGGCCGTAACAAAAGAGCCACGTTTTGGAGCTGGAAAATGTCAAGGAAATTTCAGAGATGTTGAATTATGGTCAGAAGGTTCAGTGGAACATAGGACATTCTTCTTCTTCTAAACAGCGCTTGGGAAAAACAAAGACAAGACAAGACAAAACTCCGCTCGATAGGCTCTCTCACGCCGATATACTTTCACATGTCAAAGAAATTTCTGCTAACCCAGAGATGTTAAACTATAGTCAGAGGGTCCAATGAGAAACGGTGTCAAAACAGGGTATGGGCAAAGCAGCAATTGTTACAGCGCTAAGAGCGAGTGTTATCCCTCAACAGTGATTACAAGGTGGTAGCAAAAGAGCGAGTTTTTAAGACTTGTAGGTTAACAGTCATTGTACTCAACGAGCGGAATAAACTCCGCGCGCGAGATGCTCTCTTACACCGACAGACATTCACACACAATAGTTAAATCAATCGGGTATGATCATTTGTAGATGTGAGAAAGCCTCTCTTGTGCTGGGTTTATTCCGATCGCTACAACCTTCGCTCTCAATGACTGTTAATCTAAAAGATCGCTTTTTGAGGTCTTTGAAGTCGGCGTGAAGCATAGGACATGTTTTTAATTTCGATGTCTAAACATCGTATGGCCGCAACAGTGCTAACAGTGACTCCAAAGTCAGAGCCAGAGAGCGAGCTTTTACGACTGTTAGCTTAACAGTCATAGCACTCAACGATCGGAATAAACTCCTTGTGCCTCTCTTGTGCTGGGTTTATACCGATTTCTGAGTACAAACTTCGCTCTCAACTACTGTAAACCTAACAGCCTTAAAAGCTTGCTCTTTTGCTGTGTATTTGGGATAACACTGGCTAAACACTCACTGTTATGCCATAGCGACAAATTAACAGAGTTTGCTCACTTTTGATGCTCTCCTCTGTTGTTATTATGTTATTTTGGCATTAACTTCTGTTGTTAATTTAACAAGGCATACTAGGAAATGTTGTTTATTTATTTATTTCCGTTGTTAAAAATTAACATTAACATCAACTCTTTATGGCGACATAAATTTCGCTAGTTCCAGCAACTGCAACTAGCTCGATTGCCAGCTGCTTCTCTCCACCGGAGGGAAATCGCCGAACGCATTAATTATAATTTGACAGAAATTGCCTAAATGACTCTTTCTCCAGAAAATGCAGAGACATTTTTCGGAAATATTTTCCGAACGCGTGCCATTTAGCAAGGAAACCAGTGTCTTTGTGTCCCCAAATATTTTCGAAACTATTAGAAACTCATTAAATTTATGTTAATGACGTTGCAGCGCACAAACATGACTTTACACTTGTCAATGTCATGCCGAGGAGACGACTCTTCATAACTTAACATATGATGATGACTGTGGATGGCCTCACCCCTTCCTGGAGTATGTACTCCCAAAGTCCCCAAAGGTTGTGTTTCTACACGAAAAATCTGTGTGGATCTTTGGTGTTTCTTGCCTGCCACTGGCACTGGTATGTGTGGCATGGGGATGGATGCTGCTGGCTGGCCCTGCTCGTCTGTAGGTCTTGTCTCTAAGATTGATGTTGATATTTTGTGGCATTTGTGTCAAGGGGTGTGTGGTGCATGCATGTTCCCTGTATGTTTTATAGAGATCATATCTTACATATGTCCATGCAGCATTCACTTGCTCAGTTTGTGGTTGCCACAGCAGCAGCAGCAGCAGCAGCAGTCTTTGCCTAGACACCAGCCAAAGAAAACAGATTGCCCATATTTTGTGTCTTGTGTGGCATGTTCGTTTTTCAATTTCCAAGTCGACAAATTAAAATGACATTAGACAAAACATACGCGCCAAAGTTTGAGACTTGACAATGTGTGTGCGGAGGTCGCCGCCTGAAGGCAAAGGATTTGATTAAAGGAAACATTCATAGGCGGAAGAGTGACGCACAAAGTGTGCCAGAGGTCTAGCCATCATGTGATCTGTGAGGGGAGGAAGTCCTCGGGGATTAGGGGTTTCCAGAGAGAGAGCAATTCTCCGGTGGAAAGACGCCTACAAAATGCATATTCACTAAAGAATTTCCCTGGAGGAAACTTTTTTAAGGAACAATGAACCTCAGTATGTTGTGGGTAGAAATAGAACAGGGTCGGAAAATGATCCTATTCATTAGTAGTTCAATGTGACAACAAATACACGCCAAAGTTTGAGACTTGTGAATGTGTGCGGAGGTCGCCGCCTGAAGTCAAAGGATTTGATTCAAGGAAACATTCATGGGCGGAAGAGTGACGAATGGTGTGTGCCAGAGGTCTAGCCATCTTGTGGCCTATGAGGAGAGGAAGTCCTCGGGGATTAGGAGAAATTCTCTGGTGAAGAGACGCCTACAAAACTCATATTCGTTAGAGCAAACTTCGCTAAAGAATTTTCCCTGGAGGAAACTTTAATAGGGAAACTTTATTGAGGTTCTTTGTGGAACAAAATCTTGTGGGCAGAAATAGAACAGGGTCGAACTTTTTTAAATAGAAAAATGATATATTTATAAGTAGTTCAATTCCAAAATAAACTGCTCCGCCGAGGAAACTTCAAAGAAATTGTAAGTGCGTTTTTTTAAATGCATATTCGGCAAGTGAGTTGTGCTTCTCATTCGTTTGTGAGAATTATTTCCTTAAAGAGGCCGGGTTTGATGTTGAAAAATCGCAGCGAAGCCACTTGAAAAGACTTTTGACATGGTAGAAATCATGATCGTGGTAGTCTGCCGCCAAGTAATAAATGTCACCATGCCATTTGTAGATAAATTTAGACTCTATTAAATATAGATGCAAAATGGTCTTGAGCCAGGACAATATCCCAGTTCAAGAGATTCAAATTGTTAGGAAACTCATTGTCTTTGGAGGAAACTTTGGGCAACACTGGCTCTTTAAATAGGAGAGATCCTTTAAGGTTACAAATGAAGGAGTAGAAGCTTGTCATCATCATCTGCAGTTCATCAGACCATCCAGTACATCAGTCTACAGCACCAAATGTGTAAGCTTGATTGCAATTCTATCCCCCCCCCCCACACCCACCACAAATGATTGTTTTTCTTGTCGATTAACTTTTTATTGTAAAACTCAGCCAGTTCATTTGCATTTGTGAACAACCAATACATTAGTCGCAGAATGTAGACTGCAGTGAAAGACAGAGAGTTCCAGGGTCCCGATAATGTTTAACGGGTCATGATAACAATATTTATAAATAAATCTCGTTGTGATTTCCAAGACGAAATGGCAGCGGCAACGGCCGCAGCAGCATCGGCAGCGTCTTCATTGAAGAAGGCATAAAAACACAGAGACGCCAAAAGCTTGGAAGGGAAAGAGGAGCACGGATGTAGTCACAATTAAAGGGGATTTATCATTTTGCGATCGCCAAGCCAACAGAAAAGTGATGCAGATCATACACTGAACTTTAGAAGATCCTTCATTGGAGGTGATGTAAACAAACATGTGCTGATGCAAATTTCAGTGATGAATTCACCGAACTCTAGAAGTTCTCCCTTGGAAGTTTATGTGAAGGACAATTTGCCGATGAAAGATTCACCTATTATTATGCTCATAATTTGTTTAGCGCCCTCTGGTAGGCGCCCCTGCTCGCGCCAATGTCGCTTTATTTCTCCATTCCAGCGCCCTATGGCGCTGAAGAAGATTTTGCATTTCGCATCTTCGTTTGCATTTATTATTATTATTATTATTGTTCGCATAATCATCAACACGACTGATTTTCAGGAAGCGAAAAATTATCAATTGCCGGCAAAGAAGATAATCGCCAAGCTTTTGAACAAAATACCCAAGCAAATCATACATATACACACAGCCATGCTTATAAAACTCTTCACATAATGATTGAGATTAAAATAAATAGTTGTGGTGATGGTGGTGGTAGAAGACTTTGCAGTCAATGAAAAAAGGTCATCTCGTTGGCAGATGAAGGCAATGCGGACAGGACAGGACAGGGCAGTCTAATGATGTCTAAACGCCAGCATGGCAACTCTATGAGGATATATCGTCTTTATTAAGTTGTTATAACATTTGACATTTTTACGATAAACACCTTTGACAGTTCGCCATAAAAGCAAAAAACGACCTCAATCACAGCCATTGAGACGAAGACGACGACGACGAAGAAGAAGAAAAAGGGTTTTTATTAAGTTCTCGTGGAGAATCTTGTTTTTCGCGGGAACACATTTTTGGGGACCTTAAATTCAGTTTGTGAAACGAACAGAACACACCGAACTCCGTAGGAGAGGCAGAACATTCCAATGGTTGGCGATCAAACTCTGAAATGAAAACTGAAGACCAGTTTCACCGTTTAAAGTTAAACTTGTTTTAAGGTTTAACTTATTTTGAACTGATCGAGGATTTGGGACAAAAAATTTGATCCTTAGTATCACTAGGGCAAAGTTAATTAACGCAAGCTCAATTGCTCACATGAATTGATTAAGGCATTGAGTGAACGATTGTCGGTGTAAGAAAGCCTGTCGCGTGAGCTGAGCTGTTTTGAGGAAATGAGTAGCTCTTCAAAAACTTCGTAAAACTTTTCAAAGCGATATTCTGGAAATTATGGATGTTGTTACATGAACATACTTCCAATGATGGATTTTGAGCAAACATGCCTTCGAAATCCGTGCCCTGGCAATGAACCAAACAGTACACATATATGATCCTCATTGAACATACAAAATGTTTGCGCAAAACTCAGCTTTGCAAACTATTTTGTCTTGGTGAACCAAGCCCAGAGAATTAAGGCCTTTTTAGACGTGCAAAATATTAGCGCAAAAGGCCGCTTTGCACAAAGTTCTGTATTTATTGTCTAAATCTTCAATTTAGAGCTTTTGACGCCGCCAAATATTTGCACAAATGTTGAAGATATAGAGAGAGAGATGTCCGGATATATCAACTGCGTTTTATATAAAGTTTTAAAACACACCAAATAAAACCATGTTGCGCAAAATGTGAGATAAAACTGCAAATTTTCAATTCCTTTTTAAACATACAAAATATTTGCGCAAAACTGTGTTACTCAAAATGTGAGATAATACGTTTTAAAGACATAGGACTTCCCTAAAAAATAGAACATTTTGTGTAATGTGGCGTTTTGCGCAAATATTTTGTGTGTTTAAAATTGCCTTTATGCCTGGCGGTGTTTTGTGCAAATATTTTGTCTATGTAAAAAGGCGATGAATCAAATCCGCTTTGCGCAAAATTCTGTACTTATAGTGAGTTTGTCAAATGTTTAGAGCGAATTTTGCACAAAAAAACCCTATTAAGGCCCGTTTACACCAAAGCTATTGGCAGTGCTGCATGTTTGTTGAACAGCTGATTGATAAGAAAACGCAGCGTGAACAAAAAGCAAGTGCTTTGAGGCATTACATTGAATTAAGTTCCATTTATTTGTAACTGTTATTCCGCAAATTTCAATTATCTTAAAACTACACCATTTGCAGTTGAAATTGAAAAAATACAAGTTGAAATTCAGAAATTGAAATTGAGAAAATGAAAAAGTAAATTAAAATTGAAATTAAGAAATAAAAATTGAAATTGAGAAAATCAAATTGAAATTCAGATATTAAAATGGAAATTGAGAAATAAAAATTGAAATTGCGAAAATCAAATTGAAACTAAGAAAATCAAATTGAAGTTCAGAAATTAAAATTGAAATAAAGCAAGTGAAAATTGAAAAATGCAAATTGATTTTCAGAAATTAAAATTAAATTGAATTATCTCATTTTCAATTGTTTATTTCTCAATATTAATTTTAATTGTTATTTTCTCAATTTAAATATTTATATTTTTGAATTTCGATTTTTATTTTCTCAAGTTCAATTTGCATTTTCTCTATATCAATTTGCGTTTCTCAATTTCATTTTGTATTTTCTCAATTTTCATTGCTGAATTTCAATTTTTATTATTTCAATTTGATTTTTGTATTTCTCAATTTCAATTTACATTTCTCAATTTCAATTGAAAATGAGAAGCACTTCTCAAAGACTTCTTTATTGAACGAGATTCTCTATTAAGCTATATATATAGTTAAGTACTTCCAGGGCAACTAAAACTAATCTAAAAGGTTCTTAATCTCCAATTTTCAACCACAACAAAACCATGGTGATTAAGACTTTGTTTGCCTCTGCCATTAACTAAAGGATATCTGAAAGGATCTCTTCAATCTCGACAAATTTAATCAATTGCAATTTTATGCCTTAACCTAATGTTTGAGGTCTTCTGCAGACCCTACAAAGGCTCCTTCCCACATTGATTTCTATGCATTTTATGTGTGTGCGCCAAAGCCATCACACCATGTCACCGAAAAAATGTTTCCATTTTCTTTTAAATCGCGTCATTTGCAAAAGAAGAAGTGAAAGAACAACAACAAAGCAGAGCAGAGCAGAGCTGCTCTACATCCCAAAAATCCGAACTCGGATTAAAACGAAACAAAAAGCGTGTAGTCTGAACCGTACCTTTATTAATCCACACATTTTATTTTAATTCATCCTTCGGATGGATGGACAGACGGACGGACGAACAATGCAAAAGAACGAACGAACGCACACACATCACATCCTCCATACAGGCGACGACGACGACGACGGCGGCGACATGAGTGCTAAAGCCGAAAGCCGGCCAACGATGCCGTTGTAGTCTGGCCAAAGCCAAAGCCTTTTGAGGTTGTTGCCATCAGACAACAATAAACGATATGTTGCCGTTGCACTGTGCAGTCAACAGCGAGTCAGTGGTGGCAGCAGGCACAGTGGTGGCAGCAGGCACAGTGGTAGTGTAGTGTGTTGCATGCGAGCGCAAACAATGTGTGTGGACGGACGGACGCGTATGTGTCGGCTCTGTATACTTTTCCATTAAGGCGTGTACACATTGGCGCGACTTTATCAAGTATTTGTTGTTGTTGTTGTTCTTGTTGCCGTTCTATAATGTGTTTTTTTAATACTTAATTTCTTTTTGTTGTTGTTGGACTAACCAACGAACGTTGAACATGGCAAAAGAGAGGAAAACAATGTCCGATCATCGAAACCCAAGAAAGGCTTTTGTAGTCGGCTGCTGTTGTTGTTGTTGTTGCTGCCGAGAACCCCAAATCCCTTTTGTTTTAATAAAATGAAAATGAAAAGAAAAAAACCTAAAATGCAGTTTTTTGTATGTGCTCCTGAGTGTGTGTGTGTGTGTGTGTTTTATGTTTGCATATTTACATTGTTCCGATCGGTGAATGTCTGTCTGTCCGTCCCTCCGTCAGCATGCTTGTCTCTCTGATGAGGATTGAGTCGACAAGGGACTATGCGACTACCAGGACGGATAGTTTTCAGTTTTGGTGTATTTAAAAAAGTTTTACGAAAATAAACTGACATGGATTTGTTTGTTTTATGTACATGGCGATGGACGTATGTACATATAAATATGTATTTAGGCCCATATATGTATGCGTTTCATGGCTACTGTTTGGTTCATAGCCAGGGCAGGGATTTCGAGTTGCATGTTTGAGATCACAAGATCACTTTGAAAAGTTTTATGAAGTTTTTGAAGAGCTCTACAGTGCCTGAAAACAGCTGATGGCTTTAGATCAGCGATCGCACTACGCACGCGAGAGGCTTTCTTACACCGACAATCATTCACGCAATGGCTTAATCACTTATTGTGATCGTTTGTCAATATGAGAGAGCCTCTCGCGTGAGATCATTTTCCGATCGATAGGATTTTGAAGAGCTACCCATTGCCTGAAAACAGCTGATGTCTTTAGATCAGCATTCGCGATCACTAAAACAGCCCAAACGAGAGGCTTTTTTACACCGACAATCATTCACCCAATGGCTTAATCACTTAGTGTGAGCGCATGTCGATTTGAGGGAGCCGATCGATCGCAAGAGATCGATCGCTGTGTTAGTTGGAGCCTCCTCCACAAGTAAAGAATAAAAAGTCGTAAGTTATTGTCCCTCAACAAAAAGTCAATAATTTCACTGTCCAACTTTTTGAATGGAACAGAATAGCGACCCTACTCTAATTCTGAAAGACATATTGAGTGGAACATTTCTGTAGAATAAACTGCTAGTCCAGCTGGTCTGAGTTTCTTTTTACAGTGGATCAGAGGTTTTATTCGATATCAAAGGAACAATTTATTATGTGAAAAAAAAAATCGCTGTAAGTTAATGTCTGAGAGAATTCCTATAGACAGAACTATTTTGTATAATTTTATGAGGATAATTTTTGTGGAAGATCTTAACCCTCTAGCTTCTCTCGTTATGGGCCAATTTGACCCATTATTCGAGAAAATTAAAAAAAAATTCTACGATCTTTATCGAAAAAAATGTAGCTATTTCGGTGGAGCACGGCAACAAAATGCAAATTGGACATTTTTGCAAAATTTTCATTTTCGCGGGAGATATACTCAAATTGATTTGTATGCACAATATTTTTGGTGCGTCTTTTGTGGATGTATTCTCTTTTTTTTCAAAAGCGGCAATTTTGCTTATTGACATATCCATTGAGCCAAAAATGTGCCTCATCACTGAAGAGAATATTGTGATAGCCGAGCTGCATGAGCATGAGTTTTCGAAATAAAGTTGCACAATTTCCAAGTGTTGTTCAGACGTTAGTTAGTCTATCCATGGTGAAATGGTAAAAGCCCTATTTACATTTTAAGATTTATTTTACATGCTAAAAAAGAGATTAGGCGTAAACTCAACAAAATTTGCATTTTTCGATGGAATATAAGTTCTATTGGTAACTCAAGTCTTAGATCTACTAAATTATATAATATTTTTATACGAAAAGATTTCACAGAATCGGATGTCAATTTGTACAAAACAATTTTTGTCAAATCTGACCATCATTATTATAGTGTAATGAAACCTCTATATAATATCTCTTTATAAAAACTGCCCTTATGAAATGTTTATCACAAACTTCAAAGCTAAAAATACATGTCCTAAATTTTCTTTATTTCAAATGCAGCAATTTTGTTTATTGGCATGTCCATTGAGCCAAAAATGAGACTCACCACTGAAGATAATATTGTGATAGCCGAACTGAAGCATGAGTTTTCGAAATAAATTAGCATATTTTGCAAGATTTGTTCAGTCGTTAGTCTATCCATGAGGAAATGGCGAAAGTCCTATTTACACTTTAAGATTTATTGTACAACCTGAATAAAGAGATTATGGCGAAAACTCAACAAATTTGGCGTTGTTCGACGGAAAGTAAGTTGTATCTGTAACTTAAGGTTTATATTTACTAAATAATACAACATTTGTATACGGAATTTTTCAAAGAATTAGAATCGGATGCCAAGTTGTACCATTAACATTTTAAATTTTTTGCCAAATCTCATTATCATTATTTTCATCAAAAATTTCCAAGCTAAAAATCCTTGCCCTGATCATCAAGATTAGCAATGCTGTCATACACATTTGCATGCTTTTCTCTGTGGCTTGGTTTTCTTGGCATATTTTGGGCGACAGTGAACAGCTCAAACGGCGTCTAAAGCGCCTCAATATTGGCCATATTGTTGTTGCTGTTGCTTTAATTACCACAGGCCGGCTTTTTCTTAAATGTTAATGGCGTTTGGCGGTTTCCTAGAACGGAACGGATTTTTACGATTCTCCTGAAGTTTTTCAACTCAAAATCACTCAACACCATAGCCACATATTTATGCGTTCCTATATAAATACGTACTTGTACGTATGTATGTATGTCTGCATATTTGTTTGTCTGCCTCTTCAAAATGTTGAATGGGAAAATCGCCTCAGAAGTAGAAACAGGAAGCCTTAGAAGTGCTTCACAAAAGTGCTTCATTCATTCATTCCAATCCATTCCATTTCATTCATTTCAATCGTCATTTCAGTTGTCACTGGCCGAGCCGAGGCCCGAGAACAAATGCTGATCTTACGTTTTACATCCATCCATTCATTCATTCATTCACATGTTATTTATACCTTTACAACAATTACAACAACTGGCAAAATCGCATAAATTTTATATTTATTATAAAATAGAAAACCTAGGAATGTAGGTTATGTTCATGTACGCTCGTACACTGCTGGTACCAGTACTAGTACTTGTACTCGTCTAAATGTAAAAGTTTGCAAACAATGTGAGAAGAACTGTCAAGCAAAGTGTTCAGTTACATGGTCATTTACACCGTCACATTCCCAGCGTTTTAAAGGAAGCCTACGGTGGCTGGCTACCTTGTCCAGTTGTTGCTTTAGAAGTTGACGAAATGATAAACAGGCAGGCAAACGTTAGCAAAACAAGTTAACAGCAGGAATTGACAAACAGATGATGCTTTCAGGTCTGACACTGTTAACAGTTAACAGATGACTGTTAATATTGAGCAGCTCTGATATTTTAAATTATGTCAAAACTGTAAATTATCTGTGTGTTATTAAGAGAGTGCCAAAAGTTCACTCAAAGTAAAGTGTTGCCAACCAAAAAGAAGACAGAAATTGACAGCTGACAGTTTAAGCTTAATAATAGGGCTTTTCAAATAAAGAGTTTCGAACAAAATTATCATAAGAGTTGAAGCTTCGTTAATAATCAAAATTGTTGGATTTGGGTTTCAGAGTAGCCACATGTAATTTTGCACAGAGAACGTTATTGGATCGCACTTCTTTGAAAAATTAGGCTGACAAGTAGTGACTAGGAAGTTCTTTCTTATTAAATTGCATGATATGGACGACAATTGGTTCCAAAGAAGCCTAAGAATCTTATTCTATTCCTATTCAAAGTGGTCATAGAATATTTCGAAAAAATATTTATTAGCATTTCCTCCCAATTGTGGGATGGAAATGAAGGTAAATTAAAATGTAAAAAATACAATTAAATCTCTGACAGAATTTTGAAATATTGAGACTTGAATGTAGCCAAACAAGAAACTAAAAATGTTAGAATATTTGTCTCAGAAATTAGAAATTTATTGCCAAATTGTACAATTCAGAGGAGAACCAAATCCAAACCAACTTCCATTGACCGCTTTCCATATATAGCCAATCTAACCATATTGCGGCGGAGTTTTATTTGTTTAGCAACATTAGGGTTCGCCCAAAGCAAAAAACGAAATTAGCACCTTTTTTGTGTAGTTTAACAACGAAAACAAAGGCAATTTGCCATCGACAACATTTCATACTTCCCACAAGAAAGACTCAAAAAAATCCAGCTTGTCTTATTGAAAATTCGTCTTCTGACTTTTTTTCACCCTCCCAGGTATATTTTGATAAAAAAAAAACAGATACATTGTTCTATGCGGCAACATGCGGCAGATTAGCAGCAGACCTTTCTTCCCCTTTAGACGTTAGAAGAGATAGAAGAAGAAAGACAGGATTTCAGATGTTGCGGTTCTTTTTCAAAAAGAAGACTCAGCGAAAAACTTAAAGATACATTTTTTGAGAGATCAAAAGATGTGAGCACAGAACAGTGGGACTGAAGGGGGGAAATGTGAAATTATATTTGAAGACTATACAAGAGCTCAACAACTTAAATCGCATATTTGCAAAATAATTATCAAATTTAGTTTTAAAATTTTTCGGAAGAAAATATGTAATAAAGAAAGTAGTTATTTGTTGTTTTAAATAAAACCTAAAAACCCACAAATTATGCTTGGCTTTTTATAGAATGATCTAATGACCTAATTTTATTTTTTTAATTTTTTTGTATATATCCCTTGATACTCTCTTAGTAGTGCTGCCAGATTTTTCTTGTTGATCCATTTAAGTACAACGAATAGGTAACATGATGTTGCCGCCTTGTCAAGTCTCTTAATTGTAAGCTAGTAAGCCTAATCGAACAGGCCTAATGTGTTGGAATATCTCCTTTCTTCTAAAATATTCCTTTTTTGTCCTTTACTTCTTCTAAAATATTCCTTGCTTTGCCTTTCTTTACCTTTTCGTCCCACTGTACCTCTTGTGCTGTTGTACATCGCAGCTCGATCTCTTTGTTATATTGCTGCAGCTTTCATGTTTTCTGTTTCTGAGCTATTGTTTTTTGTCTGGTGGTTTTCATTATCTCATCTCATTATAAACAAATCCGATTTAAAAGGGATTATCTCTTACCAAAATTTGTAACGTACGGTTTTGAGTGTAACTCGGTCGGTATGCACACAATGCACAAAAACAACAACAACAGCGACCACAAAAAGTAGAAGATGATCTACACTCGACGATCGAATATTTGTCTCGAACAATTTCGGATTTACTTTTAGGGCTTTTGTTCGTTCACAAAAAAAAAACAAAAACAAAAATGGACCATCTTCACCAGGCGCTTAAGTACTTTTGTACGAGTACTTCGTACTTTGTTCTGCCAGCAGTGATGAGCACGTGATAATACCAATTTTGCCAGTGATCTATGCCTGCGCGTGGATCTACGTCCATGAGAGAGTCTATGAATGGCCAGGCAGGTACGTGAAATAATGAATACATGTTTCCGGCTTTAAAACATTAAAATTGTCCTATTTTGATTAATACAGTGAGTGGTAAAAAGTCGCACGCGACTGCTTATCCAATATAGATATATGCATGCAATTTGAAGTATTTTTAACAGATATTCATCTCTTTCATTTGATACCCATATCGCCTTGGTGTGATTCTCAAAATTATTAAAATAAATTATTTAAAAAAATAAATCCTTTGGAAATAAAAATTCCTGTAAAAAATAGGAACGATCACCAAATGGAAAACTGAGTACACATCGAAAATGTATAAAATTGATCCACGGTGTTATTATTATTTTTTCGTTTTCATTTAGATATATCTAATGCAAAAAGTTTTAATTAATTCCAACTCATATTTGGCATGGCAGCTTCATTATCTATTTGTCTTCATCATGTGTGGACACTTCGGCTTCCTTGGGGGTTCTACTCAATTGTTTTTTTGGTGATATCACCATCGGCTTTCCGTTGCGTGTGATGATTCTCTTCTCAGAATACTTCTTTAAAATTGAGGTTCGAGGTTCACCAAAGACTGCCACTGGTGCTCGATATTGCGACATGACTACTGAGTTATTTCTGTCTTTACTCGGGCGTTGAGACTTCCAAGCTCGAAATGATTACTTTCTGAGGAGAAATCATCAAATTACCGCCCGGATTTCACACAACAAAATAAATCACATCTTTTGCATGTCTATCAAAACGCAATTTACCACAATGGGGAAAAGAAAAGAAGTGCTGAAGAGAGAGAGAGCACTTTGCGTGGTTGGCGGCGGTGTCGTAAGTCGCTTAACGCCCGTTAATTTCAAATGTGTTCCATTTGCTTTGTAATGAGCGTGACTTGGCGTGCGTTGACGATTATGCACGCACCCATCTCTAATGTAAACGGCAAATCTACTAACAAAAGTACACACGGACGGACGGACGGGCGGGCGGGCGTGCACACACTCACTCTCTCAATTACACAAAAGGTGTACTAATAGTAACTCGGCAGATTGAAGTGTTTTACCAACAACTTAGCCCGGCCTGATCAGGCCTAGCCAGACAACCGCCACTCGAAACACAGCCCGCCAATGTTTAGTTGAAATAAAAGCAAACACTTCACTTGGATGGTGATGAAAATCCCAACAACACGAGAAAAAGGTCCAGTAAAGGAATCCCGTTTGTTGTTTTGAAAAATAAGTCCGAAAGGAATCGGTAAGAGATGAGGCTTATTAAGATGAGAGGCTTGCACCCTGGCTAAGCACACACAAAGGCCGCCTCAGCTACCGTGGAATATGTTGGGCTGACAAGTCTGTGCGTTCGCTTAAAAAGCGGTCACATCAATGACCCTTGTAAATGGGCATTACACCACGCACCACAATCCAGTGGCAGTTTGCTTGAATGCTTGGCTGCCTGGCTGGTTCCCAAATATTTACTTTTAAATTTTCAAAATCGAAAAACACAATCTGATGACAGCAAACAAAAAACCAACACCGATGATGATCGTCCTCATCATCACTAAATCGCTGAAAAGCGATCATCGTCGTCAGACGTTTGTGAGCAAATAGGAATTTTGAAAAACAAAAAAAAAAATAAAAAATTCCAGTTTTGGGAGGTCTTTGGCTTTTTGTTGAAATATCTACATTATTTAACTTTAGCTCGTGTTTGATCATTTATTGATCATCGTTGACTTTTACTTCTGCTTCTTCTCTAATTTGTTTATTGTTCAATGATCATGTCATTTGTCTTTGGTTTGTGGTACGTGCTTTTTCTTGGCTTAAGGCTAAATTTTTTCTCTTCGTGCATTTGAGTTTTGAAACGGCAAATATTTGTTTTTGACCATGGCATTTACATTAAAATTTCCCTTTATTTATTGTTAATTTCTCTGGCTTTCGTGTAAATACTTGGGGATTGGGAGGGGTGATTGCCTGTGGCCATGGTTAATCGTGATTTTAATCAGAGGAGATTGGAGGATGTTCCACTCCTTCCTGGATTTTCTTATATTTCGTTTAGCGGCCAGACACAGTAAAAACTATTTTAGACACGCCCAGAATGGCGCCCAACGCCTTGTGGCCATGGTTAGTCGTGATTTTAATCAGTGGAGGTTGGAGGATGTGACCAACAACAGAATGGCGCCCAACGTGCAACTACTATTCATAAAACTATATTATTAAGCGATCCACTACTTAAAGTTACTTCTTTGTTATCTCCAGGTGTCTGACAAAATAATTACTTTTAGAGAACTCCCAGAAATGGCGCCCAACGTCTACTAATCCCAAAAGTTACATTTTGGCCATTACAAAAACCCAGACTCTACATATATACTTTGTACCAGCTTTCTTGGCTTTTATTCTTTATTCCCAACCTGCCAGACACAGTAGAATTATTTAAGTTACACACGGAATGGCGGCCAACGTGAAACTATTCATACATCTAAATTATTAAGCGACCCATTTCTTACTATTTTTTTCTTTCTGGTCCCTAGTTGCCTAATAATTCCTTTCTCAAGATTCCCAGAAATGGCGCCCAACGTCTACTAATCCTCGTCTTTCCAGACACAATAGTTACATTTTGGCCATTACAAAAACCCAGACTCTACATATATACTTTGTACCGGCTTTCCTAGTTTTTCTTCCTTATTCCCAAGCTGTCAAACACAATAGAAACTATTTAAGATACGCACGGAATGGCGCCCAACGTGCAACTACTATTCATACAACTATATTAGTAAGAGATCCACTCCTTAATGTTTTTTCTTTGTTGTCCCCACCTGCCAGACAAAATAATTCCTTTCTCAAGATTCCCAGAAATGGCGCCCAACGTCTACTGCTTCCCGTGTTTCTTATATTTTCCTAGACTTAGATAGACTCTTTACATTGTACGACAAAATAATTCCATACTCAAGATTCCCAGAAATGGCGTCCAACGTCGAAACCTCCCCATCATTCCTGTACTTCCCTGGACTTTGATAGAGTAGGGGAAATGGTCGAGAAGGTAGGCGAAATAAGTTCTACTTCTTCCTGGCTTTTCTTCTTTATCCCAAAGCTGTCAGACACAATAGATAGACAGAATGGCGCCCAACGTGCAACTAGTATTCATACATACAAATTACTAAGCGATCCACTCCTTAATGTTACTTCTTTGTTGTCCCCAGCTGCCAGACAAGAAAATGCCTTTCTTAAGAAATGGCGCCCAACGTTGATGCCTCCCCGCCTTTTTTTTGTATTTCCCTAGACTCTGTACTTTGTACGGGCTACAAATATTATTAGCTGCCAGACAAAATAATTCCTTTCTCAAGATTTCCAGAAATGGCGCCCAACGTATACTCCTCACCTTTTTTTGTATATCCCTAGGCTTAGACAGACTCTGTACTTTGTAAGGACTACAAACATTATTAGCTGCCGACAAAATAATTTCTTTCTCTATATTGCCAGAAATGGCGCCCAACGTCTACTATTCCCTCCTGGTTTAGAATCTAAGCTTTCTAAATATATATAGTATTTGAGGAAGATTCATATTTGGATTCCCTGCCAATCACATATTTTGCTTTCCAACGTATGTATAAGTAAAATTAGACCCCTGCTTTCGAATTGGGTTTCTTTGCTTCAAGCTCAGCTTCAAAGCCACAACACTTGGAATGGAATTATCCAGAATGACTCGTGCTTAAATGCATTTATTTCTAATATTATTTTTTATCGCCGCTTTGCCATCTACAACAACTCTAGCACAAAAGAAAAAAAAACGACAACAACAAAGATAATTTTCTTTTAACAATTTCATGTTGTTTGTTTATAAATTGTTCTAAAGATCCCCCCACCCCCTCCATAAAAACATGGCCGTTGCTTGAATACCACCTTTATAAGTTGCTTCTTCGCGTGTGTGTGTTGACGATATTGTCAGCCGTTCTGGGCGATCAAGTGGTGATTCCCCTCCCGCTTCCGCTTGTCCAATTCAAATGGCAATGACAACATGAAATCAAAACGGGCCTTCTCCTAAGTTTTTGTGTTGTTTTTCGAAAACCCCTAAAGCACGCCACCACCATTCACCAGTCGCTGAAGCAGGGTTTCAAAACTCGTTGCAAGAAGAATAAAGTCGACAATAACCATAATAACAGCAACAACAACAACAATAACAACAACAACAACAACCATGGCTGGTCTAAACCAAGTTTATATAATAATTTACGTTAGTTTTTGTTGCTGCTACACCTATGGTTTGGAATTCGTTTTGATGTGCTGAGCTATACGGTATGGTATGGTAAGGTAGTCGTCGTCGGTCGTAGACCGTCACACAGTGGTCACAAACGGTGATGGAGTGATCGAAATAAAAATAAATATATAAAAAAAAACAATGAAAATGATTGTCAACAAAGAGATACGACAGTTTTGTTGGCCATCAAAGAAGAAATTATTTTTATTTGATTTTTTACAAGAATTTAGTGATCTGAATTTATTCATATTTCAAGAATTTATTCATATGTCATAGATATCAAGTACAATATTCAAAAAAGGGCGCCCAACGTGAAACAATCAAATCAAAACCAGATTAGTAAGAGTTATAGTTTTGATTTACATGGCCGCTCTCACGGGAACGTCGAGTAGAGCCTTAACAAGCTACAATTAGTCGCCGACTCCTTCATGAAACTATCTAGTTTCAAGGAAAAATAAAAATATCTTTGATGAATCAAATTGGAGACTTGACTCCTAGACCATTACATTTGAATTGAATTAGGGAAAAGGAGAATGGGTTTGAGACCTTAAGACTATATTGAAAAATGGCGCCCAACGTGATACAAAAAAGAATTATATTTTGGTTTACATGGCCATTCTCACTGGAGTGTCAGTCAAAGTTTTGAATAACCAGTTACTCTAGTCGAAACAAGCCTCAACTAATTGCAGAGTCCTTCATGAAGCCTTCTAGTTTCAAGGAAAAATCAAAATATCAAGTTGAAGACTTTGCATCTAAGCAAAGGCCAGAATTGAATTGAATTCGAAAAAAGGGAGAATGGGTTTTTAAGACTATATTAAAAATGCTCTAAAAATTGATCAACTTGATGTAATTACTCTAGTCGGAACATGCTACAATTCCTCCGAGTTCTTCATGACAACATCTAGTTTCAAGGAAAACTAAAAATATCAAGTTGAAGACTTGACTTCTAGACAAAAGCCACAATTGAGTTAAATTAGAAAAAAGGAGATCTTAAGACTATATTAAAAATGGCGCCCAATGAGGTAACGAATAATTTTGATCAATTCAACAAGTACTGTCTTGAAACACAGAAGTCATCGTAATTACTTTTAAGTCTTCAATAGACCAAGGAAAAAAATAAAAGCATCTGGAAAGAATCAAGTCTACCAACCAACTCGAAGACAGAAGGGTAAAGAAAATGACACCCGTATCTTTGATGCATCAACTTGAAGACTTGACTTCCAGACTAAAGCAAAAATTGAGTTGATTTAGGAAAAAGAGAATAAGTTTGAGATCTTAAAACGGTATTAAAAATGGCGCCCAATGAGGATATTAAGCGTCTCTTGCTCTAACAATTGATCAAGTCTTGAAGTTTAAAGAATCAATTCTACCAACAACTCTTGGACAGAAGTAGATCTTAAGATTCTATTAAAAATATAGCACAATGTGGTGCCGACTAAGGATATTAAGAGACTCTTGCTCTAACAATTGATCAAGTCTTGGAACAGTCTTTAAACTTAGAAGTCATCCATATTACTTTTGAGTCTTCAATAGAGCTCATGAAACTAGATGAGCCAAGGAAAAAATAATAATAAGTAATCTTTGAAGAATCATGTCTACCAACCAACTCGTGGACAAAAGGTGAAGAGAGAAGAACATGGTTGGGGAACCAATTTGCAAATCAACATCTTGACAGAAGACAAATAATCATGGAAAAATTTGACGCTTTATGAATAAATTTAAGAAATGGCGCCCAATACAGTACCGATTATCAGATTATTTAGAGTCTCTTCCCTCCGTTTGGGGAGTTCTTAAGAGGTCTTGGAACTAAATGAACCTAGGACTAAATGAAATCAAGGTTATGAAAGAAAGAACAAGAAAAATATATAGATGCAGCATGGACTAGTCAAAACTATGAGTCTAGTTTACACTTCAACTTTACACTTTTGTTCAATGCAGCTGAACAAAATCACATAAACATGAAACTAGATATCGTTTGTTGGAAACCTGTGTACTCACAGTTTTCCATTTGGTGATACAGGACTTTTTTAATAATTTATTTGCGTACTTTTGCGAGCAACACACAAAGACGATACGGTTATCAAATGAAAGAGAGGAATATCTGTTAAAAACAAAGTATAGCACAAACAACTATTTCAAGTTTTCCCCCTTAATAAGTTAAGTTATTTCCAAAGGATACTTAAAATTTAATAATTTATTTTCACACTTCTGCTAGTCATAGAAAGACGATATTGGTATCAAATGAAAGAGAGGAATATCTAATAAAAATATTAAAAATTCCATGCATATATCTGTATTAGTATAGCATAAACAACTATTTAAAATGTTCACCTTAAAATGATAAAATTTGTTAATTTTTAAGGGGGAAATTTGAAATGGTTCTTAAAGCTGAACTTATTAAGATAGAAGCATGAAATCTAAAGTATTTTTAACAGATATTCTTCTCATTCATTTAATATCCGCATCGGATATTTGTGTGACCCGGAAAAGTGTGAAAATAAATTGTTAAATCTTATATATCCTTTGAAAAAGATCGCCGAATGGAAAACTGAGTACACAGTTCTTCAATATAAGACGTCTAGTTTCATGTGTATATGGTTATCATGTGTTCCTGGTGGTAAACAAAAAACTAGTTATTAAGAACTTCACATTTCCCGCACCGCTCAAATTCCGCCAGTAATTACGTTCGAGGCTTTAGAAGATGGCAGATGATCTCCTCGAAAGTAGTTTTCCGTGTTTACACTTATCACAGAATAATAATGCAAAATTATTATTCGAATTAAAAACATTAACACTTTTCATTAACCATTAATTTTTTGTTTACTTATTTTATTTTTAATTTCCACAAAAGTGTGGATTTTTTTTTGACAAATTTCAAAAACTGATAAAATCGATCAGACTGTTAGAATTTACGTGCGATCTTCACTCGAAATCGTTTGGGTTTGTTTACGCAATGTGACTCATTTTTGATAGATCTTGCGATGGAATCGTGTAGTGTAAAGGTGTCATTCGTTAAAATTTTAATAATTTTTGAATAAGCTAAGCTGATTTTTGTATGATATGAAAGTATATAATCCAGTCTAAATAGTAGCTTCATTTAAAAATGTTAGAGCTCTTCAAATTAATGAAAAAATAAATTCTAATTTTTGAAATCATTTTGGGAATTTCTCAACCAACCTAAACTGGGTAAACACTGTGCGCCGTCAGGCCGTCCGTATCTGATGAATAGTATGGTCGTCGTCGTTCGTCGTAGTCGTCGTCGTAGTGTGCCAAAACCCAAAACCCCAAAGAAAGAAGAAAATGAAGAGGAGGCAAGCGCAACAAATGCTCTAAAACACGCAAATGCCACATACTCAAAATGAACGATCGCTAGTGGCGCGACGGCCGGTGGTGGCGGCGGCGGCGGCACTGTAATAAATGTTTATACATATATGTATATTTGTACATACATAAATGTATGTGGTGCGGTGTGGTTTGGTATATGGTATATGCTTTTTTAGATTTGTTGTTTTGTGTTATCTCCCCCTTCTAATTATAATGAGGTATAATAGTTAGAAAGAAAAAAGGTTAATATGACGTATGCGGAAAAAACAATATATGGGCACGTGTGCCGAGGATGATGACGACGACGGCGATGATGATGATGATGATGATATTTTAAAACAGAACATCTACATACATATGTATGTTTGTATATATGTATACATACATAAATAAGTACTACTTCAGCACCACTCGCTCGCTCGCTGTTAATAGTCATAGTTTAAAGCAGAATTTTTCCATTTTTTTTTTATTTGGATTTAGTTTGTTGGTTGGGGTTTCTTTAATGAAAATTGTACGGTACCTCGGCACCCGGTTGCCGTTGTTGTCTATTTTGAAAAACACAACAACAACGGTGATTTATTTGTCTACAACAACAACAACAACAACAGCACACGGCGAAACACCTAGTATACCACCTAATGAGTTGAGTTGAATGTTGGTAAACTTTTTTTATCCATTCGGGTTTGTTTTTTTTTTTTTAATAAATTTCATTCAAAATGGCTCACTTCGAAAGGTGTACGCATACGTACATATGTATGTACGTATGTTTGTACACGTCCAACATTGTAGCTGGCGATCATTAAAAATCCGAGGGTTGTGTGTAACGAAGACTTCGTGTCGTTCGCACACTGTGTTGGCATCCTGCAAGGGTTATAAATATGTTGTACTCTCGTACGTATGTACATCCTTGGATTTCTGTCCTTTTTTGTTTTGATTTTCTTTTTGTTTTTGTGTTTTGTTATCCCTCTATTGTTATCAGTCTGCCGTTGCCGATGATAATGGCAAACAAGGCGTGAAACGTATATAGAGAGGAAAAAAAACTGTCGCTGTTTGTGGTTGGACGTCACTGGGTGAATAAGTTGTACCACAAATTAGTGGTTACTTTTTGGCGAAATTCCGACGGCCAACATGGCGTCAGAGGTTCCATGAAATAAACACGAATTGGTCTTTGATTTCGTAAAATTAAAAAATGGTTTAAAACTCAATTCCCATCCAAAAGACAGTTTTATTTTACAAATTTTTATATAGATAATTTAATAATTTATATGCCTGCTTTCCCGAGCTATACAAAGGCGATGTGGGTATCAAATGAAAGAGAAGAATATCTCTTAAAAATACTTAAAATTTCATGATTTTGTCTTTATAAGTTTAGCACTAGCAACAATTTCTCCCTAAAATTTCCGTTCGCGAACTTGATCCTTTCTATAGATACGTTAATAATTTATTTGCATACTCTTGTTAGTCAGGCAAAGTTGATATGGGTATCAAATGAAAGAGAAGAATATCTGTTAAAAATATTTAAAATTTCATGTTATTAACTGTAGAAGTTTAGCATCAACAACAATTTCAAATGTCCTCCTTAAAAATAAAAATAAATAAACTTTTTAAGGCGGACGGACAACTTGATATAGTTGATATTGCTAAACTAATGCAGATAGAAGCATGAAATCTAAAGTATTTTTAATAGATATTCTTCTCTTTCATTTGATACCCATACCACATCTGTCTGACTAGCAAAAGTACGAAAATAAATTTTTAAATTATTTATATAAAGGATCAAGATCGCAATTTGTTGAATTCAAACCATATTTTGGATATTTTATGAACGAGGGTTTGAAATAAAATTGTATTTTTTGAATTTCTAACATTTTCATTTGATACCCATATCACCTTTGTCTGACTAGCAAAAGTACGAAAATAAATTATTAAAACTTATTGCATTTGCCGCTCTTTACCAAAAAAGAGAGAGAGAGAGTTTAAATTGGAAATCAAATAATCCAAAAACACAAAGAACTTGAAAACATGATAAGTCGATTGAACAAACTATTTTTTGGAGCCGTCAATATATTGTAAAAAGTTTAAAATTTTCGCATTTTTACATTCTACGGTCTTTGACTTAAATTCTGTCTTATGGTAATGATCGACCAATCCAATAAGTTTTAATAATTTATTTGAATACTTTTGCTAGTCATATAAAGGCTATATGGATATTAAATGAAAGAGAAAAACATCTGTTAAAATTACTTAAAATTGCATGTTTTTATCTCTATAAGTTTAGCATTAACAGCAATTTCAAATTTCCCCCTTAAAAATAAAATTTAACTTTTTAAGGGGACAAACTTTAAATAGTTGATAGTGCTAAACTAATGAAATATGAATAATGAAATTCGTAGTATTTTTAACAGCTATACTTCTCTTTCATTTGATACCCATATCACCTTTTTATGACTAGCAAGAGTACGAAAATAAATTATTAAAACTTATATACCACAAAAGAGAATTTAAGTTAGAAACCAAATAATCTAAAAACGCAAAGGACTTGAAAATATGATAAGTCGACAGAGCTGACTATTGTTTGCAGCCATCGGTATATTCAAAAGTTCATAAAAAGTTCATAAATTTCAAAAATAAAATATTTAAAATATAATGACCGATTTGTTTCAATATATTTTTGTTTTTGCAGGAAATTTATATTTCTTAAAAAAAACATTACTCAACATGAGGGTGGGCATTTTGTTTACTAGAGATATATCTTAGCTGGATCTTGTCATTCAAAGAATTAGCGATGAATTCATAATAATATATAAAAGGTTTAAAGTACAAGTATTGCATGGAAAAGCTCCCACAATTTTTTTTATAAATTTGACCATTAAATAAAGATTTAAAAGTTCTCGGATTTTACTGAAGTGGACAGGAGTTTAAAGGTATCAAAAGAAAATAATAAATAAAACAAATATGGGGTAGCGTTGAAGGGAGTGAGCAGAGCAGGCGTTACAAAATGACGCTTAGGAAAGTGGCGATGGGAAAAACATCTCGTAGAAAAACTATTTAATATATTTTAAATTTTTCGAGTTAATAACTATTCACACAAAATACAAACGATAATTATAATAATAGAAATATAATTTAATAATAATATAAAGACCTTCTAAATTCCAGTTAGCAACAAAAACTAAATGTCCATTGTGAAGATATCACCACAGCCAACGATTTGGAGTTAATGGGGGTTTTTGGTTTTTCATTTTTTCATCCTGTTCCAAAGGATACACTTTTTCAAAAATTATTTGAAATACTTATTCACATCCTATGATAACTTTGTTGGTGTCAAATTAAAGCAGAGACTATCTGTTAAAAATATTTCAAATATCATAATTCTATACGTATTAGTTTAGCATTAACAACAATTTCAAGTTTATTTAGTTTCATATTCATATTTTATTTTTTACGAAGGAAAACTTGAAATGATTGTTAACGCTAAACTAATACAGATAAAAGCTTACAATTTTAAGTATTTTTAGCACCTATTCTCTTCTTTAAAATGTCATTTATACCGGTATAATAGGATTCGAATATATATTAAAGCTATTTTTTGAAAAATTGTATACCTTTCTTTAATCAATAAAACCCATTATATGTTAGCATATTTAGCATAGCGATATGAATATTTTATACAAATATGATAAAAACTGGGACAGCTTTCAAAATTTCTTTCATTAGTGAAATTACAAATTTTCTATATTGTACTCCTGCCTACACACTTTGAGTATTGAATAGTCACAACTTAGTCATTTGCTATGTATAAATCACACCTGAAAATCCTGAAATTATAGTGGAGTCATTTGTAAATATTCTATATTGGAAAACACATATTTTTTATATTTACTGCTCATATTTATAAAGAAAAAATTATTAATTTTGTGTAAAAATAGTCAATGATCGACCATACGTACACATTTCCACACACACCTCGTAGGATTTACAAGAGAACGTAAACTCAAATTTTAGGAGATCGATGTTGTTGTTTTTTTTTTGTTGACCTAAATAACTTTTGGCAATATTTATCACGTAGCACGAAGATTTAAGGCAAATTTAAATAAAAAAACATTTATAAGAATTTACAACAAATATTAAGTACTGTAAGTTAGGAATAATTGATTTTTTGAGTTGGCTATTGATTAATCCAAACAAAAATCACTTTTTAAAATCTCCTTGAAGAATTGTTATTTTCAGCGGAATTATAATAAAATTATTGCTTACAAAGATGTTTAATATTATTTTTACTTTTTTTATCTGAAAAACGACTGACAAAGGTGGCAAGAATAATATTATTCAGCTGCATCATAATATTATTCGTTTTGATTAAAAAGATATTTAAGATCACTTTTATTTTGGATTTTTTAACCGAAAAACGAATAACGATCAATTCACAAATGTAGGAAATGTGGAAGAATAATGTATTTTATTATCCAGCTGCATCATAATATTGTTAGTTTTGATTACAAAGATCTTTAAGATCATTTTTATTTTGGATTTTTTTAACAGAAAACGAATAACGATCAACTGACAAATGTGGCAAATGTGGAAGAATAATCTATTTTATGAGAAAGTTTCCGTCGGTATTGAATTTTGTGTGTTTTAGCTGGAGTTTAATCAGCTGTTTGCCATTAAAATCTCTCTCTCTTCAAGCTGGCAACACCGACGGTACCATGTAGTCGGACAGACTACACACGAGTTTGCCGTCAGTGGGACAAAGTTATATATATTCGCTATTTAAACATAAATTTTTGCACAGGATTACAATCATATTTATGGATTTTCGAAATTGAGAAAAATTAAAATTTGTCTAATGTTTACATAGAAATAAAATTAAATTTGGGGCAGACTTTACACTTTATGAAAAAACACAGGCGACAGTACTTTTTGGAGTTGAACATGATCATATATACACATTAAAGTAGACATCAGGCCTGTTCGATTCGGCTTATTAACTTAAAATTAAAAGACTTGACATTTTTATCCATTGGTTTTATTTAAAAAAAAATCAGAGATAAAAATCTGGCACCACCTTGCTCGGTAACTAAGAGAGTAGTAAGCTACTTTCTTGCTAAGCGAGTAAATTCCATAGAAATATTTAGCTAGTAAGCCCAATCGAACAGACCAGGCCTATCATATATATGATAACCAGACCAGGCCTATCATATATATGATAACTCTGTATACTCAGTTTTCCATTTGGTAATATTTTAATTTCCAAATGATGTATATATGTTTGTACAATTTATTTTCCTACTTTTCCGAGTCATACAAAGGCCCCATGGATATCATATGAAAGAGAAGAGTCTCTTTTAAAAATACTTCAAATTTCATGTCTATGTCTCTATAAGTTAAGCATTAACAGTCATTTAAAAATCCTCCTTAAAAAGTTAAAAATTATTTATTTTTATGGGGGAAATTCCATATGTTTATTAATGGCAAACTTATACAGGCACGAAAGTAAGCAATTTGAAGTATTTTTAACAGATATTCTTCTCGTTCATTTGATAGCAATATCGCCTTTGTATGACTGGCAAAAGTATGAAAATAAATTATTAAATCTTCTATATCCATTGGAAATTGAGTGATTTGAAAAATGAAGAGAGTGCAAAACGAAGTACACAGCTTTTCTACAAACTATCGCTGACTTTATGTGTATACTTGGGCCTGTTTAGTTTCAATGACAAAAAAATAAATTTGTCGCACTGTGTAATACGTCCCAAAATCTTGAATATAATCAAATGGAAGACTTCACTTTAAAATAAACATTGTAAGGATTTGAAGTCCGTCCCAAATATAGATTTGAAAAAATAATAGTCTTCTCTATATGTTCGTTTAGAATATTTTATTTTGTATATTTCTTAAAAAAGGAAGCTATAAATTGGATTCAAATTATTGGCATTCACGGCCCAACAGGGGAATTTACACCACAAAGATTTATCGTTCAACCTGAAAGCTGATTAGAATGGAAACTTGTTAGAATTTTTCGAAGAAAAAATCTTTCAATGGTTACTTAAAAGTTAGATCTATGAAGCTGAAATATTTCTCCTCGAAAAATCTTTACAGCTCTCGAATAGAATTCCAAATTGTGTGACAAAATTGTGTAAATGTCCCTTACGGTAGAATTTTGTAAATGGATATTTTTCTCTATAGGAAGGAATATAATTCATCAAAATGTAATTGAGAAATTACATTAAACTAGTGACTTTAAAATTTTAACGAAAATATATCCAGCATATTGATAGAGGCCAAAAAGTCATGGGATTTGATATCTAGAAGTTGCGATCGAAATTAATTTTTATTTCTTGTGAACGAAAGAAAATAAATCGGGTGTTGAGATAACCTTTGTTGAACTAATCACGTTAGATTTTCATTTGATTTCTGTAGAAAAGAATGCCAGTTTTTCTTGATTACGAAATCCATGATGAGCTCTCCAGCTTTGGAAGAGATCCCCACATATTCATACAGTAAAGCGACCTATCCACACACACAAGCGAACATGTTTGACATACAAAAGCTAAAAGGATTGATCAGACGGTAAATCGTAAGCATAGTGTAAACGAGCCTTTTCACTAGAGTTCGTCAAACATATACGCTTATGGATAAAGTTTATAAGCGTAAAAAGGGCCTTTTTACAATTTTGTATTTTTTAATTTTTATTATTATGTTTGAATATTTATAAGCGTAAATAGGGCACAAATAGCCTTTTCACAATTTTTCACTTTCTTTCCGAAAATAACACTTTTTTTTTTAATTTTTCTTATATTCTTTTTGAATATTTGAAACACGGATTTGTAAAGTCAACCTAAATAGTGTTGGAAAGCAGAGATATGCAAGCATTAATCGTAATTCAAAAAAATTGGTATACCATTCCATTGAATGGAATGGAATACATCAATAGCTCTTAGATTTAATCCACTTTAACCTTATTTACATGAAATGCTTTAGATGTCTCAGAACCAAAGCTTTTCAAATAGCCCCAACATTTCTTTTTACCATTTCTTATTTATGGCCTTAGCCCAACAACTACTACATACATACTTTTAGTTGGTTTTAGCAGAAATTAAAGGAGAACACTACTACCTACTAAACTAAACTAAAAAGCATCAACGAAATTATATAAAATAATACCAAAAAACAACAAATAACTAATTAATAATTAACACATCGGTTAACCATGTTGTGTGGTGGCCAGACGCGTAGTGCCGAGTTGTGTAGAAGATAAGGAGAAGGAAGAGGAGGAGGTAGTACTAACCTGGTTCAATCATATTTTGCTCTTGCGAGTCGTATATAAAGCTGAAGCACGCCAATATATCGCCAATGGATCACCCGTAGGGTGATAATTAGACCTTAAGGTCAGGGAATTCGAGCGAAACAACAATTGCCGCTTCGTAGGGCAATTGGGCAAAATGGGTCAAGGTAAACCCAGAGCCGCCAGTTAAAAAAACTATGTCACAGGAGCCGGGTTGTTGGAGCGCTCTTCCGCCAGTAAAGTGTTAAGTGAGCCTAAATGAAAAGCCCGCCAGCGTCGGCCAGGTGAGGTTTGGCTTAGAATATTGAATATTGCGGCCCTTCTTCTGAGGTCTTCACTTCTGGTTCTTCCACACACACTCCGTGGTGTCTTAATGTGTTCCTCCTTCTTATCCGGTGATGATGGTGGTAGGGGTGCGCTGTTTAGTGGTTTCGGCCTCAGCTGTTGTACAACGTTTGTGTTGCTCTTGCTGTTGTTGTTGCTGTTGGCGGCGGTGGTGTCGTTCTTTTCCAAATGTTGGCGTTTCGTAACATACACCTGTTCACTTTAGAATTTAGTTTTTTTTTGTTGTCGTCCGTTTCTTTTTTCAATTTCTTTTAACGGCTGTAAGAAATTGTTGTTAACTTCACTTTCTTTGGGGTTTGTTTTCTTATATTCTTTCTTGTCGTTTCGTTTCGTTCTTTTAGCTATTTTTGTATTTTTTTTTTGTTGTGGAGGGTTTGCTTGGTATTGCTACAATTGATTCTAATTCACACTTGTTTGGTTAAAAATTTCGACAACGATGACGGCTGACTGACTGACTGGCAGACTTGAGTAGGCCCGATAAATTGTGTTGCCGGTTGGAGTTGTTGTTGGTTAGGAAATTAGCACGCACTTTACACCTCCGTCTTTTTTTCTGTTGCTTAGACTTGGTTTATTTGGGGTATTATTTATTTTTGAAAAAAATTAACAAAATCCGCTTTTAACACTTTAGCGTTTTACGATCACTTTTGGGACCACCCGTACGTTTTTTTTTTCTTCTTTATTTTTTCTTCACTGCCAAGGCTTGGAAATTGTCGCCGTATCAATCAATTCAATCACTAATTTCTTATTTGCATCTTCTTGGGGTTAGTAGGGGGCCCGGCACCGCCACAATCACTCATGGGTATCCTGGTGACAGCTAGCATTGAGCATTTGCTCTTCAATCAAACGATCGATTGATTGCCTCGCGTTATTTTCACTCCGTGCGTTGTTGTTTGCAAACTTTTTTAATTCGTTCTTCATTCGCGCGTTATGCCGTCGTTAAAATGCTGAGAAAAAGAATTTTGTTTTACTCTAGTTGTTGTTTTATTTTGTTTGTTTGTAACCAAAATCAAGAAGAGACGAAAAACACAAAAGAAAAAACACACACACAATTCAATTTTCCAGAAAAACGTATGCAGGCTCTGACTTCGTTCCGACTTGTTGTTCTTCGTCACAATACTTGTTGCGACTAATTTGAGAATTCGAGGCGTAGCGATCTCGCTCTGTTAGCATTTGTGATGCGATCGATCAGTCAGTAACCCATACAACAACAACAGCAGTAGCAGCAGCGGCAGCAAGAGCAGCGGCAGCAACAGCACAGAAAATAACAACAACCATATGACCCAGAGCAGCAAAGAAAAAACAACGACTCTATACATCCGCATACACACACACACACTATACTCATTCACCAAACACACGCACACACACAAGCACAGTTATAATCTTATAAGCACCAGCCACAGCAACAACAATATCTTTTAAGATCAACAACAGCAAAAACAACCACCACATTTACTCAACAATCCCAACACACATAACTGCTCTCTGGCTGTACTCGGCTCAGCCAACTCCCAGTGTGTGTGTGTTTGAGTTCGTGTGTCGTTAATATGTTGGGTAGTGGTGTTGGTTGCTCTTCTGTTTGCTTGATTGGTTGCTGTGATAAATGTGCGTTGGTATGTGTGGCCCTTAATGGCGCTGCTTTGTTATGAGTGTGCGGAAGTGCATGTGTACAAGTATCCAAATAATAACAAATCCCTCACTCTCTCTCTCTCGTGCTAGCTCAGTGTATGGGTATTTATTGTTGTGGTGTTTTGGATACAACATTGAGTAGAGAAACAAACAAATATGAAGATCGTATGAGTGGAGAATGGGAGCTTAACAGTAACACTAAGTAGGAGCGAACTTGCGTGGTGTGAGGTGGCTGGCTGGTAGTATGTATCTGTGTGTACCTGAAGTCCCCCATTTCATGTTGTTTGGGGGTTGATATTATTGAAGTGAGTGCAATGTTTGCAATATTTGCAATATTTGTTTTGCTTTCGGGCCAGTGTTAATGCAGGGCTTAAAGTGAAGACAACATGTTGGGCATGAATGGTCCGCATGGAGTTGGGGTCTAGTTTAGCATTTGCTTACATATATTAGGGATGTTTTTCTTTAAGACGTTATAACAAAAACGTAATTAATTTTTAAAAAGTTGTGGTTTATGAGTTTGTAATGTCTTGGTGCAAAAAAAGCAATTAATTGTATTTATTTAAATAGATGAAGTCCCCAAAAGAAGTGACGAATAAATAAATTAATTATTTTTTGATTTTAATTTCGCTACATTTTCTCTTTAAAATATTGTTTTATATTGCCGCTAATAAAATAAAAAAATCGTCTTAGCCAGTTAAAAATTTGTTTCAATACAAACATGTATATTAGTGGAGTTCATGATCTGGTGTATTTGTGATAAACGTTTACCATAAATACAATTTTGTACATCATATCATCGTGATAGATATACAACACAAAATACAACAGGGGTTCAGCATTGTATTTCAAAAATAAAGTAATTTATACATAAAAAGTTACTAAAAATATTACATTTATTAAAAATACTACACCAAATACATCGATTCGTTGTATTGTTGTTGTGAAAAAAGATGGGTCTAAAACTAATACAATTTCACAGAGCCATAGCTGTTCTTGGCTCTATAAATAGCGTTGAAAGAAATAATCAACATTTTTCTTTTAAAAATCAATTTAGTTTTTCAAAATTTTGTTGTTCTTCAAATTTATTAATAGGACTGTTTTATAAAAAAAAAACGTTTATTTTTCACTCAGTAAAAAATAAATATGCTTCACATTATCGACAAAAATGAGAAAAAGGTCTATGTATCAAAATCTATATATATTTATATATAAAGGGTGATTTTTTAAGAGCTTGATAACTTTTTTTTTAAAAAAACGCATAAAATTTGCAAAATCTCATCGGTTCTTTATTTGAAACGTTAGATTGGTCCATAACATTTACTTTTTGAAGATAATTTCATTTAAATGTTGACCGCGGCTGCGTCTTAGGTGGTCCATCCGCTTAGTCCAATTTTGGCATTTCCACGTTTTTGAGTAACAGAGACCCAATTGGTGCGAACGGCGACGAATCGAAAATTGGTGGTCATCATTAACACTGGCCGATACAGCTGCGATATTTTCTTCAGTTCGCACTCTACGTAAGCGTGTTGGTGGTTTAATGTCCAACAATGTAAATTTGGTGCGAAATTTAGTCACAATAGCCCGAATAGCCGCTTCAGTGGGTCGATTAAACTGACCATAAAATGGAAGCGCGCAATGAACTTTCTTAACAGAGCACGCATTTTGATAATAAAATTCAATAATTTGCAAGCGTTGTTCGTTTGTAAGACGATTCATGATGAAATGTCAAAGCATACTGAGCATCTTTCTCTTTGACACCATGTCTGAAATCCCACGTGATCTGTCAAATACTAATGCATGAAAATCCTAACCTCAAAAAAATCACTCTATATATATATATATATATATATATATATATATATATATATATATATATATATATATATATATATATATATATATATATATATATATATATATATATATATATATATATATATATATATATATAACAATTAAGAAAGCGTCATACTTATATATACCCCACTCTCAGATAACATGTGTATGGAAGGACTTAAATTAGAGCCAGAGTATGTTTGTGGGAGGTACTAGAAGATTGCGTCAATTGGTCCCAGCTTCCACATTTGTAAAAACATGACCACATATCAAGTCATAGTGGATTCACTGCACCAGTATAGAAGTTATGAAGGATTTAATATTACCTAGAGACAGAGACAATTGTGTGGGAGGTACAAAAAGGGGCGTGGCTAAAGCGTAAATATTTTTTTGGTTTAAAGTGATAACAAAATTCAAATGATTTTAACTATCCGTATGGCTGTTATATCGGTTTTATTGTAACCAAAGCTTATGCCACTTTGTGTGGGAGGTACCAGAAGGCGTGTGGCAATATCGCCCATATTCCATGCAAACGTAACCTCTATAAAAGCACTGCCAAATATAAAATTTAACATTATTCCGATCATCCCTATCCTAAGTTATAAAAGCTTTAATTTTACGAAGTGTAGGGCTTAAAGAAAAACAGCATTTACCGGATTTATATTAGAATTCCTCAGAAAAAGTTGACACTTCCAGCAGAATATCTCATCATATTAGATATGAAATTGTTATCAGAGATAAGTTGCAATGACCGCAATTCCAGCGCAATCAATTAAAAAGAAAAGTTCTGTGATACTAGTATTTAAGTATAGAACTGAGTAATTATTTATAAAATTATTAAAAAATTGTGCCCTGATGTCCAGTTTTTATAATGGTATTAGTGCTATGTCTATGTGATGTAAAATTAATCGATTTTCATTAAATATATTTTTCTCCGGATGAAGTTGGAAAGCAAAAACAAACCACGACTAACAACACTGATACGAAATAGTTTTATTTAAACCATAAGCCCCAACAACAATCAATAATTAAAAAGTGTAATTTTGTTTATTTTTTTTTTATTTTTTGTAAGTCTATATTTTTCGATTTTAATTTATATCAAGTTTATCATTTTGTCACCGAATACCGACGAGTATGTGTATTAGAGCAAATGCATAAATAATAACTGGACAATTATAAGCATTAAAACCATTTTAGACAAACATTTACTGTAATTTATCTGTAATTGTGTTGGAAATCCATTTCCATTTATTTTGGAAATAATTATGAAACTTCTATTTCTTTTTTTGTTGCGTAGCTCTATTGGCACAGTCATAGACCGGGCTTCGGCTACACGAAATCAGAACAAGTAAGGAAAGGCTAAAGTCGGGCGGGGCCGACTCTGTGATACACTCCACTTTCGATCCGAATACAATTTAATTCGGTGAAAAAGTGACAACCGGAAGGATTTTTGTATCCTGTAAATGTATGTGTTTGACAAAAAATGTTAAATCGGAAATGAAAGGGTATATTGAAAACAGGAACGAAATAGGTGAAATATAATATGTATAGTTTGGCCAAAATCGGATAAACATTTGGGAGCAACATTTGTATTTGCGCTATATTTAAATCTGAATTTAAATCTATTAGCCACTTTCACCATAGGTTTTTTACTTGGATTATAAGCTGTTGTGCCAAATTTAAAGAAAATCGAGTACAATATGTGGTTTCTAAAGCGGCAAAAATCAAATCGGGAGCCACATTTGTTTGGGGGCTATATCTAAATCTGAACCGATCTTAACCAATTTTTGCATAGGTGTTTCTAGTTAGATTATAAGATGTTGTGCCAAATTTAAAGAAAATCGGGTACAATATGTGGTTTCCAGAGCGGAAAATGTCAAATCGGGAGCCACATTTGTATGGGGGCTATATCTAAATCTGAACCGATCTTACCCACTATCTGCATAGGTGTTTCTAGTTGGTAAGATGTTGTGCCAAATTTGGAGAAAATCGAGTACAATATGGGGTTTCTACAGCGGAAAATGTCAAATCGGGAGCGACATTTGTATGGGGGCTATATCTAAATCTGAACCGATCTTACCGAATTTTTGCATAGGTGTTTCTAGTTGGATTGTAAGATGTTGTGTCAAATTTAAAGCAAATCGAGTACAATATGTGGTTTCCAGAGCGGAAAATGTCAAATCGGGAGCCACATTTGTATGGGGGCTATATCTAAATCTGAACCGATCTTACCCACTATCTGCATAGGTGTTTCTAGTTGGTAAGATGTTGTGCCAAATTTGAAGAAAATCGAGTACAATATGGGGTTTCTACAGCGGAAAATGTCAAATCGGGAGCGACATTTGTATGGGGGCTATATCTAAATCTGAACCGATCTTACCGAATTTTTGCATAGGTGTTTCTAGTTGGATTGTAAGATGTTGTGTCAAATTTAAAGCAAATCGAGTACAATATGTGGTTTCCAGAGCGGAAAATGTCAAATCGGTAGCCACATTTGTATGGGGGCTATATCTAAATCTGAACCGAACTTACCGAATTTTTGCATAGGTATTTCTGGTTGGATTATAAGATGTTGTGCCAAATTTAAAGAAAATCGGGTGCAATATGTGGTTTCTAGACCGGAAAATGTCAAATCGGGAGCGACATTTGTATGGGGGCTATAACTAAATCTGAACCGATTTGCCTCAAATTAAATAGCGTTCGTCCTTGATCCACAAAACTTATTTGTGCCAATTTTTGTTAAGATCGGACTACAATTGCGACCTGTAATTTGATTACAACAATAGATGGACAGACGGACAGACGGACATTGCTAAATCGACTCAAAAATTGATTCTAAGTTGATCGGTATACTTAACAATGGGTCTATCTCCCTTCCTTTTGGGTGTTACAAACAAATGCACAAAGGCATAATACTCTCGTGGAGTGTATAAAAACTGCAGATAAGAATCACTATGACATCATAATGAAATCTAAATCTAACAACGGTTTCTGTTACTTCCAATGTATTGGGAGTTTGCAATTATAATACAAATCCATTTCGACAAACGAAGAAAACTGTTTGATATACATAAATTTCTCTTTGTTCATTTACAACAACTGATGACATGTTTACCGCAAACAAACTAATTTTTCTCACAAAAGAAACTAAAATTTCGTTTCTACGAAATGCATTTTTTCTCTGCGTGTAGGTCTCTATTTTAAAATCTACTTTAAAGTTGCGAAACAATAAGAAATGAGTTTTAACTTACTAACATTTTTGTTATATTTATCACTTATGTCAAATATTTTTCAGAGTTAGTATTTTTTTGTACAAATGTAACAAGTATTATTCAAAAGAGAAACAACAAATTCAGTAACATGGATCTACGCAGGAAAACGAAACTCTAAAATACCAATTATTTGGTTTTTTTGGAATTAAAATTTCCAGTTGTTTCTTCTTGCATTTCATCGAATACAAAAAAACTGTATTTGTTATTCGAATTTATACATATTTAAGATTATAAAAATGAAGAAACATTTCCAAATATTTTTATTTAATCGGTATATGCGTCTAAAGGTTTTGAGTAAACATCCTGTTACTCATGTCCTATATAAATTAAAAAACCCAAAACTCTTTAGACATCCTATTTAGACCCATACTTTGTCAAAAAGCATATCCTCTTTTCTGCATTTATCATAGAAAAAATGAGGGACTGAAGGGTTTATCGCCGAGGAATTTGATCGTTTTTTGTGTAATATTTCTTCAAAATATATATCGAGGGCTTATGATCAAAAGTGGCTATGAACCATTTTCTAGAAAATGAGTTTTTGATGCCAAACTATTCTCAGACTATTGTCATCTGTCATATAAATTTGGAAAAGAATTTTTTCTAAAGCCATTTTTTTTAATTTCTGATTTGGCTATCCCCTCGCACGTTAGTTTGTGACTGCATAAGTGGCTATGAACATAAAAATAATAGAAATAAAATAGTTCAATAATGGAGCAGCATAAAACCGAAGGTTATAATTCGCTACAACGATTTTGTTTAAATCATTTTTCTAGATTTAGGGCATATCGTACTATCAAATTCCATCACTTCGCGTTAATAGCATTTTGATTCCCCAGTTATCAGGCTAAAATAGTGGCCGTAAAGTCAAAAATTGTGAAAAGTATCTTTAGAAAAACCGCGAAAAGTATCTTTATTATATTGAGAATTCCAAAATATTTCTTTGGCATGTGATTGCTGACTTCATGGGAAATATTTGTGTATGAAAAGTTTCAGACTTATGAATGAAGAAGGTTAAAATATAAGGAATTGCAACCGCGAATTTTGGATTTTTCATCAATTGCAGCGATTTTCGCGACTGGCTACTTATATGATACAAGTGACCAATCTGACGGATTGCCAAGATTTCATGAAAAAAGTTATGGTGTTTACTATTAATCGTATTCTTATTTCAACATTCATAGTGCTCAATTTTAAACATACAAAAGTGGCTATGAACCATGAAACCGCGAGTAATAGGAAATTTCGAAAACTTTTCAATCGTAGCAATTAGTAATCCTTTTTAGATTAAACTGTAGAAGAACGAATAATAATTTCTCTTCAAATTAAGGAGAAAATCGGTTTTTTTGCTCTCATGAAAAGAGTTCATAGCCACTTATGAATATAAGCCCTCGATATGTATGTATGTAACTTCAAGCAACTATTTAAAAAAGGTTCTACACTTAGAGAACAAGTCTGTTAATAAAAGCAGCGATTGTCTGCTGCCTATCAGCAGACACTTTTACAGCACTTATCAGCAGACACTTTTACTTTGCCAAAAAACAGCTGTAAGATTGCAGAAAACTGCTGTTATAGTTTTCTGCAATCTTACATCACCATTCACACTGCTAAAGAGTTTGCAGTCTGCTAAAATTGGCTGTTGTTAATTAAAATATAATATATATATAATATAAGCGAGTTTAGCTCGAATTTTCTTTTATATTAGCTTGGGACAATATGCGTATCATATATATTGTTAAAAACAGCAAACAGCTGTTTACCATCTCAGCAGATACAAATCTGCTATCTCTTTTTTAACAGCAGAAAGTCTGCTCTTTCAGTAGACTTTCTGTTTTCTTTTACTGACATATTCCTTTGGGTGTACTGATAGATGGATTACTGAAATGCAAACGAATGTATCAAAATATTTCCTGGCAATAAAATATGTGCGGTTTCCAAACGCTCCAGTAAAAATTTCCTAACAAGTTGGAAAATTAACTAAGTATGAGTAAAGTTTCCTTCTTTCAAACTATTTACTGTTCTTTTACTAGAAAAAGGCTAGTAGATTTACTTAAAAACATTTCTTTGGATCTAATAAAAAAATTCTTACAATTGAGTAAATTCAAATTTATGTGGAAGAATATTTTCAAGGTTTTAAGTGAGAAAAAATCTGAAATTTTTTGCATTTAGGGAATTTTAACTCAAAAATGTGTTTTTTCCTAAAATGAAGTTAAAATGTTTACTGAAAATTATGCCGAGTTCTTCATACATTTAAGTATTAATGAACTTATAAAGAACATTTGAAATTGTTTAAAAAATTCCTGAATAATAATCTAAGAAGCAATTCTCGTTCGTTTGCAGAGACTTATTTCTTAAATACTTTATGAATACTTCCATCTTATCAAGTTTCTTAACGGTAAACTAGTAAGCCTAATATATAGATATTCGGGCCGCTTTGTTGATATCGCGAGGATGCCCTAACGAAAGAAGTTACCCTAGGCAATATTTTTAAAAATCTGGAGGAAGAACATCTCCAATTCGAAGTCAATTCAGAAAATAATAAGCACAATTTTGTATGGAAGGACTTCGATTTGGGAAATTGTGATCTTAATTAAAAATGTATTTCCAAAAGATGCAGCTTTATGTCAAGAGTTACATAGGCAAATGAAATATAAAATAAAAAATGATAACGCAGACACAATTTATGATTGCTTGGACATGATGTCCTGCCATGGATTTCTCTCAAAATTTCGAACATTTTTACCCAATATCTGGAGCAATCAACACTGGATTTTAATGTAATTTATCAGCCAAGATTTGTTGAAATCGGGGCCCACAAATTAGGTTATAGCCCTACACTACATGCGAAATCTAGCTGAACTGACATAAGGTCGATTTACAAATGTCAGATCACATATAAATTTGACATTTGAAAATCGACCTTATGCCATTTCAAGCTGAAATCAATTGATTTCGCTTGTAGTGTGTGTGTGTTAGAGACTTTAACGTGTTTTTCCATATTTGAAAAAATGAGAAAACACGGTTTTATATATATATATAAAACGATCCGTAAAATGTTTGATTGCAATGCTATCGAAATTGATCACTCTTCCCTGCAAACTTAAATCGAGCTGGTTGTAGTTTTCGATTTTTTAGACGTAAATATTCTGAAGCGATGAATTATTATTTTGCTCCAAATGGTAAACTAATTCTCTGTTCTTGCGTGGCTATTTATCTTTAAGTTAGATTTAAATCACTATCAATGTTTTTAGTCATTTGACTAACATGTTTTCAGACGTATCAACTAAATATGGACATCGGACAATTTCTCGAGATACATATATACAATATTAAAGGGATCAATTATAGATGCATTAACCTACTGCGAACCAGTACTACTACTCCGTTCGACACTTGAGCTGATATATGTCTGAATTAATTATACCGATCGTCTTAGAATCACTTTCTGAGTCGATTTAGCAATGTCCGTCTGTCTGTCTGTCCGTCCGTCCATCTATTCTTGTAATCACGATACAGGTCGCAATTGTAGACAGAACCAAATGAAACTTTGCACAACGAAGTTTTTCGGGATAAGGTCAAACGCTATATAATTTGAAGAAAATCGGTTCAGATTTAGATATAGCCCCCATACGAATTTCACTCCCGATTTGACTCTTTTCACTCTAGATACCACATATTACAACAGATTTTCTTTAAAATTGGCAAAACATCTTATATTGCAACTAGAAACACCTGTGGTAAAAATGTGTTAGATCGGTTCAGATTTATATATAGCTCCCATACAAATTTCGCTCCCGATTTGACTTTTTCCGCACTAGAGACCACATAATGTATCAGATTGTCTTCAGATTTGGTAAAACATCCTATATTTCCACTAGAAACATCTATGGTGAAAATAGGTCAAATCGGTTCAGATTTAGATATAGCCCCCATACAAATGTCGTTCCCGATTTGACATTTTCCGCTCTAGAAACCACATATTGTATCAGATTGTCTTCAGATTTGGTAAAACATCTTATATTCCCACTAGAAACACCCATGGTGAATATCGGTCAGATCGGTTCAGATTTATATATAGCTCCCATACAAATGTCGCTCCCGATTAGACATTTTCCGCTCTAGAAACCACATATTGTACTTGATTTTCTTTAAATTTGGCACAACATCATATAATCCAACAAGAAACACCTATGCAGAAATTGGGTAAGATCGGTTCAGATTTAGATATAGCCCCCATACAAATGTCGCTCCCGATTTGACTTTTGCCGCTTTAAAAGCCACATATTGTGCTCGATTTTCTTTAAATTTCGCACAACATCTTATAATCTAACTAAACAAAACTATGGTGAAAGTGGGTAAGATCGGTTCAGATTTAAATATAGCCCAAATACAAATGTTGCTCCCAAAAGTTTAACCGATTTTGGAGAAACTATACATTTTATTTTTCACCTATTTCGTTCTAGGTTTCAATATATCCTCATACAAATGTCCTTTCCGATATAACATTTTTTGTCAAACACATACATTTACAGGATACATAAAACCTTCCCGTTTTCACCGACTAGAATTGTATTCGGATTGAAAGTGGAGTGTATCATAGAGTCGGCCCCGCCCGACTTTAGCCTTTCCTTACTTGTTTTTCAATACAAAAATGTTAAATACGTATTCGCACCCAATGCAAGTGTCAAATTAAAGAGGAGAATTTTAATATTTTTATTTTTATACAATATATGTTAATAACCTCATGTATATAATGCCCAAAATGTATACTAACTTTATTCGTTAAATTTTACTAAAAGTTTACATAAAGCTCTGCCAGCAAAAAAGAGCAATAATTTCGAAGCTATTTAATAACTTGAAGCGAGTTTGCAGTCAAAAATTGAAGAACAAATTAAAACACCTAACACCCGTTTGCTTATAGCTTCGTTAGAGGTAACCAAGAGTTAGCCCTAACTTTTGGTTAACGGAGCTACATGAATACGGGGGTAAGTGATTGATTTTGTACCATCGTAAAGTCAGATGTGTTGTGAATGTTCTGTTTACGACAAGTCTGCACATACTCTGAACTCTCTGTCTGAGGGTTTTTGTTTTTTTTTTTTAATATAACTAAGAAACATAACTATAAATATAAATTTTAAACATGACATGTCGATGCATTTCCACTTGCTTTCAATCAAGAGACTTAATAAGAGACCAATTATTACCCATTGAGTTTTCCGTAAATGGAGCAGAAGAAAATTCTGACAGCTCTACTAAGCGAATAGCCAGCAACATTCTTGTTAAGAGAGCAATAGCTCTTAAAATGCATGACAATGAGTTAGACAGAATCGAAAAAAGAATAAGTCTAATTGCTAATCAATTTTAACGGAAGTGATTGGACTAAAATAGGTTACATTTTTAACCATTACACTCAAAGGAATTTGCCAGTAAAAGAAAGCAAGAAGTCTGCTGTAAGAGCAGATTTTCTGCTGAAAAAGTAGATAGCAGATTTGTATCTGCTGAAATAGCAAACAGCTGTTTGCTGTTTTAAGCAATGAAGAAAACAACGTTTTCTTGAAACTTTAGGCATATGTACAGAACAATATAGCCAGTTAACAATTTTATTAACAACACTTTTTAGAATAAATGTTATTATAAGGGAATTTATTCCGATTGAAAGATATTGTGATTGTCTTTTTAATGATACGCGTATTGTCCCAAGCTAATATAAAACGAAATTCGAGCTAAATTGGTTTTCGCCTTCAATTTGAAATTTTTAAATTATAAACGCTTATTTTTTATCAATTTTTATAATTTAATTATCAGCAGCCATTTTTAGCAGACTGCAAACACTTTAGCAGTGCTAATGCTGATGCTAGATTGCAGAAAAACTGCTGTTATGGCAGAAAAACTGCTGTAATTGCAGAAAATTGCCTGCTGATAGGCAGCAGACAATCGCTGTTGTTATTAACAGACTTTTTTCTTACAGTATACAAATAAAAAAATTCGTCTATTATTTACAATCCAGTGTAAATTATACAATTGAAGATTAACAACACTCTACAACTAATGAACGTGTATTGGGGAGTTTTCTAACGAAATGACAATACTTTTACGTTAAAAACCGCCTGGTCAAGAGTTAAATTCCGCTCGAAAGTGGAATGAATAGAGTACATTTTTATTTCTGAATGAAACACTTTCAATTTCCAATATAACAATTGATCCCCAAAAAATACTTGGAAATCATGATCGTGGTAGTCTGCAGCCAAGTAATAAATGTCACCATGCCATTTGTAAATAAATTTGCATTCTATTAAATATAGAAGCAAAATGGTCTTGAGCCAGGACAATATCCCAGTTCAAATCAAACAAACAAAAATGTTTAGAAAATACTACTATGCAAGAAATGATGAGAAATCAGAGCATGCTAATGCAAATTGTACTGAATCAAAAATAAATCCATTGCGAATTTGTTTTTGGAACGCAAACGGCCTAAGCCAGCACAAACATGAAGTAGATAATTTTCTTCGACACCAAAAAATCGACATACTTCTTGTCTCAGAGACACATTTTACTATAAGGAACTGTTTAGAATATTGTACTTACGACACAAAACACCCGAGCGGTAGAGCCTGTGGTGGCACAGCTGTTATTGTGCACAATAGGGTAAGGCATTGTCCAATACAGGAATATAGAACAGAGCACATACAGGCTACGTCAATCAACCTCACAAATATGAACATTGTGATATCAGCAATTTATTGCCCTCCGAGATATAATATAAACAGTGCTCAATTTGTAGACTTCTTCTTTACACTAGGGTCGAAATTTATAGCAGCTGGTGACTATAACGCCAAACATACCTATTGGGGTTCACGAATTACCCTTCCAAGTGGTAGGCAATTATTAAGTGCGATGTCACGCGCTAAACTAGACGTTATTTCTAGCGGCCAGCCGACACACTGGCCCTCAGACTTAAGCAAAATACCTGATTTAATCGACTTCGCTATAGTCAAGAATATAAGACGTGATCAAAGTTCCATATATACTTCATTCGATCTTTCTTCTGATCACTACCCTTCAATTATGACATTGTTCAATATCAAGTCAGAAAATTAGAACGAAGTCCATAACTTTCCTAACAGACGCACGAACTGGATGAAATACAAAAAGTATGTTAGTACACATATTCCTCAGGACATTTGTTAAAAATCTGAGGATGAAATAGAACATGCCGTTAACCTCTTTACTGATATTGTGAACAATGCAGCTAATGTGGCAACCCTGCAAACTGCCCAAGGGATATTGAAGTCCTTATTAGAAAGAAAAGAAAGCTTAGAAGGGAATGGCAGAGATATCGCTCCCCAACTCTGAAGTGTCGACTCAAGCATTGCCAGAAAAGATTAACGTCTGCCCTTAAGGCAAAGGAGGGATCTGCCCTCAAAATCTACCTGCAGAATTTAGATCCAACAGAGAGAAGTGATTTTAGCCTCTGGAAGGCCACAAAAGATATGCGAAGCCCTATTGCGCATGAATCCCCGCTACGCCTTCAGAATGGCAGTTGGGCAAAAAGCACTGAAGAGAAGGTCAATGCATTTGCCAACCACTTGGAAGAGGTATATACACCAAATAGTGGACCATCTTCTGTCAATCCGCCCGAGATAGACGAAATGGTCCCTCACCCACTGCGTCTCAGGTTTAAAATCATAGAAGAATCTATTAAAGACCTCGAAACTAAAAAATCCCCTGGTAAGGATGGAATTACAGCGAGAATGATTAAAGAGCTTCCTCATTCAGCAATGAAAACTATTCTATTTATCTTTAATAGTATTTTGCGTACGGGCTACTTTCCAACATCTTGGAAGAGGTCTGAGATAGTAATGATTCCAAAACCCGGAAAGGACTTAACTCAGGTTAAGTCATACCGTCCGATAAGTCTACTGTCGATATTGTCAAAAATGTTTGAGAAAATTCTATTGATGAAGATTACACCATACATAGAAAATAGCGGAATTATACCCGATCACCAATTCGGGTTTCGTAAAAGCCACAGTACCATGGAGCAAGTACACCGTACTGTTACTGTTATTAGAAGGGCATTTGAGAACAAGCAGTATTGTTCCGCCCTCTTCATAGACATTTCCCAGGCGTTTGACAAAGTTTGGCATGATGGACTTGTGCATAAAATAACTCGTTTGCTGCCAAATAACACACACAAATTGCTCAAAAACTATTTAACAGATAGATCGTTTGAAGTAAGATTGAAAACCAAATTTTCTAGCCCTAAGAAAAAAACTGCAGGCGTCCCTCAAGGTAGTATTCTGGGACCCATCTTGTATATCTTATATACGGCAGATATGCCGACGAGTTCTCTTACACATACTTCCACGTTTGCAGATGACACTGCTTTCGTTAGTGTCCACAAAGACTCAACAATTGCGTCTTATCAATTGCAGTCACACGTCCGTGTGCTTCAAACGTGGTTAGTGAAATGGAGGGTAATGGTAAATGCAACAAAGTGCACACATGTCACGTTTACCCTGAGAAGAGACACTTGTCCACCAATTGATATATTTAATAACAGTATACCTCAAAAGGCAAACGTAAAGTACCTTGGAATTCATTTGGACCGCCGTCTTACATGGGCATACCATATTGATTCCAAAGTAACCCATATAAAGCTGAAATTGCTACAGCTACAATGGCTTATTGGACCACGGTCTGCTCTAGACCTTGAATATAAAGTCCGTATTTATAAATGCATTATAAAACCCATATGGACATATGGTATCCAGCTTTGGGGTTCAGCGTGTGCATCTAATGTCAATAAGCTACAGAGAAGCCAGTCAAAAATTCTACGATTGATTACGAACACCCCTTGGTACATCAGAAATGGAAACATTCATAAGGACCTTAACATCCCAATGATCAAAGAAGAAGTCAAGAGATACTGCCGGAGCTACGTCTCTAAGCTACACATCTATCCAAATACACTCGCTCGAGAGCTGCTAAATTATGAAGGACACAGCCGTCTGAGGAGAAGAAATACCCTAGATCTAGTTCAGAATTTTGAATTGTCACAATATTAATGTAATACTTTGATAAAACTTTTATTACATACGTTTGCAAACTCTTGCTGGTTATATACTGTAAATAACCTTTAGAATAAGAATCCTAGGTTAAGATTTGAATACTTATTGTTATTTTCACAAGTTATGAAAGATACAATAAATAACAAAAAACGTAAAAAAAAGAAGTACTACTTATTAGGGCTGCTCCTTAAGTCGGAATAAAAAACGTTAATAAAGAGTTAACTTTTACTCAAAAAAAGGATTATTGTTTCACACTGTCAACTGCCAACTACAATATAAATATTTGTATCAAAACAAATTTTCTCAAAAAATATTTTGTGTAGACTTTTTTGGTCTTAGCCTCCTTTTGTTAGCTTAACTTTATATTTAGGGTTTTGTTACCGCAGCTTAGATATCCAGTCTTAAGGAAAAACTGCCGTATTAACTATTCAATTTTTTCTATTACTACACACATAAAAATAAAATAAAAAATAAATAAAAAAATCTTTTTTTAAAAATTGTCGCAAAAGCAATATCAATGTGTGTGTGAAAACAAATTTTGAAAAAATTATTTTGAGTTAAAAATTTTTGACTTAGCCTGGATAATTATCCAGTGTAAGTCAAAATGATGGATATCGAGGCTAAGTCCAATAAAGTCGACACAAAATATTTTTTTAAAAATTTCTTTTGATACATATATTTTTTACAATATATGATTTTTTAGCTATTATCTGGCAACACTGATTTAAACAGCTGACGCACGTTTCGTGTTTTGTTTCACTGTCAAACATCTTCAGTTTGGTCTTTAATTTAACCATGAATCGTCTTACAAACGATCAACGCTTGCTTATTATTGAATTTTATTATCAAAATGCGTGCTCTGTTAAGAAAGTTCATCGCGCGCTTCTTCCATTTTGTGGTCAGTTTAATCGACCCACTGAAGCGGATATTCGGGCTATTGTGACTAAATTTCGCACCAAATTTACATTGTTGGACATTAAACCACCAACACGCTTACGTAGAGTGCGAACTGAAGAAAATATCGCAGCTGTATCGGCAAGTGTTAATGATGACCATCAATTATCGTTTCGTCGCCGTTCGCAGCAATTGGGCCTCTGTTACTCAAAAACGTGGAAATGCCAAAATTGGACTAAGCGTATGGACCATTTGAGGCGCAGTCAAGGTCACAATTTGCATGAATTAATCTTCAAACATTGAATTATATGCACCATACTATCGATTCAAATAAGTTGGCGACAATGTCAAAAAATAATTTTTTATTTTGAGCAAAAAATTAAACTTCTATTAACGTTTTTGTTATCGCAGCTTGTTAACCGGGCTTAAAGAAAAACATCCCTATTATAATTAATGTCACAATTTATAGTCGGGAGTACAATTTAATTTAATTGACAGTTGTTGCTCCAGTTTGACAGCTCGTAAACACATACACAATGTAAACAAATAGTTTAGTTAAACCACAGCTTTGATTACCTTCTAATGAATTGAGGATTATGTTGATGATTTGGAGTTATTTGAACTTTTTCACAGAAGTGAGTTAGTATATGACTAGACAACTATGTTGTAAAGTGATAAAATTTAATATATATTAGAATTAAAAGTATACAATTTAAAGCAACTCCAAATTAACTAAAATATATAATCAATGAATTTCCAATGGATTCTTTCAACATAATTACGGAACTAAATCCATACTAAAGAAAGGGTGAAGTTTCATGGCAAATATAAATATTACAACGTACGACAAGTTTTAAAAAATGTCGTTACACTCGAACCGGATGATATGCGTCTGACACGGTGAGCCTCATCCTGTGGCCCCGTCACAGGTCTACAAAATTCCAAAGGATACAATTTTAAAAAAAGAAAAGAAAATTATTTTAAATACTTATTACCACCCCGGGTTTTTCTAAAGGCACTTTTGACATTTTTTTAATTTACAGCCAACAACTTAGCTCGATTTGAAATGTCAAAATTCAAAGGGATCTGACATGTGAAATCGAGTTATGCTTTATTGCACTCTCAGTGTGAAAAGTGGATTTATTGAATTCGTCACTATTTGCTGCAGTTGACAGTTTTTAGGTTTGATAAAGCATAATTTTGATAACTTTGGATTTGAACTGAGTATTATAAATTTGAAGTATTCGGTTAGACCACTATGTTGTAAAGTGCAAAAAATGTTGATATTTAGTTTACACTTAACACAGTTGATATTTGTGGCATGATTCAAGTATGCCACAATTAAGCTTATACTTTGAGTTAACTGAACTATTAAACTGAAGGGCTCTACGTTTACGCTAAAAAAATAACATATGTGCTTCTCACACTGAATGGAGCTTAGCACGATTTCAAGTGTAAAACTTCAATGTGATCTGACATTTGCCACTTCGTTTTCGCCGTCAGTGTGAAACGGATATAAAGATTTTATTGATTGATTTTGCAATGTGAACGTGAGTTTTGATAACTTTTGCCGCTTATGTTGACGATATTGAATTATTTGCAGAGAAGAAATGATTATTTTGAAAACTTTGTTGAATGTAAGCGGAGTTTATATTGAAAAATATTTGTTTATTTGAAAAGATTCATTTGACTTATAATAATAACTACAACTATTTTGTTCGTGGGGGAAATTTGAGGTTGGGTTCGGGAGACACAAAAATATTTGTTTATGTGAAAATATTAACGTGACTAATAACTATTTTTAACAACTTTTTGTGGGAGGTTCGTTACACGCAAAAAAATGGTTTATTTGAAAATATGCATTTGACTTATAATAATTAATTTAGACTACTGTTTTGAGAGGGAAATTTTAAGTTTTCATCCTAAATCGTAAGTCGTATTGCCGTTGTGATAATTATTGCCAAAGTTATTGTTCTCCATTTGAGGTTTGATGAATGCCAAATAAAGAAATACGAGGAAACTTACTTGTATATCTCCTAACCTAGACTAGGTATGCATGTAGTATGTACGTACGTATCTTTTAATTAATAGATGTGTATATTTAATTTGAGAATTTAAAATAATTATTTTTTTATTTTGTTTTAATTTAAATATTTTCTTTTTTGTTTTGTTTATTTTGTGTTTTTGGGGGGTACCTTTGGCATTTTGGGGATATGTTGGCCATTGCCCGATATATCCATGGTATGATTCATTCCACATTTTCGAATTACATCTATCACAAAAAGGACATTTCTACGTCTCGGGTCCTTAAACAAACACAAAAACCAAAGAAAAAAACCATAAGGAAACTAGCACTTGAACAAGAAGAATTGTAGACTTTTGTAGCCAAGAAAAAAGCGTTTTAACGCGCACCGGGGCTTTAACTGGTCGTTGTTTTATCCTTTTCTCGAACTGCCGTTATGTTACGGCCGGCGAACCGAATCTTCCATGCGCTGTGGCATTTTTGAAAATCTTTGCCATTGAGATGTACACGTACCACGACGTACCATCAGCAGCAACACCAACATCGTCATCATCATCATCGTCCTAAACATCATCATCAGCTATGTATGTACATCGTTTGTACATTCTTTTTGTTTTTGTACATCATCGTCGTACATCGTGCATAGTTCATGACCATTTCCTTCGTGTGGGGGGGGGGGGCCGGGCCCTCCCCCTCTTTACAGAGTAATTCTCACGTGAAAAGTGTACAAATTTTCATTTTCGGAAATGGATACAACAAATCTTGAAATGAAGATGATGCTAGATTTTCAAATTGGATTAACTATGACAGATTGTTATAGATAGTCCCCCACTCTGCCGGGATTTTTGCTTTGATAATGGAGGAGGACAGACAGAGCTGCCAAACTTGTTTATTATGATTAAAACAAGCTCATTCCCCTGGGAATTTTTGGCCGTCCGCCCCACTTTTTGCTGAGGCCTGGAGCATGGGGAGGGGAGACTGTGTATTGCCTTGCTCTGGCCTGGCCCGGGCTGGCCCGGTTATCAGTGATAATCTAGACCAGTTCTGGGTAGTGATAGTATCTGCTTGCATACTGGCCAACGAACGTCAAATCAACAACCCAATTGGAGCAGTCAACCCCCATTTGTCTTCCACCAGCCACAGTGTCTCTGGGACTTTATCACAAGGCAATTGGACAAGTGTTTTCCTCCGAAAAAGCGAAAAATAAAGGAAAAACACAACTGTTACAGTTTTCCATTAGGGGTGTAATGTTTGTTCACACTGCGGCTGCCTCAAACAATACACCATTTGGTTACACGTACAAGAAGCCAGAAAGAGTGAGTGTGAACTGAAGGGGGGGGGGGGGTGTAACTCCCCGGGCTATGCAAAAGAACAGAACCCACCAAGCACAACAGAATAAGATCAAGTCATCCATCTCTGGTTGTGTAAAACTGCAGGTTTTCCTCTTTGAGAGGCACAAGTACTTGCCGTGCTCTCTGTATCACTCCCTCTCTGTCTCTCGCTCTCTTGTGGTTGGAGTGTGTCTCTTTCGTGTAGGCACACACACACACAAACTGCCCATGCAAACAAACACGAACGCACACATTTCCGACTCTGGCTGGCTGGCTGCTGGCTGTGTGTGCGGTTGTTACACTCGTCAGAGATTCGTTTGAATGGCAACGTCTGAGATTTTTGTTTGGTTGAATGGGCGCGCGTAACAACAGCAACAACAACGGGCCGCATAAAGCAATCGGGCGGAGTTAATGCCGAAATGCATGAATGGCCAATCTGAAGCCAGCAACCGTATCCGCAACGTCATTCATTGACTGAATGTGTGTTGTGTGTGTGTGCGTGCGTGTGGGGGGCTGTGTGTGAATGGGCGCGAGTATAAATATTTGTGGATGTGTGTGTGTGCCAGAGAAGTGCGAGATGTCATGATTTTTTCATGGTTAGCATTGGTGTTGTTGTGTTTATGATGATCTGATGGCTGAGATTAGCTGTAGTGTTGTCGCTGTTGTTGTTTATCGTGTGCCTAGACGAGGTAAGCAGCCGTGAGTTTTTCTCCTTGGCTATGTTGTTGTTAGCACTGTTGTTGTTTTTTCGGTTTTGGTTTTGTTTGAAGATGGTGGGCGGAGCCGCCTTAACGATGATGTGTCGATAATGTTGATTTTTTTTTTCAAATCAAATCAAATCAAACACAACAGCGAACAGCCATCCGTGGTCCATGGCCGTGTGTAATTAGCAAAGATTACAACAAACGCCATCAGCTTCAACGTGGCCGGCAAGTCAGGCCATAGCAGGCCAGGCGGGGAAAGGCGTGACGTGTTGACTTAACAAAGTCAAATGCCAACTCGTTGGCAGCGTCACGGCACGGCTCGACTTGCACACCAAACAAACAACCCCACAGACAGCGTCCTGCGTCCTTCTCGCCACCGCTTCTCATCGTTGTGTGGCACAACATTATTATGACATTATGTTGTAATTATAGGCAGGAATAGTAGTCAGTCGTTGCTCGTATATGAAGCGATTCGTGGCGTTTCGAATTGCTGAATCTGATTCAGAATCGACAAAATCCGTCTGTTGCATGCTACATGTTCATTCTTTGGGTGGCAGTGGCAGTGGATGAGACGCCGTGGCTGCTGCAGTTCCCACTATCACCGAAGCGTTCTCGGATGCTTGGTTTCATTTAATTATGCCGACTTCCAGCCATGGTGATGGCGGTGGCGACGGCGTCGCAAGGAGTCTTCTAAAATACTTTCAGACCATTTCAGTTGGGTTTTTAAATGGAACTCGCATCGTTCGTTAAGCAGGAACGGGTTACCTGTTTATATAGCATTTCCTGTAGTTTATTGGTCACTTAATATTCGGATTTTGGTACGGAATGATTTTATATTAAATAATATCACTCGTTCAAAAGAGAAGAACTGGCTGAACCTACAAAACAGTGCTCGAAGTAATTATTTTGATTTAGCGAACATGTTTGACGAACCAAACAAAATCCGCAAGAGGTGTTCACATGGTGAAGTAGGTAAAGGCTCGCGCCCATTTATTTTGAACGCTGCCTTTGTTGTGAGTGTGTTATTTTAATGGCGAAATCAGCTGTTCAAGAAAAACGCAGCATCAAACTTCGTCGAACATATCTGATAGTGCGTATTGTGTTTAACAAGAAAGATAACATTAGGCAACAGTCGCCACAAATACTTTTTTTTTAAATATATTTCGGACAAAAATTATTAGCCAATAAATATTGTGGAGTTGGTTTTACTATCGGCTGAGTGCTAGGAATGAAAAAAAAATAATTTTAATAAAATTCTAAAAAGAGAATATGTTTTGGAAAATAAAAACCACCAAACATATTTGGAATTTCAGTTCAGTTATTTTCCTTATAAAATCCGGAAAATATAATAAATCCAGGAAAATAGAGACCATCATTGGAATTCAAGTTCAGTTATCATATGAAGAAATTGACATATTTTTTCGATAAAATGAAATCATGTGAAAATACCCCTTAATATCGCAATGAGTTCTCAACTAACTATATTTTCATAAAATTTATTTTACAATTTAAAGAAGGGTTATAAAAATATGAGCATTATTCAGGAAAAAATATTTATTAATATTGTTATTACTAAATTGTGCAGTATTCTTCTATAAGAAGTAAATCTTAAAGTGTAAACTGTCCTAATGTAATCTATATGCTCGGCAATCTGAGCTGTAATAGCCTTTTCACACTGACAGCGAACTCAAGCTTAACTCTATTTCAATCGGATGTGCTGTTTCGCCGTCAATCTGAAAAAGCTATGGAGAGCGCCTAAAATGCAGTGAATTCAGCGAAGCATACTATTTTGATGGACTTGCAGCATTTTTTAATATATTTCAACTTTTGCACCTTGAAATAGCTCGTCAATCTGTCTTTGAAAAATCAGAAAATTCAAAAACAATATATATATATTCATATATATTCATATACATATATATTTTTTATATTTATATATTACCATATTTTTGTGCTCCTCACATTTTTCCAACGCAATTCAAAAAACACCTCTTGAAATATTCAAAATATTCATCGACGAAAATTAAAAAGGCCATTTTAAAATTTAATATTTTCAATTTCAAACTCAAAAACCAGCCTTTTCGGAAACTCATCACTGCGGTGCATCTGAATCATTTGGACTATCATTTACGTCAATTGATGATTTGGAATATTCAAGTGAAATTCATGGATTTCGTTTAATTATTTTTTTTGATTCGCTATCGAAAAGGTATGATAAAATCTGTTTAATTGAGGTACAAAACTGAATCACAAATTTGAAACTAAAATTACTTTTTCCAAGTCAACGATTTTGACATTTTTTTTTAATTTTCGGTAGAAAATATGGGTAATATATATGTAGCAACGTAGTGGGAAAAAGAGAAACATCAAAATCTAACAAATTATCTGCTGGTAATTTGCTGCTATTGCAGCAAGTTTCATGTTATAACGACAAACTGTTTGCAGTTTTACCATGGCTAACAACATCAGACTAAATTAGGCATTAGTGTTTGTCCCGAATTTCAAATTGCTCAGTTGTGGTTGTAAAATTTTACAAAAATTTCGTTTCCTAAATAATTCAAAATTTATTAAGCGGGAAAATCCGCGTGTGGCAAATAATATTATAATATATAATACATTGGAAAATAAGCAGAGAACATAAATATTAAAAGAATATTATCATATTTTATGTGCAAAAATGTACAATGCTACAAAAGCAATGCTTGAACCAGGTGATATACGTCAGACACTATATTTCATTCATTTCAATTTTCATTTCCCCTTAAAATTTCTACAAAGTCTCAAATGATAATATTTTTCAAAAACAAAAAAGAATCGTAAAGGAAAAGTATCATGACTTTCAAATGTCTTTCATGTTACATAATTATAATTAGGTCAGAGAGGAAACAGGATAACGGAAACACTCAATCGATTAAACTATTTCTTAGTGAGTGTAAGCTAGGTATAGAATATACACTGAACAATTTATCTTCATATTATTTATGATTTTCAACCTCAGTGAAAATTTTCATTAAAAAGTCGCCAAAGAAACACTTCATAAAATGTATGAAACATCATAAAGCAGAAATCAATGAAAAGTTTATGAAACATTTCTTAGAAACTATGAAATGCAGTTCTTCATTCGATGAACTTTGCTCATACAAGTTCATTATTTTTCATAATATGATTTATGACAATTATCATAAATTTCATAAAGAAACTTCATTAATTTTATGAAAAAGTTTCATAAATATTAATAACTTATACTGAAGTTTCCAATATAAATAAAACAAGTAAGGAAAGGCTAATGTCGGGCGGGGCCGACTATATAATACCCTACACCACTCCCTGCGTATATACCCCGCTTTTATTACTAAACCCAGGTGTTTCATGGGAGCAATTTTATGCAGTTCGTATAAATTATACAGTATAGATTCATCTTTAGTCATATTTAACAAATATGGTAAATAATAGACACAATTTTCCGGCAGACAAATGCAAATTATACAGTAGTAATAGGATGAATCGGACCGACATTTGAAAGAAGGCATATAACAACACTTGGGGCCTGGTCCAAAACATGGGCCTATATATTTCTCATTCACGGTTGGTATATCATCATCCGATGTAAGACGTAGTTTCTAGAGCTGTATAGAGTAGAATGGGGCCCCATTTGGGTTATTCCAAAGTATGAACACATATATTTGACTTTGTATTCTTAGTTGAAATATAATTTAATCTGCAAAATTTGAAAAAAAAAATCCGTTGTAAAATTTGTTCTTGATGGGTAAAAATTAAAATGGGGCCATTTGTAAGGGATCTACATTAAAAAGTGGTTCCTTATCACTTTCAAAGTAGGTATACTTAGTTGAAATATGACATGATATGCAAAATTATATCGAGATCTAATGTACGATGTGGGTTCTAGAGATGTAATAGAGTAGAATGGGGGCCCAATTTGTATGGGTCTTATACCAATATATATATATATATATATATATATATATATATATATATATATATATATATATATATATATATATATATATATATATATATATATATATATATATATATATATATTTGACTTTCATAATATGTCTTCTTAGTTGAAATATAATACAAAATGCAAAATTTGATAAACTTTCGATGCAAATTGTGGGTCCTACAGGGGTAATAATAAAAAAGGGGGCCATTACATTAAAAATGGGCCCATATAGATCACTTTTAAAGTAGGTATTCTTAGTATGAAATATAAATATAATATAATTTGCAAAATTTGTCGGGAAGGATTTTTGCATCCTGTAAATGTATGCATTTTACAAAAAATGTTAAATCGGAAAGGACATTTGTATGAGGGTATATTGATACCTGGAACGATGTGACCTCCTTTCACCATGTATGTTTATTGTTGAAATATAATATATACAGTTTAGCCAAAAGCGGTTTAACATTCGGGAGCAACATTTGTATGAGGGCTATATCTAAATCTGAACCGATCTTACCCACTTTCACCATAGGCTTTTTAGTTGGATTTTTAGATGTTGTGCCAATTTTAAAGAAAATCGGGTACAATATGTGGTTTCTAGAGCGGAAAATGTCAAATCGGGAGCGACATTTTTATGGGGGCTATATCTAAATCTGAACCGATCATACCCACTTTCAGCATTGGTGTTTCAAGTTCGACTATTAGATGTTCTGCCAAATTTAAAGAAAATCGGGTACAATATGACGTTTCAAGAGCGGAAAATGTCAAATCGGGAGCGACATTTGTATCGGGGCTATATCTAAATCTGAACCGATCTAACCCAATTTTAGCATACGTGTTTCTAGTTCGATTATAAGATGTTCTGCAAAATTTAAAGAAAATCGGGTACAACATGTCGTTTCTAGAGCGGAAAATGTCAAATCGGGAGCGACATTTGTATGGGGGCTATATCTAAATCTGAACCGATCTTACCCAATTTTAGCATACGTGTTTCTAGTTCGATTATAAGATGTTCTGCAAAATTTAAAGAAAATCGGGTACAACATGTCGTTTCTAGAGCGGAAAATGTCAAATCGGGAGCGACATTTGTATGGGGGCTATATCTAAATCTGAACCGATTTCCTCCAAATTCAATACCGATGGTCCTTGGCCAGAAAAAATAATTTCTGTTCAGTTTCATGACAATCGGACAACAATTGCGACCTGTAGAGTGCGAACAAGCTTAGATGGACAGCAGACGGACGGACGGACAGACAGACATCGTTAAATCGACTCAGCTGGTGATTCTAAGCCGATCGGTATACTTAAAGGTGGGTCTAGCTCGATTATTTCTTGGTGTTACAAACATTTTGCGCGAAACTAACTTATAATACCCTAGACCACGAAGTGGTGTAGGGTATAAAAACAAAAAGAAAGACTGATTTGTTGACTAACCAATAGACAGTCTTTACAAGGCGAGAGTCTTTACAATGTCTGGCATAAATCAGGTTACGTACTTATGTCAGAGATAACAGAGAACAAATGAGAAATGAGAACAAAGTCGACACACTACAAAAGTAGTTGTAAGTTATGAAACATTTCATAAAAACTAAGAAATCCTTCACAAGACATTTCATAAAACAAATATTTTATTGGTTCTGACATATTTCATAATCTTTAAGAAATGTTTCTTTACTACAATGAAATCTTTCTTTGATCTTATGAAACTAAGTTTCACTAATTTAACAATTTTGTTTTATGAAATATGAAATGTTTATGTACAAGTTGTATGAAATATTTCATTTTATTTATGAATGAATTCATACATATTAAGAAAAAAATATTTAGTTTATGAAAAGGCTTTTATGAAATCGCTTCATAAATATTAAGAAGGAAAATTCTTTCCGTGTAGTAATGATAGGGTGATATATTATTTAACAAGTAAAAAGGCGTTAAGTTCGACCAGGCCGAATTTGTATACCCACCACCACGGAGTGCATTTCACAGGTTAGTGGCTGCCACTAATCGGCAGGTAATTCTTTTTATCCACTTCACGATATTAGTGTAAAATTTCTACAAAGAATACTTATGCGGACTGTTTTAAATAAATAGTGATGCTTCATTATTATAATATTAATAGTTCTATATTATATAAATATAAAAGTTCAAGAGTAATCAAAAAGTGAACATGAGGCATCAATCTTCAAAAATATGCTCTAAATATCGGGTGCATTGCCAGTCGTTATTAGGTAGAAACAATTTCCCTCAGGGCCGATTTTCCCCATTTCCAATTTATTGATTCCAGCTACAGCCCAAATGTCCGTAACAGTTTGATAGGAAAAGTACTGATATTGAAGATCCAAAATAATGAATAATTTCTCCATTTTTTACTGTTTCAAGGAAACCCTGTTTTATAAAAACCCGGTTTTATAAAAAGAAAACCGGGCAACCGGGGTTTGATCAGTCTACACACAATATTTTGAAGTTCCTTCACTTCTTCAATTATGTGTAGATTTTCTTCAAATAGGTCTTGCTTTCTTCGCCTAGATGCCAACTATTTGCTACTTAAACAAAAATTTAAAAAAATCATTGTTTTAAAAAATCTTTTGCGTTTACAAATTTTATTTTTTATTTATTTATTTATTTATTAATTTTTTATGATTTTTTCGTGCCAAAAAAGTATTTTTTTGAAAAAAATATTTTTTCTCCATTTTTTGGAGACTGTGTCGGCGTGAAAGTGAAATTCGCAACATTTTTTGCCACCATAATTCCTTTAATTGAACATATAAATTGGTCTGATCGGACCTTTATTTTCATACTGAGAGTACAAATATTAAGGGTAACTTCAACGGAAATTGGAATTTTATTTAAAAAAATGTATAAAAAATCCTTTGTGTTGATTTTATGAATCTGTATACCTCGCATGCAGTCAGAAAAGTCTGTAACCAAGAACTGTCAAATCTGTTGTCACAGAAAACAGTGTAGACAACTTAAAGTTCCCCGCCTTAAAGACACCGTTTACATGTTTTAAGTTTATGCATTTTTGGAACTAATAAGAATATGGATTCCACTAAAATTAAAATCATTACTTTCTAACTTTAGCCCAGCTTTATGTTTGAAGTCAAACAAAATATAAAATAACCAGCCTGTAGTTGGCCTGACCCTCCACCATACACATCCAAAAGCCCAGCAGATTTTTTATGTATCAAAACGATCTTGGGCCTCGCGATAATGCCTTTGACAATCGAGCGAAACAGGAGTAAACGGTTGTTAACCAAAATGAGGCTCTTTTCGAGAATAAGTGTCAATAAAACTTAAATTACAATTTTATGCAGAAACCACCACCAGCCAACAGCCGACGTTTATCGAGCGCGGCTGCAGCAATCAATGGGACATGCAGCCGACAAACACACAAATATAGGCTCCCCTTTCCCCGCCACCATCCCCAACGCCATTAGTATAAGGGGGCGGTGAGCGGGTGGGCCTACCATGACAATAAATATTGAAAGAAGTTAATCTGAGAGGAAGGGGGGAAACATACGCTACAAAGATGTTTTTGGAAGGTGGGTGTGGGTGGAGAGGGGGAACAATCAATAAAATTTAATTTGACAATGGGACCATATAAAATTCAGATTTTCAAAGGATAAAATGCATACGAAATGTAAAACATGTGGACATATGGTCGCTCATATGTTGCACAACGCACAAATCACTTTCGAGCATCAAAAAAAAATCTCCACAACAAAGCCAATGCCATGGGAGCGATGACGGTGGCTGTTGAAAGGCATCAGCAGAGATACTTATGAAGATGTAATGTTACGTGCTGCACAACGCCCTGGCAGGACCTGAGAGGACAACGGCAGTGTAAGTGTGAGCGGCGGGTATCAGGTGTCACAGGATTCACAGCCACTCGAATGCGAGCGAAGATGATACATTTTCAAATAGTCGTTGTTCATTGTTTGTGTCATATCCATCCACTTAACAAATCCTTGTAGCGGGTTGCTATTCATCCCGGGGAAATCGCACACACTCACACATGTCACATGTCCTGGCCGGCCAAGTGGTCATGTTGTAATCAATCGATGATTGATGTCTTTATCTGCCCAATTTCGTTTCGATTTATGTGCGACATAACATTTCAAGAGGGTTTTTGGGTTATTCCTGCCCTCACTCCCTCTCTCTCTGTCGTAATCCTGCGCAGACAATCTGTAGCGCTGGCTGTAATAAAACACGCGCATGCGTAGACAATTTGACGCTTCCGCATGTTCAGCATCGCCCACTACTGTCTGTCTGTGGTGCCCACGTCACTTTGTCGGCATTGGTATGGTAATTTGGTAAGGAAAGTAAGCGACAAAACATGTGTTACCGAGAATTGAGTGTTCTTCGTTTTGTCACTGCGCATGTAAAGTCTGTCTATCAGCACTGGCGGTCACGCACAGTGGTTCATAATAACAAAGTGATGAATTTCTTATCATGAATACAAGACGTAGATGTACAACCAGCAGTAGCGCTTTATCGTTACTTTATACATTAATTTTTTGAATACTCCATTTATTTTAGTCCTTGTGATAAATTTTTTCAGACAACATTTTTTTTTTTATTTATTTAAATCAATAAAGAAAACTGAGAATTTTTCCGAAAACATAAAAACATTTACGGAAAAAATCAAAATTTCAAATTATCAAAAAACACAAATTTCCATCAAAGAAGCGAAATTTTTATATGGGCTAGATTTAAATCTGAACTGATTATCTTCATATTTCATCTCTAGCCTAATCAACGGAGTTGAGAAGCTATCACCAAAAAATGAACATGTGTTCCAGGAAAGTATGGTGCACTGTAGTTCAGAATCAAAAGCCATTGGCCAAAATTCAATAACATTTGTTCTAAATTTTTTTCGAGTTCTGTAATAAATTGAAATTATGCAAGGAACCAAAGATTACTTTGAGATATTAACATTGAAAATCGAGAAATTTTCGAAACTAGCCCAAAAACGACTACTTTTGAAAAATAAAAAAACGTAATTTCTTTTTTCGGCTTTGTCTCATTTGTGCCAAATAAAGTTTGTTTGTAATAAATATTAAAAAATATATATCCAAGTTAAAATCAAATATTGATTACAGACGAAACAAGTAAAAACGACGTTAAGTTCGGCCGGGTCGAACTTTACATATCTCCCAATATGGATTGCATTCCACAGAGGCTGTCGAGTTTCGTAGAAGTGCAGTAATATTACAGGAAAATATTTTTTTAATATAGGCAAACCAAAAACAAATACAAATATTGACAAAATAATTTTATAAATAAATATAATATTTTTATTACTTCAAAACACGCTTATAAGGCAAGACTGCCAATACGGTTACACTATATATAAGTATATATATATATCGAAATAATACTACAAGTCAATTCAAAAAAGTAAATATTCTTACAAATATTTATATTTTCAAAAAGCTTAAATGCCACAAATATTAGTAGATAGTGGGTGCTACAGTTGGTTGTATTTCCATTCTATTTTAATTACAAAAGTACAATTTTTGAAAATCCATTATCTCACGTACATAGTGCAAAACAACCTAACTTCATGATTTCACAATTTTTTGCCGAAAAACTAAAAAGTACGAATTTGGAAAAATCTTTTTATTCCGCGTGTCTATGCAGTCAGAGGAATGTATGCACCGAATTCCATGATTCTTGCTGCAGTCATTTGGTTGTACCATTTTTATCCCCTTTTTCAAATTTTCCAAGAGTACGAATATTTAAAAACAGTTTATTTTACGTATCTACACAATTAGAGGGATGTAAACATCGAATTTCATCATTCTAGCTGTATTCGTTTAGTTGGTACTATTTTTATCCCTCTGCTGCCATTGAATCCCTTGAAAGCACGAATTTGGAAAAAAACGTTTTTTTCGTGTCTACGCATTCAGAGGAATGTATACTCCGAATTTCATGATTCTAGCTGCGGTCATTTGGTAGGTACTATTTGTATCCCCTTTTTCCATTTGAACCCCAAAAAGTACAAATTTTGAAAAATCCGTGTATTTTACTTGTCTATGCAATCAGATGAACGTATACACCGAATTTCATTATTCTAGGTACATCAGTTTGGTTGGTACCATTTTTATCCCTCTAGTCCCATTTTACCCCTTAAAAGTACGAATTTGGAAAAAATACTTTTATATTATGTATCTACTCAATTAGAGGAATGTACACACCGAATTTCGTGTTTCTAGCTGTTATCGTTTAATATGTACCATTTTTATCCCTTTTTTGCCCCATTTCACCCCCTACAAATAGGAATCACTTTATGGTGCACGTTTTTGCTATAAGGGGAATGCGCATACCAAATATCAAGCCAATATAAACAGACATATTCAAAAAACATGATTAAATATGCTAAAATATTAGGGATTTTTATGGGTATTTTTAATCCTTGTGAGGGAAAAATTTTTCCCTTTGGGCCGATTTCGCCCCATTTCAATCCCAACCGATCTACGACTATAAGACGGATTTATGGAAAATTTGAACGTTCTAGCTCCTTTCGTTTAGATGCTAGCGTGCTTTCAACAGACGGACGGACGGACGGACATGGCTAGATCGTCTTAGAATTTTATGACGATTAAGAATATATATACTTTATAGCGTCTCAGGTCGATATTTCAAGGTGTTACAAACGGAATGACAAAGTTAGTATACCCCCATCCTGGTGGTAAAGGGTATAAAAAAAACGAAAATATAAAAATTTGACTTGTCTTTTAAATCGAAAAAATATGGAAATGCTGCTTCCATAATTTCATATTTTACAAAACTCAAAAATGTTTTAAAGATCAATAGTTTTTGAATATTGGCCGAAGTAATTTGATTCTGGACTATTGAGCGGATAAGTAACGCCCTCGCAAAATAAACCCAATCTATCAAGTGAAAGTAGCCCCCTAAATTCGGAGTATATTTTCGTTTCTTTTCTGTGAGGATGGTCCAAAGACGTACATAATGAGTAATTTCAAGTGAAGCGATCTCCGATGTTCATGCAATTTTCCTTTTTCCTTTCCTTTTTTATATACTTTTCTAATGATTTTTAAAAAAATAAAAATTGTATACACTAGGGTGGATCAAAAAAAAGTATTTTTGCAAATAATTAATTAACAGTGGTAATTCCGAAATATGTGGGGACAATGCTTTAACGAACCAAAGAATTATTTTAGTCGGGAAAAGTCACTACTTTTTCGCAGCCAGCATAAAGTAATAGGGCTGTTTTTCTTTAAGCCGTGATAACAAGCTGCGATAACAAAAACGTTAATAAAAATTATTTTTTTTTGCCCAAAATAAAAAAAAATATTTTTTCACATTGTCGCTAACTAAAATATAAATATTTGTATCAAAACAAATTATTACAAAAATAATTGAAGTTGAATTTTTTAGATTTAGACTTTTCAGAATTTTTTCTCACCTTTTTTTTGGCGACAATTGAAGATATATTTTTTTCTTTTGAGTAGAAAGATAACTCTTTATTTTTGTTATCTTTTCCGACTTAAAGAAACGTCCTTTTATCCGGTTCAAGTGTAACGACTTTTTTAAATTGTCGTACTGTGTTATGATCACCCCAACCATACTTTTTCTTTGCGTGCATAACATGTAATTCGATTTATTATTTACTATGATTTTTAATGAATATTTCTCAATTAATCTGCAGATAGACTAGATTTGATGCCATCTAGCGGAAAAATGTTGTACTTTTTTCGAACAAATTCTAATCGATAGAAAATCAATTTTTTTTTATACCCTCCACCTCCAGGATGGGGGTATACTAACTATGTCATTCCGTTTGTAACACCTTGAAATATAGACCTGAGACCCTATAAAGTATATATATTCTTGATCATAATAAAATTCTAAGACGATCTAGCCATGTCCGTCCGTCCGTCTGTTGAAAGCACGATAGCATCTAAACGAAAGGAGCTAGAACGTTCAAATTTTCCATAAATGCGTCTTGTAGTCGTAGATCGGTTGGGATTGCAACGGGGCGAAATCGGCCTAAAGGGAAAATGTTTCCCTCACAAGGCTACAAATACCCATAATAATCCCTAATATTCTAGCGTATTTAAGCATGTTTTTTGAATAGGTCTGTTTATATTTGCTTGATATTTGGTATGCGCATTCCCCTTATAACAAAAACGTTCACCATAAAGTGATTCTTATTTGTAGGGGGTGAAATGCGGCAAACAAGGGATAAAAAAGGTACATATTAAACGACAACAGCTAGAAACGCGAAATTCGGTGTGTACATTCTTCTAATTGAGTAGATACATAATAAAAAATATTTTTTCCAAATTCGTACTTTTAAGGGGTAAAATGGGAATAGAGGGATAAAAATTGTACCAACCAAACGGCTGTACCTAGAATAATGAAATTTGGTGTATACATTCCTCTGATTTTGTAGACACTTAAAATAAACAGATTTTTCGAAATTCGTACTTTTTGGGGTTAAAATGAAAAAAGGGGATAAAAATAGTACCAATTAAATGATCGCAGCTAGAGTCATGGAATTCGGTGTATACATTCCTCTGACTGCGTAGACACGGAAAATAGACGAATTTTTCGAAATTCGTACTTTCAAGGGATACAATGGGTACGGAGGGATAAAAATGGTACCAACCAAACGGCTACTCCTGGAATAATGGAATTCGGTGTATACATTACTCTGATTGCGTAGACACTTAAAATAAACAGATTTTTCGAAATTCGTACTTTTTGGGGTTAAATGAAAAAAGGGGATAAAAATAGTACCAATCAAATGACCGTAGCTAGAGTCATGGAATTCGGAGTATACATTCCTCTGACTTCGTAGGCACGGAAAATAATTTTTTTTTTCGAAATTCGTACTTTCAAGGGATACAATGGTACAGAGGGATAAAAATAGTACCAACTAAACGACTACAGCTAGAATGATGAAATTCTAATTGCGTAGAAACGTCAGGTGGGTAAAAATGGTACCAACCAAATGGGCGCAGCTGGAATTCTGCATAGACACGCAAAATAAAAAGTTTTTTCCGAATTCGTACTTTTTCTTTTACGGCAAAAATTGGCTGAATCATGAAGTTAGGTTATTTTGCACTATGTACGTCTGATAATAGATTTTCAAAATTTGTACTTTTGGAATTAAAATAGAGTGGAAATACAACCAACTGTAGCACCGACTATCTACCAATATTTATGGTATTTAGGCTTTTTGAAAACATAAATATAAGAATATTTATTTTTTGATGTGAAATAAATAATGGTATGAAATAATTAAAATGTTATATTTATTTATATTTTTGTTTTCAATATTTTTATTTGTTTTGGTTTGGCTATATTAAAAAATTTATATTTTCCTGTAATATTACTGCACTTCTACGAAAACTGAAAACCTCTGTGGAAGGCAATCCATGGTGGAGGGTATATAACGTTCGGCGCGGCCGAACTTAACTCCGTTTTTACTTGTTTTGGTCTTGTTTAGACATGGATGTAAAATTTCGCTATTTTCCTTTAATTTTTTATCGTTTTTTGTGAAATCCATCCAAAAATCATGAAACTGGGAGGCGAAGATCGACTTAATAATGTCAACTTCTTTATAAAGAAAAACAAATTTAATTGTTTTATGTTAATAAAACTATCGCCATTATTACTTTTTCAATTAAGTAAATGATCTTTAGTTTCACGCGTATAAGCTTTTCGTACTTCACTTCCACCTATACCAATCATACTATACAACAACCGAGTAAGTAAGCTTCAGTCGGCTAGACCGACTTTCAGAGAACATGTATACGGAAGTTATAAGGAAACTAATTTAACATAGGGCAGGATAATATGTGTGGAAGGTACTAGGAGGCTCGTTTCCAAATTTTTAAAACAATTGTAAAAACATAATCAAATATCAACTCATAGATGATTCCATGCACCAGTATAGAAGTTATGAAGAATTTAACCTAGGATAGAAACAACTGTGTGTGAGATACAAGAAGGGGCGCGGATAAAACGAAAATATTTTTTATGTTTAAAGTAATTATAGAAACATGTTTAAATATCAAATTATGATGATTGATGATTTGAACTACCCGTATGCATGTTATATCGGTTTCATTGTCACCAAAGTTAATGCCACTTTCTGTGGGAGGTGCCAGAAGGGGTGTGACAATATCGCCCATATTCCATGCAAATGTTACCACTATAAAAGCGTTGCTAAATATCAAATTTCAAAGTATTCCGATCATCAGTATAGAAGTTGTAACATCTTTAATTTTACATAGTTTTGCGTGATTTGTGTGGGAGGTACTGGAAGGGGCGTGGCAAACCCCGTCATATTTAGTACACTTAATGTGATTATAAAAAGATTATGAAATAGCAACATATAGCTGATTCCGAACATCCGTGTGGAAGTTATATGGGTTTTAATGTAACATTGGAATATGGGCTATTTGTGTGGGAGGTACCAGAAGGGGCGTAGCAATTTCGCCCATCTTAAACTATGTTTGGGAAAAATATTACCATGTGCAAAGTTTGAATCGATTCCTTAACTCCTTTCCAGAGTTATTGAGCCATCTCCAGACGGACGGACATGGCTCAAACACATTAAAGAGTCGTGAAACGGATTTGGTCCAAAGATACTTAGGGTCTTATGTCACTCCTTCAATGCGTTACACTTTAGAGTGAGGGTATAAAAATTATTTTGCACATGTACAAAATAAAAATTATTTTGTACATGTACAAAATAATTTTTGATGCATACGGATTTATAAAATCAATACAACAATTTTTATGGATAAAAAAATGTGCTTACTAAAATTCCAACTCTCTTCGAAAGTACCTTTAATATTTGTACTCTTATTTTGGAAATATAAGTCCAATCACATCTACTTAAACCTTCAATTCCACATTCACCAACAGTATTTTAGAGCAGTCTCAAAAAATGAGAAATAATTATTTATTCTTTTCGAAAAAAATATTTTTGGTGTTGGCACCAAATAAACCAGAAAGAAAATTTAGTTTTAATTTTTAATAGCTTACATTCTAAGAAAACAATGTCTATACACTGAAAGAATTTTCTTTCATAATACTTATGAAGCGATTTCATAAAAGGTTTTTCATAAATATAGTGAAGTTTTTCTTAATATGTATGAATAAAATGAAATGTGTGATTTGAACTGGGATATTGTCCTGGCTCAAGACCATTTTGCGTCTATATTTAATAGAATGCAAATTTATTTACAAATGGCATGGTGACATTTATTTCTTGGCTGCAGACTACAACGATCATGATTTCGACCATGTCAAAAGTCTTTTCAAGTGGCTTCGCAGCGGCTTTTCAACATCAAACCCGGCCTTTATAAGGAGATAATTCACACAAACGAACGAGAATCACAACTCACTTGCCGAATTTGCGTTTAAAGAATCGCACCAAGTAATAAAGTACACATGCCATCTTACAAGCATCTCATTGAGTTGCATATGTAAGTATCTGTATATGCAGGTATAGTTATCCAGCAATACTTCTGCCGTGCCAACGCTCATTTGTTTTAGTTTTTTTCGTTTGAATTTTTTTGTCTGTAATCAATATTTGATTTGAACTGAAAACTTGAAAAAACTTTTGACATGGTCGTTTGTAAATAAATTTGCATTCTATTAAATATAGATGCAAAATGGTCTTGAGCCAGGACAATATCCCAGTTCAAATCAAATATTGATTACAGACCAAAAAATACAAACGAAAAAAAACTAAAAAAATGAAATGTTTCATAACATTTCATTTCACAAAACATTTCATATTTCACAAAACAAAAATGTTAAATTAGTTTTTATGAAATGTTTCATAACATTCAACTAAATTTTTAGTGTGTAGACTTTATTCGGTTGAATGCTAGCAATTCTCATTTGTCCTCTGTTAACTCTGACATAAGTGTGGGTTGATTGGTTAGTCAACAAGTCCAGACCTTTTTTAATTTTTTATTTATATTGGAAACAGTATAAATTATTAATATTTATGAAACTTTCTCATAAAATTAATGAATCATATTATGAAAAATAATGAACTTATATGGCAAAAATGCATCGAATGAAGAACTGCATTTCATAGTTGCTAAGAAAATTGTCACTGAGGTCAAGACAAAATCATAAATAGTATGAAGAACGTTCTTTCAGTGTATGAATACATATGTGAAGATTATAGGCAGCCCTTCGACAAAATGTTCGCAAACTAGTGTTATTAGTGGTGTTTTTTTGCTTGTTTAAAATTAATGTAGTAAGCACGATGTCAAATACGATAATCGCTTGAATTACAATACGATAAATGAGAACAAATTGGCAACATTGACTGAATATATTCGAGCAAAATTGTAAAGAAGGCGATTTTGTCAATATCACATCTTATTTTGGACTTCATTTGTGGTCACGTTATCTGAGATTTTTGGTGAATGTTTTTCAATTCAATAGAAAATAATTATATGTGCACTGGCGTTCCTGACACTGAAAAGTGAACATCTCTATATTTCTTTTGTGTTTAATTTAAAATATCTTCTCGTAGGTGAGTAAATATTTCATTTTTAAATAAATTTCAAGAACATTTTTATTCAGAGTTTTGATTTTAGTTTAAAATGCCACGTGGAAGGCAACTTTCGGATGAGGAGCGCGGAAAAATTGAAGGAATGAGACTTGGTGGGAAAACAATCGACACCGGTTTCGGTTTCGAATTTTCTAAAAAAAACGAAAACTATGGCAGTATTAAACGCAGTGGACGCATCCCAACCGTAGATAAGAGAGCCGAGATGTAATGAAAATATGAGTTACAGGCAAGTGGAAAGTGGAAAATTGCACGTGTAGCATTTGCTGAAAAATACAAATTTTGGGAGGAAGAATTTGAACCTGTGATATTTAGTGACTAGAAAAAGTTTAATTTGGACGGACCTGATGGCCACCATAAATATTGGAGATATTTACGACATCCTCGCCATACGTGCTACAAGCGGAACTCCGGTGGTGGATCTCTTATGGTACAGGCTGCATTTCGAGCACGAGGAAAGTCTAAAATATGCTTTATCCCAAGTAAAACGAATGCAGAGGCATATGTTGACTTGTTGGAAAACAATTTAATAGATTATGCTGGTGAATTATACAGAGATTATTGGACGTTCCAACAGGACAACGATCCGATCCAAGTCGCTCGGTTCACAAAGTGTTTTTTTTAAGTCTCACAATATACCGGTACTGGAGTGGCCAGCCATAAGTCCTGATCTCAACCCAATTGAAGACCTCTGGGGGATACTCTCCGCCAAGATATTTTCAAAGGCAAAACAGAATACGACGCTCAAAGAACTAAAATTGGCAATATTGGAGGAATGGGAGAAAATGGATATGGCCACTATAAAAATTTTGGCCGGTTCTATGCCACGCAGGCTTCAAGATGTTATTGTAAACAAGGGCCATACAATAGCATATTAAGTACGTAATTTGTTTTGTTTTTTTAATAAGAATAAATACTCATTTTCATTTTTGCACATATAATTATTTTCTATGAAGTATATAATAAATATTTTTTTTCTGTTCTATATAATAAATTAAAAATTAATATTCTTTTATATTTCTAAAGAACACATAAATAACAAGTAAGGAAGATTAAAGTCGGGCGTGGCCGACTATATGATACCCTACACCTAGTCATTACAGCCTGTGGTTTAGGGTATATAAAGGTCGTTACATTTGAACCGCTATAAGAGAAGAATATACTACAAATTGCATAGTTCTATCTGTATTTGTAAGAAAATTTGAACACAAACATTGAATGGGAGCTATGTATAAACCTGAACCGATGTGACCCTTTATTTCAATATAAGACACTTTCCCAAATTGGATGGAAATCTGTTAATATATGGTTTCTAGACTGGAAAGAATCAAATCGGAGGAGTAATGTATATGGGAGCTATATATAAATCTGAACCGATGTGACCCACATTCGCCATGAATGTTTCTAGTTGAAATATTAGCTTATGTGCCGAAATAGAAGTGAGCGGAAATAATCAGTTCGGTGGCGAAATTTGTATTGGAGCCAGGTTACAAGCAAAAAAAAAAGTTCGCCGTACACCTTCGAATATGAAGTATTATTGAAAGGTAGTTTCAAAAAAAAAATTTTAATTTTTTTATGCCGAACGTAGGGGTCGCGCTTTTACATTTTTTTATATAACTTCTGCATTTATAAACGGATTTTAATGTGTGATACACCGATGTATTTGTCTCGACGAGGCCGATTTTTTTGTCTTTGAAGTCATTGAGCTCAAGCATGATTCATGATTTTATGCGAGCTTTAATTTTCTGATATTAGAGTGGTACATTAGGGTAGTAGCAACTGAGATATGATGGGTAAGTACCAGAAGGGGGTGCTTGAGCTCAATGACTTCAAAAACAAAAAATCGGCCTCATCGAGACAAAAACATCGATGTATCACACTTTAAAATCTGTTTATAAATGCAGAAGTTATATAGAAAAATTTAAAAGCGCGACCCTACGTTCGGCATAAAAAAATATTTTTTGAAACTACCTTTCAATAATACTTCATATTCGAAGGAGTACGGCGAACTTTTTTTTGAGGTACGCCCTAATATATATATCTGAATCGATCTGAACATTTTTACCAGAGCTGTTTCTAGTTGAAATATAAGTTGTTTTGTCAAATTTAAAGAAAATCTGTTAAAAAAATGGGTTTATAGAGCGGAAATACTCAAATCGGGGGAGACATTTGTATGGCAGCTATATATAAATCTGAACCGATCTGGCCCATTTTGACCTGAGCTGTTTCTCGTTAAAATATGTGGCATTTTGCCAAATTGGAAGAAAATCTGTTGATATATGTGGTTTCTAGAGCGGAAAGAGTAAAATCGGGGGCAAAATTTGTATGAGAGCTATATATAAATCTGAACCGATCTGGCCTATTTTTACCAGAGCTGTTTCTAGTTAAAATATGTGGCGTTTTGCCAAATTGGAAGGAAATCTGTTGATAAATGTGGTTCCTAGTGCGGAAATAATCAAATCGGGGGAGACATTTGTATGGGATCTATAGAAAAATCTGAACCGATGTGGCCCTTTTTCACCTGAGCTGTTTCTAGTTAAAATATGTGGCGTTTTGCCAAACTGGAAGAAAATCTGTTGATATATGTGGTTTCTAGAGCGGAAAGAGTAAAATCGGGGGCAAAATTTGTATGGGAGCTATATATAAATCTGAACCGATCTGGCCTATTTTTACCAGAGCTGTTTCTAGTTAAAATATGTGGCGTTTTGCCAAATTGGAAGGAAATCTGTTGATAAATGTGGTTCCTAGTGCGGAAATAATCAAATCGGGGGAGACATTTGTATGGGATCTATAGAAAAATCTGAACCGATGTGGCCCTTTTTCACCTGAGCTGTTTCTAGTTAAAATATGTGGCGTTTTGCCAAACTGGAAGAAAATCTGTTGATATATGTGGTTTCTAGAGCGGAAAGAGTAAAATCGGGGGCAAAATTTGTATGGGAGCTATATATAAATCTGAACCGATCTGGCCTATTTTTACCAGAGCTGTTTCTAGTTAAAATATGTGGCGTTTTGCCAAATTGGAAGGAAATCTGTTGATAAATGTGGTTCCTAGTGCGGAAATAATCAAATCGGGGGAGACATTTGTATGGGATCTATAGAAAAATCTGAACCGATGTGGCCCTTTTTCACCTGAGCTGTTTCTAGTTAAAATATGTGGCGTTTTGCCAAACTGGAAGAAAATCTGTTGATATATGTGGTTTCTAGAGCGGAAAGAGTAAAATCGGGGGCAAAATTTGTATGGGAGCTATATCTAAATCTGAACCGATTTGCTTCAAATTAAACAGCGTACGTCCTTATCCCATAAAACTTCGTTCTGCAAAATTTCATTTAGTTCTAACGACAATTTGACACCAAAAGCTGAATTAACAAAAAATATCACCCTTAATGCCTGGAACCCTAATATAACATTTTAATGTTTTTTTATCCACAAACACATCACAATAACACAAAAAATGCAAAAATTTCTAAAAAATACAATCTGGAGACATAGAAGCGTTATAATCGAGCAACTACGCAAGTTTGACACACTGAAAGGAAATTTAATCTAGCAAGTCGAACAAACAGCCTTGATATAGTTGTCATGTCGATAAAAAATGAAATGTCCCACAGTGTAATGATTAGCATAATTAGAATCTACTGTTGATGGTGTATGTGGAACCACTGTGCTGCTGGTAGGTCATATTCTCAGTTGTTAATGTACATGTGGTGGGTGCTGGCTGGCTTCGTCCTTTTGATATTTGATCGTCGATCGTTGTTTTCCTCTTTAAGTGTGAACAATCACACGCAGTACACAGTTCTCATGCTCTCATGCCGACAGATAGACTGAGAGACTGAGAGACAGACAGACGGATGGATGGACAGATATTGTCGGGTTTCGTATTTTATATTATTATTTTGTGTTTTTTTCTTCATCTGAATATTTTGTTGTTCTTGTGTTGGTTTTGGTTTGCTGCTCTGCTGCTCTTCTGCTCTGCTCCATCGTTCAACACATTAAAAATAATATTAATTTGTTATGCTTGTCTTTTGTCATCTGAATGTTTATTGACTGCTGTTGTTGTTGTTGTTGCTGGGGTATATTTCATTCGGCATTTTTCAAAAGGAAATGCCATCCATCCAATTTGTTGCCAGTAAATGATGTTTCCCAAAAACGAAACAGAAACAGATACAGATACAAAATTCGGGTACGGAAAACTTGTGTTTCCTGGTTAGCGGTGTTGTTGTTGTTGTCGGTTTGTGGTTTTGCCGATTCCAATTATTTTTATTTTTATTTTTTTGTTTTTGTATTTTTGTTTAAATAATATAAAACATGTTTTATTCGTTAGTACATATCCCCGAAAATATTTTGTCGTGCTCGATGTCTGGTCTTATCTTTCACATAGAATAGCATGGATCTCCCTTCCCTCATGGATCAAAATATGGAAATTCCGAATTTCGTAAAATGGAAGGGGGTGTGGAGAGATTTGGTACGACTCCTTTACCACGGTTTCAGGTTAAAACAAGGGCTAAACTAGTGTTCATTTTCATTTTACAGTGGCATAAATGTGGATTTGTGGGTAAAATTTTAATGACATATTTAACATTGAATAAATGGCGTTAAGATCGGCCGTGTCGAGTCATATACTCTGTAGGTCTAGTAAAATAGCTGAAATATATGTGTTTCCCTTCACGTCCCTTTTCTTCGCGAAGAAGAAGTATGTTGAGTGCGATACTGAAATAAACCATTTCATTAATACTTTTTAAACTGATTGATGGTGGCATTAACCTATTTTGGTCCATCTTATCCATGGATAAGGTTGTATTTAAAAAAATCTCTATTTATACACTCCACGAGAGTATTATGGCTTTGTGCATTTGTTTGTAACACCAAAAATGAAGCGAGATAGACCCATTGTTAAGTATACCGATCGACTTAGAATCACTTTCTGAGTCGATTTAGCAATGTCCGTCTGTCTGTCCGTCTGTCCATCTATTGTTGTAATCAAACTACAGGTCGCAATTATAGTCCGATCTTAACAAAAATTGGCACAAGTAAGTTTTGTGGATCAAGGACGAACGCTATTTAATTTGAGGCAAATCGGTTCAGATTTAGATATAGCCCCCATACAAATGTCGCTCCCGATTTGACATTTTCCGCTGTAGAAACGACATATTGTACCCAATTTTCTTTAAATTGGGCACAACATCTTATAATCCAACTAGAAACACCTATGCAAAAATTGGGTAAGATCGGTTCAGATTTAGATATAGCCCCCATACAAATGTCGCTCCAGATTTGACATTTTCCGCTGTAGAAACGACATATTGTACCCAATTTTCTTTAAATTGGGCACAACATCTTATAATCCAACTATAAACACCTATGCAAAAATTGGGTAAGATCGGTTCAGATTTAGATATAGCCCCCATACAAATGTCGCTCCCGATTTGACATTTTCCGCTGTAGAAACGACATATTGTACCCAATTTTCTTTAAATTGGGCACAACATCTTATAATCCAACTAGAAACACCTATGCAGAAAGCGGGTAATATCGGTTCAGATTTAGATATAGCCCCCATACAAATGTCAATCCCGATTTGACATTTTCCGCTCTAGAAACCACATATTGTACTCGATTTTCTTTAAATTTGGCACAACAGCTTATAATCGAAGTAAAAAACCTATGGTGAAAGTGGCTAAGATCGGTTCAGATTTAGATATAACGCAAATACAAATGTTGCTCCCAAATGTTTAACCGATTTTGGCCAAACTATACGTATTATATTTCACCTATTTCGTTCCAGATTTCATTATACCCCCATACAAATGTCCTTTCCGATTTAACATTTTTTGTCAAACACATACATTTACAGGATACAAAAATCCTTCCCGTTTTCACTTTTTCACCGAATTAAATTGTATTCCGATTGAAAGTGGAGTGTATCATAGAGTCGGCCCCGCCAGACTTTAGCCTTTCCTTACTTGTTTTTATTTATATTGGAAATTTTTGCTCTTTTGTGAAAAAGAATACATATTTCTCCAATTTAGGCTTATCCTTCCTTTCCATCAAAAAGTAGCTGAAACGAATTGTCGTGTAAATTGGACCATGCAAATGGAGGCACAAATCAACTCAATAAATAGGACAAATTTTAATTTTTTTAATATTAATAAAATTGGATTACGGTGGAAAAAGAATTGGACAATAAACTACCACATTTGGATTCGGTGATAATTAGACAAGGGAATCTGCTGAAAGTTGACTGGTACCAAAAGCAAACGGCTTCCGGACGTCTAATTAATTTTTATTCTAAGCACCCAAGACGAACAATCATAAATACCGCGACGAATTTTATAAACAGGGTCCTACAAACCAGTGATAAAGAATTTCACGAAACAAACAAGTCCAAAATTAGAAATATACTGCGTATGAACGACTTTCCCGAAAAATTAATAAATAATCTAATCAAGCGAACGACGGAAGAAAAACTTAACAAAAATGACGAAAGACCAAGCAAAATTTATAAATCCACAACATACATTCCAGGACTATCCGATAGACTAAAACATTCTAATATTTACGACAAGGAAAAATTTGAGTTGGCATATAAAACACACAGGACCGTCAACCAACTATTTAGTAGGACAAAATCAAAAATCAGGAATGAGGAAAAACCAAAAGTCGTGTACAAGATAAAATGCAAGAAGGTATATGTCGGCACTACGAAAAATAAATAGAAAATCAGACTTTCATCACATAAAACCGAACACAAATCTCTTGACAAACCCATTGAGCAAAAAACTGCCCTTGTAGCCCACTGTACCTTGACGGGTCATATCCAAAAAATTAACAAGTGTTTAAATTATACTTTTACATTGAAAATTCGTCTTATAAACCAGTGATAAATATTTTAGAATATGGCTGTTATTCGCTCTTAGATTTAAAAAATCAAAAATAGAGTTATTTTATTCTATCCATGGACAAATAGGGCCTAGTGAAATTTAAATACAAAATTTTCTATTTTTTAAATCAATTCATACCCAGCAAAAAGAGAGCACCCAAAGAAGTAAAAAAAAAGATGTTCAGCTTCTGATTCGAAAGTAGTGAAAATTGGGATCTTTACCAATGAATTTAACACGGAGTTATCATAGGAGGGATGTCCTTTACTTTGAAAGACTTAAGTTATATTAAAGTGTTGCAAAGGAACCGAATTTGCTCTTGTTTACATTTCTGTTTTAAAAAATCCGCGTCTCCCGGGGGTAGAACAGCAGACCTTCTAGAACACTCTAACCACCTCAGCTATCCTCTGTTGTGAGGGGTGAATAACTAAAACAACTCATTTAGTTCGATAGAAATGACCATAGGAAACTTAACAAAATATTTATTTAATACGAACTAATATATAACGCAAATAAATATAATAAATACTAATTATATTTAGTATTAAATAAATTGACACTACTTAATTTTACTGATATTATGTAGTGTAAATAATTAATAAAAATATGAAATATTTCAAAGCAATAAATTTGTATTTTTTAAGCAAAAACTTTTTTATTTTTTTTTAAATTATACAAAATTAAGCATTGCTTATTTATAAAAGTAATAATAAAATAAAAAAAAAATTCTCGAGTCACTATTCGAACCCGAGATCTTCTGGGTGCAAATCGTACACCTTATCTCTGTGACTCCATACTAAGAAGTCGTTCCCATTCACTTGTGAAGATGCTATTCGTAAAATGTTTGCGGGTAGTTCGATATGGGTTATAAAAACTTAATTATTCAACATAATTGGATTTTTTCTGTTTTTATACCCTCCAACTCCAGAATGGGGGTATACTAACTTTGTCATTCCGTTTGTAACACCTGAGACCCTATAAAGTATATATATTCTTCATCGTGATAAAATTCTAAGACGATCTAGCCATGTCCGTCCGTCTGTTGAAAGCACGCTAGCATCTAAACGAAAGGAGCTAGGACGTCCAAATCTTCCACAAATGCGTCTTATAGTCGTAGATCGGTTGGGATTGAAACTGGCCGAATAGTCCCTCACAAGCACTAATAATACCCATAATAACCCCTAATATTTTAGAGTATTTAAGCATATTTATACACTCCACGAGAGTATTATGTCTTTGTGCATTTGTTTGTAACGCCCAAAAGGAAACGAGATAGACCCATTGTTAATTATACCGATCGACTTAGAATCACTTTTTGAGTCGATTTAGCAATGTCCGTCTGTCTGTCTGTCCATCTATTCTTGTAATCACGATACAGGTCGCAATTGTAGACAGAACCAAATGAAACTTTGCACAACCAAGTTTTTGGGGATAAGAACGAACGCTATTTAATTTGTAGAAAATCGGTTCAGATTTAGATATAGCCCCCATACGAATTTCACTCCCGATTTGACTCTTTTCACTCCAGATACCACACAATTTAACAGATTTTCTTCAAAATTGGCAAAACAATTTATAGTTTAACTAGAAGTACCTGTGGTAAAAATGGGTCAGATCGGTTCAGATTTATATATAGCTCCCATACAAATTTCGCTCCCGATTTGATTTTTTCCGCTCTAGAAACCACAAATGGTATCAGATTGTCTTCAGATTTGGCAAAACATCTTATGTTTCAACTATAAACAACTGTGATAAAAATGTGTTAGATCGGTTCAGATTTATATATAGCTCCCATACAAATTTCGCTCCCGATTTGTTTTTTTTCCGCTCTAGAAACCAAGAATTTTCACCGAATTTCTTCAAAGTGAGCATAAAACCTTATATTTGAACTGGAAGAACTTATTGATATATATATGATATAGCCCCGATACAAATGTTCTTATCGATTTGACAAATCGAACCAGGGCGTATTAGCCTATGATTAGGAAACATACAAAAATTCTTCCCGTTTTCACTTTTTTACCGAGTTGGACTGTATTCGTCTGGAAAGTGGAGTGTATCATATAGTCGGCCCCGCCCGACTTTAGCCTTTCCTAACTTGTTTTATAAAAAAAAACTTTCAGTTTTACCGAAAAGCGATTTTTCTGGAGATCAGATACGAAATTGTTTCCTCCGAATAGATTGAATGTCAATCACAATTTTAGACTATGTGTTTACAGAATTACATGATATATAGTTTTTCTAAGTTTCTTCGAAAAGAGAAATAACTCAATTTCCCCTGATCTAAACTATATAGAAAATTACTCACACTTCCACTGTGCAAATTTACAATATTTGAATTCGTTGAATTGCGATAAATAAATATGTGTGTGTGTGTGTGCTGACGCTTCTCTAGATTACAGATAAATATGTAAATTGTTTCAAGACTGAGCCCGAGTTCATCATTCAAGTTGTGGTTTGTGTGTGTTTTTTTTTTTCAATTTTCACAAACAGCGGAGATGTCGTTGTCATTTGCGTTTGCATACGTTTATATTAGAAATTGCATCGAATGTTTGTTTGTAAATTTGTATGTTTTGAATAAATGTTGAAATGGATCGTATTTACCTTTGTGCCATGTAGACGTAGCCATCAGTGATCGCAGGCAGATTCCGTAACTATTTGAATTCCGATGAAACTATGAAAAATAAACAATTCAATTAATACAAATATTTTAGGAAAGACAATAATAGAAAAACATTCATACATACATATGTACTCGTATTTATGTGCATGGGTTGATATGGCAAGGGGTGTTGGGGCCAACGGGGAACCCCTATTTGAGATTTAGCTCAGTTTGGAATTCTTCAAAATGAAATGGATTTCGAATTACTTTAATGTAATTGTTTTGAAAATATGCCGAAATATTTTAAAATAATTTTATATGTTGCTGGAAAAAATCAAAATTTATTAAAAGTAAGTTTTGTTTGCATTTTAAAAAGAAAACGTCCATTCATATTCAACGATGAGGCTTTGTTAATCGTCAAAATTTTAACATTTGGAATTCACAAAAAGCACTAGAGATTGTTGGCAAATAATACGTATTTAATGTCAATCACGGCATTCGTCATCGAGGGGCTTCGATCGAAAAGTCATTTCGTTGGTCAAGCAATCCAAAGGACATGACCAATATGTGATGTTGGCATAGCAGGCTGGAGCGGGATGTGACCAACGATCTTTTCTGCACAATTCAACATCAGGTTCTTGTAAATTACGATTTAATTTTGGGAAATCGTAAGCAGAGAAAGGGTTATGAGGTTCAATCCTCCAATGCCGAATAGTCACCGTTACCCAAAGCTTTGTAACATTATAGGATTCGCATTCTTTGGCTTTTGGGTTTGGTGAATGGCGTTGGCTTGTAATCCTTATTCCAACAGGTCATGTACATTAGACCGGGTCGGTTCGTATGAGAGAAAAAATGTTGCGGTTTTTCGCCCCTAAATTTAAAGCTTATCTGGTTTTATAACTACCCACGAAATATTTGGGGTATATCGATTTCTATTTATGGTTAAAGATTAAAATCGGATCTAATATGAATACAATTTTATGAAAATTCATTATTAGCATTAAAATTGCTAATAATTTTGCGGCTATTATATATTAAGATGGGTAAGGAAAATAAATTAGTGCGGTTACCTTGTTGTTTAATGATGATCTACAAAATATTTCGTCGCTAGATCAAGCCGTCTGTAAGCTAAAAGATCCTGAAAACACATCTAAAAATCATTCCTGCCTAATTTTTATACACTCCACGAGAGTATTATGTCTTTGTGCATTTGTTTGTAACACCCAAAAGGAAGGGAGATAGACCCATTGTTAATTATACCGATCGACTTAGAATCACTTTTTGAATCGATTTAGCAATGACCGTCTGTCTGTCTGTCTGTCCGTCCGTCCGTCTGTCTGTCCATCTATTCTTGTAATCACGATACAGGTCGCAATTGTTGACAGAACCAAATGAAACTTTGCACAATGAAGGTTTTCGGGATAAGGACGAATGCTATTTAATTTGAAGAAAATCGGATCAGATTTAGATATAGCCCCCATACGATTTCCACTCCCGATTTGACTCTTTTCACTGTCAGATTTTTCACTTTAACAGATTTTCTTCAAAATTGGCAAAACATCTTATGTTTCCACTAGAAACGCCCATGTTGAAAATGGGTCAGATCGGTTCAGATTTATATATAGCTCTCATACGAATTTCACTCCCGATTTGACCTTTTTCGCTCTAGAAACCACATTGTTTAACAGATCTTCTTCGAATTTGGCAAACTATCTTATATTTCAACTAGAAACATCCATGATGAAATTGGGTCGGATCAGTTCATATTTATATATAGCTCCCATACAAATTTCACTCCCGATTTGACCTTTTTCGCTCTAGAAAGCACATTTTTAATAGATCTTCTTCAAATCTTCCAAGATATATTATATTTCTACCAGAAACACCCATAGTGAAAATGGGTCAGATCGGTTCAGATTTATATATAGCCCAATAGAAATTTCGCTTTTTCCGCACCAGAATCCACGGAATTTCATCGAATTTCTTCCAATTGAGCATAACACGTTACACTTGATAGTTGTATTCTATTGTGAATGTGGGTCACTTCATTCCATGTTTGGAAATAGCCCCGATACAAATATTTTCTCGATTTAACAAATTGGGTCAGGTCATAATAGCCTATAATTAGGAAACATACAAAAATCATTCCCGTTTTCTCTTTTTTACCGAATTGATTTGTATTCGGATAGAATGTGGATATAGTCGGCCCCGCCCGACTTTAGTCTTTCCTTACTTGTTTATGTTGCATTTTTGTCCAAATTTTTCTCTGAATTAATTGGAAGCACTTTAAATATAAATTTTTATTCTTGTTTTAGAATAACTCAGTGGTCGTATTATAGGACGTTTATACTGATTTTTTGTGATTTTTCAAAGTGACATCTAAAAGCTCATATTTCTTGAAAACATTTTGTAACTGATGTTATGAAAAATAAATAGAAGGAATCAATATCCTTTGAATGATGTCTAAATGATGAACATCGGCCGAAATATGACGTCACTAATTCTAAATAATTTAATACAGGAAATGGGTTTTCAAGCCAAACTTGTCAAGCTCTTTTTACAAAACTTAGCGCTGCGGCGTCAATTTCTTTCCGATTTTAATCATTTTATTTTTTATAAAATGCTACCATCAAATACGAAATGACTATGAAAAAAAAACATAAAGAATTGCTATAAAAGTCAAATAAGGCAAGAATCCAAATATATATTTAAAGTGCTTTCAATGGTATTTGCAAACAAAAATACAAAAATGCAACGCAAAAAATTCACGTGGAAAACGTTAGTTTAAGGAGTGTTTGCAGGAGCGTGTAGCTCAAAGACGTATTGATCGAGGAACGAAACATTTTGCAAATCATCATTAAACAACCCAAACTTTATTTTCGTAGGGAGACGGGAAATTGTATTTCCATTTGCGTGGACCGCGACCCGGCCTATTATACATATGACATCGTTGGGTGCGGAATCATTCATACTTTATTGTCATAATATTCATTTGGCCAAAATTGATACACATCCGTCATTTTTAAGAAAATTTGTTTTTTTTTAGAGGTTATGTTATTTCGTTCGAAATATTTTATGGGTAGTCATAAAACAAACTATTTTTGGTGCCGAAAACCGCAACTTTTTCGACACGGTCTAATGTACATTAGGGCGGAGTGAAAACAAAACTTTTTGAGCCAGAAAAAGTTGATCCGGCATTACACAAGTTCGTTAAAAATATTGGATTTCTCTTATCACGGGAAAGGGGCAAAAATACACAAAGAGCTCTAAATTTTTTTCGGAGTCGTCCTAGAGAGGTTAAATGTAAGACCGATACATTTTATCGGAACATGTATGGGAACCCCCTTTAGGAGTAGAAGTAGGTACGTTCCCCTCTAGGGCGGTTCCGGGGCGGTTTTAGGTTTATCTTTCTAAATATATATATTTAACAAAAAACAAGTAAAAACGGCGATAAGTTCGGCCGGGCTGTACTTTATATACACTCCACCGTTGATTGCATTCCACAGAGGTTGTCGGTTTTCGTAGAAGTGCAGTAATATTACAGGAAAATATAATTTTTTTTATTTTAATATAGCCAAACCAAAATAAATACAAATATTGAAAAAATAATTTTATAACCATTATTTATTTCAAATCAAAAAATAAATATTCTTATATTCATATTTTCAAACAGCTTAAATACTATAAATATTGGTAGATAGTGGGTGCTACAGTTGGTTGTATTTCCATTCTATTTCAATTCCAAAAGTACAAATTTTGAAAATCCATTATCAGATGTAAATAGTGCAAAATAACCTAACTTCATGATTCAACCAATTTTTGCGTAAAAGAAAAGGTACGAATTTGGAAAAAACTTTCTATTTTGCGTGTCTACGCAGTCAGAGGAGTGTATACACGGAATTCCATGATTCCAGCTGCGCCCATTTGGTTAGTACCATTTTTACCCCCTCGACGTTTCTACGCAATTAGAATTTCATCATTCTAGCTGTAGTCGTTTAGTTGGTACTATATCCATCTGCACCATTGTATCCCTTGAAAGTACGAATTTCGAAAAATTTGTTTATTTTCCGTGTATATGCAGTCAGAGGAATGTATACTCCGAATTGCATGACTCTAGCTGCGGTCATTTGGTTGGTAGTATTTTTATCCCCTTTTTCCATTTTAACCCCAAAAAGTACGAATTTCGAAAAATTCATCTATTTTCCGTGTCTACGCAGTCCGAGGAATGTATACTCCGAATTTCATGACTCTAGCTGCGGTCATTTGATTGGTACTATTTTTATCCCCTTTTTCGATTTTGACCCAAAAAGTACGAATTTCGAAAAACCTGTTATTTTAAGTTTCTACGCAATCATAGGAATGTATACACCGAAATTCATTATTCCAGGTGTAGCCGTTTGGTTGGTACCACTTTTATCCGTCCGTACCCATTGTATCCCTTGAAAGAACGAATTTAAAAAAAAACGTGTTATTTTTTATGTCTACGTAGTCAAAGGAATGTATACTCCGAATTTCATGACTCTAGCTGCGGTCATTTGGTTGGTAATATTTTTATCCCCTTTTTCTATTTTGACCCCAAAGAGTACGAATTTCGAAAAATCCGTGTATTTTACTTGTCTATGCAATCAGAGGAATGTATACACCGAATTTCGTTATTCTAGGTACAGCCGTTTGGTTGGTACCATTTTTATCCCTCTATTCCCATTTTACCCCTTAAAAGTACGAATTTGGAAAAAATACTTTTATATTATGTATCTACTCAATTAGAGGAATGAACACACCGAATTTCGTGTTTCTAGCTGTTGTCGTTTATTATATGTACCATTTTTATCCCTTTTTTGCCCCATTTCACCCCATACAAATAAGAATCACTTGGTGCATATTCAAAAAACATGCGTAAATACGCTAAAATATTAGGGATTATTATGGGTATTTTTAGTCCTTGTGAGGGAAAAAATGTTCCCTTTGGGCCGATTTCACCCTGTTTCAATCCCAAACTATCTACTAGCTAGCTCCTTTCGTTTAGATGCTAGCGTGCTTTCAACAGACGGACGGGCGGACATGGCTAGATCGTCTTAGAATTTTATGACGATCAAGAATATATATACTTTATAGGGTCTCATGTCGATATTTCAAGGTGTTACAAACGGAATGACAAAGTTAGTATACCCCCATCCTGGAGGTGGAGGGTATAAAAATGTATGGGGCTCACCTTAATGTTCGAAGATAGAGGGTAGGTATGTTCTGAGTAAATACTGGAGTATCAGTCATACATTTGATTCCAATAGGGTCCTTCTTGGGACAGTTAGAGCGGTGGGAGCGAATTTTATAAAAATTTAATATTTGCATGGGAGCCCCTTAAGGGGTTGGCTGGGATATGAAAAAAATGTTGAGGAGGGAAAATTATTGAGGTTCGATCTTAAATTTAACCCGCTGGGGCGATTCGGAGGCAGTTTTGGACATTTCTTTCATTAAAAATTATAACAAATCGTATGGGGACCACCATAAGGGTTGAAGATATAGAGTGGGTATATTCTGATCAAATGTGGGATTTGAAAAAAAAAATTGGGTTCAGTCCTTGGGGCAGTCAGGGCGATGTGAGCCTCCTTAAGTAGAGAGGAATGGGGGATAGGTGTGATCGGAAACATTTTTGTGGAGGGAAAATTAATAGGGGTGGGTCACCTCTAGGGACAACTCTGGGGCAGTTTTGGGTCATTCTTCAATAAAAAATATAAAAAGTAAAAAAATCATATTAAGACAACCTTAAGGATTGAAAATAGAGGGCAGATTTATTCTGATAAATTGTGGGGTTTGCAAATATACATTTGGCTCTTTTTGTGTATTTTTGTCCCTTTTTCCACATTTGGCCAACATGAGGAACCCGAAGACGTGGTGATAGAAATCCAATATTTTACTAAGGCATTGTACAAGTTATGCCAGGAAAAAAAATTGTTTCACTCCGACCTAATGGGCATGTCACAGGGGACCTGGATTGCTGCCAGTCCCATATTTTTGTTTTATTTTAAAAAATGTTGTAGTAGCAAAAATATTTTTGATTTGACTTTCTTCTTCTTGTGTGTTTGGCATTAGAAAAGCTACGTAAAATAATAACCAGCAATGAATAATGTCGATCGAATTCCGTGATCCAATGATTCTTACGATACGAAAGATCGTTCGTTGATGAATGGCGTGACTATACCCCCTATTTATCGTCTCTAGTTTGTGACATGTAGCATAATGTAACCTATGGAAGATAACAGAAGTGATGGCGCCTTTTGAATTCAAACTAAGTTTTGGGGAAATAAAATTATATTCACACTTTCAGTGTAATAATTTACCCTTTAAGGATTGGAAGTGTTATTCTGTCAGAGATAGAGTAACAAACATGCTGGAGACAGACATGGCTCAAAGATGGATTTGGTACAAGCAATTTGGAGATTATGCTAAAGGTGTTCGAAATTTTGATTTTAATAACACTGTCCAACAACATTTCAGGAACAGAATAGCGAGCCTGTAATTCTTAAAGGACGTGCTGAGTAGATCATTTTGCAGAATAAACATACAGTCCTGATGGCCTTTGTTTCTTTTAACAGTGGGTCAAAGTTTCATTTTTATACCCTCCACCTCCAGGATGGGGGTATACTAACTTTGGCATTCCGTTTGTAACACCTTGAAATATCGACCTGAGACCCTATAAAGTATATATATTATTGATCGTCATAAAATTCTAAGACGATCTAGCCATGTCCGTCCGTCTGTCCGTCTGTTGAAATCACGCTAGCATCTAAACGAAAGAAGCTAGAATGTTGAAAAAACGTGCACCATAAAGTGATTCTTATTTGTAGGGGGTGAAATGGGGCAAAAAGGGATAAAAATGGTACATATTAAAGGACAACAGCTAGGAACACGAAATTCGCTGTGTACATTCCTCTAATTGAGTAGATACATAATATAAAAGTATTTTTTCCAAATTCGTACTTTTAAGGGTAAAATGGGAATAGAGGGATACAAATGGTACCAACCAAACGGCTGTACCTAGAATAATGAAATTCGGTGTATACATTCCTCTAATTGCATAGACAAGTACTTTCGTACTTTTGGGGATTATAATGAAAAAATGTATCCCCTTTTTTCATTATAATCCCCAAATAGTACCAATCAAGTGACCGCAGCTAAAGTCATGAAATTCAGAGTATACATTCCTCTTACTGTGTAGACACGGAAAATAAACTGAAATTCGGAGTAAACATTCCTTTGACTACGTAGACATAAAAAAAGGTTTTTTTCCAAATTCGTACTTTCAAGGGATACAATGGGTACGGATAAAAATGGTACCAACCCAATGTCTACACCTGGAATAATGAATTTCGGTGTATACATTCCTCTGATTGCGTAGAAACTTAAAATACAAGATTTTTCGAAATTCGTACTTTTTGGGGTTAAAATGAAAAAAGGGGATAAAAATAGTACCAATCAAATGACCGCAGCTAGAGTCATGAAATTCGGAGTATACATTACTCGGAAAAGAGACGAATTTTTCGAAATTCATACTTTTTGGGGTTAAAATGGAAAAAGGGGATAAAAATAGTACCAACCAAATGACCACAGCTAGAGTCTTGCAATTCGGAGTATACATTCCTCTGACTGCGTAGACACAGAAAATAAACAAATTTTTCGAAATTCGTACTTTCAAGGGATACAATGGTACAGAGGGATAAAAATAGTACCAACTAAACGACTACAGCTAGAATGATGAAATTATAATTGCGTAGAAACGTCGAGGGGGTAAAAATGGTACCATCAAAATGGGCGCAGCTGGAATAATGGAATTCCGTGTATACATTCCTCTGACTGCATAGACACGCAAAATAGAAAGTTTTTACAAATTCGTACCTTTTCTTTTACGGCAAAAATTGGTTGAATCATGAAGTTAGGTTATTTTGAACTATGTACATCTGATGACGGATTTTCAAACTTTGTACTTTTGGAATTGAAATAGAATGGAAATACAACCAACTGTAGCACCCACTATCTACCAATATTTATGGTATTTAAGCTGTTTGAAAATATAAATATAAGAATATTTATTTTTTTTTTGATTTGAAATAAATAATGGTTTGAAAAAAAAAAATAAAATATTATATTTATTTATAAAATTATTTTTTCAATATTTGTATTTGGTTTGGTTTGGCTATATTAAAAAATTTGTATTTTCCTGTAATATTACTGCACAT